>JAVLUX010000017.1:27266141-27911141 GCA_032164185.1 Moxostoma hubbsi | reverse complement strand
CGGAATAAGGGTGGTGAAAGGGTTTACGTGTGCGTCCTGCCCTTTATAGCGCCATCGTCCTGCCACGTCAAACTGACGGATCTCGGAGGCGGATCCCTGGCAGTGAAGAGAAGGCGGCGCTCTAAAGAGATGTAGCCGTGTCTTCTGTCCTCCTAAAGTGAGTGGGAAGTATTAAAGGATAAGCAGCTGCTATAAAGGTAGGAACATTATGAAGTTGTTGAATTACAAAACATTTATCAAGGTTTGTATCCGCAGAGCCGTGAACTACTTTAATGAATCTGGGAGACTTTCCACAACACACTCTCCTAGGCTACAGTAGCTGGCATGCCTGGCTATCTTCAGTGACTGCGTTACCAATTTATTGATTTATGTTTTATTAAATTGTTAAAAGGGTACATATATGGTTAAGTCGTTACTGGCTTTTACACATAAAGTTCTTTAGATAAACCTATTGTGTTTATTAATTTGACATATAGAATGAATTGAATAAATCAACATAATTTATGGAGCCTGTGTGATTTTAAATTAATATATGATGTCAGTGTTTTAGCAAAGACTTGATTGCTGTCAAGGAGCAGGTTAGATAACCAGAAATTATCTTTCTGTTCCTGCCAACCCCAAATAATGTGGTGATCTCTTGACTTTAGCCTCTGCCTACACCGAATTTATTTGACTGAGCATGTTGGCAGAGGTCATTAGCAATTTATGATTGGGATAATATGGGTGTACCTGCCAGGAGTTCCAGAGACCTGTGGATAAGCGTGTCACTTTGCTTCTGCCTCTGTTCCATCATCACTGACTTTTCCAGATCATACCAAGGAGTAACTAACCATGGATATGAAGAAACTGGCTGCGATTCTCACTGAAGCCGGGCAGTCTCACGTCCTACAGTTTTGGGATCAGCTGAGCCCAGAGGAACAAGCTGAGATGAGTCTTGATCTGGAGAGCATGAACTTCATGGAGATCAACACGTTTTTCAAAAATGCCATGAAGACTTCTGGTCAGAGTTCCAAGGAGAAAGTGGACAGCAGGATGGAGCCAGTGCCCCGAGAGGTTTTGGGGAGTGTAACGCGTGATCATGAGTCTCTCAAAGAATGGGAAGAAGAAGGTGAGTTCAAATGAATGTTTCGGAGAGGTCTATCTGAAGCATTATTTTTTATATATATTCGTAAGAATAGCAGTTTTGGTATTAAAGAGACCGTTCATGCAAAATGTTGTTATAATTTTCTCACCCTCATGCTGTTCCAGACTTTCTTCTATGCTGTGGAACACATCAGGAGATTATAGGCAGAATGTTAGGGACTGACGGTCTCAGTCAGTCACTTTTATTGCGTCTTGTTTTCAATAAAAGCGAATGGTGGTTGAGGCTTTCATTCTGCCTTAATTTTACTTCATTTTAATTAAAGGAGTAAATTAGGACAATGTTATAATTCGTTTTTTGTTAACTCTCCATTTAAGAGCCATTGGAATCTGGAATACTAGTTCTGAGGAAGTACTGAAAGGAATAAGGAGGGCTTTTAAATAGTTCAAATCCAACCTAGAGATGTCATAACATGGTGTTTCAAATGTGATTTAATTTAGTTGATCTTTGAGGAGCAGAAACCAATGTAACGAAGACACATTGCACAACACAATACATTGAGTGTTACAGTATCGTCCCCACCCAGTTGGACCATCTGAGAAAAACAAGAATCAAGCTTTTCCATCCAGAGTCTGTCTGAAGTCACAAATGTTAAAATAACAATACGTTTCAGATTTGAATAAACATTGTTTTGGCCAAAACGCCTCTATTAGCCCCAAAGAGAGCTTGAAAACATCTGTTTCTTGTTTGGCCACTAAGTCATGGTGTGCTCATTCAGCATCACATCATCTTTAATCAGACTGCATTACTATAGCACCCAAAGACTTGTTTCTTTTTTGTCCTGTTCATATTTGTGTGTGATTTGTTCAGCCGATAGCACCAGCTAGAATGTATGCTCAAGGCTGTGTGTGGATAAAGTAATAATGAACACAACTGCAATTTATGAAGATAAAGTAGGCCTCATAAAAGTGAATGATAATCTGTAAATTATGTAACAGAAACTGTTGCTTAAGAAGCCAGACTTTTTATACCTACAATATCCATTTCATATCTTATCACAGTTAAGTGATTTGATTTTTTTTTTTTTTATTAGGCCATATAAGGAAGAGTTTACCAAAAATTCTGTCTTATTTTACTCAACCAGGTTTGGAAATGTTGTTCCAAACCTGTATGACTTTCTTTCTTTCATGGAACAAAAGAGATGTTAGGCAGTATGTTAGTCTCAGTCACCATCAATTTCATTGAATCCTTTTCTCTGTACAGTAAAAAGTTAAATTGTCTTAGGCTGTCATTCTGCCTTGTATCTTGTTTTGTGTTCCACTTTAGAAAGACAGTCATAGGGGTTTGGAACATCATTACGTAAATTATGTGCCATAATAACACCATATTTTGGCTACACTGTCCTAACTATCTCTATTCCACACAGGCCTGCGCTGTATATCTGAGAACAAAGTGGCGGTTCTTCTGCTGGCAGGAGGTCAGGGGACACGGTTGGGTGTACCATACCCAAAAGGCATGTACGATGTGGGCCTTCCTTCCCACAAAACCCTCTTTCAGATCCAGGCGGAACGCATCCGAAGACTGGAGCAGCTAGTCGAAAAGCAGCACAGTAAGAAGTGCTGCATTCCATGGTAAGATTAAACATACAATGGAAAGTAAAAAAAAAAAAAAAGTTCAGCCAGATATGGTCAATGATTATTGGATCTAATTACTTTGATTACCAGACTTGTTTTGATGTTGAGCAAGTTTTTCTCCACTTACCGTAATGCATTTCCTGCTATGCATGTCATAATGTGTGAAATCGGGTTGACTTGGTAACAGCATGTTGTGCTGAGGAACTACATGGGTCAGAAAAAAAACTGCAGCATTTCAACCTCTGCTTGGCCGAGATTGTCTCAATCTCTGCCAAGCAGAATTGACCTCTGATACACAGAAAAAAAATCTGATTGAATCATTATATTAAGACTAAACTCATGATGCAATAAAGTACTTCAATGGTATCAAGAGTACAGTGAGTATCAGAAGGTAACAACATTATACTTTTGGGTAAACTATAGAATGATATGTACCTTATTCATATTTGAGGTAGAACGATATATCGGATTTTCAGATTAATCAGTGCTGACAGTTGCTTTTTTTTTTTTTAAATATTTTTTTTTCTCCCCAATTTGGTATGCCCAATTCCCACTGCTTACTAGGTCCTCATGATGGCGCGGTTACCCACCTCAATCCGGGTGGTGGAGGACAAGTCTCTGTTGCCTCCACTTCTGCAAATCTTATCACATGGCTTGCTGTGCATGACTCATGCTCATGCTACACTCCGCGATCCACGCACAAATTACTATGGCCCCATTGAGAGTGAGAACCACTTTATTGCGACCACGAGGAGGTTACCCCATGTTACTCTACCCTCCCTAGCAACCGGCCAAATTGGTTGCATCGGAGATCTGGCTGGGGTCACTCAACACACCCTGGAATCGAACTCGCTACTCCAGGGGTGGTAGTCAGCATCAATCCTCGCTGAGCTACCCAGGCTCCCACTTGATAGTTGCTTTTTAACAACTATCGGTTATTGGCAAAAATCGTATATTTAATCTGGAAAATCTTAAATATAGAGCACTGTAACAGAGCCAAGTCTCATTCATCCCAAAATACAATAAGTATGTTTATTCGACTAAGGTGCTGTAGGCAATGTCCCTATTCCCTGAAATATATTTTGGAAACAGGTGCCATGGAAAATCACACTTGTCTCTCTAAACAATGCTAAAATAATTGGCCTTGGACGGTTTGACAGTTGTTAGTTTGAGAATGCTGTTTTGCTATCGTTGCATCTAGGATTTTGTTCATTTTGGACTCTTGTAGCCTCTGTGACTGTCATAATAGGGAAAGACTAAGATTTATTATTTACATTTTATTTTTGCATTCTATTATTCAACTTTATAAACTATTTATATAACTAATTGGTTATCTGTATCGGCGAAATCTACCATTGGTCAATTGTCATGATAGTGTTTAAAAAACATGGGATTTCCATGTAACTGTGTCCAAAAACATTATTATATTATGTTAATTTTTTGTATAAATTTTCCAACAAGGCCATAGAATGTACATGCTGCATTTTTTAATATTACTTGATATATATAAAACAATTGAATTCTATTTTAATGTCTTTCACTTAAGTTCTGGTAGTTTCTGTTTTGTTTGTAATTCATTTTCCAGTAGCCATTCTTTGTGAAAATCAGTCTATGAAAGCCTTACTTGTTGTCTCTACACTTAAAGCTGGGATTGGAGAATTTTTGAAGTATTTTATTATAGGAATTAATGTCCATCTAATCCCTCAAAAAACCCTCAAATTTTCCAAAGCTGTTTATTCTTTCTTTCTTTCTTCCATGGAATACAAAAGACGACATTGGTCTGAATATTAGCCTCAGCCATAATTCACTTTCACTGTATGGAAAAAGATGCAATGAAAATCAATGGTGACTGAGTCTATTATTTTAACTAGCATCTCCTTTTTTGTTTCACAGAAGAAATACAGTACATATGGGTTTAGAACAACATGATTGTGAGTGTATGATGACAGACTTAAAATTTTGGGGTGAACTTTCTAAGTTAACCATTATTTGTTCAAGCCATGATTATGTCAGAAAATTGCTCTTGAACTCACATGATCAGTATTTTGATTTATCAGGTACATTATGACAAGTGGAAGAACAATGGACATGACCAAAGAGTTCTTCTCACAACACAAATACTTTGGCCTGAAGGAGGGCAATGTATTATTCTTTCAGCAAGGCATGCTTCCTGCTGTGGACTTTAATGGGAAGATTATTCTAGAAGGCAAAGGCAAACTGTCCATGGCACCAGGTGAGTTTTGGAAACATTAGCATCTTATGTTGTGTATAAAATCTGAGTTTGGCATAAGGTATGAGGAACTCAGCACCTGGCTTATTCAACCTGACCTCTATTTGTTGTCATTTAACTGCTCTAATTCACAAGTTGCTAAGACTTGGCATCATTAGAAATTTTGTTTTCATCTTCAATGCAGGTATGTTAGCTTTTTTCTTTCCATATTCACATTCAGATGGAAACGGGGGTCTGTACAGAGCTCTGGCGACACAAAACATTGTGAAGGACATGGAAAAGCGAGGAATCTCCTACATCCATGTCTACTGCGTGGACAACATCCTTGTGAAAGTGGCTGACCCTGCTTTCGTTGGCTTTTGTTCACTTAAAGGAGCAGACTGTGGTGCAAAGGTCAGTCCTTAGCAAATCCGACCTTGCCCTTACGAGTATTTCCTGTTACAACAATAGCGCAGCTTTGAGCAAACATTTTTCTACTATGAGTGGGTTCACAGTCGGTGTATTGTCATTAACCTTACACACTTGATCAACCTTTTATCCATGTATGTCTACTTTATGGTGAATTAATTAATATTTTTTGCCAGTTGAGTTTATTGTGGAAATCAGTAGTGCTGGGTTAGTCCACTAGATGGGGCAGCTGTTCAGAAAACATTATAGACAGGAATTGAGGTTGCTTCTTACTACAGTATATTTAATTAACATTTGATCTCACTTTTTTTAAATGTTATTTATAGACTTTGGCAAATTAAATGAACAGTGGTAGAGCAGAGTAGAGGAATGGGATCAGGGCAAATAGAGAATGTATTTTTGTTTTTATTGTCCTATCCCAGCTTAATATGCAGAGAACCATAAATAAGCCATTTGTAGGTTGATTTATTAGGGAAAGAGTGACTGACGTTTATTTTAATGAAGTCCCGGATCGCGTTAGTACGACAGTATTTGTTTGTTCGTTTCATTTTACTGTGGATTCTTTTTCAAACAAGACAGTTCGACGCAGGGTTTGCAGAGAGACTTGCATAAAACTTTAATGCAGTGCCAACTATATTGGACCTGACAGTAATGTTGCAACAGACATTATCCATGTTAATTGTATTGCTTCATATTAGGGCTGAAACAATTAATCAACGTTGTCGACAATAAAAATAATTGTTGACAAAAATTTCCATTGTTGAATAGTCATTAAACAAAATGACTATTTGATGTCATTTAACAAAACATGAGATCACATTAAACTCTAATGATCGCATGAGAGCAGCACTGCAGCTCGTGCCTGACCTTTTCTCCCAATTTAGAAATGCCAAATTCCCACTATTTAGTAGGTCCTTGTGGTGGCGCAGTTACTCGCTTCAATCCGGGTGGTGGAGGACAAGTCTCTGTTGCCTCCGCTTCTGAGACCGTCAATCCACACATCTTATCATGTGGCTAACCTGGCTGGAGTCACTCGGCACACCCTGGATTTAAACTCGCGACCCCCAGGGTTGGTAGTTAGCGTCAATGCTCGCTGAGCTACCCAGGCCCCCACGTGTCAAGCATCTTTAAAGGAAACACCCTGGTGTTACATCTTAAATGCAGTTATATTTAATGCATTATAGCTTTATTTAAGTTCAAATAATATGGAAGCAGATCATGTAAATAATTACAAACTCCGAAACTGGCATTTCTCTGTGCGGTCTGCGCCTCTTCTGTGAGTTGCGTGGAGTGTCCCGATCTAAGGGGGAGAGATTGAAACTGCACCCGGCTGATGCACATGGTCACGAGGACGCTCATCCCTCGAGCGTGCACTTGTTGCAGCTAAATTACAACTTGATGCTTGCAACTTATTGAATCATATGTCACGGTGCATTTCTTATCGTGAAGAAAATTGGCAATACGCAGCTTTATTAATAGTTAAAGATGGATTGAAGTGAACAGAAAGGTGAGAGAGGGTAGTCTTTGCCCCATTATACACTGCAACAAAATACATTTTTGATTGGGTTTTTGTTTTGGTTTCCAATATAAACTTCTAAAACTCCTTTAAAAGCACGTACATTTGACACAATCGTTGACACTTATTTCATATGCAAAGATGTTACCCAATGATAGCAGTGGCATTTACATTGAAGTCTTAAAGAGGACACAACCCGAAAATTGAGCTTTTTAATTAGAGGTTTTTTTTGATGAAGAAATCTTACTAACATTATAAGTGGACCTCAATGAACATAAAATAAAAAAATCCAATGCATGACAACTTTAAAGTGTTCAGGTGATGTCAAAAATTGGAAGCAGAGCAGAGAGATTTCAAAACAAGAGTACTTCATTCATAAATGGGGGGGTGCAACTATATTTATACACATACACATGTGTATGTTTTATTTTATATTCTGTTTACAACTATTTTAATCACATAAGCCTCTAAAAAAATGTATGGTGACAAATTAAAAAGTACAATTGTAATTTTCTTTAATGTTGAACTTGTGTATGTAATAATACGAGCTGTCACTGTTGGAAATTTCATATAAAATTCATATTTTAGCACAAATTATTAATGAGTTGAAACCTAAAAATTTAGGAGAATTACAGGTATAACTAGTGCAGTGTCATAGCTGTCGGAATGTGACCTGGCAGGTCCAATTTACCTCCAGTGGTGAGGGAAAAAATTTAGACTATTTGGAAATTTACATTTATTCATTTTGCAGATGCTTTTACCCAAAGCTACTTACAAAAGAGGAAAACATAAACGAATCATCTTAAGGAGACAGTGGTACAAAAGTGCCATATTACAAAGTTTCACTAGCATCAGAATAGTATTCAAAACATATACATTTATTTATTTTTTTTGTTAGTGACTAGTTAAGTGCTCTTGGAAAAGATGCGTTTAAGTCGTTTTTTTGAAGATAGAGAGTGAGTCAGCTTCACGGATGGAGTTGGGAAGGTCATTCCACCAACGTGGTATTATGAAGCTGAAAGTACGAGAAAGTGTTTTGGTGTCTCTTTGTGTTGGTACAAAGAGGTGACGTTCCTTAGCCGACTGCTGACTTCTAGTGGGCGTGTAGCTCTGCAGAAAAGATTTTGGGTATGTTGGAGCAGACCCAGTGACCGTAATGTATGCCAGCATCAGAGCCTTGAATTTTATACGTGCATGAACCGTTAGCCGGTTTAGACTAGAGTGACAGAAAAAAAACACCCCAGTTTTTCAGCATTTTCACGTAGTGAAGGCGTGCTGTGCAAATAGACTCTGCCTTTCTTTTTCAGCACGGAATGTCAAAAGTGTGCCAAAATATTTATGTATTATTATTTAAGCTGCTCAAGAGCAAACAAACAGTAATTTCCTTATTTATTTTTCAGGCAACATGTATAATAAATAATATGTACCTACATTTTAACATGTTCACATAGTACATTGAACTAATATTTGATGCTACAGTAACTTAATACCTTTGAATCCAGGTATTATATTGCTTTATTTGTGAAACATATACTTAGCATTTTGGCTGTGCACTCGAACCAACGCAGAGCTATAATTGCAAACCAAGGCGTTGGAGCCTATGCCGTAGATTCGACACAGTAGTATAATTCCCCTTAACACTTAACTCTTAGAGCTTTCAAGCTACATCTATCAAACTTGGTACAGACCTTCAGACTGTGCAGGAATAGTGTGCTTTATCTTTTCTAACTAATCAGACCTAAAGTTTTTGCATGGTGTATGATTAAAAGTCGGAAAATCTCATAGACTTATATTGACGGAATATTCAGATGGGACAACGTGATGCTCGTTAATTCAAACTCCACCTGTCAACAATTGAAATGCAAACAAACCCGCTAAAAGTCTTTAATCTGATTTAATTTGCTCTCTCTTTCCCTTTATGTGATGGCTTATCTGACTGTCCATGTGAGGGTCTGTCTAACTATCTAGCTACCTTGCTTGCGGTTTGTCTTACTGTAATGTCTGTATAACCATCAAACCTCAAACTTTTAAAACTAGTATCAATTTTCAGACAACGCTTTGTGTCAAGCCAACATTAAAATTTGTCTTGACAAACTGTACTGGTCTAGTTCCATTTTACAATTCTATACAACAGCTTTAGGACTGTTGTTTCACACAAGACTTCATGCATCTAACTTTTCATATAGTTATTTAATGATGTTGATGTTTGGAATTTTGGATTGGTCTGTGCCCTTAGCCGCATATCCTACAGCAATTAATTGTGGTTCCTTACAATGTAATCTCAGGTAGCATGTTGCTCATGGTGTATTTGCAGTCTGTGTACACAAGAGCATGAAGAGAAAAACACTTTAACAAGGAAGAGTGGTGATGTGGGACATTTAAATGGTCTCCAGTCATGAGTTAAATTGCTTTTAAAACTCTTATATAACCAGGCTAGTGAAGCAGGATACCAATTAATTTAGCCATTATTCCCATTGTTGC
Organism: Moxostoma hubbsi; assembly: GCA_032164185.1. Taxonomy (NCBI): domain Eukaryota; kingdom Metazoa; phylum Chordata; class Actinopteri; order Cypriniformes; family Catostomidae; genus Moxostoma; species Moxostoma hubbsi. Next base: position 27,901,791 of record JAVLUX010000017.1, on the reverse strand, counting down.
CTTAAAGCCTTTGACGTATTAGAGCAATTTATATGATGTTGTGTGCTAGATTGAACCTGCTACCATGAATTTTTAGGGTAGCAAGAGCCAAAGGCATGCTGTGGACTATTCGTCTTGGTCTTAAATGTTGATGTTTAATGTTAACATATATATTTTTTTCTTACAAGACAATGAATTTTCAGCACTTCAGCCTTCCTCTGTGTGTCCATAAAAAGTTTTGGACACTTAAAAGTGGAAAAATATTTAGGAAAGTCATTGCATTAGAAAACAAAATTTCAAAGCAAATTAAATTTATTTTAAATAAAATAAATATAGCATATGTAAAAATGGCTCAGAACAAAGAAAACTCTAACATTTGTTTACAGTTGCCATTTAAATGTATTATTCTGTTATCTATACAATGAAAGTCTTACACTGTCAAGTTTAGCATTAGTGTGCTTGTGCTTTTAGGGGCATTGTATGTAGCAGCTATTACAAATTATTTGTGTAGAATAAGATGTTCATGACAGCAGTTGCTTGTTAATAATTAATTCTGACTTAAAAACTTCAACAGCTGGGTTTAAATGCAAAGATCTCTAAACCTGCTAGTAATTAAACAGTTTCTGCATGACAGGGGGATGACAGTAAGAACTTGTACCCACCCATCCCTAATAATTTCTAAAGCATGCTCTTAAATTGGCTTTAGCTCGATGCCTCCTTCCCAATACTAACCCATCATCATCTGAGAAGTTTGTAATTTGTTACTCAGATGAATGGAAAGGGTTTTCTGCTTTTGCCTGTGCTGTAATTTAGTGCAGACCTCAGGCAAACACAGCACGAGAGGAAATGTGTGGTCTTCAAACATGTAGCAGCTAGTTCAAAACTGGCAAAGATGTGACATTTCAGTATTGGTAACTTTGACAGATCATTCAAATGTTAAAAAAGTGAATAATCCAAATGGCCACAATTACAAATGATTTAGTTATGGTTTTGGTATGGTATTGCTTAGCCTGTACATATTTAACTTATCTGTTATGACAGATTGTTATCAGTTAGCATTTTTGATACAACCTTTATGATAAACACATACAAAATAAAATGTAATAATTAAAGCTTAAAATAATTGTCCGGTTTCAATATAAGTTAAGCTCAACTGCATTTGTGGCATAATGTTACCACAAAAATTATTTTGACATCCTTCCAAAAATCGAGGTTGCAGTGAGGCACTTACAATGGAAGTGAATGGGGACAAAGTGAATTTAGCACCAATTTTTGGAGGGTTTAAAGATAGAAATGTGACACATCTAATTTTATAAAAGCACTTCTGTCAAAACCCATGTATTATTTGAGCAGTGAAGTTGTTTAAATTGTAATTATTATAGTAATGTTAGGGTTTGGTAAAAAAGTTGTAAAATTGGCTATAACTTTACACAGAAAAGGTTAGTAGGTGATTTTATCACATTAAAATATTGTTTACATGCATGTCCTTTCTGTCTTGTGGCTATACTTTTGAAACAGTATTTTAACATAAAATATTGCTCCATTCACTTCCATTGTAAGTGCCTCACTTGAACCTCGATATTATTATTATTATTATTATTATTATTATTTATTTTCTTTATTTTTTTTTAAAGAAAAGGAGGACTGTGTCTAAATTAAGCATTATGCCACAAATGCTGTCGATTGAGCTTAACTTGTATTGATCCCGGAACATTTCTTAAAGTAATTTCTCTGACACTAGCACCACTGAACAAAATTGCAAAAAATAAACCATGTTTTCAAAACGGCTTTCCGAATACACCCCTCACCTGCTGTTGTTGAGTTTATTAAGCTAGGATAGAAGAAAGTATTTTAACATAAAAAATGTTCATACTTTAACAACAGATTTTAAGCTAATTTATTTTGTGCATTTTATGTAATGTGCTTCGCATAATTGAATTTAATGATATGATCCCTATTGTTAATGAAGAACATTTATATGTACAAACAAAATTAACATTTTAACTGAAATAGTACTAAATAAACCAAAATTTAATTTGAAAAGAATTGTTCATTCAAAAATGAAAATTCTCATCATTTACTCACCCTTATGCCGTTCCAGATATGTATGAATTTTGTTCATCTGCTGAATTCATGAAGATTTTTAGAAGAATTTCTCTTATGCCCTTTTGGTCCATACAATGTAAGTGAATGGGTGCCAAAAATGTCAAGCTCCAATAATCACATAAATCAGAATAAAAGTAATCCATAAGACTCCAGTGGTTAAATCTATATCTTCAGAAGTGATATGATCGTTGTGGGTGAGAAATGGCTCAGTTTTGCATTCTTCTTGTGTTTTTGGTGATTCACATTCTTCATGCATTGTATCCCTACAAGGCAGGGAGAAGAATTTCAAGCAAAAAAGGACTTAAATCTTGATGTGTTTCTCACACACTTATCATATCACTTCTGTGTGGTATTGATTACTTTTATGCTGCCTTTATTTGCTTTTTGAGTATCAAAATGTTGGCACCCATTCACTTGCATGGTATGGACCTACAGAGCTAAGTTGTTCTTCTAAAAATCATAATTTGTGTTCTATAGAGGAAAGTCATGCACGTCTGGGATGGCATGGTAAATTATGAGAGAACTTTCTTTTTTGGGTGAACTATCCCGTTAATGAAGATGTCATTCATCCAGGATTGAATGAATCCTGTTCAAAGAAAATCATTGCTAATAGACCTTAGTCAGGATAGACACAAATTAAAGCAAGGTTGAAAAGGATTGTAATGGGATGTACTATCTTAAGTTAAGACTGATTTACACGACCCATGTTGTTTTTATTTTTTTTAATTTTGTCCACTGAAAGGTTGATTGATCGACACCAAGTTACACTGACACTGATCTTCACAGCCTTGTTTGAATTTCTTTGTCAAATGTTAAATCTTGTATCTTCCCTGACTGAAGTCCATACCCAACCCTAGCTATAAGTGTTTATATTAGAGGTCGACTGATAGTGGATTTTGCTGTTACAGATAACTGAGCTGGTGGGAAAAAGCCAATTATGCTGCTTTTTTAAAATTGATTCATTGACCGTTAATTTTTTCTTAGTCTTTTCATACTATGCCAGGCACAGACAGAGGCAACAACAATCCAAAATGAATTAAATCAAAAATGCAGTTTATTGTGCAATCAAAATCCTTAAAATAACCAGTTACAATCATCTACTGTGTGTGTGTGTGTGTGTGTGTGTGTGTGTGTGTGTGTGTGTGTGTGTGTGTGTATATATATATATATATATATATATATATATACACACACACATACACATACACACTATAAAGAACACAGTGTCATATAATAAATACTGTACGAGCAGTAATTCATCAACAGTAGATCATCATTTATTAACAGTGGGTCATCAGCAATCACGTGTCAGAATTGTCCATACTTTTTCGGTCAAAATCAACATGAACTATAGCAAAAAGGTATGATTACCGTATATCTACTGCTGATTTTTGTTGTCTTAAATTATTGATTTATTGCTTTTAGAGGCAGCTGTTATGCTGGATAACCATGGAGTGCTAACAGAACTCTTCAGCACCAGAAACTGAGAAATAATAATACATAAAGTGTTGCCAACTATTGGAGTTGTTTGTTTTTTGCTGATAATCGATAAATCAAATAAGCAACTATCAGCACCGATATAGTAGTAAAACTGAAATCTTAGTGGAATTTTCCAGGCCTGTAAAAGTCATATGTTTCTAGGTATGCTTTGCTCTTAAATATTTTATCAGTTAGATATTTCTCTTGAGTAGAATAAAACTTCACAAGCCACAAAGTGTGATTTGTAAGCAAATTCACAAACTGGTTCACAAATCTGTCAGAATGATCCATCAGCAAATTGGTCTAAAATTGGAATGCTTTTATAAAAAACTTTATCCAGTAATCACAAATGACTGGAAAGGTCATTAAAAAGTAATGGAAATTTCTTGTTCAAAAAGTGTGGTCCCTCTGTAGGACAGATTACGGTAGACTAGAACTACAGGTACTGCACATGCAAATAAAGTGTTGAATTCATTGATATTGGCAACAGCTCAGTGCATCAAAAGTTGTGCAGAATTCATCATGCAAAATGTGCTTCTGTTTGGCAGGTTGTGGAAAAGAATAATCCAACTGAAGCGGTGGGCGTGGTCTGTAAGGTGGATGGGCGTTATCAAGTAGTGGAGTACAGTGAGATTACCTTGACCACAGCGGAGAAGCGGAGCAGCGATGGTCGACTTATGTTTAATGCTGGCAACATAGCGAATCACTTCTTCACCCTCGCGTTCCTTAAAGAGATTGTTAGGTGAGTCGAGCATCTGAGAGAGCTTCATGACATCCATAAAGCAAAATGTATTTATTTGTTACTTTTTGTACATATCTGTGTGCTTTGAAGTTATCTAGATGCTAGTGTACTCCTAAAGGTCAACAAAACTCACCTTTAGCAGATGAATGGATTTATAATTGTACAATTTACAGAAATGTTGTTTCCATTGGAAATTTATCAACACGGGGAAGAACATGGCACTCATCAATCGATATAATGAACAGTTATTTTTTTTTTAGTTTAATTTACATGAATAAATACTTTTAAATTTAATTTAGGCAGTAAATATGTGAATTTCCAATAACTCATCTATGAATCACAGCTTTCTGTGGTATTTGTGGCTCAGCTTACTTTGTCGCTAAGCAATCATCTCCCTAACACTTTAAACAGTACAGCTATTTCTATGAGCTATTTCCAATGAGGTTTGCCATCTTGTAAATACTAGACAGGATGGAACTGACTTTAATGTGCATTGAGAATATGAGGTAAAGTCAGAAGAGGAACATCTGCAGTTTTTGAGTGTCTGGTATTTTAAACACAGATGGCTTTGCCAGACGTGTTCTCTTATTGTCATTTTAATAACATTTTAACATGCTTTTGCTTTTCTGTCTGTCTCTGCCTGTATATGCCCATCCTTCTTTCTTAATACCTCTCTATCTATCTTTCATTCTGTCTTTTTTCAGCACTCACGAGCCGCAGTTGCAGCACCATGTGGCACAGAAGAAAATCCACTATGTGAACACACAAGGACAGCTAATTAAACCTGACAAACCCAATGGGATTAAGATGGAAAAATTTGTCTTCGACATATTCCAGTTTGCCAAGTTAGTGTCAAGACTTTTTTCCATCCCTGTTTTTAGTATGTGGACAATTGGCAGGAAGGGTATTCCTCATTTACCCTGTTCCATTGAAGCTACATTATAGGTTGTAGTCCAACAACAGTCTAGTCTATTAGTAAAATTAGATTTTGTGGCAATGCTATAGTAAGCGTGGTGTGCTTTTGCTGCTATAGTCTTCAAGCTAAAACTCCTGGAAAAGTTGTCTTTAAATTCACTGTGTGTACGTGCGTGGTGGTTTTTTTTTTATTATTATTTATTTTTGTGTGTGTGTGTGTGTGTGTGTGTGTGTGTGTGTGTGTGTGTGTGTAATATATATACACATATACACACACACACACACTCTCTCTCTACCGGTCAAAAGTTTTGAAACACTTAACTGAAATATTTCTCATGATCTTAAAATTTTTTTTGATCTGAAGGCGTATGCTTAAATGTTTAAAGTTAGATTTGTAGACAATACCATATTCATATGGTACACCATATTCATTTATTTCATTATAAAACTAAAATGTAATAATAAAAATAGTTTTTTTTAAATTGATGACTTGGACCAAATAATAAAGAAAAGCAGCCAATAAGTGCCCAACGTAGATGGGAACTCCTTCAATGCTGTTTAAAAAGCATCACAGGGTGATACCTCAAGAAGTTGAGAAAATGTCAAGAGTACATCTCTGCAAATTCTAGGCAAAGGGTGACTACTTTGAAGATGCTAAAATATAACACAGGTATGATTTATTTTGGATTTTGTTTAGTCACAACATAATTCCCATAGTTCCATTTATGTTATTCCATAGTTTTGATGACTTTACTATTATTTTAAAAGGTGAAGAAAAATAATTAGAATAAAGTGTGTGTGTGTGTGTGTGTGTGTGTGTGTGTGCGCCACCACAAGCGTTGAAAATGCTTGTTAAGTTAAAAATAGTCCAACATTTAACAATGTGTATCAAGACACCTGTGTACTGTATTGCAAGATTTGTTCTTAATGTAAAGTCCAGCCTAAATATACAAAGCATCTTTAACACCAATTTGGTGACTTGTTGATTTAAAAAATAATAATAATCCTACTACATTAGAGCTCATCTACTGTTGGTCAAATATTTTTATTTATTTATTATTCTTTTTTTTTTTTTGCAATAATCAAAAGGTGCTGCTTGGATTACAATGTAATTGTTGTGCCCCTTGTGTTTATATATTTGATTTACCACTTTATTGTATTTTTGCATAGATTTAAGCAGAGAACATTGAGTCAGAACCTCTAGTAAATTACATGTTACTTTGTGTAGTACCCTTATGTCCAGTTTTTTTTAAATCACTGAAATAAGAATTTTTCTTCAGAATCGTGATCTTTATTCTACGCAAACAAATTGTGATTCTCAATTTAAAAAAATCGTGCAGTGGAACCCTGATCCAGAGACATGAGTTGAATAATGCTTTAGGCACAGACCTTGTAAATGAAAAGAGTGTATGCTGATATTCCATCTCTTGCTGCTTCAGTGTGCTGACCACATTGATGACGTGTTTAGTTCCGTGCAGATGCTCAATTGGGACAGTCATGATGTCAGTCCAAAGACATTCACTTTCAGTCTGGCTTGCATTTTTATTAGACATTGATTCATGTGTCTAAAACAAAGATGCACAGAACCTCTCAAATCTCTTAAAGACTATAATTAAGGCTAATCATATACCAAAACTAGAATATTAGTTTTGGTATTTTCTAGTTTTCTACTTTTTAGAGTGCTGAAGAAGTTCAACTCATTAACTTGAATTTAAACAATATTTAAAATTTTGTGAGCAACGACTGTATTTACAAAATGTTGACATTGACATGTTCAAATTGGACGGTCTTAACTTTGATGTAACTGTGTATGAATATCTGTTTGTGCATTGAAGAACGTTTGTGGTATATGAAGTTCTGAGAGAAGATGAGTTTTCTCCATTGAAGAATGCAGACAGTCAGGATGGGAAGGATAACCCTACTACAGCCCGTCATGCCCTCATGTCCCTGCATCACCGCTGGATCTTAAATGCTGGAGGACATTTCGTTGATGAGAATGGAACACATATACCTGCTATTCCCAGGTGAGACACATACCATTTTACGTAAACAAAGAGACAACTCTTTCTCTCCCGTCCACACACTTGACTACACTATGCACAGGCTCACAGGTTGGTAAGAGTCAGAGGGTGATGGATACTGGTAAGAAATTAGACTGAGACAGAATGAGGATTATTTCACAGTGGTTATTAGTGTACTCTTTTAAAAAAAAATAATTGTTCACAGAAAAAAAAAAACCAGAGGAAATTCTGTCATTATGTTCTTGCCCCCTTTTTGTTATAAAATATTTATTGTGAGCTGACTGTCAACCCCCTACTATAAACTCTCTTTTAGAGATTTCTGTAACAGGATAACAACAATATTTTTTTAAATATTATAAATAAAAGTCATTATTAAAATAAGTGTCATTGTTTACTAATAATCTTACCATCAAACGGAGCACTGAAATCTCATTCTCCTCTCCTCATATTTGAACTGGTGCATTGCGTTTGGTTATGAAATGCATGAGAACCAGTTTTGGCATCATTGATCAGGCTTGATGCGTTAAGGTGACATTTTTTATTATTTGAACATGAATAAGATCAGACTTTTGCCAGAGGGTAACATTATCTATGATAAACTTGAGATGTGTTCCTCACAAACTATTAAATGGCATGAGATGACTTGGAATGTCAAACATGAATCAAATGGGTTACTTAAATATCTTATTTGGTGCTTATTTGTTTGTTTGTTTTTTGGTGTTTGAGAGCTTTGGTCTCTAGTGGTAGACCATTTTACCATTGCACAATACCTTAGTTATTGGTATCTGCAAAATCCACTAGCGGTTGATCTCTACTGGCCACTATAAACTGTTGTATAAAGATTCATAAACAGATTAAAAATTCTGCTTATGTGTTCAAATGAAAAACAACAGCATTACAGTGTGTTCAGAATGACATGAGGATTAATAAATGTTGACAGAATTACAAATTTTGGTTGAACTATTCCTTTAATCCAAGATGGTCTCCACTACTTCATTGTTGCTCACATTTTCTTGCTGTCTAATTTCACTAAATATCCACATTTACAGTTGTACTCATCGTTGTCTCACTGCGGTTATTTTTCAGATAATTTTTAAATCTGACACGTTCAAATTTACATTGTTTTCTTCAGTTCTAGTGTAACCACACTATTTCCTGTGTAAAATTTCTAGACATGGACCAGCAGGAACAGTCTCTCCTGATGTCAGCCAGAAGTAACTATTTTCACTGTCGTATGTAGTGCATGGTGAAGGGGCTTCGCTCTTATTATATTCCGTGTAGTTGTTAGAGCTCGGTGGGTGAAGGTGTCAAATCCAAGACATGGCCTTGGCAAAGGCTGGCTTCTTTCGACCGGATCTGACCCAGATGGCAGCTACTAACAGGCAGAATAATATGCATGCTGGGAAGAGGGCATCAGGCATGTTGGACATTCTGAAACGGTGCTATTCATCACTATAACAAATAATCTGGTTTTGTGGCTAATAATCAAGTTTTTCCTTGTAATAACTGCTCAGTGGTGGGGAATATCAGAACCTTTTATTTTGAATATTGAAATGTATTCAAAATATTTGCATTTTTAACATTGATTTACTGTGATTTGTACTGCCACTGCTGTAGTCTAAATTTTTTTTTTTTTTTAAATGGGGTGATCTTTTTATTTTTTTTGATTATGAAAGTGAATGTACCTGCTTTCATTGTTCAAGTATTATGCTTTCTAAATGATAAATGCTTGATCAGGCTTGGCCATATAGATGTAAACCTCTTAAGAGTCTAATCTCATTTTGTTGCTCTTCTCGTCACAGCCTGAAAGATGGAACTGACCTGCCAATCAAATGTGAGATTTCCCCACTTGTGTCTTATGGGGGTGAGGTAAGAGCTGAGGTTATTCTTAATTGGAAGAATAGTCAAAGAGAAATTATATCTTTATACCACGGGTCTGTTGAATGCTTGATTCTGATTGGTTGACATATGTTCTAAGGTGTGCAATTATTTTTCAAGGAAACGCACGGCTATAAATAGTTCCAGGTCTTGACCGCATATCAGTTCCATATCACTTCAACAAATTTTTTCAGTTATTTCAAAGAGCCCTGCAGGCTACCACAACAAAATAACCAGTTAAAACAAAGACACTGGTTAAAGTAAATCGGTTAAGAATATCAAACAATGTCTTGAACATCCTACATTTATTGCAGTTTTGTTTAGAAAGCGCCCTCGTCTCTCCCGCACTCACACACACACCTATGCGTGCACGCACACGCTCACACACAAACACACACACATTGAGACTTGAGTCATGAACAACAAATAGAGCCGCACCCCTGAGACTTGATCAATACAAAAAGTTGTATTATCTGAAATAAATTTTTAATGTTTCCTTTTTTTTTTTCTTTCTTCGCTCTAATCAGCATCCTTCGTTGCTATTTGCTAGCAACGAAGGCTTGAGCTATATCAAAGCTAGATACACTTGATCAATACAACAGTTTCGATATTATCTGAAATGTCTCTGGGAAAAATCTTCGCGCTCCCCCTTTCTTTCCATATTCCCACACACGTGGACACACTATACACGTAGCGCACACACTTTAGGCCCAAACATACCTGTGAGAGAAAACCAGAGTCCACTGCACCACTCCTGCATCTCAGTTGGGAAGAAAAAAAAGTTGTTGAGGTTTATAACGGGAAAATGGCGACACACATATTGACAATTTTGAAGCGATGTTACTTCTGATGAGAGCCGCAACAAAAAAGGTTTTCCCAGAAGTGATCTTTTCTCATTTCTGAGTTTCTCTCTTTTGATATCTCAAATACAAACTTGCACAAACGCATTACCTTATTACTCCAGTAAGTCCTCGAGTAAAGAAGCGCAAGCCTCCATTGCTAGTTCTGAAGTGACGTTTTCGAATTAGCAACGAAGGCTTGAGCTGTATTAAAGTAAGATGCTGGATCTGTGGTGGAAGAGAGCAGTTCCTCTCACAAGAGTGTTTTAAGGACGAAAACCAGAAAATGTCTTGAGACAAAACACTGAACGGTGACTTAAAGTATGGTTACCGTGTTACAAGCAGAATAATTGACTCTGTCCTGTTGAATGAAAAATATTGCACACCCAAGGTTCTCCGATTACTTGCATTTAGACACTAAATGTTCCAGGTACAATGGACGTTAACCTCAATTAACAGCATTTGTGGCATAATACTGATAACCACTAAAATTGATTTTGACTCATCGCACCTTTTCTTTAAAAAAAAAAGCAAACAATCGAGGTTACAGTGAGGCACAAACAATGGAAGTGAATGGGGACAATAAAAGTAAAATTGGCCAATTTTTGCAGGGTTTAAACACTGAAATGTGAAACTTATAATTTTATAAAAACACTTCTGTCAAAACTTGTGTATTATTTGAGCTGGAAAGTTGTTTAAATTGTAATTTTAGGGTTTGTTTACAGCATCATGGTAATGAAGTTGTAAAATTTGCTATAACTTTACACAGATAAGGTTAGAAAGTGATTTTTATCATACTAAAATAATTTTTACATGCATATCATTTATGTCTTGTGGCTATATAAAAAAAAAAGTTAGTATTTTAATGTAAAAAAAAAAAAAAAAAAAAAATTGGCCCCGGTCCACTTCCATTGTAAGTGCCTCACTGTAACCCAGATTTTTGCTTCTTTTTTTTTAAGACAAGGAGGGATGAGTCTAAATTAATTTTGTGGGAATCAATATGCTGTCGATTGAGCTTAACTTGTATTGATCCCGGAATATTCCTTTAAGCCACAACTTAATATGTATGACTGTCTTTGTATTGCGTTACAAAATATCAAACCAAGTGGCATTTATTTTAAAGAAAAAAAGAAGAATACAGCACCAATAGCTCAGACACTTTCGAGTCATTAAAAAAACTAGTGGATTAGCTACACCTGTGGTTGCTCTACTAGGAACTTCATACATCCACTAAAAGTCACCTTGACACAGTTGCTTAAAATTAATTGCAAAAATGTCCAGAAAACTCAGAAATATCATGTTTATAAAAAAATGTATAGCAACATTTGCCACTTGGAGTTATCATCTATTTAGATATTGTTATCTAATGCAATGATAATTCACACATTTCTAAATGTGACTTAAGTGTCCAGTACAGTCCAAATAACTTTTGGGACCATTGCATTTTTTTTTAAATGGGGAAAAAAATAATATTTAGACCTTTGCTTATGGTACTTTGGGAATTCCTTATATATGCTTAATAGATTAGCACTTCATTTAAATCTTTAGGTAGTGTTAGTATTTTTTTTTGTTGCCTCAATTCCTAGCTCTTAAACTTTTGCCTCCCTTGAACTAATTCTGAACTAATTACCTCTCTCTTATTTCCAAGGGGTTGGAGCATCTAGTGAACGGGCGAGCATTCCTTCCCACCCTGGTCATCAATGAGAGCGGCGTCCACGAGCTTGTGAAGAACGGGCTGTGAACCAAAATCTCGCTGCTACACTTGAAAACCAAATGAAGACTCTTTTATCATCCTCATCTTACTTCCTGCCATGGTGAAGGAACTGTGAAATCTGTGTGCAATAAAATGAATGAAGGGGGCCACACCGCCAATCATAATCAAACTGTTTTATGATCAAACTATTTATTTTGCGAAGACTTGTATATCAGTGTGCATTGCTTTTTTTTTTATTTTATTTTTTTTTTTCAAATTACACTGGTAAATGGGCTCTTTAAAATACTCCAGTGCTGTTCAGGTTGTATTGAAAGTGCACTGCAGAGATTTTAGGCATTCTTGCTTAATCTTTTTCCATTCTCTTAAGGTGTATATAAATGTAAAAACTAGGGGGAGGTAAAGTTTTGTCTTCTCTATGGATGTCTGTCTATGATTGGAATAATTTTTTTTTTTTTTTTTTTTTTTTACCAGAATGTGAGTGAAAAAGTGATCTTTAATCAGATTTTCCAGTACAGGTTTTATGAGAGAGCATCTGAGTGGGTAATAAAGAGTCTCTGTTGCTGCCACTTGCTAAACTATTCAGAGAGTGCAGAAAGCAAATTGAGTCTCTCTCTCTCTCTCTTTCTTTCTTTCTTCTTTCTTTCTTTCTGTGTCACTAGCAGTTGTTAGCACTTCTCTTTTCCAAAGAAACTTCTTCTACCATCATTGTCAATATATTTGTTTTCATCCATTTATAAAAGTATGTATCATGTCATTGATTCATTTGTCTTTACCTGTTTTATGTACCATTTGTTTTTCTATTTTCCAATAACATTTTTAGACTTAAAGGGATAGTTCACCCAAAAATTCTAATTCTCCAATCATGAACGCACTTTCATACCTTCCCAGATGTGTATGACTTTCATTTATCTACTGAACACAAACAATAATTTTTAGGAGAATATTTCAGCTCTGTAGGTCCATACAATGCAAGTGAATGGGTGCCAAAAATGTTACACTCCAAAAAGTGTATTAAAGCAGCATATTAGTAATCAAAACGACTACAGTAGTTGAATCCATGGGTTTGGAAGTGATATGATAGGTGTGGGTGAGGAACAGATCAATATTTAACCATAAAATGTAAACCAAATATTTTAAATAAATTCTCCTTCCTGCCCAGTAGGTGGCAACACGCACAAAGTATGCGAATCACCAAAAACAAAAGAAGAATGTAAAAGTGTATGTGGAGAGTATTAGTAAAAAGGGATTTAAATATCTATCTGTTTCTCACCCAAATGTTGGCACCCATTCACTTGCATTGTATGGACCTACAGAGCTGAAATATTCTGCTGAACGTCTTCATAGATATCTGGGATAGCATGACAAGTGAGTAAATTATGAGAGAATTTTCATTTTTGGGTGAATATCCTTTTAAGCTCCACTGTTTGGGAATATTTTGAATTATATATTGGGTATATTGAAACATTTTCTCTTTTTTGTAATTGTTTGATTTGCGTTACTTGAAGTTGACACTGAAAATGTCAGTTGTTAGTTTCTCATTTGGTTATTAATATAGTGGGGAAATTATTACAAAGATGCTTTGACCTGAATCTGTCAGTCTCAAACATCCATCACAAACATATTGCATAGTATATGCTTGTAAAATTAAAGAATTATTTCTTGCAAATTTCTATAGTAGACTGCTGTGCTGTGTTGGAAATATGAGGAGGACTGTTTGAAATGGAAGGCCTCTGAGACTATGTTGCTCACAAATGTTGATGGTACAAAACCGAGTATGGGTGACCCACGACATGAAATAAAAACAAAGATCATTTTTGTTTTCTGCCACTTTTGTTCTCTTTTTTTTATATAAACCCAGGCTGAAGGTCAATGAAATAATGTGGTTTAATTTAGTAATTAATATACCTTGGGGTATAAGCATTGGATAAATGACAATAAACTCTTAGTCATTTACCACATTAACACAGATTTTTCTACAAAATGATTTTAATGGCAATCAAATTAGGTGCAAAAGATACAAGTAGCTAGTGTATGGATCATTATAGAGGTATCTTCTCAAATAACATAGTTTCGTATCAGCTTTCTGTCTATAAATTATAATTGAATATCCTGTACGCAGCCAGGGGGGGGGGGGGGGGGGGCTTTTGAGACTGTTTTTCTCATTATCTTGCAGAATGATTTCACTGTATCGAGGTGGAGGAGGGATTTAAAGTTAAATGCAAGCTAAAGTCACTTAAAGGCATGGATTTCACACACACAAACTAATATTCTGTCATAATTTAATCAATTTTATCCATGGAACACAAAGGGAGATATTAGGCGGAATTACATCCTCAGCCCTATCATTTTCATTAGATCTTTTTTTTCATACAATGAAAGTGAATGGTGGCTGTAAGTCCCTATCGTTCTGTCTAACATCTCCTTTTGTGCTCCCCAGAAGAAAGAAAGCCAAATGAGCTTGCCATAAGTCATTCTTTTTTTTGGTGAACAAGCCCTTTAGAAGCTACTTAATCACTAATGTTAATATCAGATATTTAAAGGAATATTCCATTCTATACAAGTTAAGTTCAATCGACAGTATTTGTGACATAATGTTGATATGCACAAAAATTAACTGTGACTTGTGCCTCCTTTTCTTTAAAACAAGCACAAATCTGAGTTCCATTGAGGCACTGTACAATGCAAGTGAATGGGGCCAATCCGTAAGCATTAAAATACATGCTGTTTCAAAAGTATAGCCACAAGATGTAAACAATATGCATGTTAACATGATATTAGTGTGATAAAATTGCTTACTTACCTTTTCTGTGTAAAATTACAAAGTTTTACATCTTCTATGTCTCGATGATGAAACAACTGTAAAAATGACGATTTAAACAGCTAAAATACTGCATAAGTTTAACATATAATTAATGTAAATGCTTTTTTAAAGTTATAAGCTGTACATTTCTGTCTTTAAACCCTCCATCCATTTACTTCCACTTTAACTGATGTTTTCTATCTATTTATTCCTGTTTTTCTTCTTCTTTTTTTATCCCTTTTCTCCCAATTTGGAATGCCCAATTCCCTCTGCTTAGTAGGTCCACATGGTGGCGTGGTTACTCACCTCAATCCAGGTGGCGGAGGACAAGTCTCAGTTGCCTCCGCTTCTGAGACCGGCAATCCGCACATTTTATCACATGGCTCATTGTGCATGACACCACAGAGACTCACAGCACGTGGAGGCCCAAGCTACTCTCCGCATTCCACGCACAAATTACCACGTGCTCCATTGAGAGTGAGAACCACTAATCGTGACCACAAGGAGGTTACCCCATGTGACTCTACCTTCCCTAGCAACCGGGCCAATTTGGTTGCTTAGGAGATCTGGCTGGAGTCACTCAGCACACCCTGGATTTGAACTCACGACTCCAGTAACCAGCGTCAATACTTGCTTCGGGCCCCCTATTTATTCCTTTTTTAATAAAAAGATAAGGAATATTGGCTTGATTTTTTTTTTATCTTGCTCCTTCTGGACTGACAATATATGGCATTATAATCTCTCTTTCACTAGTTTAAATTTGTGTTAATTAGCTATTTACGTTGCTATATTTATGTGCTATTATATTTAGTATTCCAGAAAAGGCTTGGATATCAGCTGCCAATACTTACTTTATACTTACTCTTCATATAACTGCTGCATTAATTCTTATTGGCAGTCACAAAGGAAAGAAAGACAGGAGAAAGAATATTCAAGAAAAATCTATGATTGGTCACAGGAGTCTGACTTAATTGAAACCTTCTGTATGGCATGAAGAATTCTGGGACTTTGGCATGTTCCCAAGAATCCTCAGAATGTTAGTTTTCTTTGGTCTCTCTCTCTCTCTCTCTCTCTCTCTCTCTCTCTCTCTCTCTCTCTCTCTCTCTCTTTCTCTCCTGTTTTTCCCCCTCATCCAGAGGTGTCTTACATCAGCTTAGTGTGCCTGAATGTGAGATCTTAGAGAAAACTTCAGAGAGAAAGAAGCATTCTTGTTTTTTCCCCTGCTGCTTATATGCATATTACTTGGGATTAAGAAAGCTCTGGACAAATGGTTTGAGAAAGAAAAAAGCAACCTAAGCAGTAAGTTTGTATTTTTTTCATAAACAGTAAATTTTTTGTTTTCTTATAGTTCTGTTGAAAAGGCTTGACTATTTACTTTTACTTTATTTATGGCAATGTGGATATGATGGACAATGGTGAATGCAAGAAAAAGATTTAAAGTGTGTATTAGTGCCATGGTCTTCGTGTTCAAATCTTGGAAAGTCACTGTTTGCATGGCAGGCTAAAATAGCGGATAACAGAGCAACTTGATACTTAATCCAGTGATTACTCTGTGAAGCCAGCAGTTGCAAACCAGCTGTTCTGAATTGACTGTAATATTAGGTATCCATCTGCATACGTGTTCTGACTTGAAAATTGCACATAAGTGTGCTAAAAGTACTTGATTTTGCCTGGTAATTATACTTTATTTGAATGCTTTCCCTTCCTCTGTAGACCCTAAGTGACAGCTAAGTGAAAGATTCTTTCGCGTCGTCTCACATTTCCAAAAAATGCAAATAATTTGCATTAGTATGATAAATATATATGTAAATATGTATATTTGGTTGGTTGTGATAAATGGAGGTGTGAATTGTGGTTATTTTGTGAGGGGAATATGAGGGTTACTGACTTCACATTTCCATTAAATGGCCTTGACACCAGCTGGTTTAAAGTTACAACAGAAATGGCTTAGAAAATTGCCCAGGTAGTTCTGAGAAAGAGTTTGCAGATGTCACTAGATAATCTGTTGTCTAATGCACTTAAATGCATATATATATTCAAGGGTTGCCATGTCGTCCAAATACAGGACCCATCATATGATCCTGCCTATCATGCAAATCAACCTTGTTTGTAAACAACATGACCTCACTAGTGGTATGAGGCAGTAATATCCATTCCAAATGACACAAAATATGTTTAAACTGTGCATATTTAATATCTATCCTTAAACTTCCGTACAAAAGAGTATAAAAAGAAATCAGGGGTGTCGCTAGACCAGTGTCATCCGGGGCTTAGCCCGTGCGCAGGCCATATTATAATATAAAAATAAGAAGAATCCTTTCTTCCATGACTTAAAAAATGTCACAACACTGACACTGCTTCAGAACTTTATATTAGCAAACATCAGGCGCACAATAACCGGATCAAACACATCTGAATTTAAAATGCGGAGGATCAAAGCGTGAATTACAACTTGTCGGCTCGTTGTTCAGAAATTAACGCTAACAATAAAATCAAAGTAATTTAACAATTTAAATTTGCAATTGTCATTTCTCATTATATTTTGAGAATAAAGTAAAAATAATGAGAACAAAGTCGAAGCATTGTGAGTTTAAAGTGGTGATATTTTGAGAATAAATTTAAGGAAAGTGATGTGGTAGACAACTGCAAAGTGGAGCATCTGGGTCTTACATGTAGCATCACTAACCAGGGAGATAACTTGGCCATGCAATCGAGTTGAATTTGTGACAAGTTTTTTGTGAGATCTCTTTTCATGAATGAGGTGTGCGTTAGTGCAGGAGTTTTCAACATGTGGGCGTCTGTCAAGGGAGGCACCAGATATAGGCTTGCACTCAAGTGAAGTGAAAAATAACTGGAACTGCTGTGAATTATATAAGTTCATAATATCAAGATATTGTATGTGGTAACATCCCCTCAGTTACAGTAGAGAGGAAAACCCAATAACAACAGACTGCTCCAATCTGTCTGGTTCTTTCTCCTGGATAAATGATATTTCCTACATAACTTCTGCAGTGTCCAGATATTAAAAATCTCTGCTGATGCGTCAAAAGTCCAAGGATTTCTTTACAACTAAATCCTATCCTAACCTAAATATGATGTAACTACGTCCTCAACATCCATCTCTTGCATCAATGAATCTGCTGGCTCTGCGTACATTCTATCGTAGAGATAATGACGGTCTGTTTAGCCTAATATTGAGATTTTTTCATTTTTCAATGCTAAGACTTTATTGTAATAATTTTTACTTTATTCTGAAAATATTATGACTATAATCTCAAAATGCTACGACTTTGTTTGAATAAACTTGACTTTATTCTCATACAAAATGTAATATCTGATTGCTAAGACTTCATTCTCAAACTATTACGACTTTAATCTCAAAATACCTCAACTTTATTCTCGTCATTTTTACTTTATTCGCAAAATATTACAACTTAATTATCAAAATATTAATTTTTGTATGTTTTATTTAACGTGGCAATAAAATGCCATTGTGGGATCACAGAGTAAAGTTAAAAATAACTTTCATTTTATAAACACATCTCGAAACACCTTCATTGGGTTTCATAAATATGATTCCAGGTTGCTGTTAACAAAGCAAAGTTTCAATGCTTGATAAACGGTAAGAGAGTGGGGATTTTCTCCTCATTTGGCTCAGGTGTGCAGACTTAAGTACAATAATGTTCAATGTAATTTGATTTGAAACCATTTCAAAATCAAGGTACCCCAAAGAGGCTATTTAAACACAGCTGTGTAACTCCACGCACATGACATGGAAATGTGAACCAGCACGAGCAAAACGCATATACAGGGAGTCATTTTTGTTTGAATTTAATGTGAGATTTTATCATTTTAAGACTTATAGCTCACCGTGCTGCTATTTTGAGTTGCGTTTGAGGAAATTTCCATTGCAATAATCATTCTTTATTCCACTTACCGACTCCCAACTAACCAAACAAGATGACTGGCGCATGCATTAAAATCTACTTGGTGTGAGGATTGATAAAAACAAATGAAGATTAGAAATGAGGCTTATAGATTCTATATTTAGAAATAAGGCTTGCATAATGAAACCTCAGTGCCTCTTATACAGAAAAGCTGCACCCCGTGAGAGTAAATAGAAAGCTCCCACACACTGATGAACTTGAGAAGGAACATCTGGTAAATGTCAAAGTGCGAACTGTTAGTTAATGCAAGTTGGGCTCACTGTCACTGATTGGAATTAATTTACATTAGAAGTCAGAACTGAACTGCCTTGTTGCTTTTGTACCCTGATATAATTAACATTAAGACTTACTTCTTATTCTCACCACAAAAAAAATATATATTCAGGGCTATTAACAAAAGATCTGGGGCTTCAGCCCTATCAGCCAGGGTCTAGCTACGCCACAGACTGAAATCCCAGTGCATTTTAGATTTGTACAGTTGATAGGTACCTACAAGCAAAGCCATAGATTTAGGTAGGGATAATAGGGACATCAAAAATGTCCTGACCAACATTTGGACAATTTTACTTAGAAAATAGATAATATTTCAAATATGTTTACTTTTAATATGTTTTTTATTTTAATTTTGGTACGTGCTGGTACATCTGCACAGAACACTGATTGCCATCTTAAATAAAGAATTTAGTGGTGGCCAGTGAGGCTGCAGCTTCACAATATATAAATGTAAAAAAAAAAATTTGGTATACAAATGATCTGTAGTATTATTTTAATGTATTCATCCATAATGTTTATAAAGATACAGGGAGCATAAAACATTAGGCATGTAGTATGTGTGTGTGAACAGCTCATCAAAATGAGTCTTTCTATGTCTGCACAAGGACGTTTGCATTTTAATACTAATATTTCATATTTTCTGCACCCAATGTGTAGCACATATTTAGCCATTTATTTTGCACATTGAAGGAGAATATTGGGCTGGATAGGAAAATAATTTTTGCTTTGTCAAGAAATAAAATTAGACCTTTGTGATCAAAAGTAAAATAACAATCAGGCTAATATTTAATATGGTGGGGCAGAGGAATAGAAATGAGACTTATATGAGGAAATATTGTGCCTCTATAGACACTATGATATATTCTCACATTCTTAATATCAACATTTTGTCTTCCTTGCGATATGTCCCTACCAACTTTCAAACTAAACCCACGCCCTTGCCTATAAGTAAACATTGTGGGCTTTATATTTATTTTGTTCAGCAAACAAAAAGTTTATTGAGGCTGAGTGGTGTTTCATTATTAGGATAATTGGCACATAAGTTCATGCCCATGGACATTTTATATCAACATAAGGAATTTAGGTATACTTTTACATGAATATATAAGGGAAAGTGTATATTTTAGGTCCTGTAACTCTGTAACTGGCCACCTTTTTTTTTTTTTTTTTTTACCATTTGAATGAAATTTTGTCTACACTAGTTCATTTTAAATGTGACAAAAAGTTTTTAAAAGTAAATAATAATAGTGAATGATCTCAATAAATATGATGTAATAATAGCTGCATGTATAATCATTTTAAAATTATTAGCAAAATGCTTTTTTCAAAATCTCACATAATTAGCATGTCACACTGCAAAACGTCAACTTCTCAAATGTATTTCATGTCAGCTACTACCCATATGCTCTAAACGCAATCAACAGAAAATCACTTTAATACATTACTGAAGTGAACTCAAAAGTAGGCAAGTATGGAAGATTTCCAAACCATTATCACTGAGGATTGTGCATGTGCATTTAACCTCAATGTTGCAGGTCTTTTTGGTTGAGAACTAAGTAAGATAAATAGAAAACCAGTAAAAGATAATAATGATTCACTTTCACTTTAATGATACACTTCGGTCTGGGTGTATAATTTGCAGAGACTCAAAACAAGTGAAAATAAGTGACAATAAACTGAAAAAAAATAAATAAAGTGAAAATATTATAGGCTTGATTTTATGTCTTCTTTAGCTGATTGGCTTTAATATGTCCAAATCATTAAAATTCAGAAATTGCAGAAAAATCTCCCAAGAATGGTAGAGCAGTTACCCACTAGTTGTCTCCAGAGAGTTAACTCCCACACCTCTGTACCACAAGCCTCAAGCATGTAAAATCAGAGTAAAATATCACTTTTCTTGCAGTACCTTGTTGAAAAATACAAATATAAAGTGAATAAATAATTGTAAATAATGATATTATAAATAAAAATAATAAATATATATATATATATATATATATATATATATATATATATATATATATATATATATATATATATATACACACACACATATATACATATAGTATTTGTACCATATCTTTATATAAAATAGTGTTTTTATAAATAAATAAAGGCTTCCCTGCCTAAGCCAAAATTATTATTCTGTATTCACAAATGGAAAATGTACTTTTAAATGTATTTTTATGTATGTATCTATATAACTTGGTATCTATGACTTGAAAACTATAAAAACTAAGAAACAGAATATTGCTATATTACTTTTTGTGGTTGCTTTACTTTTGTTCACCACAGCAGGCTGCTTTAGAGTGCAGCCCTCTTGATAATTAATGTTTAATTGCACATATTATTTTTATAATATATTGTATATTCAAATTTTATCATCAATTATCCTTGGGCAGTGTGATTTAAAATTCTAAATGAAAGCTTTACTATACTCATGTGTAGAAGAAAATCCGCTCTTTTGGAAACACATATCAAGAGTGCAGAACGAAAGCACTGACAGATTTCATTGAGTTGTGTATGATGCATACACTTCATAAATTGACTGTTACATTTCTGAGAGGAAATGGAAACGCTTTTTCCTCTGGCAAAGTTGTTAGGTGTAATTTAAGTTTGAAAGCTCAGGAGGGAGTATATCTTGCATTGTGATGTTTTTCATGGTGCACAGATAAAGTTAACCAGAAAACAGCTTCATTCCAGCATTGACCCATTAGAACTGAGCACAGTACTATAGTCTTGCACTGTCAACAGCACTCTTGCATGAAAATATGAATGTGTTTCTGAAATCATATCCAAAGGATTCTAACAGCTGACTGTGTATTCCTTTATAAATCATTTTAAAAGTACATATGGTAATAATAGTATGTATTTTCAGTTTTCTACTGCCTCACAAAGACCTGTCGTTTCAAGAAATAAAAAAGACATCACAAGATTTTAAATCTATATTATTATATTGTATGTTCCCTAACGACAACGATCTGGCTGAACTTTTATCTTTTCAAAGTATTATTAGTCTTACATTGTTTGAGCCGGTAGCTGCTTTTACTTATCAAATAGTAGGAAACACTGAGGGCACTTGAATGTATTTTTACATTGTCCTTCATAATTCACAGACAACAACACATCTGCCTACCAGTTTAATTTAAAATGCTACCAGTTTTTTAATAATAATAAAACTAAAAAAATATTTTAAAAGAAGATTTGTTGTTGTTGACAGACCTGTGAAACATCAGTATTGGCTGGTAAATGCAATTATCTACACTATCGGACATCAGGCTATTGTTTAAAAAAGCCAATGATCAGGGCTGATTATTTCCTGTCAAAAACATTTGAACTGGGTGACAATGACAGCAGAGTTGAAATATGCAGCTGCTGCACTGCTAGAATTTCACGAGTTGGAACTACAGTTAAAACTTTAAACAAACAAATTTGATTTCTAACCTAATGCAAATGCAAATGGTGCTTCTACTAAAAAGGGACAAGCTTCATCATTCAGAATTCAGTTAATATAAGTTAAAAATTAAGAAATTTCACCAATTTAATGTGAGCCTAACAAGATGTGAGTTAAGAAAGTTAATGTGAGGTATTAATGTTTTATCCGGAAGACTCGCAGACTTTTTATTGATGAATATAAACAGAAAAGTAATGTACAGTATCTCTTTAGTGTAGGCCCTGTCTGGCGGTCTGAAGAAGTTGTACTCGGAACTGTCATATCCTGCCGGAGATAGGAGGCATGGGCGAGGAGCCTACCCCCGTGCATGACGGGACTCAACTGGTGGTGGTGGGGTGGTGGAGGTTGCCGCGTTAGCACACCAAAACAGCAATGTGATAGATTGTGAGCAGACTTATAAAGCAAAGGCTTACATGTGATTGGCTGGGAATTACCAGCTAATGATGCGATGATGTACAGCTGCTAGTCTTCCCGCTAGAACTATGCTGCGCTTACATTTCTTTTTGTGTCTGTGTTTTTAACTGAGGCCAGATACTCTGAAATATGGAAGACTCATAGAGACACAGGTAGAGAATAAAGATTTTTAGGCTTCTTTCAAAGTTGAAATGTTTACACTTCCTTTTCTCAGGCAGAGAGAGAACTTTAATGGGCATGTGCTAAATAAGTGTCATTCTTGCTTAATAAATGCCCATTGTCTCTATATACAGTACTGTGGAGTATAAGATACCTTTATTAAAAAGTCCAAATTTTGCTCTTTGACTATTAATTTTAATTACAAATTGCATGTTGAAAAAGTTAGTGTTATTCTTAAAAATAAAGCAAGCAGAAAACATTCACTCATTTCAAAACTTTAACCCTGTCATTTTGTACCATGTGTCGTGCTGCTTTACCGATGCACTTGCATCTGTTTTTGCTATCACCTGGATCTAATTTTGCTGGAACTGCCATTTGATTTGGATTTATGCATTCCCATGAAAGTAAAATATCTGCAATGCTATGACCATTGCTTTAGGGAGGAATGAAAGAGGTTTCAAATGAAAAACACATGTTCTCTTCATGCCTAAATTTGCAGGCATGTGAATGTCAGTCTGGCGAGTAAAAGACATTAACTCCAGTTGTACGTAGTATGCCAAATAAAATGCACTGTTCCAGTTGTGCTAGCTTGAGTGTTACGTTCCAATGAGCCACTATAACAAGGTGAAGAGCTCTTGTGACTTAGGAATGCTTGGAGGCAGTGATTGCCATTTCATCTAAACAGACACTTATCCTTATGCTAAGCCAACCAGAATATAAAACTTTAAAAACTAAGAAAACTGAGTGATCTCCAATCTGTGTAGGGCAGAGCAATGCATCCCTGCTTCACACAAGTAACAGATGGTTTCCACGGCAAATTTTTTTTAAAAGGATAGTTCACCCAAAAATGACAATTCTCATTTACTCACCCTCATGTTGCTCCAAACCAACCTTTCTTTCTTCTGTTGTACACAAAAGGAGATATTAGTCTTGCCACTATTCACTTTCATTGCATCTTTACAATGAAAAACAGTGGTGACTTTGGGTGTACCCACACTAGGCAATCTGTTCCGTGCCCGAGCACGTTTGACCTCCAAAGTCCAGTTTGTTTGACTAGTGTGATCGCTTCGTACCATGCCCGGTGAAGAGGTGGGCTCGGGCATGGTTCAGTTGGCTCAGGCATAGTACACATCTAGTGTGATCGCTAACCATGACTGAGCATGGAACTCGAAACATGACATCAGTGTCATGCATGAAATGACATGTTTACGGGACATTTGGGCAGATGAGAGTATACAGGAACAACTGGATAGAACACACAAGAACTCAGAGATATTTGGTCAAATTCGTGACTATCTTCTTTCTCGTGGATACCAAAGAACCATTGAGCAATGACGTGACGAGCTGAAAAAAACAGTGGTTTCAGTATCTGAAGGTAAATGTGGCAGCTCGTTGGACGAAAAGGTTGTGTGTCACCGTGCCACAAACGACACAAAATAAGCCACAAAGTAACGTTACAATGATGGACTCCATTGTGCTGAGCAAAAGCGCTTTTCTTCAAAACAAAAAGTTGCATCGTAATGACGTAAGCGTGCTCAGGCCCGGAACGTTAAGTGCAATGTGAGTGCAGGCCAGCGGGGGAGTGGGGAGGGGGGACAATCACGCTTTGGCACGGTACAAGGCAACCGGGCCTAGTGTGAGTACGCCCTTAGGCTAACATTCCACCTAAAATCTCTTTTTGTGTTCCACAGTAGAAAGAAAGTCTTATGGGTTTGGAACAGCATAAGAGAGAGTGAATGATTTTTGGGTGAACTATCCTTGTAAGTATATGATAAAATCTTGACAGTCATTTGCAATGAGCAGTAAAAGGAAAAAGCAATGAGCGCAAAACCAAAAGTGCCTACAGTTGTCTTGGAAGGTGCCGTTTGAAGAGCCCTTCACTGTAATTTTCTGGTTAGTTGGTTAAGTGACTATCACAGATCTTTGAAAGCCCTCGCTTAAAGGGCCACAAATTAAAACCAGATTTTGACACTGATGTGCGATGAGTTTAATTGAAGCCTTTAGATAATGTATGACCTATCTATATCCTCCAATCTATATGACAGATAGAGAAGCTGTCATTAGATTGCTTTTATCTTATATTCTATAATAAGTGACTGGTTAGGGTCTAGAGTAAGGAGTAGTGATTTAAAATAGTGAATATAAAAAACAAGTAGTGACAATATTAAATAGGTAAAAAAGTGTACAAAATAAAAAGTGCTAATAACGTATAATTTGAAAGAGGTTCTAGAATGATAAGTAGTAAAAATATTAAATACTGTAAGTACAGTAAAGTATACAAAAGTAATACAATTTAATAATAAAAATAAGAATTTCTATTGCGTTTTGTAGATATAGACCAGTCGGTGCCGATAATTGCTTTCTGGAACTATCAGCTATCTGAAAAATCTATGCCGATAGTTGCAGATAGCTTTTATTATATTCCTGATTAAAAAAAAAAAAATAAATAAAAATAAATAAATAAATAAATCGCTTGGGGAATTTGCTGTATCTTCATTTTTCATCCCTGACAATATTCCATTCATCTATTTATTCATTACACTTTGATCCATATTTTCTTATTATGATTGGATAATGAATTGTTCTAAATCAAAGCTTGGGCATGCAATATGGAAATGTGCCAACTTAATATTTTGTGAATAATAATACAAAAAAATTAAATAATTCTGTAATATTAAATGTATATTTGAATGCACAATTCATACTTTGGTGAATATACAGTATAAAAGGCTTAATTTGGTGAATTAGTGTTTTAATGAAGCCAAGTGTCTGTCGTTTCACAAATAAGAGCCCCTTGTTTGTTTTGGGCTTGTTTACAGTAAAAAGTCCCACATTCTGCACCAGATGTTCTGTGTTTCTGGTTATTATTGGGATTTTGGTTGAACATTACACTGCATCTGGGATTTTATTAATTCCTATACCCTCTGTGTCGCCATAGTTTGGAAATTCTACGAAATTGTATTTAACATTTTATAAATGGATTTTAAAAACTATCGGCCGATTCATTTCCACCACCTTTGTTATCAATATCAGCAAAATCCAAGATCGGTCAACCTCTAGTGTTTTTTGTGTGCGCAGTAATTGAGAAAAATCTAAATGATGTTTTCTTAGAGTATTTGAGGAAACAAGCAGTTTAGAGTAACATTGTGTATAATGGTGTATGATGCTATTGAAGTGAGGCAGTTTAAGTGTTTAGATAGTAAATTTAACCTTTGCAAGCCATTAAGTCATCACAAGTCATAAAAGTTATGGTAAAATTAACAAAAAAATAAAAAATCTTGGTTGTTTCTGACCATTAATCATTTATTCTTGACTCGGGTATTTTAATGTGGCACAGGTGAAAATGGCTTTAGCAATTAAAGTGTTATTTACTCTAGAATGGTGTGGTTTTCTCTACACATTAAGAAAATCCTCACCTACAAAATACAGCATTCATCCCAAAGCTTAATTTATCTGTAAAAACAAAGTTTTAAGTTGCATTCTTGCTGTGATACCTAGCTATGAGTCTCACTATACATTTGAATACAAAGAGCACACTGTGTCCTCATTGCAAAATTACTGACACTATTTTTGACTTTTATTTCCTCCTTCCTGATGTGGGCCTCATGATGTTTATGAGGTAACCAGGCTCTATGTGCAAGGCTCTGGTTTACTTTATCATTCTTCACTTATTGCATGCGAATCATGTTGACGGTAGCGCCTAGAAGAGGCAGTGTAATGAGTAATTGACTCTTTTTGCCAGGTTGTACTGAAGAGCCGGCATTGTGGTTTGGAATCAGCTAAATTCTACTATATTTACACTTAGAGGTCTCACGAGGGCCACGGCCTTCTTGTGCACTATTGGCCCTCTGTGCAGTGAGGTGTGATGTTCAATGAGAGGTTCGTTGAAATCAATGTTTGTTTCTACACAAATACTGTAAAAATAAGATACAAACATTTCTTTTTTTAGTATGATTTTTTTGGGGGATTATTTCTTTTCTGAAAAAAATTTACAAAAATTTTAGCCGTGTTAGAGTGGGAAAATTACTCTCCTGGGAATGGTAAATTCACTCGCCATGAAACTCGAAACCCGGTATAGTTTAAACAGATATTTAGGTGCCTGATCTGCTTTCAATCACTCCTTTATAGATTTTAAGAAGGTTTTTCTTAGATTAATTGACCCTGTGTGGCTTAATCTTTTCATATGAAGTTTTCTAATGTAGGCAATGTTTTAACTATAAATGGTTTGCTGATTGCTGGTTTTGCTGATTGACCAGTCTTGTTTTGAAGATTAAATATTAAATTTAACCTCAAATAACCAGCTCACTCGAAGAGCTTGTGGTCTTTATGGCTCGTCAGCATTACAAATTAGAGGTATTTGGCCTTTTTTCATCATGAACTAACTCCCCCGAGGAGAAACATGTAAGAGAGTATATTGAAAATTAGACAGTTGTGCTCTGCTTCCAGTTTATGATAACTTCATGAAGTTTAACAGGCATTATCTAAGGGGACAGCCATTCTGCATTTCTTTCAGTTTCCAAACATACATCTAGATGCATCTTGACATTTTAGAGAATTAATTGATCTCAGTTTGAACAGAACTTAAAATTCCTTTTGATATTTTGAGAAAGATGAGTTGTCTGTGGAGTGCGAAAGTATAAATCTCACTTTCTAGAAACTGCTGGACATTTTGAATGTAATGAATTGGCAAGTTGAATTTGCATGCCACACTCCCCGTCATACGGGTATAAAAGTGAGATCGGGATGCAGATTCCGTCAGACTTTTTCTTCGGAGCCGAGCGGTCGTATTACAGCCAGCTGAATACCACTGCCGTTTCCCATTCACCTGACTCTTCAAGAGCATTCTGCTGTTGGATATAAGGTGCATTCCAGCGGTTCTTTCTCCACTCTTTGCTTCGACAGTGCTTTTAAAGAGCAATTTCTCTATTAGAGCAAGGCACAGTGACGTCGAATGTCTTTTTAAAGACGCGTCTTTTTAAAGATGCCTTTCCGTCTCTGTGCAGTTCCTGGATGCGGTCATTACCTCTCCACCTCTGGCGGTCACGATCACTGCCTCACGTGCAGCGCTACAGGGAAGGCCGCTTCCACCCTTCATTCCATGGCCCTTCTCCATGTCCATCAGGCCAAGGCTCTGAAAGAGAATTAAATGAGGGTAGTTCTGATCCCGGGGTGCAACAAGAACTGCGCTTGGCCAATGACCTCGCCCTCCATGCGACTAAGGTCACCGTGTGCGCACTTGAGCAGACAATGTACACGCTTGTGGTCCAGGAGTGCCACCTGTGGCTGAACCTGGTCGAGATGAGGGAGGCAGACATGGCACGCTTCCTAAACACCCCAATTTCCCAGGTCGGCCTCTTCAGCGACACTGTTGAGGAGTTCGCCCAGCAGTTCTCGCCAGTGAAACAGCAGACAGAGGCGATTCAGCACATCTTGCTCAAGAGTCCGCACCCCGTCTGTTCACCGAGGGCGTCCCCCTGCGGCAACCTAAACCCAACCAGAGGCCCACCCCAACCCAAGCCCAGCTCTCGCCCCGGCGTTGAGCCCCCCCTCCGCAGAAGAGGGACGCCCCCCACTTCTTGGCTGTCTGCGAAGACCCCAAAGAGGGCTCATAAGCACCCATGAGACAGGCGATGTGAGGTTAGAGATGTCTGCAGAAATCTCAGAGCTGGTAGACAGACCACTCCTTCCCCCGATGGAGGGCCAGGATGTAAATCCTCTGTTTCCTTTTCTGTTTGCCACACCCCATTTGGGCTGCGGCACCCACATTGTCAAAAATAAGGAGCAGTATCCTCACCCTCCCCTTCAGCTTGTCTCTGTCTACTCGCGTCTTCATGAAGGTCGCAGAGGCAGCCCTTGCCCCGTTAAGGGAAGTGGGCGTCCGCATACTGAACTACCTCGACGACTGGCTGATTCTAGCACACTCTCGAGATTTACTGTGCACACACAGGGACCTGGTGCTCACCCACCTCAGCCGTCTAGGGCATCGGGTAAACTGGGAAAAGAGCAAGCTTCCCCAGTTCAGAGCATCTCTTTTCTTGGCATGGAGTTAAGACTCGCTGACAATGATAGCACGCCTCATGAATGAACGCACGCAGTCGATGCTGGACTGCCTGAACTTATCCAGGCAGCAAATGTCGGTCCCAGAGAAATATTTTCAGAGGCTCCTGGGGAGTCTGGACGGGCAGCTGTCCCCACTCTCAAGGTTTATGTAGCTGCTATAGCAGCATATCACGATTACATCCACGATTAAGTCCCTCGGTAAGCACAACCTGATTTTCAGGTTCCTGAGAGGCACCAGGAGGGTGAACCGCCCCAAGACCATGCCTCTTTCCCTCCTGGGACCTCTCCGTGGTCCTCTCAGGCCTTTGGAGAGCTCCCTTCGAGCCCCTTGAGTCAGTCGAGTTAAAGGCACTCACTTCCATCAAGAGAGTCGGGGACCTGCAAGTGCTCTCTGTCAGTGAAGATTGCCTAGAGTTAGATCCGGTTATCTCTCACATGACCCTGAGACCCTGACCGGGCTATGTGCCCAAGGTTCCCATGACCCCTTTTAGGGATCAGGTGGTGAACCTTCAAGCGCTGCCCCCAGAGGAGGCAGACCCAGCCTTATCGTTGCTGTGTCCGGTGCATACTTTGCGCATCTACTTGGACTGCACGCAGAGCTTTAGACACTCTAAGCAGCACTTTGTCTGCTGCTTTGCCCACTGGATCGTGGATGCCATAGCGCTAACATACCAGGTCCAGTCCTTGCCTGTCCCCTTGTGGTTTCGAGCACACTCCACGAGAAGTGTGACATCCTCATGGGCACTGGTCAATGGCACCTCTCTAGCAGACATCTGTAGTGTTGTGTCCCTCTTGGCACAGGCTGAACTTTACCGCCGTAATGTCCGGGTCCTTGTCTCGGCTCCTCAGTGCAAAGCCTGACTGAATCCGCATCCCGATCTCCCTTATATACCGTATGTCGGGGGGAGTGACATGCAAATTCAACTCGCCAATTCACCTTCTCATTGGCCTTTTCTCAAAGATCAAAGATCTGAAGGTGAATCGGGCTCCCAAGAGTGACCCCTAGTGTCACTTTTCGACACAACGGAATCAGGGAACTGAGGTTACAACAGTAATCGAGATGTTTACTTTCTACTATATGTCTAAAACAGTGTTTCCCAACCACTGTGAACGATTGTCAGGTGTGCCATGGAAATGTATAAAATTCCATAAAATAAATAAATGCATGAAAAAATAATAATAATAATTTCAGGGATTTCAGATTTTGAAACCATAATCGGTCACTTTTGTGATTGTGAAGAGCAATGATTAATATGCAAAAGTGACTGATATTTATATGTGTTAAGGGTCTTTTCACGTGACTCGCACAGAATACCTCGAAGTCTATGCAGTGATGCCACTTTACACCAAAGTGTTTTTCACACACGTGTTTTTGCTTCACCAATAATGTCTTTGAGAGTACTAAGCAAAAAGAAATATTTAAAAACTGTCTAAATTTGTGAAGAGACGTTGAATGTCTCATAATTTCTTTTAATTAAATATGACCATATCATTTACGAATATCAGAGACCACAGTTATTGAACTAATTTAAATTCACCAAGAAAACGCTTAAACCTAAACATAAACGAGTCATTTTATTACTTTCTGCTATCATAGCAACTGCAAGCATTGTTTCACTCTTCCAAATACATGTTTTAAAAGTTTATTGCGCATATCTCCCACTTTTTTACATGGCAATCTCATAAAATCGCCCCTCTGTGACGCTTGACGTTGGCGTTGAACGAAGCGTTGACACCTCGACTCAACTCATGTGAAATGCGCTTTACAATGATGAAAGAACATTATTGAAACTCATAATTATTATTATTTGTCTATTATTGTGGCCTTTTCTGATAAAAGCCATGCTCAGCAGTTTAAATAGGCTACTGTATGAAAATGATATCGTAGATCTGCTTTGTGTTTATAATTCTTATATATAAAAGTCAGTAGAAAAAAAGGGAAAAAAGTCAGTAAATTTGTAGCCATGCACGTTTTAATAAAGGAGAAGGTAAGGATGTTATTAGGTGTGTTCGACTTCATGCAGCTCTGCGCAGACCGATCGGTGGCTGACTTGAAGCAGTGCATGCCGGTTAGAAATTTTGTCCGACTTGATGCAGCGCCGACGCCACATGACTGTGACGTATGCCATTAAAGTAGCGCGAGAGCGATTCGAGAGCAGCCGCAGGACTCAGCCAGCGCAGATTCTCAAGAGCAGCTGCATGAGCTCTGATGACGACACAACTGATCCACGATTGGCCGAATTCACTGACGACACCGATGACGTGCGTTTCAAGTTTATTGCGACTACTTCAGTTCCAGAAATTCTCATATATGGACTTTTAAAACAGTTCAGTACGTTTTTATGTCGTTTTCATCTTATATATCATATTGATTAAATATTGTTTTACTGTATTTACTTTATTGTTAATATAGGGTTTGTGTATGTTTATTTTGCATGACTTTATTTTTCATACAGACATACACTTTTACAGTATTCAGCTGCATAAACTATTCAAATGAGCATTTTTAATAACTCAAATGTTCATCTTAAAAACATACAATCTAATGTGGTCATAAATGTAAGCTCCTATACAAATGATGCATAATACATTATTTTTCTGTATATGAAAATGAATGGTGTTTTGTCTCAAATGTTAAAAAGAGCTCAGTTGGAGGGTACTGTAAATCCTGTTGCTGAAACCTTCTTAAAGAAAAACACATACCCACCTGTGAATTTTTTTTTTTTTTTTTTTAAAGGTTGCTTTTATCATTTTGTATTAGCAGAAACATGTCAAACTGCTAAAGTATATATCCAATATGTTATCTTGTTTTGGAAGACCCCCTTCCTCTATGGCAGCGACTGAAGGAGAGGCGGAGAAGGTCCTTCGAAAAAAAGATGGTGACCAGCTTGGGAACAATTGTGGAGGGCTGAAGAAAATGTGGAAAAAGACAAGAGAAAATTATGAATCTATTACAGAACCCACATGAACCTCAATAAAATTATAATGTAAAGATGTTTTCTCTTTTGATTTACACCTTTCCCCAAAATGTCCACTATGTATTTTTTTTTATGTTCCCAAAGAACACAATTTCTAATGACACTCATTTTGTTCAATAAAATTAATTTCTTTATTTCAACACAAAATCTGGTTTTTATCATTTGTTGAATATTTCTGTACATTCAAATCTTTACTTTTCAGTTTTTTGTTTTATTTTTTGTATTAGATCTGGCCACAAATCTGGTCTCTATAATGACATGCATTAGTGTTGTGGGGTTGCTGGGGGTGTGGTTCATCAACACCATCATCTACCACAACAACTTGATCACTGGGCTCTAAACAAAGATTATGCAAAATGCAGCAGACTAAGACTGCTGAACTGATATTGGAAATGCTTCTCATTTGCAGGCAATGGAGCCTCCTAAACTTAGATTTTAGAATGCCAAATGCATGCTCAATGACCACGCGAGCTGCATTGAGCTTTCTGTTAAAGTATCTTTGCCTAGCAGACAAGTGGCCATTGTCTCTATAAGGCCTCATAAGTTGAGGCAACAAAGGGTAGGCAGAATCTCCAATTATGTGCATTCCCCGTGGAACAAGGGAATGAGGATCTTCTTCAAGAACACGACAAACTTCTGTGAAGCGAAATGCTCTGGCATCATGCCAACTCCCAGTGTGACCCACACTGATGTGACAGAAGCGCCGCTGACTGTCACAAAACCCAGTTAAATTTACAGAATAAAACTGTTTCCTATTCATGTATGCTAGGGGATTATCACAGTGGGGTCTCATTATAGGAATGTGACACCCAACCACTGCCCATACAGTGTTGGGGAAACCTGCTGCGTCAAACCCTAACTTTGACATCTCCAGCTTTTGACCTCTGGGCCAGGAAATGTGGTGGGCCATGTATGTGTTCACATTGCAACAAAACTCATGGAGATGCTTGGCAAGTGTGGATTTTGACATGTTGAATCTATCTGCCACCCCACGATATGACTCCTGATTCGCCAATGTCCAAAGGCAGGCAATAACACTGTTTGTGAGTGGCAGTTTGGTCTGTTGTAAATTCATATAAACAGGACCAAGGGTAGTAATGACATCCTGCAAAGGTAGAAAAATAGGTTATCAAGACAACATGCTAACACTTGTAATAGTTCGATGAATTTTATATTAACCAGTACAAACCTCCACTTGTTCTTTGGAAAGCCTGAAATGACCTCTAAATTCTGAGGGACTGTAGAGAGGGACAACATCCTCCACAAAATATAAGAACAAGAGGAATTGTACTCACTATATACATGTAGCCTAACTGAACACACATGTAGTCAAACATTTATTATCAGTGTTTTATGTTGAATTGGGATTTTACTCAAATAATTAGTGTATACAGAAGTGTTGAAATTGGAGTTAAACTCCTTTATTTCTTTGTCAGAATGAGTAATTCTCTATTTAAACCAAAATAATAATAATTATTATTTTTAAAAGGCAAGCAACAGTAGCTATTGATTACAAAAGCCACCCATTACATTAGTAATACATTGCAAAGACTTTAGACTTTCGATACAGTATTTTTATTCAACATATAATTTTCAGATTCTAGGTATTGTAACTTTAAAACTAAATTGATAATGTGTCTATAATTTGTTTAAAAAGATACTTCTTACATTTAACCTTTACTCACCTTCGTTGCTCATCGTACTCAATGTCATGCAAAAATAATGGAATTTCTATCGCTTCCAGCTCGTCTGCGATAAAGCAAGCAAACGTCACGTGATCTGCGATGACTGACGTAATTGCAGCAAACTACGCAGCCACAACGTGTCCGGCTTCATATCTCCGTTTGCAGCTCCTCCCCGCCTGCATGCGGCAACTCTCGCCGATCGGATGCATCCAGCCGCAGCCGATGTCGAACACACCTATTGAAACTCACTATTATTGCTGTCTTTTTTTGGTTGAGAAATAGTGCTCAGACTGAAGGAAGACTGTAGATTTGCTTTGTTCTTTTAATACTTAAACATTATAAAGTCTCTTGGTAGATTCATGAATGACTCAAAATGATTCACTGACTCACTCATAGCACATAAGATGTTCATTTGTCACCACCTAGTAACATTTCCAGAAGGGGCCACTGAACTAATCAGTTAATAAAATTGATCAAATTTGTGAAACAGAAGCAAGAATCACCAAAATACTCTTTATTTTGCAGCTAATTCTACTCAGTTGTAAACTTGAATAAACTTGAATCACTAAGATGGATGGAACTGATGCTTTTAGCTTATTCTTTTAAAAAAAAAATTGTGGGCCAGTGATTGTCTTACCTTTTTCAGCCCCTCATGAGTTGCATCCCCGTAATTTGTTTTGGCATTGCAAGAACAAATCTACAAATTACAAAAGAAGCAAATATGTTGTTTTTTCATCACCCATTTAGAGCTCTTGCCACCTGTGACCTAACACAGTGTAGCCTACCAAGGTGACTTGAAGCAAAACAGATTGACCGTGTAGAATCAGTCTGTATGTGTAAAATAATCTACTGCAAACAAGTAAATGACTTGTGTTTGAGGCACAAATATTTCCAGAAATAATCAGATATACACTGCTCCATCTTCCTTTTGTTGCGCTCACACTTTGGCACTAATTTCTCACTGAAAGGAGTTTTGCAAGCAAAAGGGGGAAGGCGGGTCTACCTGCTTCATGTTACCAATCAAATGAGGTTTTCCTTGACCAGTTTACTCTGACCTGATTGGTTTAATAACGTGACAGACAGCTGCTTTTTCATATGGCTCAGTGTAGTTAATTTTGGCTGGCAAATAGCTTTGAGTTTTGTAAATAAGGCACAATCTATAGTACATTCTTTTTAGAATACATAATTTACATAGAAAGGAGGCATGTTTGTGGCTGCACACTTTTAAAGCAATACATCCCTAAAGCAAATTTTTGCATGTGCCACCAAAACGTTGACTTGATTTACATTTGACATTGCTGGTGGTTTATTATGAATAGGACATACTGTAATGGTTTGTGCTGAAATGTCATGCGCAAAAGTAGCGCAAATCTAGTGAATATGCCCAACATACATAAACAACAACAAACACATCCATATTATGGAAGTCCTATTTGTCTTCTCAATTTATTTGATTAGGCTGTGACAGTACTAAATACTACTTTCCCTGTTGTGCCCCATTTGCCTGTGTCCCCTCCAATCATTTTCATCTGTCTCCTTGCAAAATCACTCAGTGTGATCACCATGAATGGCCTCAAAGGGCTGGTACCAATTTTGAACACAACATCCTCTTTAGTAATACATTATGCTGTAAATGCGTGGAGAACATATGGATGCATCAGAGGCAACAGTCCAGTATTTCCTAGTTTACTAGTCTCACTGTGACCTAAAAAATGAACTTTGTTCAATATCTGTCTAGAATGTTTTAGCATTAGGGTCAAAAACAGAAGAACAGAAGCAACCACATGTGTCTGTGCAATATGGCAATACTTGAGGGATCTCTTGATTTCTATATATTGAGTCAAAACATGGAATTTGTGTACAATTCAATTGGTGTAATTCTAAACTCCATTTTTCCTCTAATTTGATTGGATGAGCAGCGTTCGTGTGCTCATTTTTATACAACAGCACTGGGACGTTTCACTGTTTGTATCCCTCACTTGCCTGTGTTAAATAATGATCTCTCAAAAGATCTTTCTGAAACAGGCTGTTAATACAGTTTTAAAAAGTGTTTGGAATGTGAACTTAGGAATGTGAATTTGGGAAATGCTGGCAGAATAACTCACCAAAGAATCATCTCCCGACCGCGCTGTAACCCCACTATGCACTACAGAAAGTAATTGAGGGTCCTTGTAACCCAGGCCATGACTGCTCTTTCCCATATGCGGTTCACACTCTGCTTGGGAGTTCACACATAGGTTTGCAGAGTCACACGTGTTAACCAAACAGGGTTGTCCCTGGAGAGTTAAAAGCACAATTATAAGAGACCAGACTGATCTCAGAGACACCATAAAAATGGAAGAAGAGTTCTCATAGCTTTCAAAGCCAAATTAGTCAAGAGTTTGTTCTTACTTATTGCACCAAACCTTTAGCTTCTGATATAATAAATACTCAAATATAGTGTATATACGTGTAAATACAATAAAAGCTACATTAAAATATGGATGAATTCCATTGTATTACACAGCAAAATAAACTGACTTCTTCCCTCCCAAAATTACTTTGGGACTAGTTGAACAGAGAAAAGTCAAGTTAGTTCTGAAAAGGTCTTGCATAATTTGTTTACAGATTAAATATTTTGTTAACTAATGCAATGAAATTCATACATTTTAAGTTTGACTGAAGTGTGGCCCTTTTTGTGGTCACTCTGTAACATACATAAATCACAAATGCTTAGTCGGTCCATGAGTTTAATCATTATGCTAAAGGCACGTTAAATTATATTATCGTAAATTATTTCCATAGTGAATGTTCAAAGAGTGTGTTGTATTTTGAGTCTGTGAAGCATTTTGGTGGTCTTAAAGTCTCTTTTCAACAGCACAACCTTAAATGAGACAGAAGAGGCAGAAAAATGTCTGATCTCCCCATGTTCAAATAGAGGACACTCCAATTCTAGTGCTGTGAGGACAGTTTTATTTGGCTGGTGATTAAAACTTTTCCTGGCTTCTCAAAGCATCCAGCAGAGATCCAAAGTTACTTTTTTTCCAGCTTTAAAGTCTTGAAGCTGGACTTATATAATTGTGCAATGTATTGTTTAGTTCAAAATAGGATTTATTCTAGTGCCCAGTGAAGGTTATCATGGTCACTGAAAACATACAAATTTAACAGTTCACCCAAAAATAAAAAAGTAAAAACTCATGTCATTACTTACCCTCATGTTGTTACAAACCCGTATGACTCTTTTTCTTTTGTGAACACAAAAGGGTAATTTTTGTTGAATATCCTGGCCACTCTTTTCAATATAATGAAAGTGAATGGGGACTGAAACTGTCACTTTTCAAAATGAAAAAAGAACCATAAAAGTGGTCCATGCGACTTGCGTGCTATATAGGCCTTCATCACACTTCTGCGTTCGCAGAGCGGCAGCTTCACTTAGTAGTGTAAAACAACTTCCGCTGCAGTCCGTTTCAATGACAGTGCTCACAGCTTGGAATTACTATGGACTATGTCAGACACATAGTCCATAGTCCAACATATAGTATGTTGTGTAATAATCAGCCAGTTTTTCTACTGTAGCTCACAGTCTAATTGGTTGTGGAGGGAGTGACATTTTGACTGGACAGGCCATTCTTACTGGCACTAACACACTTTCTGAGGTAATGTCTCATGACTCGCAGTCAGACGCTTTTTTAAGTGCTCATTGCTAATATTTCCCGTGCATTTTTAAACACACAAAGTGATGCAATGTTTTTTTGTTTGTATTTACAATTAAATGTATTTTTGTGGATCTCAAAATGTAGATACAGTGCAGTTTTGCAACATTTGAACAAAACGTCATATTACACAGCAGTCAGTATATTTGTCTTGTTTTCCAGTATAAAAAATAAATAAATAAATTATATATATATATATATATATAAAAACATAAAACAAGATACATTTTAATTTAGAGTTTTAATATTTTTTTATTTCTCTATTTTTGTTTCTCAGTTGAATGTATCATTTTTTATGGATGTTAAAGATGTTGCATATACTGTAATATTTTACATATATCATGTATATAAGGTTTTTCTATGGAAAACCAGAAAAAGATGATTAGAATATGATTTTTGCAGCGTACCTGTTTTTGGTTTTGTTACACAAGCTAATGGTTTTGTACATGAATTAATGTAATCAAATGTTAGGATTCAAGGAACTTATTTTGTTAGCTAATTTTATTGTTTGTAACTGTGTGTTTGCTCAAAATAAAATGAACAAAGCAGACTTTCACAAACAGCTCTGTTGATGGTCATTCCTTGAAGTAAGTCCAGAGCATTCATTTTCTCTTTGAACTAAGAGACATTTTTATCCAGCTCTAGCCACAATGTCTTGTGAAGTTTTCCCCACAGTTTGTTCTACTGTTCACATGTCAGTATAATGAACATATGAAAATTCCATTATCCTCTGCAGGCAATTATTGCATCTTTATTGACCAAATTAAAACCATGCTCTCAATAAAAATCTTTAAAAACAACCTGTTGTGTTTCCCCATTAAATTTGTTTCCCCATTAAACTTGAACATTGAAAGAAAGAATGAAGACCAGCCATTGAAAAGGAGTTCTCATACTAGCAAATATGTTGAATATGAGATGAAAATTAGATTATTAGCTTCTTGCATTTTGAAGACACTTATTTTTAAGGTGGGGTGGTAGATGTAATTTGGGAAGAATGAGCATGTGCTGTAAAGCCCAGCTATGTTTCCATCCAAGTGATAAAAAAAAATCATAATTTTGCAAAA
This sequence comes from Moxostoma hubbsi, assembly GCA_032164185.1. Taxonomy (NCBI): domain Eukaryota; kingdom Metazoa; phylum Chordata; class Actinopteri; order Cypriniformes; family Catostomidae; genus Moxostoma; species Moxostoma hubbsi. The sequence goes on along the minus strand of JAVLUX010000017.1, from coordinate 27,863,592 downwards.
ACAATGTGCGAATATTGTGACTGGAAGACTGTTTGCTCAAAACTTAACTTGGAGTTTATTATAGTTTTATCCCTGCCAGCATGTCCTTGAGTCTGCTGAAATCCTGTATGCACCAGGGGTGCTGGAGTATGCTTTTGTCTCGAAGTTTAGAGGAATTCCTAGGTATCCTTGTTAAAATAAAGGCTTACGTTTTTTTTTTTTTTATCCTAATTCTGTGTCTCATTCTTTAGGTATGAACGTCCCGTCTCCATCTGAGATGAAGCAGCTTTGGAAGATGGTCTTTCCGCTCCTTATCCTCCTTTACTTAATAGAAGCTGTCAAGTCTCAAGTAAATCCAGGTATATACACTGTTTCTTTGATAAAATGAGATAAAAAATAACATATTGATTTAAAGAATAATTGAGATACAACACAATTACTCAAGCTGTAACAAATGCAGGCCTACTACTTAGTAGTAAAATTTACTTCCATGCTTTAAGAGTCCTTCAAAACAATTGGTCACTGATAAAGCATCCCTGCTGAAAATACAAACCACATAGCTGCTCACCAATCATGGGGGTGGGGTGGGGAGGGGGGGGGGGGGGTCACCAAACTAGATTGTGCACCCTTAAAGCCCAGGGCACCCCCGGGCAGTCAAGGGTCCCCTGGTTGTCAAGTGCTCCTGGGCACTGGCCCCATTGGCCCAGTTGGTAAGCCATCATGCTTAAAATCATGATCACCAAGGAGACATGATGACAAGATTTAGAGTGAAAAGGGAATTATATTTTGGTCTGTTCTCAGCCAAATCCCATTTGATTGTTTCAGAAGACATGGACTAAACCACTGGAGTCTTATGGATGACTTTAATGCTGCCTTTATGTGCTTTTTGGCACTTCAAAGTTTTGGACTTCATTCACTTGCATTGTATGGAGCTACAGAGCTGAGATATTCTTCTAATATTCTTCATTTATATTCTGCAGAAGAAAGAAAGTCATACACATCTGGGATCAGTGGGATGGAATGAGCAGAAGTAAATAATGAGAGAACTTTTTTTTCTGTGGACTATTCCTTTAATGGAGAAAGATTATTTTTGGCAGCAGAATGGTGTAGTTATGGCATCCACCAGCAGTGGTTGACTGGACCATGCTAACTAGCCAAACCTTATCCCTTTTTCTAATTTCAAAACCATATTTGAAAGTATATGAGACAGGTCACCATGGAAATCAGTTGTTGTTCTGCCACAACTAACAGCCAGCCTGTGGTAACTGTCTCAGATTTTATTGTTCAGGATATTTATTTTTTGATTTTTTTATGAAAGTTAGTGTGTATGCTACAAGTTGCATTGTTATTCTTAACTAGTGGGTTTGTAACTCAAAGCAGCTCTGTAGTTCAACTCAATCTTTGTCTGTAGTGGAGCAAAAGCATGAAAACTGGGTCTGAATAAGGACTAGACGATGCCCATATTCCATTCTGGATTTCATGGTGCCTTCTCTTTTATCTCTGTCTTTCAACTCTAGCTCTTTCTCACTAGCATGGGTGGTTTGTGGGGAGGAAAGTGTGATGTCAATGTGAGGTTCAATCATATTTTACAAGGAAACCAGAAGTCAGCTCATGGTGAACAGGCATACAGTAGAGGCAAAAGAGTAGAAAAAAATCTCAGTCTGGAAAGCAGCTAATACCACCATGGCTAGAGGCAATTTCAGCTGGGATGGGATCCCCTGGGATGAAAACCACACTGTGTTCTTGTACTATATTGGGCTAAGTTGCTTTATGAAGCAGATGATTTTGATTATCTAAGGTGACATTGCTTCCTTCTACTGATCATGTGTTTCCCTGCTATCTATCTATCTATCTATCTATCTATCTATCTATCTAGCTATCTATCTATACACGCACAGTCTATCTATCTATCTATCGATCTATCGATCTATCTATCTATCTATCTATCTATCTATACACGCACAGTCTATCTATCTATCTATCTATCTATCTATCTATCTATCTATCTATCTATCTATCTATCTATACACACAGTCTATCTATCGATCTATCGATCTATCTATCTATCTATCTATCTATCTATCTATCTATCTATCTATCTATCTATCTATCTATCTATCTATATGCACACAGTCTATCTATCTATCTATCTATCTATCTATCTATCTATCTATCTATCTATCTATCTATACGCACACAGTATATCTATCTATCTATCTATCTATACACGCACAGTCTATCTATCTATCTATCTATCTATCTATCTATACGCACACAGTCTATCTATCTATCTATCTGTCTATCTATCTGTCTATCTATCTATCTATCTATCTATCTATCTATCTATCTATCTATCTACTGTATATATATATATATATATATATATATATATATATCCCCGCGACCCTGTACAGGATAAGCGGTTGACGATGGATGGATGGATGGATATATATATATATATATATATATATATATATATATATATATATATATATATATATATCATCAGTATATGCTCTGTGGGGACCATGCCCTCTGCTGCAGGGCTCCCTGTTCTTCTATTATATTCTATTTGCAAAATAAATGTTTGGGAGTCTAAAATGTATGCTTCCTATTGACACACTAACGCTGTAAATATAAATAACTATAAATAACAAAAATAATGTTTTTGTGAATCATGTTATGTGCTTTTGCACAGTACTGTATATATAAACTGTATATATTTAGTAAATAAAGGCAATATAGCCTGAATCTCATACATTTAGAGTTGTGGTGGTGTTTAAAGTCTTCAGTAGCTAGTGTAAAAAGGCAAGGAATGCTTAATGTTCTTTAATGGCTTTGTTTACAGCCATGGTGCGCTTTAATATATCTGAGAGGAGGATACCAGTCCATCCAGATTGTTTAATTGTCGATTTGCTTGGTCAAACTTCAAAGTAATGTTCGACTTGTTTCAAAGTAAACATGGCATATGTAAAATGCTTTGTTAAAAAAGCAGTGGTTTATGTACAAGGAGACAGAATTGTTTAAAGGTCTGTAGATGGCTTGTGGTGCAGGCAAAAATAAAAGAATTATAATCAACTGTTATTGTGCTGCCTGAAAGTTCTAGATTGGTACTTTCCAGTACTTTGTGTTGAGAAATAAGTGTCATATACAACCCCAATTCCACACAAAATAGTTGAAACAGTATGGAAAATGCCAATAAAAACTATGCTGCATTGAAAGCACTACAACTACACACAATTTGATGTTTTACTATGTAAATGTACTATTTATTTATACACTCATTTGAAATTACATGATTGCAACACGCTCCAAAAAAGATGAGACAGTCAAGTGTTTACCACTATGTAACATCACTGTTTCTTCTTATAACACTTTTTAAGTGTTTGGGCACTGAAGACACAAGTTTGTTAAGTTTAGGAAGCAAAATTTCCCTCTTTTCAGTCCCACAGTCTCTGCTCAAGCAGACATGCACTTGTAATCCAGGTCGAATTTTTTTTGCCATTGTCCTGCTGAAAACTTTCCAGGGACGTCCCTGAAAAAGATGGCATCTGGATGGCAGCATATGTTGCTCCAAAATGTGTAAATATCATTCTGTATTAATGGTGCATTACAGAAGTGTAAGTTACTCATGCCATGGGCACTGACACACTTCCATACTATGACAAACACAGTTTTTTTTTACCCTGACACTGATAACAGCTTGGAAATTCCTTTTCCTCTATGGCCCGGAGAATGTGACAGTTGTTTCTTCAAAACCTATTTGAAATATGGACCCGTTGGACAACAAAACAGATTCCACTGTTCCACTTTCCATCTCAGATGAGACCGATCCCAGAGAAGTCATCTGTGCTGATGTATGACTTCTGCTTTGCATAGTGAAGATTTAATGAAGCGCACAATACAACAATGAATGCCCAGTACAGTTGTGAAGCTAAAGATACATAATGGATGCATGAGGGAAAATTCTGCTTGTTCAACTTAATAAACTTCTGTCTTCAGTGCCTAAATGTTTAATGAGTGTTATGAGAAGAAATGGTGCTGTTACACAATAGTAAACATGTGACTGTCACAACTTTTTTGGAGCTTGCTGCAATCATGTGATTTGAAATATGTTCATATTTTCAACACAAAAAAAATTAATTCACATCAAATGATGTGCTGTAGTGCTTTCAACATAGCACATGGTGAATAGAATTTACAAATAACTCCTTTATGTTTTTCTTTGCATTTTCCATTCTGTCCCAGCTTTTTCAGAATTGGTGTTGTAGAAACTTCTGTGGTCAAGTCCTTTTATATTAAAACCCTTATCATATAAAATTTAATTAAATTAAAACATCTAATAGTTGAACATTGTGACTCTGTGATCCTCTAAAAACATTGCTCTGTTTGTTTGAGCAGTCCATCCATCCTGACACTGCAATGCTGGTGTGACCTGTGGTGTGAGTTTGGGATGCGACTAGCTGTTTGTACAAACAAAGGTAGACAGAGAGACTTTTCTGGTATTTGTTGGATTTTTTTTCAATTCCGTCAGGTGAGACTATATTGGTGCAGATATTGCACACTTCAGTTTTAGTTATAATCTCTATAGAATAACCCAAGTTAAAAGCATAACAAAACCCCTTAAAGTAAAATTTTTTACATTTCCAGAAGTAAATTAAGACATTGTTTAGTCTTTATGAACCACCTTTTTGATATCTTTCTTATCTTTTTGATATTGTCCAAACATGATTTTTCTGTTTATCTTTTTTCAGGTTTAGCAAATTTTGGGGAGATTTTACAGCATTTTATCTACTTCAGCTTGGGGTTAAAAACACAAACACACATTTTGAGATATCCAAGATAATGATAAATAAAAAATATTTTACAAATATAGTTTGTAAGTTCTTTGAAATTTTATATTTGTAACGTGAGATCTGGTTGAGATCTGGTGACTGTGGGGGCCATTTTAGTACAGTGAACTCATTGTCATGTTCAAGAAACCAATTTGAAATGATTCCAGCTTTGTGACATGGTGCATTATCCTGCTGGAAGTAGCCATCAGAGGATGGGTACATGGTGGCCATAAAGGGATGGACATGGTCAGAAACAATGCTCAGGTAGGCCGTGGCATTTAAACGATGCCCAATTGGCACTAAGGGGCCTAAAGTGTGCCAAGAAAACATCCCCCACACCATTACACCACCACCACCAGCCTGCACAGTGGTAACAAGGCATGATGGATCCATGTTCTCATTCTGTTTACGCCAAATTCTGACTCTACCATCTGAATGTCTCAACAGAAATCGAGACTCATCAGACCAGGCAACATTTTTCCAGTCTTCAACTGTCCAATTTTGGTGAGCTCTTGCAAATTGTAGCCTCTTTTTCCTATTTGTAGTGGAGATGAGTGGTACCCGGTGGGGTCTTCTGCTGTTGTAGCCCATCCGCCTCAAGGTTGTGCGTGTTGTGGCTTCACAAATGCTTTGCTGCATACCTCGGTTGTAACGAGTGGTTATTTCAGTCAAAGTTGCTCTTCTATCAGCTTGAATCAGTCGGCCCATTCTCCTCTGACCTCTAGCATCAACAAGGTATTTTCGCCCACAGGACTGCCGCATACTGGATGTTTTTCCCTTTTCACACCATTCTTTGTAAACCCTAGAAATGGTTGTGCGTGAAAATCCCAGTAACTGAGCAGATTGTGAAATACTCAGACCGGCCCGTCTGGCACCAACAACCATGCCACGCTCAAAATTGCTTAAATCACCTTTCTTTCCCATTCTGACATTCAGTTTGGAGTTCAGGAGATTGTCTTGACCAGGACCACACCCCTAAATGCATTGAAGCAACTGCCATGTGATTGGTTGATTAGATAATTGCATTAATGAGAAATTGAACAGGTGTTCCTAATAATCCTTTAGGTGAGTGTAGTTTCAAATTCAAAAATATTTATTAAAACTATTATGACTTTCTGAAACATGAATATTGTTAAGTGTTTTGAGGGTTTGCATTTGACATCCCAAACCAGTCTTTCCTTTGTCATGAAAAGATTGTACTTACTTTTATGGTGTCTAGGGGTCCACTCTATAATATAATTTCTTGTTTCATGGTTTTCTGCTATTTTATTCTTGGTTTACACCTATAAACATTGTGAAAGAATTATGATGACATGACCATTATTCATTACATCTATGCTTCTCTTTTATGTGTCTGATTTCTCATTGCCATGCTCTAAAGATGAGTGCAATACACCACTATGAATAGGTGTCTTGGCAATACATCATGGTATCCCATAAATTATGATACTCTCATATTATTGCTTCTCATCGCACACTTTTACAGGCTGGTTTTAGTTCAAAAGAAAAGAACAATATGGTAAAGTAGTGCTGAAATTTAATGGCAAACCTCAATGAACTGCATGTGAGATCTCTGAGAGGATGTGACCTTGCTTTGAGTTTATTATTGAGTGTAGCATGAGATCAAGCATGATTGTTTGCAATGGATTCAACAATCAGACTGGAGTCTGTGGCTTGTGCATACCAGACATTTTGACAACAGGAAAGTAAATTGAATCTGCCTCTATTTCTTTCTTTTTGCTTTGGAGGCTCTGTGTGTTTTTCAGGTATTTGTTTCAGGAGCACATAAATCATGGCAACAATCTCACGTTTACAGTTTGATAGATTTGGATTGACCTAAGCATAAAATTTTATTGACAAAAGTTAACGACATTGTTTCAGATAGAAATACATTTTTGCTTTCCACAAAGATGGGGAATTTCCATTCTTTCCTGGAGAGAGAGATTCCAATATGCCATAACCCCTTTAAATATCTGTTTTACTCCTTCATATTTCTGCTGGAAAAAAGAAAACAAAATTTCCTCTGGAAAAGTGTGTTGGTGAACTCAGTAGCTATGAGATTCCTGTTGCCAACTTTCCTCTGTTTAAAATTCCCAAAGTCTGTAGTTATACCATCCTACTCTCTTTGCCTTTTCCCACTTTGAGTTATAGACTTTTTTACTGTAAAAAAGAAAGTACTGCTTTCTTTTTACTTCTACTCCTTAAAGTTTACACGATTAAATATGTGTACATATTAGTAAATGTGTGTATGTGCAAGATTTTAGAGCCTGCAGATAGACAGCAAACATGGTGGAACAAATGTGCTATTCACAAGGATTAAAGATGGAAAAAACTGGGTTGGTTAGAGGGGAAATAAGTCCCGCTTGGACCAATGAATTACTGCACAAGTCCAGAGTGCCAATAAGAGAAAAAAGAGAGGAAGAACCAAAAGCCACCGTCCCTCTTCACACAACATTAGTGTTTTTCCACCTTTCTGAAGTAAGCGTTATTTTTAGACTCTGTAACTGAATGTTTACTCTTTCTGATACCGAGGCTGTAGCAGTCCATGCATGGAGGGGAGGAAAACACTGGTAAATGCACATCAATGTTAACAAGACACATACCAATAAACTAAAAGCTACAACAATTACAAACTGGCATTCTGAAGCTGCATTTTAGATTGTATTTATAATTTAAAGATTTAAAACAATAAAATAAAGCCAGTAAAGTAGTTCAGCCACCAATCATTTGCTCCTTTTTTTAAACATTTTATATGTCTGAAATTACAATAAGTTTATATACTGTATGTTACATTAGTTTCCCATGGAATCTTTTATTTTTCTCCCCAATTTGGAATGCCCAATTCTTTCCAATGCGCTCTAAGTCCTCGTGGTGGCGTAGTGATTCAACTCAATCTTGTTGAGCGCTTTCCGCGGAGACCTAGCGTGTGTAGAGGCTTCACACTATTCTCCACAGCATCCACGCGCAACTCACCACGCACACCACCAAGAGCGAACCACATTATAGTGACCACTAGGAGGTTACCCCATGTGACTCTACCCTTCCTAGCAAACTGGCCAATTTGGTTGATTAGGAGACCTGGCTGGAGTCACTCAGCACACCTTTCCCATGGAATCTTCAGAAAATTATGTTAGGTTTACTAAGCTCCAGAATAATGTCGACACCACTCGAAATTATTTGTTGAGTTTCTTCATTATTAAAAGTGCAGCATAAACTCAATAACTTGTGTCGCAAATAGAGCGTCAGATTAAGTAAATTCAAAACATAACTTCACAAGTAGCATCTGTTTATTTCAATGAACAATATTTGCTGAGATCAGGAATCAAATTCGTCAGTGTGCTTTTGATATTATGAACTAAAAATGTACATTATTAATACAACATTTATTAATCTTGTGTTCACTATTAGTTCATAATGCATTAACTAATGTTTACAACTTTAAATGTTTGAAATGTGTCTGTAGAATTTAACATTAGAGTTGAGAAATACTGTAAAAGTATTATACATTTTTTGTTCATGTTAACTATTTCATTATCTAATGTTATAATTTACAGCCTTATTGTAAAACAGTCAGTTTGTTCATGTAATGTAAAAAGTGGTGTAAAAATGTACTGCTTGTTTACATGATCTGACCCATAAAATTAGATTTGTTGGCATAACCTATTATATTCAGGTTGATTCAGTGATGCTAAATAATATTTTGACATGAATCAAACCAAACTTGAAACAAAATTATAGCAAATAGCAAAAGATTAATGAGGTTAAGTCAGCAAACTGGTTTAATTTGAAATAGCTGTTAGTGTTATTGAGGATACACTCTCCTGTGTAGCATTTCAATTTACTATCCTGTCTTGAGTTAGGTTTAGGCTAGAAATGACAAACGTTCTCTGTCAAATTTTTCCTTGTGGCTTCATGAGACCATATGTCAACACACACGTAGTTGGCCTTGTGTCTGCAACTGAACTGTACAGGGCATTTGTGAGACATGTGTGATTCCTTTATGTGTGGCACTCTTGTGTCAACTATCTAACACTGCTTTGATTAAATTCACAAAGCTAAGAAAACTCCCTTGAATTATAATAACACAAAGATGCCTTTTCTTTGTGTGCATGTCTATGCATCTGTACAGCCAGAAAGAGAGAGAGAGAGAGAGAGAGAGAGCGAGAGAGCGAGAGAGAGATGGGGGAGGAGGATGCCGGTTTGTTACATCTGGAAGAGCTTTTTTGTTGGGGGATTCGTCTCGTTTTGGAATATATCAGCTTGTCATTGCCAAAACCAAGCCTCTGAGGTTTCCCCCATCTTGACTTTTAAGCAAACATTTGGAGGAGAGACAGAAAAAAAAAATGAAAAGGGAGACAAAAAGTCCTTCACCACTATCCTTGCTATTGCTGGCAGGATCACAAAGGCTATTTTGTTGAAATGGAGGGGCATCGTGAAATAGGAGTGACCTTGTACATTCTTATTTTATTTTTTTTACATGTCCAGGCTTTCACGCAGACACACAAAGAGAAAGAGAGTTAAGATAGATATAGAGAATTTTATGGATACATTATCTGTGCATATAGGAAATGTTCTCATTTTGAATGATAATGTTCTCCAATATTACACTGTGAAAAGTGAGCATAACCTGAGTGGTGGTGGCGGCGTAGTGGCTAGAGCACAGGGCTGCTAATCAGAAGGTTGCTGAAGGTTCAAACCCCACAGCCACCACCATTGTGTCCTTGAGCAAGGCACTTAACTCCAGGTTGCTCTGGGGGGGATTGTCCCTGTAATAAGGGCTCTGTAAGTTGCTTTGGATAAAAGTGTCTGCCAAATGTAACCTAAAGTAAGTCAGTTTGATTCAAATTTTAAATAATATTTTTGGCTTGAATCAAGTTAATCTGTTAAGTTATAAGTTACTAAGCACATGCAGGTTGCATGTGCTTAGTGTACACTGAAAAAAATGTTTGTCAGACAAAAAATAAAACATGTGGTTCATGTGGTAACATCTAAATTATCTGGCTTTATTCAAGACAAAAAAAATATTGAATATGAATAAATTAAACTGGATACATTAGGTTACCAATAAAAGTCATTTTAAGGGTCAGGTCAAGTAGAAATAGCACTTTAAGGTAACAACTGCAACTTTACGATGTAAGTACTGTCTATCCTGTATGTGTGTGACTGTTTATATGTGTCTTTTCACAGTTATTTTATTAGTAATTTATATAAACACCTACTGTTTTTTTTTTACAGGTGTGTGTCGGTCTCCATTAGGAATGTCTGTAGGACAGATTTTAGATGAAGACATCTCAGCTTCCAGTCAGTGGTCTGACTCCACAGCAGCAAAATATGGCAGGTATGAGCACACACTCATTCCACATTCACAAAGATAGTTTTCCATGTGCCACAGTGCAGGTTATCTTAGTGGGAGAAAACTACATCTGGGGAAATGTGTGTGGCCTCCTTCATGCCTTACTGCAATGATGTAATTACTTTAAGCCTCCCCATATATAATGCTGCCACATCTTCCCATCAATTCATTCTTCTTCAGCCAAAATGAACTGTTTTATGATTGAGCCAGAGGCCAAAAGATCAATCCTGAGAGGGATCACTGTAAATTAAGCTGCCGTTTTGTTTTTTCTCCACGAACTGCACTTCAGAATTTTTTTTTCCAAATTCTGTGCAAAGATACAATGCTGCATAAAAGCCAAACTTACATGTGCCAGCTCTGACTCACCTCAACCCCTTTACTATCAAAGGCTGGTCTCAATGTGCTGCTGCATTGGGTTCTGTGTTAATGTAAAGTAGTATCTATGCATCCTTAAACTTTGTTGTTGTCTTGACAAAGTATATATTTTTTTCACGTCATATTTTCATTCATAATTTCATGGTTCTATATTCATAAATTTATATTCACAATGTTAGTTGAATAACACAATTACAGTCATTGTAATTTATATGTATATTCATTATTAGATTGGACTGTGAGGAGGGAGATGGTGCATGGTGTCCTGAAATCCCAGGAGAACCAGAGAATATGAAAGAGTTCCTGCAGATTGATCTCCGTTCTCTGCACTTTATCACATTGGTGGGCACTCAGGGTCGTCACGCAGGAGGCATCGGTAATGAGTTTGCTCAGACTTACAAGATCAAATACAGCCGTGATGGCAGCCGCTGGATCTCCTGGCGCAACAGGCAGGGCAAACAGGTATGCACCACAAACAGAAGTCAAAATCTATCCACACGTGCAAATTCATCTAGTCAGTATATAACCACATCTGACCTATATCTGAATTTGGGTCAATGTCAATCAGTTTTTTGTCCTGATCTATTAAGTTATTTAAAAAAATTTAATTCTCAAAAAACAAAAAAACAAAATACACCTCTGCTATGATGAAAATGTTTTCAAATTCTGGTTTTAATGTAAATTTGTTAATTTTTCTGGGACTTTATGGGTTAGTTCACCCAAAAATTTTAATTATCCCATAATTTACCACATAATTATCCCATAATTTCCATAATTTACTATTCATTTTTGGGTGAACTAACCCTTTAAAGGCAAAATGTCAAAAACTGGTGTTACCATAAAACACCACCAAAAAGAACTGTCCTGTAAAATAAATTAATAAATTGATTAAAATAAAAGTCTCATTAATAGCTAAAATCCTTTCTTCAAAGAAATTCTGGAATAAATAGTTTGTAACAATATTTTATTATTTATTTAAAAAAAGTAAAAAAAAAAAAATAAAAAAAAAACTTAATTAAAATGTATTAAAAAATATAGTGAAACTGTTTTAAAAATACTGTTATACTCTTAATGTTTAAAAAATGTACTGCACTTATCCCTTTCCTCAGATGATTAGCCAGTTGGGGGCCGGGCATGTGTAGTTACAGCCCATCTGGCCCCACCTGCCAGCAGGCTTTTCCCCGCCTCTCTAGGGCTGGAGATGGGGGATGAGGGGAGGGAAAAACAAAACAACAAAAAAAAGAGGAGAGGGAAAGGGCAAGGGCAAGGTGAAGTGACAGTGAGAGAAGGAGAGAGAGAAAAAAAACTTGCTACCGGTTCCCAGACAAGCCGTCGCCTGGTCCTCAATCACTCCTCCACCCTCTGGCAGACGACAGCCGCTCCTCCTCAGGTGGGCCGGAGCCAGTCCTCCGACCCTTGGTGGATGGAACACCCCTTCGCTTTTTGGCGGCCGGTAGGGAACTCCTCCGCCCCTGGTAGCGGCTCCACCGCTCCAGGCGGCTGGAGCAAGCCCCTCCTCCCCTCACGGATGGCGGCCAGTCCTCCACATCCAGGCGGCCTGCATCAACTCCTCCATCCCCCGGCAGATGGCCATGGCTGCTCCTTTGGGTGGATGGCAGTGGCGAGGACTCCACGACAGCACATCCCTCCTTCCCTGGTTTCGGCACCAATGTAACAGGGTTAAAATGGGAAAGGGGGAGGCAGGAACCGGCTAAACAATCAAAGTAATATTTTAATAGGAACTTAAACAAAAAGACTCAAATACATAAATGCACACATGGCAGCTGTATGTGGCTCTCTCTCTCCCAAACTGCCGCATTCCGCTGCACTTATCCTCTCCTCGGCTGATTAGCCCAATTGGGGGCCGGGGGCCCAATTGTGTAGTCATGGCCCAGCCCTATCCTCCTCCTCATCACAAACAACTTAGTATATGTCAAAATGAACAGTAATTAAGATGAATTGTGCTATATATGTTCATTTGAACTGTTGCGTTAACTAATGCTAACAAATACAGCCATATTGCAATTCTCACCTTTTTTTTTTTTTTACCATGATATGTTTGACTTTTAGTTTTTTTAAATAAGTGATTACTCAAGGTGAATATTCATGAGTACTTGTGAGTATTCAAGGGGCAAGAAAGTATTTTAACCCTTAAATGCATGGTAATTATCCCAAGCACTCTTATATATTCAGGTCTTTAAAGACCTGCCGCTTAAATCTAATAAAAATGGATGTACAAAAAAGATTTTTGCCCAGATTTTAAAAATATTTTCAAGACAATTTGAAAACAATAAAACATAATATATTTTTCATAAATTAAAGAGATACTGCAACAAATCAGGCCAAATAAAGAACAGGTTTCGTTATTTTCACACTGAAATTTCATGAGATGCAACTGGCTGTCAAACACACATTGTGCTACACATAACTCATAATCTACACATGTAAGCTATGTGTAATTTATGTGTATATTATGTGTATTTTCACAGGCACTTGTTGAGTCTATTAGTTCAGAAGACACCCAAACGACAATAGTCATATCATACTGTTTATATCATTAAGTTTACTTCGATGTTGTTTCTTCGTCAGATAGCAATGGCAAATGCAAATAAATAACTGAAACAACAGCGCCACCTTGAGTAAGTAATTGCATGTATATTACGTACTATATGTGTACACGCATATAATATTCACCATAGTTGATAATTCATTGGTGCGCAAAAAGTCAACGTGATCTAGTATTTATTTATAAGAATATAGTACTAATTTCTCTTGTAAGACACAAAGAAATAGATATCATGTGATAGTAAACTGAACTACAGTATATATGAAATAGTTATAAAAAATAGAATTTATGGAAGTGCAAAAAAAAAAGAAAAAAAAAGGCACCCTATACACTTTTGGTACAAACCATATTAATAATAAAAATTAAAAAAAAAACAATTAATTAAATTTAAAAAATAAAAAGAAAAGAAAATTGCCGTTTTCTTAGAGATAGACTGAGGAATACTAAAGAGGTGTGGGCACAACTCTAAAACACATGTGTTGAGATTGTGGACATTGTGGTGTCCATGTTGGTTTCATAATTATATTTTTTTATTTATTTACAGGTTTTTTGAAGTAGATTTAAAAAAAAAAAAAAATTCTCATTTTTATCACCTCGGACAACCTTATTTGTCAGTGACCCATGTACATACAGCTCTATTTTTGTCCAAAAAGTACAACATAAAATACTTGTTCTGTTGTGAAGGAGATTGAGGGGAACAGGAATGCCTATGACATTGTGCTAAAGGACTTGGAGCCGCCCATCATCGCACGGTTTGTCCGCTTCATGCCCATTATCGATCATTCCATGAACGTTTGCATGCGTGTGGAACTGTACGGCTGTGAGTGGCTTGGTAAGTAAATAATATATGTATGCCTTTTATTGGATTCCCTCTTTTGTCTGCTTATTGTATTTAGTGCTATATGTTTAATGCTGCTAAAATCGATCTGTGCTTACCTAAATTTGTAACACTGTCTCTCAGTGGCCGAAGCTGGAAGTGCAGTTGAACAAATGGACTGTTAGACACTTGTGAGTAGGGATGGCACCGATCAGATACCTGGATCGGTATCGGGTCAGATATGGCACTTTTCTACTGCATGTTATGGTTTGACTCGCCTCAACTCTACTCAATTTACTTTCTAAGCTTGCATTTCCACTGCAGTTTAGTGCCTCCTCAGCGTGGGTAGGATTATAGGCTGATCATCATATTTGCGCCACCTCTACTGCCGTGACATCATCTTAAACACGACACAAACTGACCAAAACAATAACACGACCGCTAGCTGTTAGCTACTAGCTCATTGTGCTGCATAAAGTAGTTGTTGCATGGTGATTTTACACAAGTGTAACAGTTAAATTGGCCTGGTTGTTTTAGAAGCAAGCTTCCAGTAGCTGATCAACTAAATAAAGTGAAGCTTTCAAGCTGAGTATAGAGTTAACGTAACAAAACGTACCATCCTCCATCGTGGACTCCAGCTGGAGTCCAGGGCACTCTCCCCTCCATTGCTCACCGGTTTAGATAGCATCCATTTGGTCAAAACAATTTTCCTTGATGGTTCTGTAGTCACTTTTTAGTATTTTTAACTTCTTCCTACACTGTTGGTAGGTCCTGTGGTAGCCGTGTGCAGCCAACAGCTGAGACACTTCCTCAGATAAATTTTTGTTACGCTCATCGCTAACGAGTGGACCGTCTGTACCTCGTTTATTGACCATGGTGTGGTTTTGCGTACAGCCATTTATTTTTTCACAATTCGAAATTCACATGAACAAATTATACTGTTTAATTGTTACTAACTTTTAAACTAGCGGGTTGATGTCGCGTGTCGGAAATCCAGTGATGCTGATAGTGACGATTCTCCCTGACCAATCAGTGATCTGCAGGATTTCATATTTTGTATTGGCTCAGCTCGCTTGGAACCTCGACAGAGGTGGTACTAAAAAAAGTAGCATGTACCAGGTACTATCCACAGTGGAAAACCCCAATAAAGCGAGCAGAGTCGAGTTGAGTTGAGTTGTACCATGCAGTGGAAAAGCCCCAATACTGGCAATTTTACCCAGAATGGGTATCGGTCCGACGAGCCCGATCAAAATCCGATACCGCATGTTTGGTCATTGACATTGATGTCAAGCTAATACTGTAAGTAACCTTCAAATCACCATTAAAATAGTCCATATAACCCTGCAATATCAGGTAGCTCCCCCCCAACCCCACCCCCAGCACCAGACTTTCAAAATAAAAGCCTTTTCAATTGAAACGTATTCAGTTGTAATTGTAATGTATAGTAAAATTATTATTATTATTATTATTATAAATTAAAATAACAAAAATTGAGTTCTAAAAATTACTGTCATGTTCCATTTTTATCATTGCAACGTTGTTTGAGACATGTTCTCGTTGTGTCCACGTCGAAATGTAAGACGTGAGAAGACTGTGGCAACATTGTTGCGCAACATTCAGCGACCGCGAGATGACGCTCCGGACACATTTGTTTATTACAGATGCCATTGCAACACACTAAATGATTACCCACTATTTCTTCCTGTTCTTGTATATATTATGAGTAATATTTTTCAGTAATCACACAAAAAGCCTCAAAATAAAATAACAAATAATGTAATACCATTTTTAATATGGTTCATATTTAGCATTGTTTTTATAAGTTATGTTATATAAATAAATAAATCAATTATAATCAACATGTCAGTTTCAACTTTGGAGACTAAAACACAGGCAACACAGGTCATCAACTATATTAATACATATTGCAGTGGTTGTGACGAGCCAGGTGAGGAATGAGGATCGAAATGCAGCTTTTTTAACAAAGAATAAGCAATCTAACTCAGAATATAAACAACAAAACACAGGGAACCAAGCACAGAGCATCAAACAAAACAAGAAAACCAATAAAGAAATGAAATTACAAAGGACTACAAAACTAACAGGAAACAGGAACTAAACAATAATTTCAACATAAACGACAAGACAAAAAACAGGGAATATGTGACAGTGGTATTGTAATTATTGTAATTGCTCTACATGTAGCGTATTAGGTCTTGCAAATTCACATAAAAACATAATGCCAAAACTGAATTGCTGGTATTCGTTTATTTGAACAATGAAACAATTCATATATTACATCGGTACATTTTACACATTTTAACTCCCAAACAATAGGTTTTGTTTCAATATTTACACATTTTATTTTGCTGACACAGAAATTATAAGCAATACTCACATATCTTTGATGAATCACAGCAGATCTGCTTCAGACGGCCCAACTGTCAGTTGAAATTCAAATGGAAATTCGCGCTTCAGGACAGTGATGTGTACATTATATTGTCCAGTGGTAGTCAATGCAACGTAAGAACAACTTAATTCAGTGACTCGGAACAATGATAAAACAACAACGTTGTGACAGCGTGGTGACAAAATTCATCACACAATGTAAAATTGCCAACCTGATCTCATGAACATTCGTACATAATTTACGAGTTGGCTTTTTCGTATGGTTTCGCACTATGTATTTCGCATAAACTCGTACGACTTTATCACTTGCAAATTCCCGGATGGCTAATGCGGAAGTAAACACAATGTTTCATGCACGATGTGTTAAGGACATACTTATTAATGTTATGCCCTTTCCCAAACCCCTTTTCTAAACTTAACCTATCAGTAGAATGTGTAAACATGATAGGAAGCTGTTGTGTGTGACAGAAGCAAGTAATTGTCGCGTATTAGATTGTCTGTAGTGAAAGTTTAGAAAATGTAGAAAAGTTGAACGAATCCTGATGATTTTGCCGTGAGAGTGTGCTGCAACTTGCCAACTTTTTGGCCACATCGTCGCAACGTCGGTAGAAGGTTGGCAATGTTGAGGCAACGTTCTGTGTTTGCTGGGTATACTAATAAAACAAAAATTAATTAAACAAATAAATAACAGAGAGAGAGAGAGAGAGAGAGAGAGAGAGAGAGAGAGAGAGAGAGAGAGAGAGAGAGAGAGAGAGAGATCTAAAACCATTAAAAGTCCAGAAACAAGCTAAAATGTGTAAAGATAACTGGCATCTTTTCTACTGAAGGCTTTCAATGGATTAACAGTTATTTTTGCTGCTGCATCCTGCAGAATAGTTAACAATAAAGTTTTGCACATGCTCTTATGTCATTGCTTTTTGTTTTATGATTTTATAATGAAATAATTTATTGTTAGAGGTTTTTGTTTCTTTACACTCCCAATACACTACTCCAAAAGAGTACTCCCAATAAGTTCCACACGGTTAAGTGTAAATGTTATAAACTCATTAAGAAAAAACAACACTGGTATCGGATGGGGATCGGTATCGGCCGATACTGATATTTCAGCTATCGGAATTGGATCAGAAGAGAAAAATTGTTCCATCCCTACTTGTGAGCTGCATTTTTTGTTGTCAATGATATAATACAGTCTACAGGAATGCATATTTTATTAGGATACTTCTAACCCCTAACCCAAGCCTCAACCCTACACCTAACTGTTAGTTTAGTTAAAATCTAATTTTAGAGCAAAAATGCAACCTCATAGTCACGCTCACCTGTTTATGTGATTACCTCCTGGTTCCCATGGGACCAGAACCTGTGTCTCTGAGGCTGACCTCTCAACGCATGTATACTTGTTAATTGTGAATTTACCATATATTGTATTCCGTTACCACACACGTAACTGTCTTTATTTTAAACATTAACACTTTAACTCACTTTTTAAACCTCAGTTGATTGGTCAGGGTTTTTCAACAGACTATTATAAAAGGCATGTGAGATATCTGAATTCTGTTGTGTACTGTAGATTGCATTTTGATAATAGATTTATTGTCAATGTGGTATGACATATGACAAAAAGTCAGTTTTGTCCCTGAACAGTGGTTTGGTTAAAAAAATTGGTGGGGGAAGCATTTTAACTACTTTATTTAGTTGTACCTAAATAAATATACAAAATTAGAAAAATAATAAATGTACTCTAATGGTCAAAAGCCTAACAAAACTGTAAATCTGTAGTTTTCTCAAAGATTATTTTCTGTATGAAAAACTGCAGTGATGCGTTGTGATTATGGAAACTGTAATTCCAGATACAATGTAGATTATTTTGTAATGACAACTGTAATATCTTGAATTAGGATGAATTTGCATCATATAAGAGTACTGAACCTCGTCTAAAATTTATATTATCAAACATGAGTTAATGTTGTCCTTTGACTTTTTCCAGATGGCTTGGTTTCATATAATGCTCCACTTGGCCAGCAGATGACTCTCAATGGACAGTATATTTATCTCAATGACTCTGTGTATGATGGAGCCATGAGTTACAGGTCAGTACACTTTTAAATATCCTTGAGAATAAATAAGCAAGTTACTTAAAACAAATGACACAATTTATATTCACAGTTCAATAATTGTCACATACACAATGGTACACTTTGTAGAAAGGCAGTGAAATGTGTTGTCTGGCAAGAAATCAATCAATCACACTGATTCAGAGTTAGTAGTTTGAACTGACTTGTTCACCTGATTTGATCCCAGATCGGTTACACAATACTGACAGACTAATTAGTCTAGAGCTGCTTTGTTATTGTGTGGTTGCTATGACAACAATAAGGCACCAGGATGAGGAGAGAGTCACAGTGGTTTCAAAATGTTCTCAGGAGAATTTGACTCATTGCTCCCTGAACAATACCTTCCATGACACAGTGTGAAGAGTGTTTACCTTCTTGTGTGTGTGTGTGTGTGTGTGTGTGTGTGTGTGTGTGTGTGTGTGTGTATGTGTGTGTGTTTGTGTGTGTGGAACATCAATGCCAGCAGAAGACCACAAATTTAAAACCCCACACATTCATTCATCTACCACAATAGACTGTTGTCACTGCTGGGAAAAAAAGATACAGACACATTCCAATGTAATGCAGCCACCTAGTGGTGATATAGCATGAAGAGTGCACATTCTGAAAAATGTATCAGGTATTCATCACCAGACTTTACCACTCAGTGTACAGTTGCCCAAAAAAAGTATTTGGACACTTAAAGGAACAGTTCACCCCAAAATGAAAATGCTCTCATAATTTACCCACCCTCATGCCATACCAGATGTTTAGGACTTTCTTTCTTCTGCTGAACACAAGCAAATATTTTTTAGAAGAATATGGTCGCCAGAACTTTGAAGGTCCAAGAATCACATAAAGGCAACATAAAAGTAATCCATAAGCCTCAAGGTTTAATTCCTGTCTTTTGAAGCAATATGATAGGTGTGGGTGAGAAACAGACATTAAATTCTTCTTACTGCCCAGTAGGTAGCAATATGGACAAAGAATGTGACTCGACAAAACAAAAGAATAAGAATAAATTGAGATTTATAGTAAAAAAGGCACAAAAAAAAACAAAGACTTCAATAATTTTCTGTTTCTCATCCACACCTATCATATTTCTTCAGAAGACATGGATTAAACACCTGGAATCATGTGAATTACTTTTGTGCTGCCTTTACGTGCTTTTTGGAGCTTCAAAGTTCTGGTCACAATTCACTTGCATTGTATGGACCTACAGAGCTGAAATATTCTTCTAAAAATCTTTGCTTTCTGCAGAAGAAAGAAATTTGTACACATATGGGATGGCTTGAGTGTAAGTAAATGATGAGACTTTTTTTTGGGGGGGGTACTCTCCAATTAGGCACACTTAAATGTGTGGATTTCATTGCATCATATAACACTTTTTATTGCCATTTTTTGAAATTACTTTTAACCAACTGGTATCAAGGTAAAATTTTGTGGATCAATTTGAAGTACCTTCAAGTTACTATAGCCATGTGTGGCACGGTGGAGGGCGGGGCCGGGTCGTGACTCAACATGCCCGGTCCCGTATTAGGCTAATCAAGCCTCCGAGAGGGTTAAAGGCCGATCGCGGAGGACGTGCGTGAGAGAGAGATCGTTCACGGACATGTCCGTCGTCCTATGTGTTTGTCTTTTGAGTTTCACATTAAACCTTTAGTTTGTATGTCAAGCCGGTTTCTCGCCTCTTCCTTGCCCGTGAGCATGAACTTCTTTACACCATGTTCCACTAAGTTGCACTCAAAATGCAACAAACATAGCACTTATATTAAAAAACACATATCCAAACATAAAAATGACTGGCTTTGTTTTTCTTGCAGTATGACAGAAGGTCTTGGACAACTGACGGATGGCATGTGTGGCCTAGATGACTTCTCACATAGTCATGTGTACAATGTTTGGCCTGGTTATGACTATGTTGGCTGGGCCAACGAGAGCTTTCCTAATGGTTATGTTGAGATCATGTTTGAGTTTGACCGCACCCGTAACTTCACCACAATGAAGGTATATGGCTTTTTGTGTGTCTAGACCTACAACTCTAATTGTTTCTTCTTCATTCCCTGGTGTACAACAAGTGTGAGGGTGTGTTGTGAGAAGTGCAATCTTTAAGTGCTGAAACAACCACACATAATGAGCTTTGCGTTTAAAAAGTATGAGTAAATGCATTATACAGTAGAGTCATCAGAGAATGTTGTTGCCTTAACCACCCAGTTAATAGATGAGGATTAAAGGTCTAATTTATCTAACTCTGCCTAAATTAAGTTGCTTTCCACAATACTTATCTTTTCAAAGCAGCTTTACAGAAAACATGTTTTAACCATGACTTAAAACCCTTTAAGTAAGCCAATGGTGAAAAAAAAACTCCATAAGATGTTTAAGAACCTTAGGAGAAACCAGACACATCTAGTGTAGCAGTCCTCCTCGGGTATCAAAATAAATGTACATACGACAAATATTATTTAGTGACAAAACATGTAATATTAGTCTTTCTTTCTTTGGAGTTTCTATAAGCATAAATATATTATTTTTTATTAATTCTCGCTCCCTCATAATCCATTTTTTTCAGGTACATTGCAACAACATGTTCTCTCGAAGGGTGAAGACCTTCCAGAAGGTGGTGTGTTATTTCCGCTCTGAGTCAGACTGGGAAGCCACACCCATTTCATTCAGCCCTGTGATGGACGATGTCAACCCTAGTGCCCACTTTGTCACTGTTTCACTTTACAATAATATGGCCAGTGCTATTAAGTGCCAATACTACTTTTCCGATATTTGGATGATGTTCAGTGAAATCACCTTCCAGTCAGGTTAGTAAATGGCCCCTAAATGCTTTTCTGACTTCACATTAACATTTATAAATTTGGAAGACACTTTTACATATACATATATCTCATATATTTCTGCCACGGCACACTTTTTACAACTAAAACATTCTACGGCACACCATCCCACATAGGCTAACCATAGTCAATATTTTTCCTTTTCAAGAACTTGTCCATGTTTTCTGTCCGTCTTAGAAGAGTATTTACTTGTAATGTTTGAAATTTGGCTATGCACAAAAAACAACAACAAAAAAACAAGTCACATACAGTGCTTGCGTCTCATCGTCCGTCATTTTGATGATAGGGTCGTAAAAATTCCGTAATTGATAGGGTTGTAATCAAACGAATCAAGGGAGACAGATGCTGAGGCAATTGTCATTAGATTTTGTGTCTTTGCCTCGGACAGACGACTTCTCGTGGCAGTTTTAATTTGGTTCTGGAGGCCGAACCCAGCGTCAAGTGCCGCATCGTCCTCCACATGACAAGAGTTGAAGAAAGCACCATGTAAAAAAAGTGGGAGCTGTGCACAATAAACATTGAAAACATGTATTTGGAAGAGAGAAACAATGCTTGTAGTTGCTTTGATAGCAGAAAGTAATAAAAGAACTCGTTTATGTTTAGGTTTAAGCGTTTTCTTGGTGAATTTAAATTAGTTTAATAACTGTGTTCTCTGATATTCGTAAACGATAAGGTGATATTTAATTAAAAGAAATTATGAGACATTCAACGTCTCTTCACAAATTAGGACAGTTTTTAAATATATCTTGTTGTTTAGTACTCTCAAAGACATTATTGGTGATGCAAAAAAGTGTGTGTGAATAACATTTTGGTGTAAAGTGGTATCACTTCATAGACCGATTGTGGTTTCAAAATGGCGAATTTCTCTGAAAGGTAAGGAGTTTGGATCCCTGATATTATAATTTTTTTCATGCATTTATTTATTTTGTGGAATTTGATCATTTTCCATGGCACACCTGATGATTTTTCACGGCATAGTGGTTGGGAAACATATATATATATGCCATCAATCGACCACAACATTATAACCACTTACAGGTGAAGTGAATAACATTTATTATATCGTTACAATGGCACCTGTCAAGGGGTGGGATATATTAGGCAGCAAGTGAACAGTCAGTTCTTGAATTTCATGTGTTGGAAGCAGGAAAAATGGGCAAGCATTTTTTCTTTTGTCAAAATTGGACAAGGGCCAAATTGTGATGGCTAGACGACTGGGTCAGAACATCTCCAAAACGGCAGGTCTTGTGGGGTGCTCCCGGTATGCAGCACCTATCTACCAAAAGTGGTCCTTGGAAGGACAACTGGTGTACTGGCAGCAGGGACATCGGCGCCCAAGTCTCATTGATGTACGTATGGAGCGAAGGCTAGCCCATCTGGTTTGATCCCACAGAAGAGCTACTGTAGCACAAATAGTTGAAAAACGTATTCTAGCCATGATAGAAAGGTGTCAGAACACACAGTTCATAGCAGCTTGCTGCGTATAGGGCTGCATAGCCGCAGACCGGTCAGAGTGCCCATGCTGACCCCTGTCCACTACCAAAAGTGCCTACAATGGGCACTTGAGTGTCAGAACTGGACCATGGAGCAATGGAAGAAGGTGGCCTGTTCTGATGAATCATGTTTTCTTTTAGATCATATGGATGGCCGAGTGCGTGTGTGTCGCTTACGTTGCTTTACCTAAAGTTAAATGATAAAAGGATAGTTCAATCAAAAATGAAAACTCTCTCATCATACACATCTGGGATGGCTTGAGGGTGAGTAAATGATGAGAACATTTTCATATTGGTGTAAACTATTCCTTTATATGTTACTAGATGCATTACCATATTAATAAATGAACACCCAGTTTTAGCCAATATGTAACAGGTGTCCTTGTTCCGTGTTTCTATCCATCAAGGGTTGGATAGGGCTGGAAGTTGAACCCTGATATACTGCAATTCAAAGCGATTCACCCTTAGGACAGTAAACTTTAAACAAATTTTCTTTGGAATCAAGGGCCCTATACCTCAAGTTGTCACGAAAATATTTTACCCTGCTGTAAAAAATGGTTATATGATATCACAGTCATAGTATAATGTATACACTAAATGTCCTCATTGTTTGAACACCCTCTGATTTCAGATACAGCAATGTATAATACAACCCTTGCTCCCCCCAAGACCGGTCCTCCCACCAGCAGCCAGCCAGGTCAGATTTCCTGCTGTTCCTGATTCAATCATTTGATTTCCTATTATAGATAAATAGGACATCCCCTTTTGGAGTTCATCAAGAGGTTATTTTTTTCTCTATCCCCTCCTTAGGGGATGACCCCACTCACAAAGTAGATGACAGCAACACCCGGATTCTGATTGGCTGCTTGGTTGCCATCATCTTCATCTTAGTGGGCATTATTGTTATTATACTATGGAGACAAGTGTGGCAAAAGATGCTCGAGAAGGTGAGATACTGTAGCTTTAAATACAGTTGTATTGAAAAAAGTATGTGACTCATAGGTTTATGCATAAATGGGTCATTAAAATAGGGTCTGACCTTCAACTAAGTCACAACAATAGATAAAAATATTATTGAACACAACATAACAAAACACCACCCTGCCTTATAAAAAAACACTCAAAAATGTTGTTATTTATTAGAACCATTGCCTGATATGAACAATGCCTTAAACAAAAGAGGTCTCAGATCACCTGACTCGCTTTGTCCTGTAAGTGTACATATATTGTAGACAGAATAATATAATTGTGTAGTTATAGTTATATGTACTGTATGTCTATCAGGATCTGTGACGCTGGCACAAACTTATATAGCTTTAAAAATATAATAATTCTGAAATTCCTTAAGTCTTCAGTAACACTATGGCTCTATATGATCTCATCGTCTCACAATGTTCCCTTATGAACTGTTTGCCAGACCTATGCAAAAATGCAATGAATGATGAGTATGACGACAATAGTATTACAGTGTTATTGCATGACAACTGATACAGTGTGTATCCATTTTAGCAGTGCTTGTATTATGAACAAGCAGTGCTTGTATTAATGTTTCCACCACAACATATCTAGGGCAGTCTTAGTACTCTAGTAAATATATGAGCATTTTGTCTTTCTTCACTAATCATCCTTCATTCCAGGTGTCTCGGAGGATGCTGGATGATGAACTAACTGCTAGTCTGTCAATACAGAGTGAGACCTTCACCTATAACAACAACAGCCCCTCCTCAGTGCCCAGCGAGCAGGAATCCAGCTCCACCTATGAACGCATCTTCCCACTGGGAACCGACTACCAAGAGCCATCCCGCCTCGTCCGCAAACTGCCTGAGTTCTCTCAAACTTCAGAGGATGCTTGTGAGTTTCAGAGAACATGGGTATATTGTATATATATAAATATATATAATATGTCATTTCCTTCTGTCTGATGTGTTTTACTCCATCTAAAACGATTTTAAATAGAATTTTGCTAATTCTTTGAATCATTATGCCTATATAATTCTAATTATCATGAGCATAGTTTTTATGACCAATTTTGTACTTGTAAAAATAGAATAAAATAAAATCCATATATGCATCACATATATGATATACTGTAAAACATAGACTTAGAATGCATGCTAAAAATTGTACCACCGTTCAGTGTTGTAAAGCTTCTTACGGTATGTAGAGTCTAAAATGTCTTACTAGTCTTTATCTTTGTAATCTGCATTTCAGATTACCTCAATTGATGTGTTTCACTTTTTCTGCAGCATCAACAAGTACAGCTTCCAAGTCCGCTCAAGCAAGTGCACAAGAGGGTGCTCCACATTACGCTGAGGCAGATATTGTCAACCTGCAAGGTGTGACTGGGGGCAACCTGTACGCTGTGCCTGCCCTCACCATGGACTTGTTGTCAGGGAAAGATGTTGCTGTGGAAGAGTTTCCACGGAAACTGCTTACCTTTAAAGAAAAGCTTGGAGAAGGACAGTTTGGAGAGGTCAGTTCTAACCATTTGACTTCTTGACAAGAATGATCATAGTTTTAATGAATGATGATTTTAATTAGTTGCGTTGTTTAAATAAGACCTGTTTAAATGTCTAGTCTGATTCTGTATCAAGCTTATTTTGTTATACTTAAGTGAATTTTAAGCAAATGTTTGAAGGCTTTCTGATTATACTGAATGTATGTTATTGCCTGTTGCCAGGTGCATCTGTGTGAAGCAGAAGGCATGCAAGACTTTATGGATGAGGACTTCTCCTTCGATGTCATCGAAAACCAAACAGTGCTTGTTGCTGTTAAGATGCTTCGAGCAGATGCAAATAAAAATGCTAGGTTTGCAAGACCACATGCCACAGTCAGGATGAAATGAACTGAAATGTTGACACTTCATTTTAATGAACAAAAAATTCATTTAAAACCAAATGCAAAAATGATCACAGAGCTTTATCATATAATTAATTAATATGTGAAAGATTTTAATATTTATTTAATAAATATTAAAGGAATGTTCTGGGTTCAGTACAAGTTAAGCTCAATTGGCATTATACTGTACATGCCATCAGGATTTTAGTGTGATGCAATCACTGTTCAAAAGGATTTTAGTATGATTTTAGTTTACTGGTGTAATGTCGCCATGGCAACAAAGATTTCAAAATAACTTATATAAGGTTACTAAGTGAATTTATCACACTAAAATCATATATGCATGTATAATGTTTACCATTTGTGGCTATAAACTTTTGAGACTGTGTGTATTGTTGTATTCACCATCATTGTTAGCACTTAACTGTAACTTTTCGATTTTATTTATTTGTTAATTTTTTCGAAATTATTTTTTGTGGTAATCAAAATTATGCCACCAATGCTGTCAGTTGAGCTTACTTTGTCCTTGGTGAACCCGGAACTATTCATTCTTTGCTTTATCCAGGGATGGGGAGTAACGGAATACATGTAACGGGATTTCATATTTTTATTGTCATTTGTTTCATTAAATATTTAGTCCTTTCAGATGGAAAACATTTATATACAAATAAATTATGCGATCCAAAGTGCATTTGAACAGCGATGAAACACTTTCTGATGATGTGTTACATTCATATGAGCAGACTGAGAAGTAAGTTTGAAATAAGTTTGTAGCAGAAGAAATAGAAATAAACCTTGTGTAAATTGTTAGCATTACGCTAATCTAAAGTGCTATTTCTTGCCATTTTACATGCACCTTACAAGGAACGATCATATTTTTTTAATCAAGAAAATTCACATTGGATCATAATTTCTTTTTTTCTAATAAAACCTTTGATATTAGGGCAAAAATCATATTCTTGATAAAAAAAAATAAAAAATTGTTTTCCTGTAAAAAGATCTTGTTTTAGAACAACACTGCAAAATATATTTAGGTTTTTCAGATTAATTGTTAACATTTGTATTTTGTCTTACTGGACTGACATATATAGTCAAAACAAGTGAAAAAATCAACCAGTGCTGAAGAAGTAATTAGAATATGTTACTGACCTTGAGTAATCTAATGGAACACGGTACAAATAAACATTTTCATCATGTACTCTGTAATCTGTAGTGGAATACATATCAAAAGTAACCCTCCTAACCCTGGTTTTAGCTTTAAAAACAACCACAGCTACAGCCAAATTGCTATAGCTTCTTCCCTCTCTTTACAGGAATGATTTCTTGAAGGAAATAAAGATCATGTCACGGTTGAAAGACCCCAACATTATCCGGCTCCTGGCAGTGTGTATGAGCTCTGACCCTCTGTGTATGATCACTGAGTACATGGAGAATGGAGACCTTAATCAGTTCCTGTCTCGCCATGAGCCCGAGGGCATGATTGCACTTCTCAGCAATGCTCCAACAGTTAGGTAGATATCACACTGCATTAGTCTTTACAGTAACAAGTAAGGAATCTGCCTAGAGCCTGAAAGTAGATATAGTAATGGCTACAGTAAGTGCAAATGCAGTAGTGGATTGTTACATATAGAATGCCTATTGTTGAAAGATGGGGTTTGTATTATGAAGGAAGTATATGGAATTACAGAAACAGAATTTGTCAGTCATTGTTAAACATGACTTTTTACAACAAGTACACAAAAGTAAGGCATTCTATGTTTTATCTGTCTTTCTCAGCTGTATTAACCTACACCACATGGCCTCACAGATTGCTTCAGGCATGAAGTACCTCTCCTCTCTCAACTTTGTGCATCGGGACTTGGCCACCCGCAACTGCCTAGTGGGGAAGAACTACACTATCAAGATTGCAGATTTTGGCATGAGTAGGAACCTGTACAGTGGAGACTATTACCGCATCCAGGGCAGAGCTGTGCTGCCCATCCGCTGGATGTCCTGGGAGAGCATTCTTCTGGTTAGACACACTCACACACATAGACAAACAATAAATCTTACCCTGTCTTGATTTGAATGTCTCATAGAAAATCATAGAGGAGACCTGGACTAGTTGTCACAAGGGCTATATCTCGGTAACTATAAGGTTTTGAGTCAAAAATCCAACTACACACATGTGTTTCTCTTGCATTGGTTTTGAAATCTGGTTTCATACACTTAGTTCAAAACCATTATATATTAGAATAAATATATGCTCCAAAATCATAAAATTTTTGCAATAGATGTCAGGTAAACTAGTAAACACAATAAAATCATACAAGCATACATTCAGGCAAGAGTCAACTATACTGTACATAGAAGGTAGATTGTAACAGAAAAGATTAACTGTGTTCAATTTATTAATTACAAACTTTCTTGGCCAAAACAATGGTTTGATATTTTTGTGCATTAAAATATCATCACAATTTTGTGGTTTCATTAATTGTTTTGTTGTTTATATTTTGAAAAGCATATAATAAGGTGTTTAATGGCAGGTTCCCCATGTTGAAGACTTGACAACACTTATATATATTGTATATATTATATAGACTTATACAGTATATATTGTGTATATATAAACAACATGCCCCACTATTAAGTTAACATTTGCTCAATGAACTGTATCTATTGTCCTGGGCAATAACTGTTGAAATGTTGGATTTTTTTGCAAGACTTTAAGGTATGTGGCTAATCAGAAATTTACTTTAAATACAAAACCTACTATTCACGGGACTAAAAAGTATGATAACTAGCCCTATACTCATTGGATTTTTTATGCTGCATATTGACAGAAATATAGGGTGATGTACTAAAGAGTTAACACCATACAAGGTATAGGGAGAAAAAACCCAGATTGGGTCCATAATAATCTGACACAGAATCTGTCTCAAACCTCTGCAGGGGAAATTCACCACATCCAGTGATGTCTGGGCTTTTGGAGTGACCCTTTGGGAGATGCTTACCTTCTGTAAAGAGCAGCCTTACTCACAGCTATCAGACGAGCAGGTCATTGAAAATACAGGGGAGTTCTTTCGGGATCAAAGGAGACAGGTACAAAAACTTGTGAACCACATTTGTGTAGAGATTGGAGAGATCTTTTGAGTAAACTGAAATGTGATCTCTCATATTCAGACTTATCACATCTATATGTATTTCAGAGCAGTATCTAATAGTTCTGAATATATTCTTGTTCTCAGATATACCTGCCCCAGCCTCCAATGTGTCCTGACTCCATCTACAAGCTCATGTTAAGCTGCTGGCACAGGAACACCAAAGAACGCCCATCATTCCAGGAGATTCATCGTACCCTACTGGAGTGCAAGCCATAGTGTCATCTTATTTTCCAACCTTGGCACCTTCAGAGACATTTCAGTGCGTCCACAGGACTCCAGTCAATCATACACTACAACAGGCACTTATATAGACAGAGAGAGAAGAATCCATCATTCTTCTGTAGCAATTTTTACTGTGAGTGTGCAAAGGCAAACTGATATATATTGTCAAATTGAATAATGCAGTTTTTTACCCCCCCTTAACTAAGTGTAGTTGGCTGGCATACAATAACTGGGCAGTACTAGGTCAAAATAAATGTAGCAATGAATTTAGGCACCTTTAACAAAGAAGGATTAGATTTTACACGCTGTGCATTTTCTCCAAATTACTCTATCCTATCTAGAATATCTAAAGTTATAAACAAACTGGCATTGGAAAATGATTTGCCTTTTGTGATTAACATTTCCATGTTAATGTTGTTTTCAGTATTTTGGGGCCGAAGACAGCTTGAATGTAAATAAGAATGCATTTTAATTGACATTCAGATTCAGCTTTGGTTTTATCTTGATGTCTCAATGTTTGTGCATATGTTCATCTCATTTATTAAGAAGTATTTAAAAAAACTATTAAAAAAAATATATATTATCCTGGAGTAAGCTAAAACACACTTTCAAGTAGAATAAAAAAAATGTTTTTAAGTGCACTAATATGGTTTTCACACAATTTCAAAATCAACATTTGAAAAAGCAAACCTAAAATGATGCAAACTTTTCCATTGGTCAAAGAATTGTACTAATAATAGTGATATCCTGAAACTACTTATATATAGTGTTAATATTTAAATGTATTACATTATAAAAGTGTTTGTGCTATTCCTCGTGTTATTCACTAGAATCTTCCTATGGTGGTTATTTAAGACTTGTAAAGGTGAAACTGATCATCTTATTTTTTGCTCAAACCAACTTTTGCATCATGTCATGCTAATAGTTGAAATTTTAGTATTCTCATTTTTGTAAATCAACTTTGAATTTCCATAACTTTTACAGAAATCACTGATGTTACACAAGTTACTTGCATGAGGTTGGATGAAATCCAATAGTAACATTACTTTGTACTAATCTCACATTTTTCATTGTTTGTCCTATGTCAAATGTCTTTCTGGGTATTTTTATCAAACAGGGAACACTATTTATGCACATTGATTATCATCATTTTAATGTTGAGTATCAATAGAACAATTGAAAATAAGCTTTACTAAAGTGGTTTTGTCTTATTTTATATATAAATGTATATTCATTCAAGGTTGTGCTGAATTGCTAAGCATGTTGTTGGAGGAATACTGGATTTGTATTGAACAGATGCACTACGATGGTTTACTGTACGTTGGGATGTGAAATGTGCTGCAAATGGGACACTCAATTTGAATTTGTTATTAATTTGTACACTCGGAAATCATTTTTGAAAGGTCACTGTACATGACCATAATATTTAACATTTGCACACCTTTTGTTTTCGGTTGCGATCTACCAAACCATAAGAAGTTATTTGGATCTGGATTTAAAGTCTATGGAATTATGTATGGCTGTAATTTAACATTCTTGACATGACTGTTGAAGTTGCATTTTACATAGGTCTTTGCTTCATTTCTGCACAGTTTAATGCCAGAAATGTGTCTGGTTTCTCATCAAGTTTATTCACAAACTGAAGTTCTCACTAATCAATTAACCTTACAATGGCATAAAACAGCCCTTTCTTAGGTAATGTGTTGTTTACAAAAACCTGCAAATATTCCACATTCTTCTTTATAAAAAAAAAATTAAAAAAAGATCTCGTAAAGAATGGAAATAAACGTTTATTATAGCCTAGTAAGCCTACTTTTGTGTACATTGAAAATGTCATACTGAAGTGAATGGGAAAACTGGATGTTTTTTGTTCATAGCAAAATACCCTGCAATGTTTTAATTAATCCTTGGAATACTCTCTTTGTCACCTCTCTAACTTCTGCATTATTCCTTTAATAGACATCATGATTTTCAATTAAACTGTAAATGTTAGAGAACTGTACATATGATAGTAAAATGACAAGTCTAACAGTTGTTTCCTGGACATTTTATAATTATAAAAGCACAAATTTCATACTGACAGAAGCCTAGGTGACTGTATCTGTCAAGGTAAAGAAAGGGATGACTAAATTTGACATTTGTGTACATCTTAGATTATTCATTTTAACATTGTGTGTACTCAGAAGTGGAAATAAAACTGATGAATAGTTGGATCACGTCTACTTTTCGACGATTGGTTGGTCTGGTCTGAGTCAGTGGCTAATGCGTGATTGGTCAGTGTAGATGTCACGTCACAGAAAGAAATCAGGTGTTCGATAGATGTGTGACCTCTCCCCTGGCTGTATTCTTTCTCTTTATATATGTATTATTGTTATTTTGACTGTACATTGTCTTTGTTTGTTCTGAAGCTTAATAAAAAAATAAAATTAAAAAAAGATGTGTGACCTCTCATCACACTATGGCGGCGGCGCAGACTCCATCTGTGCACACAGACATCTGTAAAAAGAGACACGGCTGTATCTCGTTTGGAAGGATGCGTCCTCCGGAGGTCGCATACGTCACCGAGGCTGTCTCGTTTCATTTTATTTTTTCATTAGGAATGCAAAAAATGTTAACAATTGTATAAATGTATGTGCATATACTTAAAAGGAATTGACAATAGATAAAAATTAAACGAAACAGCTTCGATGACGTTTCCGGCCGACAAATGCGACCTCTGGAGGACGCATCCTTCCAAACTATGGAGCCAGAAATGCGACAAAACAATTTGAATTTGAATTGTGTAAATTTGTTTACTTATTTTGCAGCTTTGAAGATTTATGACAAGAACACATGAAATGTTCCGTTTAAAATGATTCTGACAGTCAAACTAAAAATAAATGTCATAATGATTAAACATCAATAGGGATGTGCACTCTCCGTATGTAACGTTTTTTGGAGTTCGGTGTGTAAATTAGCCATTAAATGCCTAACAATAAGCCTACAATTTGCATGAAATTAATCGTATAATGTAATCACGCCTGCTAAATCACACACATCTGAATGATCATTCGTGATGTCTTGAGCTCAAAACGCGCTTACAAACACCAACAAGTGTTTGATATAACATCCGACTTGGATCTGATGTGGATTCCGATCACAGTATGAAGCAGGTTTACATTCATTACTGAGTTATATTTGATGCTTTCTCTTATGCATACTAATCACTTTCATACTAAATATACTTTACACTAAAACAAATACCAGAGACTGCTTAGACAAATGTCTCATGTGCTGAGAATGTGCTAACCATAAAAATATAAATCATAAAAGTTTAAGAACCACTTCATGGTCAGAATGACGACCTTTGAATCACGCTTGCACCAGAGAATTATTGCACCTCGACCTGTAATTGGCCAAAATGCTCCATTCGACTTTTCCGAGACCCTCTACTCTTCCCTGTGGAAGCTTGATCTCTGACCCACTTTCTGTAGATCTGAATTTCTGAATTTTAGAATATTGAATTTGATGTTCTGAATTTCTTCTTCATCTTCAAAACATATTTTTTAAAACAGAATATTTATGGTGTAAGAATTCAGAACCAAAAATTTGCTGTTTGAAAATACATATTTATAAAATTGTGCCATTAAAAAAAAACAATTCAATTTGGTTAAACATGAAATGTGCAGGATTCAAGTTCAAAAAATTCGAATTCAAACCTATTTAAAATACAACATAATATATAATTTGGCAAAATCACACTTATAATTCAAATTCAAAAGTCTATAATTCAAATGTACACAATTCAAATTCAAATTGTTTTGTCGCATTTCTGGCTCCATAACAAACGAGACAGCCACTGCTGCGAAAGGGAAAGGGCAGAATTAGATTCTTATATATTCTAATCTAAACAAATGTGTAGATAGGATGCAGTTAGTAGTGCTGGTAACCGGTGCAAACAGGTAACGAAATCTTATTTTTTTAACAATCTTGCTGTAATAGTTCGATCATCATTATTATAGTAACAATATTCTCTGTTTTAAATCATCCTGCTGTTGCAGTAATGAAAACGTTTATATGCTCATGATCAGCTCTGTCTGTCTTGTTCTATCTGATATATTCCTTGTCAAAGAAAGATTATTCCTTAAACCCTTTGTAAAATAAATAAGACATCTGGGAAAGAAAGATAGAAATGGCCATTCATATTTTTAAACTGAATAATTCAGCATACTATACTATACTAAACTATATTCTAAACATACACTATACACATAAGTGTGCTCTTGCATTTATTATAACTGTGTGTGTGTGTCCAGTGGCATTGCCCTTGCCCTGTGCGAGCATCTACTGACCAAGAATGCCCAGCCGCAGCTCTGTCTGGCCTGTAAGAACACGCAGAGAGCCTGACAGGCTCTTGTCTCATCCTCAAGTTCAAAATTCTCTACTACACTTAAATGTTGGCAAAATGCACTCTGTGATCAGGGCTGCTGAGGAGTTCAAGCTGAAGTAAGAGATCGCGGCACAGAGTTACCCATATCCACCATGTTTTAATGGGTTTGTTCAACCCAAAAGGAACATTTTGTCATTTATTCACCCTCATGTAATTCCATGTCATCTTACATAGAACACAAAAGGAGAAATTTGGAAGAATATTCAGGCTACTCTTGTAATAAAAAAATGCCCTTGAAATCCATACAGTGAAAGCATACATTGACCTAGAACTCCCCCCCCAAAAATTAAAAAGCAGCATAAAAGTACCATAACATTAGTCCATACAACTTGTCTGCAATATTTTGAGTGTTCTGAAGTCATTCAGTATAGTGTGAAGAACAGACAAAAAAAAATCAACTTGTTACTCACCGAAAATCCTCCACTCTCTTATCTCATTGTACAGTATATTGAAACTTACATAATTGGTTAAAAGACATGTTTTGTGTGTGTTTTTTTATGTTATTATTCAACTTCCAGTACATTAATTGTGTCAGAAATAATGTATAATGCAAAACAGGCTATATTCATTGAAAACCTTTACTAATAAAGAGGCCCATTCTTTAGAATGTTATTTTTATGAAGCAATATTAAAGGGTACAGTTTAGTTCATTTGAGTGTTCAAGGTTCTATGACTGGCATGAACATTCAAGTGTTTATATATATATATTTGAAAACTTGTATGTCAGTTGCAAAAATTATTCGGCATCATCCAGAACTTTCTGAGCTCCACAGCTTTCTCCTAGAGTCAGTTTTCATCCATTGTTTTTTATTACACAGTTTTGGCTGTTCATGCAGAAACCTGAGTCACTGGACCTGATGGCTAAATACCACAGTTTGACCTCTGGGCTTGGAAACAATTACACTCAGAACTGTCAATCACTTTAAGCATTCCCTCACCTCTTGTTAGCGATAGCGATTTAAGCGATATTGTTAGGCCCTGTTTTAGGCACAGAATTTCAATTCTAGACAAAACATAATTTAGGCTAATATATATTGGATTAGTTTTCAAAGTTATGGTTACACTGCGCTGTTAAACTGATAGTCTTAAGTTAATAAAATTATGCATATGGCTATACTTCAAATAATTTGACTGTAACATCAATAGGTACAATAGGTTGTCTAACATGACTATGACTATTTACAACATCTTGTCATTCATCCATGTTTTTTCTTTTATTTACAATTATTTTACAAATTATATTGGGATTGTTGATGCTGTGTATTCCAGTTGTTAAAATGTTATTACTGTGAACAGTGAGTAAACTCTTTATTATAATTTGTGTCTGCATTTGTATGCTTTGGTAAGTGTTGTCATATTGTGAACTGTCAGTATTGATGGACACCAATAAAACACATGGGACCATAGATCTATCATGCATTTTAAACTCTTTCCATGCCCATTTTAGTATCATGACAC
This sequence comes from Moxostoma hubbsi, assembly GCA_032164185.1. NCBI lineage: Eukaryota > Metazoa > Chordata > Actinopteri > Cypriniformes > Catostomidae > Moxostoma > Moxostoma hubbsi. The sequence continues at coordinate 27,828,742 of JAVLUX010000017.1, read as the reverse complement.
CCAAAAGAGCTTCTTCCGAAGTGCTTTGAGAACAGAAAGCCTTACAACCTATGTATTTATATTTAAAAATCTATAGATTTTTCAGCTCATGTTGGTTTTTAATCTCTGTGTGGTAAGCAGTAGTCCTTGCCTCGGCCCCTTTGAGCTTGAGGCTCAGACTAGGGTGATGTCACTGTCACGGTAACTGGGCCAAAATCAGCATAGTCTGGAGTGAGGGACACTGTATCTGCCCTGTCATCATTTTCCAATGAATGATAGTGGACATTGAACAATCCTCCTCTCATTCCTAATTCACCTGGCAAAGTGTAAGCTGTATGATTCATTTTAATTTAAATTTCTTTCTCTAGATTTTAGTTGAAAAGCTAAATCTACAAAAAAAATTGTTCCTGTCATTCAGTTTATAGCTGAGACTTCTGTTACCACTCAAAGTAGAAAGTTAAGGCAAAAAAGGATATAAAGTGCAGTGGTAACAACCATTTATTTTACAACACAGCATTAAATTAACATAATTAGCAGAATCTAATAGTTTTATTCTTTAGATGAGGGATTGCAGGGATAAGTGGATTGCCATGGTGATGAAGATCAAAGAGATGCACTTCCCTGTATTAATAAAGAAACAAATGGATTAACCAAAATGACGTTGTTTCACATTTAATGGGTGTTTGGTCACAAAGACATAGCAGAACGGGGTAAACACATTGTTATTATGGTAATTACAGTATAGGCTAATATATGTAGCATGAACACCAATCAATCTTACCAAACTAGATTAGCCCAACATTAATTTCCTTTAAAGGGCATATTATCAAATCCTACTTTGTCAGAAAAGGTAAAACAACAACACTGATTTGTCCATCTTACCTTGCAGCTGGAGTGCTCTAGTCACTGTACTCGAGCAGTTGTACAATTTTCAGCTGAATTAATATTAATACGAACTCTAATGAGACTTGAAAATATTAATCCACAATTCAAGACGAAGCCATGTAACATCTGTGTGGTTGATCCATATATTCGGAGCTGGACAAATTTTGCGCATATGTCGATGTGCTTGTGAGCACATCTCCAGGATCAGCAAAGATTTGTTGCAGAGAGACTTGTGAAAAACTGCCAGTGTCGCACTCTCTGTCCTCAGCGATGCCACTGAGTTTGGGGTTGCAGAATGCCCAGACCATGCCACAAAAGTACACAAAAAATGCTGACATCACCAAAATCATAAGCGCATACGACTCAATCATCGCCTCTGTCACCGCATTTGGCATCTCTGTTGCGTGTGAGACAAGCGTTTGTACAAATAAATACACTTTGAATGAAAACAAACCTGCGATGCAGTATATACCTGAATGTTTGCTCATAAATCACATTCGCCCTCTTTAGCCCTCTACCTGTGTGTTTGGGTATCAACTGCCTCTCCCTTGTGACAGTTCATGCAGAGTTCTGCACTTTTCAAATAAAGGTCGCAATTTAGCTGTATCCTGGATTCATTCATGTGCTGTCATTTTATGTGCCTCATAAAAAAATTAAAAAAATAAATACAAATAATATTAAAGTCTTTTCATCAGGGTCTGTTACATTTCACATCAAACACAAACACACCACTTTTTATCTAAAGAAACTATTTTTTAAAGCATTAATAACTTTATATTTTGTATTTATTATTTATATCTCATTTCAGTACATTTAAATTAAATACTAATCAAACATTGTAACAACTTTGATTAAAAACATTAAAGGGATAGTTCACCCAAAAATGTCAATTCTTTCATCATTTACTAACCCTCATGCTATCCCAGATGTATTTGACTTTCTTTCATTTGCTGAACACAAACAAAGATTTTTAGAAGAATAGTTCAGCTCTGGAGGTCCATACAATGTAAGTAAATGGGTGCCAACATTTTGATGCACCAAAATCCACATAAGGGGGCAACATTAAATAATCCAGATGACTCTGGTGGTCCATATCTTCAGAAGCAATATGTGTGGGTAGAAACAGATCAATATATGCCTCCCTGCTCAGTCAATCTCACTTCACTTTCCCATTCTTCTTCTTCTGTTTTTGTTGATTCACAACCTTCATGCATGTTGCCCCCTACTGAGGAGGGAGGAGAATTTGTGATTAAAAAAATGACTTAAAACTGTATCTGTTTCTCACCCACACACACACTCCGTATCATGTCTAGACACATATAACCACTGGAGTCGTATGGATTACATTTATGCTCCCTTTATGTGGCACCCATTCACTTGCATTTTATGGACCTACAGAGATGAGATATTCTTCAAAAAATCTTAATTTCTTTTCTGCAGAAGAAAGAAAGTCATACACATCTGGGATGCCAGAATATATAGTAAATCTTGAGAGAATTTTCATTTTTGGTGGAACTATCTTTTTAAAAAAACTATTTTTAACAGAGCATGAATCAATTTACAATTAGATAGAAAGGTCATAAAACTTTGAATCATATACTTTCACAAATATTCATATTTGTATTGATATGCATTACATTTTTGTTTATAAAATTCATTATAATTTTACAAATAAACACTATGCACCCTTATCATATTACCTCCAAATTTTATAGCTTAATAGTTCAGGTTATAGTACAAAACCCTGGAAGAGAATTGAATTTTCGAGCCATGGGTATGCTTGGGATTTTGCTATGGGTTTTATAATGGTAGGTCTGTGGTAAACATTACTTGAAGATATTTGGAAGTGTTGTCCTGCAACATAAATAAGAGACTGTCATACCCCAAATGTGAATTTTGAAGCCACTGTGTTTTTAAAAAAGTATGTTGCTAACAAGTGAAGTTGCTAAATAAGGACAACAGTGGTTTTCTGTTTTGTCAGGCATGGATCCTCAAATGCTTGTGGTAGTTGTTGTCCTTAATTATGAACTTGAATTTTTTTTTTTTTTTTTTAAAACACAGCAGCTTTAAAATTCATGTTTGTGGTATGGATGTGTAATTTTTGTTCCAGAACAAAATAAACAAAAAAATCTGTTCTTTGAAACCTTACGTTCGTAAACATATCATATTTAGTCTATTTTATGTGAAAGTGAATTGTATAAGAAATAAAATAAAAAGTATATACTTTATGTTAAGTTCCAGTTACCACTGCCAAATAAGATAACACTCTGTGACGTGCGTCACCAGGAGCGGACTGGGAAGAGAAATTGGCCCGGGATATTACATAGAAATTCGCTGTCCTTTTCGGCATATTGCTGCCCCCTTTGGCATATCGCACTGCTGTTTTGTGGCCTGTTCTGCATAACGTGGCGGCCCATTTCAGCTTATCGCGATCCATTCGGCCCTGTTCGTGGGCGGCCCATCGGGAAAAGTCCTGGTTCTCCAGATAGCCAGTCCACCCCTGTGTGTGACCTCTTGAATGTCTCATCCCAACTTAATGGCATTGGTACACATTTAGGCTCGTTAAATCGTCTTGTTCTCATATATGAAAGGTGTTCCATGCCTCTGGGGCTTCAGTCTACTCTAGGATGAAACTATCCTTTATGACCCCACATTTAGCCATTACTGTACACCTAGAAATGAACTGTCAATAGAATAAGCTTTTCAACATTTAATTAACTTGTGCAAGACTCATTTTTGTTGCACAGAATCAGAGTACAGCTACACTGCTGACTTTCATGGGGTTACTCCAGTCCCGTAAAGCTTAAATATATTTCGAGCTGTTTAGACTGCATACTTTCCAGTCATGGGGTCATATAACCAGCATCTCTGTATATGTGCTCTAACAGACAATGACAAATGCTTTAAAAAAGGCCCATGGGCTAGTTTCTGGTAATCAGCCATGTTGTACGACTACATAACCCACACAACCTTGCGCGTAGATCCCGGATGTTTATCACGCCGGAAAAGAAGCGCGAGTCTCTTCCAGCCATCTTGTGGCATCTAGCAGCGAGCAGCTCGCTCAAGCCCCGTAGAATCGGAGGAGAATCCTGCTGAAAGGGCGCCATCATGCCCGGACAACTGCAAGAAGGTTTCGGCTGCGTTGTAACCAATCGGTTCGACCAGCTATTTGATGATGAAGAGGATCCGTTTGAGGTGTTAAAGCAGGCTGAAACCAAGAAGAAGGACGCGCCCGCTCCTGGTGCCGCCAAGACCGCAGCGCAGGCTACAAAGCAGCCCAAAAAGGAGTCACAGAAAGAAAGGAGAAACCCGGCTACCGAGAAGAAGGAAGAGACACAAGCTCCCGTTCCTCTCAAGAAAGATGGTAAACGTTGCTTGCATAAGACCCATTATTTGTGCACACTTCATCGGCGATCAGTCTGCAGAAGGCTCTGCTAACCCCATGAGGTCATGCATGCATATCGCTATTGTTAAAGAGCCGCCTGACGCTTCAAAAACGTTCAACTCCGTAAGCAAAGTGCTCTTTATTATTGCCGTAAGTTGCTTTTAAGTGACGCACGTTGCTTAACCTGTTGCTACTTAAATATGTTCTAGATAATTTGCGTGAAGGCCCGATGCATTGCCATCACTCGAATTGTTGGACGTTGGGTTTATTGAAACTCTTAGAGCTTCCGTCGTGAAAATATGAGACTGCGGACTGACAGAAACGGAATAAACATATTTTAGGCGTACGGGCGGTGAGACAGGCGTACTGGCATTGTAGAACGCTGCTGAGATCGAGCAGTGCAGCTCTTACCTCGTGTGTGTATGTATGTGTGTAGTTAAAAGGTTTATCCGCACTCGCAGACATGTCACTAAACGCCCATATATATATATATATGTATATATATATATATATATATGTGTGTGTATGTATGGGAGTTTACATCGTTTTTTTATCTGTACTTGTTCAATTTATATTTACTCAAAAAATAAAGCTTGCGTTTAACTTAAATTTTCCTTCCTTGTGGGTAATGCTGAAAGTATGGTTGTTACAAATGGCAGAAAGTTGATCGGCTGTCGGTAGCTCTGTTTGAGTGGTCTGGATGAGAGTTGACAGCGGGCTCACGAACAGGTGCGCGCGGGCGGGACATCGGGCGCGTGATCAGTTGTTGGGGTGCGCGAGAGAGCGTCTATTTCGGTAGGTGGAGGGTGGGATCAGTCAATCAATACAAGGAGAGAACCATTATTTTCCAGGCCCACAACGGTGAGTTTATGGCTTTGCCAGTGTTAAAACTAAGAATAGAAAAAGAACAAACATTCCCCAACAATCTAAACCCTGCTAAAATTTGTTTAATAAAAATAATAGTATACTACATTTACATGACATCTACAATAGTATGCCTACATATTTTAGCAGTTATGCCAGATAATGTCCTTTAGCAGCATTCATCACATTCATGGTTTTTTTTTTGTATTGCTCGTAATTAAAGTTAAATGTTTCTTATGCTAAGAGTTTTTAAGTAAATTTAAATGGATTAAGGGAACACCTTGTATTTTGTGGCATTGGTATACTGTGTTTTATTCCACTATGAGATCATCTCATTCATCCTTTGTTTTCTATGACACTAATTGGTATTAGTGTGGTGTATTCAGTTGTGTGTGTGTGTGTGTATGTTTTGAAGGCATGAGGAAAATAGGCCGCCGGCCGGAGCAGCAGAGTCAACCAGGGTCCCAGCAGCAGGGGGGTCAGGGGGAGGGTCGTCCCCCAGCAGACAGGCGGCCTGACAGGAGGCCACCACGTGAACGGCGCTTTGACAAACCCGCTGACGATAAACCTGCTGAGGGTGGAGAATTCTCTGTGGAGAAGTGAGTCGATTGATCTTTTTTCTATGTAAATCCACACAGATTTTTGCTTTTTAAAACGTTTAATGCACCAGCAGAAGTAGACTTGTGTTTTTCTGATTTGTCTACAATTGATGTCAATTAATAACATATTTGTAATAATTCAATGGATCTTGATCGGGGTCTTATCACGGATGCTATAGTTTCATAGCTAGCATGATGAACGGCGAGATCTAGATAATTTCACTGGTCTATGAGCCGTACAAAAATTCTGAACTTAACGGCAACTCCTCTTTCCAGGTCTGGTATTGATAGGCCGTTCCGGGGTCGGGGAGGTCCCAGAGGAGGACGCGGAGGCAGGGGCAGAGGTGTCGGCAGGAATGACGGCTTTGACTCACGCGGCAAACGCGAGTTTGACAGACACAGCGGAAGCGATCGGTCGTGAGTCATTGACATCCAGTTCTATGCTTGAACGGTAGCTATAGTGGTGCTCAACCGTGACATTTCAAAGCTAAGTGTTAATTTTTGTTTCAGCAGCCTGAAAGCAGAAGAAAAACGTGGAGGGAGCGGATCTCATAACTGGGGCACTGTTAAGGATGACTTGAGGTCAGTGGAACGGCAGACACTTTGACCCCGTTTACACTTGGTTATTAAGATGGGTGTTTGGTGGTCCGATCACATGAGGTTAGCGCTAAATACAGGTGTAAACGGGGTCTAAAATGTTTTGTGATCGGATCACAAAAACCACATACAAAGGTAGTCAAAAACACATGTGACCACATCTTATTTGAGGTGCAAATGCTGAAAAGTTTCAACTTTTCTGATTACGAACGGCTTTAAAAGGAAATAACCGTCCGTTTAGAAAATTAGAAAAATACACAAGCATGATAACTTACAAATCTTCAGTATTTCTGAAATTAACATGCAGAGACACAGATGACAAGCATGCACATCTAAAGCTCAGGTGACTACAGGTCAACCATTAAAATAACAGATAATTCTGCTCAGAATTGTTGTTTCTGCTTGGATTAAATTTCAGCTGCATCTCTCTTCGTCTTTTCTTACTTTGCTGCACTTTTAATATCATACAATAATACACAATCATAATGATTATGTTGTTGTGAATTTAGGCCCACCCTGTGAAATCTGAGCACAAGTGGTCACAGGAGACATATTTAAGTGATTAGGTGGAAACAGTGATGTGTCTTTGCTGACCACATGTGACACATCTTAATACCAGGTGCAAATTGGGTCTTTGTCCATCAAAAAAAAAAGCAGATTCATTCAAAGCTGGTCAATTAATGTTTTGAATGTGGTTTATTATGTGAATTCTATTTCATTTCTTCCCTCCCCTGTTACAGTGAGCTTGACCAATCTAATGTCACTGAAGACACCCCTGAGGGAGAGGAGCACCCACCTGCTGACTCAGAGAACAAGTGTGTACACCAATAGCCCTAATTTAGCACAACACTGCTGAGTCATTGCTTGCCATTTGCTGCCTGCACTATTTGTAATCAAAAACTTGGTGTGAAACATTAGAGTTGAATGTAGGAACATATGTTTACAGGTTAGTTGATGAAGGGATATACTTCATTCTTACTAATTGGAATTTCTTCCCTGCATAGACTAATTAGAAGCATAATTTGTAGCTGTAACTCATGTTGATTTGATGTTCTCACAGGGAGAATGAGGTTGAGGAGGTTAAAGAGGAAGGCCCTAAGGAAATGACTCTAGATGAATGGAAAGCCCAGCAGGACAAAGAGAGAGCCAAGGTGGAATTCAACATTCGCAAGGCCAACGAGGGAGCCGACTGGAATAAAGGATACGTTCTGCACAAGTCCAAGGCCGATGATGTATGTAAAACAACAGCCTTTTAGCTTTGTGTTTCATTACATATGTTTATGTCTCATTTTGAATTGAAATATTTGCTCCATATCAATCTCCAACATTTTTAACAGACGTTTTATTGACCCTTTATGGTATGGTAATTGGTAGCCATATGGCATCAATTTTCTCACCTTTCAGAAAAACATAAAACAAAGGCTAATGCATTGTTTGAAATAAAAGGGCAGTTTTTAGTCCAAGACTTTTTTGGGGTCACCCTTATATGGGAGACACCTGTTGAAGTGCTCCACAAATTGCTCTATAAAACACATTTTGGCATTTTTCTTCTACATCATAATGTTTTGGAGGCATCTTGTATAAGTTAATTAGATGTTGTTAACTGGTCAACTTTATCTAACATAGTTTTACAGAAAACTGATCCTGCCAAATGGCAACTCTGTACAACAATACAGAATTGCACTAATGCATTTTCTCAGTGGGAATTTTAATTGTCAATGCCATCAATTATGTTATTGCATTTATTTGAAAAAGGTTACTATAAGATAATTGTTCTTCAGCATAAAAAAAACAATCATCTTTTCAGAAAAATTGAACGAGGGATGCATGATCTTTTCGGCAGCCGATATTTTATTGGCCTATAACCGGGAAAATCTAAATTATCGCCGATATTTTCGCAGATAATTTGTTACGGTTATTTACTTGCGTCTGAAAGTCTCTGACTGCCTGCATTGTCTTTCCTTCAGGGAGACTCGGGCAGTCTCAATTAGGGATATGGGCATTGTTGTTTATTTTGTTTACTCGAGGGGCAATTACATGTTCATAACTGTGTGTGTGTGTGTGTGTATATATATATATATATATATATATATATATATATATATATATATATATATATATATATATATATATCTATATATATATCTCTATCTCTCTGACAAACGTCTTTGGCTGCTGAATTGCTTGTTGTTCCAGTATATTGTCTATTAATTTTTATAGGCTGTTACAAAATTTACAAAAGATTGCATTATCAAATTATAATGCATCATATTTTGTCATTATGTGAAGGTTCTCTGCCCAACTCAATGAAAGGATGGGCACAACACGCATCTGTCGGCTCTTCCTTCAGGTTACTGTAGTAATCTTAGTAAGCGTGAACCAGTTTTTTTTTTTTGTGACTGTCTGAACGGTATATTTTCAAATAACAGGAGATGCAATAACCATCGCATTTTAATATGCGCGTTAAGTTGAAGTTCATTTTTGAAGATGCTGCATTTTGTTCCATTTAACTGCACTCTGTCTCGCTGTCTGAAACACTTGCCTGCTGTATATGCGCTGCTTCAGCGCGTTGAGTCCACTGCCACACGTGCTTGGTGTGTGTGTCCAAATGTTCGCTCTTGTGAGGAAAGCCGCAATACTCTGTATTGTTGTTGCTGTGATTCATGAAGCATTCCATTCAACTCGGAGAGTCATAATTTCCTTCTTTCAAGTGGGGAAAGTGCAACAGAATGACACTATATCGGACATCTAGCTTGGAAACTTGTGCCGAAATCTTCATTAATTTCGTCGAGCTGCAGTTGTGTGTATGCAGGGCATGGAGGTTTATAGTCGGTGACAAACATTAACTTTTATAAAATAATATCCATTAACGAGTCAAAGTTCTTGCATTTAAACGATAATAAAACGTGTTTAGCAAACATTTTGCAGAGATAGGTATTCAAAATGTAGTTAATTACAATCTCTTATCGTTATGATAGCATTGCAGTGTCGTATATCAGTTTGGTTGCTATGAGACGTCTCTGACAATCAATGTAAACCTCAATCACAACATAATCTCAATTATAAATAAGCTCCCTCTTAGACACGTTTGTGTTTAGTTGTCTGGTAATTGTCACTGGATTACGAATTAAGTGATAAGTCTCATCATGCGTGATCACTATCAATTATCGTTTTCATGATCGATCATTGCTGCCACGTCCGAGCACTCGTGCCCATCCCTGGTCTCAAGGGACAGTGCGCGTGTGCATACACCGCATGTTTGTGTGAGTGAGAGCCAAGCTCATGTTGCTCTGATTATTTCAACATCTCTCCACCTTATGTTACTTTGGGGCTGGATTTAGTCATCTGCTGTAAGTAATGATGCCATTTCCCATATTTTGTTTGTTTCATAAGGCAATGAAGAAAATGCGACAAAGATGTACGTATGTTACTTGGACTATTTTCACGCATTACTTTGTGAAATCTAATTAGTATGTGGGAAATAGCACATTGTTACTTACAACACAGCATTGTGATTAAAACAAGTCTAAGCACAAATTAAATCTACACATTTAATCAGTTATACAGTGGAACTGTCACAGATGAGCGCTGTCAGTGAATGAGATGCGCAAGCTCGATGCACGCACACGAGCTGCAATCGCAGTCTGTCTGCCGGCACAAATAATAGTCAATGTATACAGAGATAAGGGTTTGTTTTGTTTTCTTGTTTAATATGAATTACATGCAGTTTATCACCTCATTTTGGTTTAATGCATTATTTACATAAAGTATAACATGAGTTAACTCGAACTAACAATGAACAATACTTTTACAGCATTTATTAATTTTAGGTAATGTTAATTAAAATGTATTCTAATAATTTTTTTAAATTAAAATTGTATTAGTTAACAATAATGCACTATGAACTAACACTGAACAAGTGTTTTTTTTTTTTATTATTATTATTAGCTAACATTACCTAAGGTTAATGCTGTTAAAATATTTAGTTAATTGTTTGTTCATGATGTTAACTAACTAATGTTAACAAATGGAACCATATTGTAAAGTGTTACCAGTCATTTAGTTCAAGGAGAAACTGATCATTTTAAAGAAACTTGTTTTTGGACTGCTTTCCACTGAGTTGCCAGTTGCCATGCACTTAAAATGCATGTATTCTATTTATTTATTTTCAAAAATCTGTTTGGTGTTAGAGCTGTTAAATATCAGAAAATCAAATGCTAATAAATATTCCATTGTACCATACAGCATGGCTCCAGACTAAATAAAATTACTTGGGAGCCAATGGCTCCTAAACAGAAACTTTAAGGAGTAAATGGCTGATTTTAGACACCAAATCACAGAATTGCTCGATAAAGATTGCTGTTCTGAAACAAGAAAGTAAGTCAACGAAGACAAAAAAAAGGCAGCTGATAACCCATTAATCTGAAGTTTAATAAACCATGTAGATTGGCTGTGTCTCGTTTGGAAGGATGCGAGCTCTGGAGAACACAGCATTCCAAACAAGAGACAGCCATTGTTGAGAAGATACTTTTGCATTCCCTTTTGTCTTATAAATGTTCACACCCCTTTCATAATTTATACATATCTAAGAGATAAAATATTTTTTTATTTAGTACTACTCTTATGAATGTACACTGCAGATATTATATAGAATATACTGCATATAGTAGTGTTGTCGTCATGAGCATCAGTGAATGTTTGAACTAGTGAACTATTGCACTTTGTGTAATAGTTGTGTATAAGTCACTCAATTGTGCTGTCAATTTTTATCTTGTGTGTATGTATGTGTAGATAGATAGATAGATAGATATATATATATATATATATATATATAGAGAGAGAGAGAGAGAGAGAGATATGGTATTGGTATTCTTCTTTCCACAATTGTACTGAGTGGTTATCGGAGTTACCAAAGACTTTGGCTAGACCGGTTCGAACTTACATTCTCTGTTGACCTCTCATCAAAAAGGCATTTCCATCCACAGAACTGCCACTCGCTGGATGTTTTTTGTTTTTGGCACCATTCAGAGTAAATTCTAGAGAATGTTGTGTGAAAATCCCAGGAGATCAGCAATTACAGAAATACTCGGAACAAACATGCCACGATCCAAATCATTGAGGTCAGATTTTTTTTCCCCCATTTTGATGGTTGATGTGAACATTAACTGAAGCACCTGACCTGTATCTGCATGATTTTATGCATTGCACTGCTGCCACATGATTGGCTGATTAGATAATCGCATGGATGATTGTTGGTGCCAGATGGGTTGGTTTGAGTATTTCAGTAACTGCTGATCTTCTTAGATTTTCACACAAAACATCCGGTGAGCGGCAATTCTGTTGACGGAAATCTAGTTTTTACTGTTACCGGATGGCCCAGACACAGAGACTACAAGAGTGCAAATTGAATGGAATCCAAGATGCAGTTTATTGTATTACTCCAATCGTAATCAATAATTACCAGAAGAAAAGAAAAAAGTGGTACATAATACAGTACTTTTAATTGTATGTAGCCCGAAATACACATGGGACTCTTATTTTGAAATGTCTGTGCTCCCAGTTGTGAGCTAACTGATGACTGATTCGCTGAGGATGTGAATCTGATTCAATCTGCTAATCTGAGCTCCTGAGTTCAAACCCTCTTTTCGTGTGATTAACGAAAAAGACCCGGTTAAAAAAAAAAAAGTAATTTATTCATGACTCAGTCACACTGAGTTTGTTGTGTTCACTGCAGGGAGCTCATCACAACTGAACGGGTGAAAAGCGGCGTGAGACACACTGGCGCCAATGGCAACAGTTGGATTTTAATACATTTTCGCAATTATTTTTGGTCGCATTTGCAACCATTTTAGTCACAGTCTGGAGCCCTCTACAGAGTTAAGGTTTTTAAATTAAACTTGTCTGAATCGAAGCATAGTTGAGAAACATGGAGTGGTGGTGGCATAGTGGGCTAAAGCACATAACTGTTAATCAGAAGGTTGCTGGTTCTATCACCACAGCCACCACCATTGTGTCCTTGAGCAAGGCACTTAACTCCAGGTTGCTCCGGGAGGTTTGTCCCTGTAATAAGTGCACTGTAAGTCTCTTTGGATAAAAGCATCTGCCAAATGCATAAATGTACATCATTTTCCTTCAATACTTTTTTTCTTTTTTTTTTTTTTTTCTTTTTTTTTTTTCCTTAAAGCACAACTCAGATTTTTTTTTCTTAAAAAATCTTTTCAGCAGCCAGGGAATATTATTAGTAGAGAGACTTGAAACATATTCTCAGAAAGGGGTTATTCATCCTTCTCTTAGTTTGTGTGATGCCATTTTTTTTCTCTCACTAAAATACTAAGGGGAAAACGATGGTAACGTGTTACAAATATTATTTCATGTATACGCTTTGTTCTCGCAGGCCTCTGCTGATGATGCTGCTGGGGATCACCACTTCCGCAAGCTAGCTAATGACATTACATCCCAGCTGGAGATTAACTTTGGAGACTTGGGTCGCCCAGGACGTGGCCGTGGCGGTCCACGAGGTGGCAGAGGAAGTCGTGGGGGCCCTGCTACCAGACCACCCCGTGAACGCAGGCCAGACAAGGTACTATGTCTATATGTGTATAAGGGACTTGATTTTAAAGATTGAGGGGGGAAAAGGAGATGAATATCATAAGGTTGCTGCATCACTGATGGAAATGCATACAGACTTAGCTGGCATTAGTGTCAAAATACACATGCATTTAAAAAACACATCGATGTTGGCGCATAGATGGTTATGGTTATTTGATCTATGCATCAATCAAGATCGATGGATCGTTACACCCCTACATGAAGGTATATGAGATTATAAAACTGAGCTCTTTCTGTATGTGTAGTTTCTGATTAGAATTTGGCAAAATGCAGAAATAAAAAAGGTATATTCTGACTTTTTGCAGTGATGGACAGAACATGGGATTATACCTGCCTTTAATATTCTACAAGTAGTGATGCAGGATTAACACAATGCCCAACCATATCTCCTAAAATGTTAGCTTGGAATGACTGAAATAGCCTTTAATTTTTATTTTATTTTATCTGTTTCTGTAGGCAAGTGGAGTATCTGTCCCTAACGTGGATGACCCAGAGGCTTTCCCAGCCCTGGCTTAAACTGCCTAGATGGAGCTCCGGTCACCCAGGAGGGTCGCTCCTCCACATGTCCTTGTCTATGAGGCTTGCATGCTAATGGATCCTTCAGCAGATGAAATGATGGCTGTCATCCATGCCATTCACCCCTGAGGACTGAATTTTAGCCGTTTTAGAAAAAAAAGATGGAAAAACTTACAAAAACAAAGAAAGGACTTCTTGCTATTCTGAAGCAAATTATTGGTTTGAGGTTTTGTATTTAGAAATAAGGTAGCAGGGATGTTTTCATACAGTGTTTCTTTTATTTTTCCAGTTTTTTGTTTTTCTCTCAGAAATTATGCATTGTTCATAGATACTTTTTGTACTGCTGCTTGAAAATATGCATCTCCAAAAATAGGTGTGAAAAGCACACCGTTTTGTCTTATGGTGTCCCATAGCTTGCTTGCTTTTTACACGCAAATGCCTTCAAAACAAGGTAGCCCTTTTCAGGGATTACTCAGAGCAAAAGATCTACCTGTTTGTGTTTTATTGTATGAAGGTTAATGCATCATTAAGGGAGATTAACAGAGCTTTTCTGTTCTGATAATGCGAGTGAAGACTTCAGGTTCCTGGAAGCGGGACTTAAAGCCGCATAGAATCTGAAATCTTTTTGATGAAATGTACAATCTTTAATTCATAACTAATGCAAAGATGTAGTTCCCATGATTCCGTTGCTCTGACCACAAAAAGTGTCTCTTATTGAATGACCACTGTAAAATTTTAGGCTCTGGTAACTCAGGATAGTGTTATTCTCATTACGCCAAGTTAGCAAGTTTACATGCCGTGCTCATGTTTACTGAAGTAAATGTGAGTCAAGTTATGGATAAATCCTCTTAAAAATGATGTTTGAGATTTTCTTTCTGCCCCACTGCGTTTTACAACTGCTCTACTGCATAATTGATCTGAAAGAAACACCATCCTGTTCAGTGTGGAAAACCGGATTGCTATGATAATGTGTGAATTCCTACCCTGCTATTAGACCTCTGTCAATAATTAAAAGATGGTCGATTCATATAAAGTAGCTGTGTGGACTTTCACTTTGAAGATAAAACAACTGGCAATATTCAAGTATATGATAATGTTATGAAAAAGCTCATCTTAATGTCCTGTCAACCATTGTATAATATCCCTGGTAGTAAATGAGCCTAGCCAAAATTGTTTCAGTGATGGGGGTTAGCTTAGAAACATCTTTTAATCTTATTGAAAGATTTCTGGAATTATTTGTTCATTTTGGTTCTGAAATGCATATTTTCATGCCTACATTTTGTGCAAGTATTTGATTTACATTGGTGTGCAGTACACAGAAACAAATGCTTAACAGTTTGTAAAAAAAAAAAAAAAAAAAAAGTTAATCCAACAAAAGCTTCACATGTTCATGTACCATTTTATTTGGAAGTTGAGGACACCATAAACCAGAAGAGTTTCCAGAACAAATGAAATATTTCTTTAAAGTATCTTCTCAGAGATGTGACTGAATGGTTTAAATATACAAGTTAATATAAGGACACTTCATTCAGAGGTTATGGATTTCCTGTTTGAAAAACTGATGTAAGGATGTCAGTGTGTGTTATTTGTGCAATGGGTCAAACATCTTACATTACAGTACATAATCTGAGTAATAAGCCTCAGTATATTGACGCTTGTGCAATTTTCCTTGATAACCAACTCTTTCACAATATGGTAAAGTTATTAGTGTTGAAATGTGCTGTTTAGTGGGAAAATATAAGATCTGTTGAATATGTCCTTAAAAAGTTAATTACCTATAATCTTGATGAACCATTCTCACAGCCATTCAATTGCCTTCAATCCATCTAATTTTCCTTTTTATATATATATATATATATATATATATATATATATAGCTGTATGGGTGAAACATTATATAGACAGCTATGTTCAGTCTGTTAAATGATCTAAAGATTCAGAGGTACAGCGTTGAGGCTTGCCATATCTTTTTGTAAAGCATGTGGATAATTGTTTCAACATACCTATTGGAATCATGTATAGAACATAATACATGTCCAGGTCCACATGTGTGCAAACAACATTCCCTTGTAGCAATAAATCTGGCTAAAACAGTCTCAAGACGTGCAAAATGGCTAGTCTCAGCCTTAGACGGGTGGCCCACAATCCGTTTACTGTCAGTCTGATGCAGATTGCACACAAAAGTACTTTCTCGATCTGGCAAGCTCTAATCTGATATCTGATTTGAGACTCCGATAAAGTGAACACTGGGTTGTTTTATCAGTCTGCCTGAAAAGTGTCATGCTTGCATGAGACATCAAATTCTTCGGAGAATGAAAGAATCACTGATATTGCCAAAGTTTGCCAGGTTTGTGGTATCTTATTGTTTGTTTGTTTTTTAGGCACTTAGTAGAAAGGTAACTATATAAATATATTCATCATTTGAATTAACTTTTTGTGGCATAATGTACTTCAGATAAATCGGCCTAAAATAGCATGTAAAACAAACTGGTTGGTTGATTTACGTGTCTGTCAGACAGTCTCTTCCAGTAACTGGTTCTGGAGCTAGGCTTTGACAAGCTGCAATGTGAACCTGATTTTTGCTGTTTAGTCAAAGGTCTGGCTATGCAAGTCAACGAAAAGTCCAACCTGAGAATGGGCTGCTCTGGTATGGCTGGGATTGGAGGCACCCACTAAATTTGTCCATTGTCAGACAAATTATCTTTGGGAAGTCATGTTGTGCTGATTTCCATCATACATGCATGACGTTTTAGTACAATTGCAGACACATTTGAATGCCCATGGTGGATCACGTACAGTCCAGAATCTCACTGCAGTCTATTTTCACTACATCCAGCGTCAACTTTCTTCCACATGGAAAATGAGGCTCCAGTGAAGGGCATGGTAAGAATTCGAGATCCAACATCCCTTCCTCTTCCTCTTCTCCACTTCTTGCCCCATGAGGGCAAATATAATCCTCCGTGATATCTGAGCTGGTGGTGTCAGAGTAGCCAGATGTTTGAGAGAAGCTTTTGATGTAGGTGCAGGTGGAGCTGGAGGGATAAGGAACTACCTCCACCTCCACAGTATCTGGCTCCTCACTCATGCTGGAGTCATATTGGTGAAGGGGGAATTTCATTTCACCCTACATGAAGTCAGTGAATGGGGAAAAGGTATGAAGAGATCAATGAAATTAATTTTTCTGACTTTTACAGCCTTTTGGCCAACAATTCTATCCAAATGTTTATCTGATTTCAAAATTTCAATTATCTTGCAATAGGTTGCTGAAAAAGTTAACACAAAAATTGCAATTCTTTGATTTACTTACACATAATTCCAAATCTGTAGTAGTGGTGTTTAAATATTTGTTGAATTTAAGAAAAATAAAATGGATGTGTGCAAAGCATTCTTGCGCTAAAAAGACTAGACAGCGCAACTTATACAGTTAAACAGAAAGCAAGTGTCTAAGATGCATTTTAAATGTTGAAGTGTATAATATAAGATGCTAAATAATCAACGAAACGCAGAAAAAAAAATGCAAAAGCGTTCAGTGTGAACAGCCCCTAGGTGTAGGTCTTTGGCCATTGTGACTTGCTCTCTTATCAGCGTTTCTCAGATTTTTTTTAAATGCCATGTCAGGAAAGAAGATCAGTTTGGAAATGTGTGTCTCTAGATCACATTCTATTTCATTTTGTTGTGTTCCACTTGCTTGAATAGCCCCTGAGCTCATAGTTTGAGACGCATCACCACTGAGTTCAGCCGAATAGCACTATCTGTGAAAATTACTACTGTACATACAACTGTATGGTTTATATGTTTTCATAACATCCTTTTGTGGACTGAGGATGCAACGTCAATTTCAAAATCTGCTGACTTTAAAATTCAAATTAAATGAGAATTTTGGTAATGTTTAAGAAGTTTCTCAGCCCAGTTGACAGCCCTAACCTCTGTGATTTTCTTTCTTCTGTGGAACACAAAATGAGTTCAGCATGTTGGTGATGCTCTTTTTCATAAATTAAAGTATATAGTGAACATGGGCTGTCAAGCTCCAAAAAGGACAAAAAAACAAAATTAATGTGCTATATTCTGTATCTTCTTAACACATATAAAAGCTTTGTGTAAGGAACAGAGAGAATTTTAAAGTGTTTTTACTGCAGATCTTCCCTTGACAAAGTGGCACATGAGAACCAATGGCAGACAGGATCATTAGCGTCATATGTCTCAATGCGTCTTCACGTGCCATATATAAATATAAGCGGACATGAATGAGATTTGAGAGCTGTGGCTGAGAGAAAGATTATCAGTGAATAAGGACTTAAATTTCCATGCCTCACGCATAGCTAACTAATGGCAACAATATATAGGAACTGTCTCTAAAAAAACAAGGGGTGATAAAAAATACTAATAAGACAGACTGGAAAAATAGACATTTATTCATTTTAATATCCTATATATATTTTGAATGTGTTGAAACTTGACACTGGGCAACGCACCCTGAAAACTGCACCGTTAGAATGGTTTCATGCTGAAGAGCCGCAAAAGTTTTTTTCTCTCTCTCTCTTGTAAATGTAAACGAGTGTAAATGTCAACATCATACTGTATGTCGAAAGGACTGAAGCCTGTCAAGCAAAACATGAGCTCAGTGATGTCATAAAATATCAGTCTGCTTTATGTAACCTATGTATAGCTGGCGCAACCTGCCCCTGGTCACTGTATGCTTTAACTGAATGACAAAGAGCAGCGTACACATTCTGCTTAACTTTTCCTATTGTGTCCCATGGTAAGTCTCAAAGGTTTGGAATGACATGTGGGTGGGAAAATTAGGACAGAAATTTTAATTTTTGTGTAAACTAATCATCTACCTTTAACAGCATTTTAAACATTTAAACATGTCTTATGCCCAAAAATGCAGTCTTGGTAGACAGCTCACTAGATTTTTTAATTCAGCCTGTGCGTGCATTTGCAAGCATTTACCTGGTCAATAGCACAATCCTTTGCCCATTTGCTGTTTGCTGGATCTGGAATAACTCTGAGCATCAGGCACTTACAGCAAGTTAAGAATCTATCAAATGAAAATTATTTTAGAAAAATTGTAATCAGTCTTTCACATAAACATTTTTCTCTGTCAGATCTAAAGCATTGCTGCTGTTTCTTACCTACACTGGACACAGAAGAACTGACAGATGCACAGCAGGACGAGACAGGTCAGAAGAACAGTTCCTCCAGCCAATATCACAAGAGACAGTCGTTTCTCAGCTTAAAGAGAAGGACACAAGTCACTCTTATTAGGATATAGTTCACCCCAAAATTAAAATTTTCTCATCATTTACTCACCCTCATGTCATAACAGAAGTGTATAACTTTCTTTCTTCTGTGGAACACAAACAAATATTTTTTGAAGAATAACTCCATATAATGCATGTCAACAGGGTCCAAAACTTCCAAAAAGTTCCAAAAAGCACATAAAGGGCTGCATAAAAGTAATACATACGACTCCATTGGTTAAATCCATCTTTAGAAATGATATGATAGGTGTGGGTGACAAACAGATCAATAATGAAGTAATTTTTTCCAATAAATTCTCCTCCCTGCCCAGTAGGTGGCAATATGCACAATGAATGTGAATCGACAAAAACAAAACAAAAAAACTATTAGGAGAGAAGAGTGCTTAGGAAGGCTGTTTGAAAGTGAAAATTTATAGTAAAAAAGGACTTCATTGTTGATCTGTTTCTTACCCACACCTATCATATTGCTTCTGAAGACATGGATTTAACCACAGGAGTCACAAAATTTAGCCTTGTATGGACCTACACAGCTGAGATATTCTAAAACTCAAAATATTAATTTGTGTTCAGCAGAAGAAATACATTTTATTTATTTAAAATAAATAATAAAATAAAAATAGAAAGGGAGACAAGTATTCAAATAACATACCTGAAGACCAAGAATACTAATAGCGTTACACTCGTTTAAACTGACTCATAGCTACTATAAGCAAAACAATAAAACAGGGAAGAAGAAGAAAAAACTCTAGGTAACACATTTAAACCTTTTGAAAGAAATATGATCAAAGTCATTAATTAAACATTGTAGATACAATACTGGCACAATAACAATAAAAGCAAAAACAAAAAAAAGCAATATTTTGAAAAGGGTATATAATTTGGGGGACTGGGGATAGGTGGGGTGTGGCAGGGCGGAGGGCGGGGCCGGGTTGTGACGATACACACCCGGTCCCGTATCAGGCTAATCAAGCCTCCGAGAGGGATAAAGGCTGATGGCAGACAGTGGTGCGAGCAGAGAGAGATCATTTACGGACATGTCCGTCATGTGTGTGCTTTGTCTTTTAAGTTTACTATTAAAATATTATTTATATTGTCAAGCCGGTTCTCACCTCCTCCTTTCCCTTAAATCCTTTACATGGGGTTAAAATGACCTAAAATAATCATTACATTAACATGTCAGGGAGAAAGAATATTTCGAAAAATGTTGACTTAAAGCTTCTTGAATATTTTCATTTTGATGTGGTTTCACATCTTGTTAAACCAAAAGTTGCTGTCCCTGATTGAACATGATTGCTAAGTTAAAGAGTTACAAGAAAGCATTTGGGGTATTCTGGATGTAGATTTATTTTTAGACTTATATAGTATTGTACATGTCTTTAGATCTTATCAACACCAATACATACTGTCTGATGGTGTGCAGAATGGGAGATCACTTCCTCTGGGTCCCTCCCCAGCATCTGTCCAGGCAGTGACCCAGAGATTGTAGCAATGTCCTGGAGACAGACCACTGATGGTATAATGTTTCCTTGGATATTTCACATCTGCAAACAAAGTCAAGCATCATATCCCAAGTTGACTCAAATTGACACTGTGAGGTCAGAAAACAGCCTCTATGTTGCACTTATTGAATTTCTACTCATACTGTGTTATTCACTGAAAACATTTCCCTCAATTGTAGCAATTGTTCTAACATACACATATTAAAATTTGCTGTGTGAAGACACTTCATGTCAGGTTTGACGTCAATGATGCAATGGCATTGGTTCTCATGTGTCAAGACCGATCGCGGCAAGTTTAAATTTGCGGAAAGCAATTTGAGAGCAATACACAAGCTGTTCAGTGAATAACAACTTACATTTCTAAAAACATCTCCTTTTGTGTTCCATGGAAGAGACACAGTAAACAGCTTTGAATGGACATGACAGTTTTTTTTCATTATTTTCCTTTAAGAAAATAAATGTAAACTTGTGCATGTGAGTGCCAACAATTAAATATATGGACTAGTTATTTGTCAGTGCAATGCCGTAATTATGGTACAGTTACATATTTTGCCCGCAACTTTTGCTTGCTTTACAGGAAGAGAGTCTTTTCCTTACCGTTATTTTGAATGTCTCCTTTCACATTGTCCTTCAAGTAGACTGTATACTTTGTCAAACAGCCTCTTCTCATATCATGTGGGATTTCAAACCATTTCACCTCCAAGCTCTCGCTCTTCTTCCAGACTTGTTGGGGAACTGGACCCTGTTCTGGAACTATAAATTCAAAGATACGGAGATGTCTTATTTCAGTTCCTTTGATGAAGAATCATGAAGCTCTGAAATATGAACATCAAGCCTCCAACCTGACTTCCATGTGGAAATGCCTTCAATCGATGCCATTCTAAAACCAGATGAGCACAAAGCAGTAACTGCCCCCTGATAGCATTCTTTAGGATGGAGACCTGTACAGACAATAGAAGAAAAGGTACAATGAGAAGAAAGAGACACTTTTTATTACCTATGTTTATACATCATACAAGTGAAATGTGAAGGTGGGTAGATAAAGAGCAGTAATTTTAGTCAAACAACTGAAAAAAATTATAATATTATATATAAAATAATAATAATAATCGTGCAATTTAAGAAAGATTTGATAAGAATTATTAAAGATTCAAAATTGCATAGAAATCTGAGGAGGCATGTCAGTTTGAATAGGTATGATGATTCTGGATATTACTTTGTAATTTTGATTTCAAGATTGTTATCTTAGCTAAAACCCTCTCATTAAACTTGCCTATAATGATAGCTTTGGTGTCCACCACTCTAATCCACTCAAGCCGATCTCTACGTCCAACTGGATACCAGTGCAACACATACTCAGTTCTATGGGCTGCAATGGCGAGTGTTGACCAGAAGAGGGCAATACTATGATTATTCAAGGTATTGTGTGACACAAAACCTGAAACCAGACCTGTAAACACAATAAGAAATTGTTAACTTTACTTTGTTGACCACATGCATTGAGTTTAATCACCTAAGCATTTTTCCTTATTTAAATCAGAGTAAACCCACACTGATTTGGGTCAACATTATCAAACGTTTGCAACTGCTGCAATAGGTTGCAGAGAAAGTTAACACAAAAATTACAATTCTTTGATTTACTTACACTCATATAACTCCAAATCTGTAGTAGTGGTGTTTAAATATTTGTTGAATTTAAGAAAAATAAAATGGATGTGTGCAAAGCATTCTTGCGCTAAAATGACTAGACAGCGCAACTTATACAGTTAAACAGAAAGCAGGTGTCTAAGATGCATTTTAAAAGTTGAAGTTCTTTATAATATAAGATGCTAAATAACCAACGAAACGCAGAAAAAAAAAATCAAAGACTTTAACACTTTTACATAGAAAAACTAATGGTAAACTGGATTGTCACAAAAGCGTTCAGTTTGATAGCCCCTAGGTGTAGGTCTTTGGCCATTGTGACTTGCTCTCTTATCAGCGTTTCTTTAAATGCCTACCATCCACTAATGGATGGTTAGTGAGTGAGTGAGTTAGTGTGTAATCCCCTATGCTTACCTAGAGAGCGCAGCTCAGTAAATCTGACAGGAGATTGACCCACTGAGTTAATGGCAGACACTGACACTGAGCAGTAAGTGCAGCAGATGTTATAATTTCTTCTGGTAGGTCCTACTATGATTGACTTCACTTTCATCCTCTTCTCACTTATATTATACATTTGGATCTCCCCCTTGGCATCTGATTTGCTCAGTTCCTAAGACATGAAAAAGTACATAGAAAGTTAATTTTCATTATATGATTTAGTTACATTTTAAGAATGAATGCATTTGAAAACTGAATGAATCTGTCAATTATTGAGTAAGTTATTAATGCTATGAGGCACAAAAGTCACAGAGGCATTATTTTTAAAAGAATTAATTCTCAAATCCATCATTTCCTATAAGCCCCTACTCAAATTTTTGTAAACTGAAACTTCAATGTCAACTAACTTTTGGTTTCAGACTAAGTGTGTTTGGGAAGATGCAATTCACACCATGCAAGTCATTGCTTGGTGGTGGTTTGACCTTTAAGGGCCTGTGCGAATTATGTTTCAGTGGAGGGGATGTAACTGCCTGTCCATTGTGTACACACTAGAGGTGTAATGGTTAGAATTTCTCATGGTTCGGTTTGTATCACGGTTTTAGGGTCACAGTTTCGGTACGGTTTGGTATTTGGTTTGTTCAGAAAAATATATTACTGCCAAATCCAAAGAATAATCTAATTAGTAAACACTTCAAAAGGTTTTCCCTTATTGCCATATATTACCAGTATACAGCACTCGTGTCGAGTGATGTCCGCAAACAGTGCCTGTATTGTAAACCTGTTTTTGACCGTCGCTGTTGTAATTGACTGCAAAAAGAAAATATTCCCAGAAAGGAGAAATGCAGGGGTCTTCTCCATCAGTGGCTCGTTTTCTCCACTTGCCATTTTCAACTACACACTATGCTTGCAGGACAGTGCTGTCATCAAGCTTTCACTCACGTGAAACACAGGCAGAGCTTATCCAGCTACAAAGCCATTCAGGTGTGCTAGCGGAGGTTGTAAATGTTGAATGAAGCTGTCAGTTTGACGCTTTGTTTTCTTCACCAAACCTTGTGCTCCAGATGCTTCATTAAACTTGAGGTGAACTGACCAGGGTGTCAATGCTTCCCGAATCATACGGTTCAGTTTTTTTCTGAGAACTGTTATACTCCTTGTACACACCACTTGAGCTCAAAAGCATATTGATACCAATAATAAATACATGCAAATATAAGTGAATATTTAAAAAAATATAACAAGGGGGCCTGAGTAGCTCAACGAGTATTGACGCTGACTACAACCCCTGGAGTCGTGAGTTCGAATCCAGGGTGTTCTGAGTGACTCCAGCCAGGTCTCCTAAGCAACCAAATTGGCCTGATTGCTAGGGAGGGTGATCACGATTAGTGGTTCTCGCGCTCAATGTGGCACGTGGTAAGTTGTGCGTGGAATAGAGGGAATTGGGCATTCCAAATTGGAAGAAAATGGGATTAAAAAAAGAAAAAAGGAAACCATACTCCTGGTACACCCCACATGAGCTCAACAGCAAATTGATACCAATAATAATTAATGCAAATATAAGTGAATATTTAAGAAAATATAACAAAATATTCTGGTTGGAAAAATGTTACGTGCCTTCCAAAATATTAGAAAACACTTGTTTTGAGATTGCGAGGGCTCTTGAAGGTACCAGACATCAAGCACCTTGTCAGGAGCTAGAGAGAGAGAGAGAGAAACAAAACATTTTATTTCACAAACAGTCATGCTCTTTGTGCCTTTAACCAGGCTTGTCAATTGAGCGTTTCCTCTTCATGTATTTACATATTAACAGTTACAGTTCTACGGAGGAAGGGATGTCAAAAATACACAGTTATTTATGCTTTGTGAATCGTTGATGATTCACATCCTGTGGGGTGTATTTCTCTGAAACATTCCCCACAATATTCAAAGATGAATCTCTTTTTCTTCACAGTTAAACCAAAAGTCAGATCTTACCTCAAATTTGATGTCCCATTATTTTTAATCTTTTACAGTTGAATTAATCTTCTTCACCACAAAATCATTCTCTGTTATTTTGACACCAATTTGTGCCTTTATGACACAGGTTCTCTGTGAAAAACGTATTGACGTGAAAGTGTTCTTAAACACCTGCAACGTGCTGACAAAGTGCGACAATCCTATGTCAATACAGCCAGCTTATCCAACACTATCACAATTCTGAGAAGCGCTTTCCAGAACTCTTGTAACAACCTTAATTCACATAAATCCCATTACAGCTTCTGCCAACATTTAAAGAGGTAGAGATCAGAAGCAAAATAACTTCACAAAAAAAAAAAAACTTCAAAATCCCACAGTGCCCGAAATGACAAAATGTGACATTTTTACAATCCAAAACAACTCCTTATGAGCAAATTCTTTTCTTACAATATAAAACGTGGTCATTCTTACCACAAGGAGCTACTTTCACTTTGTTGCTGTAACCTAATGTAGTATGGTTGATTCAGTTAAATAATATTTCTGTTACTTAAGATGTTACTACATGAAGCATATATATTTTTAATATTGTCAGTGTACTTACCTTCTTCTTTCGTTTTTGCTGTTTTTGCCAGACTCCAATCACTCCACAGACCTACTGTATGGTTTATTTTTCTCCTGATCTGGAACTCATAATTGGTATGCGGTTGCAGTGAGGATATGTTCAAACTGCTCTCTGCATCAGTCTGCTAAACAGAGACAATACAACGTGTTCTTATCTCATCAATTGAAGATAATTTTTGCTGCAATTATCTGCGGCACTCTGTTTGTCATGCTGATATTCAGAACAACATGATTGCATGTGTGATATACTTTGAATACTTTGGATTACTTCTTCAGCACTGGTAGAAGTTTTTCACTTGTTTTGATTATAAAAACTCTGCCAGTACAGTAAGACAAAACACACGTGTTAAAAATACATTCTCTGAAAAACCTAAATATCTTATGCAGTGTTGTTTCTAAAACAAGAAATCAAATAGATTTTGTTTTAAGGATTTAGATATTTTTACAGGAAAGCAATACAAAATTTGTAACGAAGTGGGCAGACGAGGGAGTGAGGATCCAGGTACAGCTTTATTGAAAATAACACTAAGTAAAGCGAAGTATAAACACAGGAACAAATAAAACATCCACAATGGGAAAACAAAGGTATAAACACAAGATAAACACTGGGAATCTTCCAAGGAGGGCTCAGGCAGAAACACGGACGAGGGCAGGATTGACATGCAACATTCACCGAACATTAAACAACAACCAACAAAGGACAAGGTGAACATGAGGGCCTAAATACAAAACCAAAGGGGAAACAAAAGCCAATGGGAAAACAGAACTCAAAACAAGATAAGGCAATTAACTAAAACCAATGACAAAACTAGAACTGATAATAAAGTAATTAAACAATGAACCAATGAAAACCAGACACATGAACATGGAGGGAAAACAGGACATGACAAGACAGGGAAACAGGATCATAAGAGTGATTTCAAAATAAGAGTGCATGAACACAAGACAGTATGGAATGTAAAAGGTGCCAGAACTTAAAAATAAGAGTGCATAAGCAAAAGAGAATATGGAACGTAAAAGGTGCCAAAAACTTAAAAATAAAAAGGTACACAAACGAAAGACAGTGTGGATCGTTACAAAATTATTATACAGAATACAACTTTTGCCCTAATATCAAAGGTCTTACTAGAAAAAATAAATTATGATCCAACGTGAATTTTCTTGATAAAAAATATGATCTTGCCTGGTAGCATGTGCATGTAAAATGGCTAGAAATAGCATTTTAGCTTAGCGTAAAGCTGACAATTTACACAAGGTTTATTTCTATTTCTTCTACTCCAGACTAACTTCAAACTTACTTCTCAGTCTGCTCGTATGAATGTAACACATCATCAGAAAGTGTTTCACTGCTGTTCAAATCTTTGGATCGCATAATTTATGAATAAATATTTTCCATCTGAAAGGACTAAATATTAAATGAAACAAATGACAATTAAATGCAAAGTAATCACTTCAGTAATCAAAATACTTTTTGAATGTAACTGTATTCTAGTTACCAGTTATTTAAATTGTACTGTAACTGTAGTGGAATACATTTATATTTAGTTTTTTAAATATGTTATCCCGTTACATGTATTCCGTTACTCCCCAACCCTGTGTAGGATTATGTGTATGTATGATGATCTTTAGAGTCTAAAGACAATCTTACTGAGAGAATTTAATTGATAAAGAAACATCTAGAGATATACTGTGACAAACAAAATATACAATGTAGGAAGAGGAGCAACAAGTCTGTGGTTAATTTTCCTACGATTAGAATGGAGAAAAACCCCTTTCTTGACATTTCTTGTTCTAGTTTTGAGTCATCAGGGAGGGCCTGTGGTCTGACTACTGAACTAATCTGTGAGGTTTTGTGGGTTTTGCCTGTGTCGTCACCAGTTGCCTCCTTGCAACACGCATTTTGTTTTATCAACTTTACCAGGACAGATGACTGATAGGACTGCAGGTACAATGAAGTGACTTAATTACCACTTAATATATGGTACTAGAAAACTTCTAGAATCAGAACTTTTACCTGGAGGTTTTTCCAGGTCTCATTTTCTGCTCTGTATTGGACCTCAAACAAATGCAAATGTGCGCCGTGATTGTTGGTGTGTAGGCTGCAGTATTGGGAGGAGCACTCCACATGCCTGATATTAGGCCTTGAGGGTTTTACTGTAAATAAACAGAAAGGAGGAGGTTACAAAAACCTGAATATCAATGCAGCCTTCCCAGTGCATTACATATTACAGCTAAAATACAGGAAATGCCTTTTTTCAGATTTCATTCAAGACGCACTTCATCAGCTGTGGTCTTCTGTAACAAAAACCTCAACTAATAGGTTGGTGTAAAACCAGTTAATTTTGTAAAGCTGGCCCAGTTTCAATTATTTGGAATCCCCAGCACATAATGCAATCGCTAGAAACGGTTTTCAATGCATACCATTTTTACCATTTTTTTATATTAAAAAAAGTATGCAAAAAACTTTCCGTATGCAAAAAAAAAGTTATAAATTCAAGGGATGGTTTAACCAAAAAGCATGTTAGTCTCAGTCAGCATTTGCTTTCATTGCATCCTTTTCCATACAGTGAAAGTGAATGGCAACTGAGGCTGTCATTCTTCTTAACTGTGACCACGTTTACATGCACTTCAGAAAAAATTTTATTCTAAGGATTTTGCAGAAAGTGGCGTTCTGAAATGTCATGTAAACAAGAATGCCTATGACATTTAAAGGATTAAGAAAAAGCAGTTTAAAGCCAAGTGTATACTACACGACTTGCAGTCAGCGTTCTGCGACGTTCTGCGTCTTGTCCGTTGTGTTGGTGGGCAAAATACAGGACTGTAGTGTATCAAATACATGACCATTCATCCCTGCTGAGGCCATGTGTACACTGATATTATTATGCATTTTGGGTGATCCGATCACAAGTCTACAAGCGAGACACATCACCATTACAATGGTTGTCTCTTTTGACCACTTGTGTTTGATTTCGAGGAGCGAGTCTATGATTTTATGAGAACATACATCAATCATTTTGTCAGTGTATTACTGAGTAATAATAAAGCTCAAAAAATTAAAAGATGAGAAAGAAAGCGCACAGCAGGTGTGGTGCCAGGATATTTTCACAGGGGTGGCCGGGCAGGGTACCATGATCAGTCTGTGGTGACATCAAAATTTCATCCAACTGAGTGCAATAGTGAGTGTTACATTGTCCAAACGGCGACATTGTTCTGTCACTGCCACTAAAACCGTAGTAGCATCTGGAACTAGTCTCAGCATGTCGCAGGAGTGTGCACATAATAAGACATTTAGCAGGAGTGTGCGCACAATAAGACATTTCATTGCCATGTAAATGCATAAGCGGTGTTCTAACAGGTTTTTGAAGAGTGCACATGTGGTGAACTGTCCGTCATTGGATGGATCACAACAACAAGTCAACACAGTGGAAAGAATTCAAAATTTCTGGGAGCACAGTGAGAAAAGCACACACACACATATATATATATACATATATATATATATACTGTAATCTTTGTCCATTTATACACACCCATGTAAAAAAATATCAACTGCCCCTCACGTATGAGTATTTGTGCTTGTTAACTGGGGGAATCCCAGAGTTGTACGTAAGAGGCAAACCCCACTATAGCAGCGCAATTCTGCTGTCGGTCGCAATGGAAAGTTAAGCAAAAAACACAACAACATCCTTGGAATATCTAGAATTAAAGCGCAGCAACAGAGAATAAATGTGAAGTCTTCCTCGGATGCCATGTTTGTTACTTACACAAGTGTCGTAGGGAAATTACATTGCTGCCTACTGACTGAGCTGCTTGTTTATGAGAGTAAAGAGTAAGCCACTTATACAGTGCAAATAATCCAGAATGCCACTTTCTTGCAATAAGCAGCTTTCAGGTGTCTCTGTAAATGTAGTCTGTGATTCTGCTCATTATCTCTTTTTGTGGTCCACAGAAGATGCAAAGTGGAACAACATGATGCTGACAGAATTCTATTATTGGGAGAAATTTCCCTTTAAGCACATCTAATTCCAATGCATTTTAATCTTTAAAAGTGCACTCAGTAATTTATTGTTTGTAATCTCATTTTGGACTTGTAGAAACACCAAGTGGCCTGGATGCAGCATCATTCAAATCATTAGTTTTCAATAAAAGATGCCACTGTAGAAATTCACTATTCACAATCAGCCATGACTAATTTAATCCAACAGTGAAAGTGTCCAATAACAAGATAGTTAATGAGGTTAAGTGAGTAGTAATCAGCTGGTCATGTGATTCTAAAAGGGTAGCTCTCATGACGGTGCCCCTGCTCAATGTTGAATAAAACAGCTTTTATAAGATTACTGATGTCCTTTTCGCATTTATGAGTGGTCATGATTTTAAAAATATTTTTCAAAATTACAATTAATTTCTGTAGGAGTAAAACTTATTTACTGGGGAAAAATGACCAAGTGCACCATACACTGTATCACTCTATTAGTTGTGAAGGTATAAGTGAACATTTGGGTACTTCTTTACCTATGTTGCTGAGGGTGAAGGTGTGAGGACCTGTGGTTGATGAGCCCAAGCTATTAGAAACATTTAGCCACACAATGAGCTGGGACATTGAGCCAATGATGGGGAATGTGGCTGAACAAAACCCTGCAGAGTTCATTACACTCTTATAGACAAAGTGTGGAACCCCTTTTACCCTGAAAATAGAAAAGGATAAACATCATAATTATAAGTTCACACAAAATGTACAATTCATTTACTCACCCTCACCATCTTTTTTCCCTGGAACACAAAGGTAGATTTTATACAGAGTGAAAGTCTGAATCACTATTCACTTCCATAGTACAGAAAAAAAAAGATGCTATGAAAGTGAATGCTGACTGACATCTCCCTTTGTGTTCCATGGAAGAGAGAAAGTCATCCAGGTTTGCGTCAAAGATGACAGAATTTTCATTTTTGGCTGAACTATTACTTTATCCATATTACTTGTGTTTCTGCTCTGGGTTGTGCCATATGATCTGTGTACTGAAAGATCCTCCTTGGAAAGGTGATTTGACTCTTTTTACCTACCGTAACTGACATGTGGTTGTGATTTTGGTATCCCTTCCTGTTTTCCAAGTGCAGCTGACATTGCCAAATTCTGTTTTCCGAATGCAAGTCAGGTTTTCTGGAATGCTTGGTGGGTCTAAAAAAAAAAAAAAACCTGCACATGACTGTCACGCAAAAGATTCACTCCAATAACGTTGTGCTTTCGCAGTCATCTAAGTTTCAATCTCCACTCCTGTCCGCTTGTTCAACTCATTTTATGTATATCTTCAGGGTTCTGGTTTCAAATGACATGAAACTTGAACATGAAACTAGGTAAATATGTCTAACATGCTTTATTCTGTGCTTTTAAAGGGCATATTTCAAGTCAGTTGAAATAATGTGACATGGTATAAATATCAGGGTTCCCACACATTAAGACCAATTAATTTTCAAGACTTTTCCATTACTTTTCCAGTTGTTTGTAATGACTGGTTAAGGATTTTTTTTTAAATTATTATTTCAGCATTACACTCTTATGTATTTAAGAGCTGAGCATAACTTCAAAAACGTTCAGTAACTATAGAAATCGTCATGATTTTCACCCTTTAATAGATTTTAACAATTTCCATGACTTTTCCAGGCCTGGAATCCACAATTTTAAAATTCACTCATAATCCCAGGTTTTTCATGAGAATGGGAACTCTTGAATAAAGACACATTACAGAAAATGCTAAAGGCTGTGCTTACGTCCTGGAGTGATGTCAATTCCACAAGGCTCTGGGTCCTTCATGCACTTACAGGTGAAGATACTGAACTTTGTTAAATTCTTAACATCCACCGACACCACACTTGAATTAAACTCTGCATGCATCATTTTTTTCTTATCCTGAAAAATTAATTTGGTGCATTGCTTGTTGAAGAGACAGGAGATGGTGAAATTGGAACCTACAAGGACTTCTTTGCCTCCACTTGACTTTACAGTGCACACCGTTCCTGCAAGAAGCATTAGCACAAATGAGTGTCACAACGACCCTCTACCTGCTTCTTTTTTACGCATGAAAATGTTTGCACCAGGGTCACAACCACTGTAGGCTTTCAGGAGGACATGTCCCCCTGTATATATTCAGATTAGTATATATATATATATATATATATATATATATATATTCAGATTAGTGGTCAACCATTATGGTTTTTGTTTTTTCAAATGGCTTAAGATAGTCCTCCTACACTATTTATGACACTAGTTTTATAAACAACAATTCCTGAAACTATAATGTAGAACAATTAAACGTGAGAATCAATATGCAAAATTCTATTACAAAGGCAACATACCTTCTGGATTCGTCAAATTGACACTGATGGTTAAAGCCTACATATTATTATCAAAATATTAATATAATCGCCTATATATTGAATAAAATGTATACAATGCATGTATAAATATTATTAGCCTATTGAATTGAAGTGTCATCACATGTAAATGAAGAATAATAATATCATACCTCCTACTGCACCTGCGGCCAGGATGAAGTGGAATATGAGAAGGACCGACCACGTACATTCAGAAGACATCTGGATCAGTGCTCCACAGCATACAAACTCTGAATATCAACTCCCCTCCAAATATATTCCTCCGTGCTCTGTGGACAATCATTTATATTTTTTCTAACATTGTCTTGTCACCCCCATTTTGTTTCCTTTTAGAGAAATTCACCTAACTCTTGACATTTACGACAGTAAATAAATTGTCACTCAGGTGAGAAAACGTATGTCTGCTGACGCCACGTCTAAACTCGACATTGTCTTTGCTGAACTCTCACGTTAGAAATAACTTCTTTGAAAATAAAAGCAGAGTTCCAGTTTGAGGCGTCGCGCCGCTTTACTTGTTTTAGTTTAAACGCCGAAAACCAGGATGTTCTATGAGTAAAAATAACACTTTTTTAGATGTGGTGTAACGTGGCTTTATACTTACCTCTGCCCACGGGACAAAAATGTTCGGCTTGGTCATTTGGATTAATTGTGGGGTTTTTAAAGTGGCAGTAGAGCCGTCCCTGTAACGCACCGCGCGCATCTCCTCCCTCTCTTGATAAAGAATTGAGAGCGGGCGAGGCGCAATCGCTTGTAAAATTGCGTGAGATAAAATGAGTAACGACTGAGAAACGTATTCTCCCGCTACTTTTAGACAGTAGTGTTTTTATTCATGCATTACTGTAAGTAATTTACAGGTTCAAATGGGAGACTGGTGGAGAGTGATCTAGGTCTGGTCAAATGTATTAGAACATTCTACATATATTTTAAAGGTTATACGTTTATTATTTTTTAATTTATTATTATCACAGTAATTGTTGGTTAAAAATGGTTTTATATTTTTGTATGTTATCTTTTACATTTTTACTATTTCCTGAAATGAATTTCCTAAATGTTCTTCGTAATTGTTTTACTGCATACTTGTGCTCTGAAGCCTTTTTGGCCGTTTATGGAAAGGTTCCATTGTGAGAACTTTCCACATACACTGTCACCATTTGGGCATGTTTTCAAAATGAGTTTACCTGTTCAATTAACAGTAGCTATCTAGAAGTGCACTAGCAACTGACGTTAGAGGCTATATCCTTTAGTCTCCTCTTAGCACACCCGCCTCCCATATACAGTGCATCCGGAAAGTATTCACAGCGCTTTACTTTTTCCACAATTTGTGATGTTACAGCCTTAATCCAAAATTGATTAAATTCATTAGTTTCCTCAAAATTCTACAAACAATACCCCATAATGACAACATGAAAGAAGTTTGTTTGAAATATTTTATTACAAATAAAAAATTAAAAAAATCACATGTACACAAGTATTCACAGCCTTTGCCATGACACTCAAAAATGAGCTCAGGTGCATCCTGTTTCCTCTGATCATCCTTGAGATGTTTCTACAACTTGATTGTAGTCCACCTCTGGTAAATTCAGTTGATTGGACATGAATTGGAAAGGCTCACACCTGTCTATATAAGGTCCCGCAGTTAAAAGTGCATGTCAATCAAATCAAATCAAATCAAATCAAATCACTTTATTGTCACACTACTGTGTACACGAGTGCAACAGTAGGTGAAATTCTTGTGTGCAGTTCCGAGTAAAATAGCAGTCATGACAGTGACGAGACATAAACCACTTTACAATAAACAACTTATTTACACAAAACAATTTACATAACAAATGTACACGTACTTACACAACAATTTACATAACAAATGTACACAATACACACAATGTAGAATACACATACACTAGATACGGGTATAAATATATATAAACACTAATTGAATTGGGAGAATATATTGACAGAATGAGGATTAATAAAGTGCAGTGCTGATTGATGATCGTGAGAGATCATGTGTTCAAAAGTCTTATTGCTTGTGGGAAGAAGCTGTCATGTAGTCGGGTGGTGCGGGTCCTGATGCTGCGATACCGCCTGCCTGATGGAAGCAGTGAGAGCAGCCCATGACTCGGGTGACTGGAGTCTCTGATGATCCTCCGAGCTTTATTCACACACCGTCTGTTATATATATCCTGGAGGGAGGGAAGCTCACCTCCGATGATGTTTCTGGCCGTTCGCACCACCCTTTGCAGGTCTTTGCGGTTGTGGGCGGTGCTATTGCCGTACCAGGCGGTGACGCAGCCAGTCAGGATGCTCTCTACAGTACTGGTGTAGAACCGTGTGAGGATGTGGTGGTTCATTCCAAACTTCCTCAGCCGTCTCAGGAAGAAGAGGCGCTGGTGAGCCTTCTTCACAACGGCCTCAGTGTGGACGGACCATGTGAGTTCCTCAGTGATGTGGACACCGAGGAACTTGAAGCTGCTGACTCTCTCCACCGGTGCTCCATTAATGGTGATGGGGCTGTGTTCTCTGTCTTTCTTCCTGAAGTCCACCACAAGCTCCTTGGTTTTACTGACGTTGAGGGAGAGGTTGTGCTCCTGACACCAGCGTGTCAGAGTGTGCACCTCCTCTCTGTAGGCTGTTTCATCATTGTCAGTGATCAGACCTACAACCGTCGTATCGTCAGCAAACTTAATGATGGCATTGGAGCTATGTGTCGCCACACAGTCATGTGTGTAAAGGGAATACAGGAGTGGGCTGAGAACACAGCCCTGCGGGGCTCCAGTGTTGAGGGTCAGTGATGAGGAGATGTTGCTGCCCATTCTAACCACCTGACGTCTGCCTGACAGGAAATCCAGGATCCAGCTGCACAGCGAGCTGTTTAAGCCCAGAGCCCGGAGTTTCTCATCAAGCTTGGAGGGCATTATGGTGTTGAATGTCAGAATGTCAGGGTACAAACCAAGTCATGAAGTCCAAGGAATTGTCTGTAGACCTCCGAGACAGGATTGTATCGAGGCACAGACCTGGGGAAGGTACAGAAAAATTTCTGCAGCATTGAAGGTCCCAATGAGCACAGTGGCCTCCATCATCCGTAAATGGAAGAAGTTTGGAACCACCAGGACTCTTCCTAGAGCTGGCCGCCCGGCCAAACTGAGCGATCGGGGGAGAAGGGCCTTAGTCAGGGAGGTGACCAAGAACCCGATGGTCACTCTGACAGAGCTCCACAGTTTCTCTGTGGAGAGATGAGAAACTTCCAAAAGAACAACCATCTCTGCAGCACTCCACCAATCAGTCCTGTAGAGTGGCCAGACAAAAGCCACTCCTCAGTAAAAGGCACATGACAGCCTGTCTGGAGTTTGCCAAAAGGCACCTGAAGAACTCTCAGACCATGAGAAACAAAATTCTCTGGTCTGATGAAACAAATATAAAACTTTTGGCCTGAATGGCAAGCTTCATGTCTGGAGGAAACCAGGCACCGCTCAGCACCTGGCCAATACCATCCCAACAGTGAAGCATAGTGGTGGCAGCATCATACTGTGGAACTGGGAGGCTGGTCAGGATCGAGGGAAAGATGAATGCAGCAACGTACAGAGACATACTTGATGAAAACCTGCTCCAGAGCACTCTGGACCTCAGACTGGAGTGAAGGTTTATCTTCCAACAGGATAATGACCCTATAAGCACACAGCCAAGATAGCAAAGGAGTGGCTAAGGGACAACTCTGTGAATGTTCTTGAGTGGCCCAGCCAGAGCCCAGACTTGAACCCGAGTGAACATCTCTGGAGAGATCTGAAAATGACTGTGCAATGACGCTCCCCATCCAACCTGATGGAGCCCTAAAATAGGTGTGCCAAGCTTGTAGCATCATACACAAAAAGACTTGAGGCTGTAATTGGTTCCAAGGGTACTTCAACAAAGTATTGAGCAAAGGCTTTGAATAATTTTGTACATGTGATTTTTTTCATTTTTTTTTTTCAAACAAACTTCTTTCATGTTGTCATTATGGGGTATTGTTTGCAGAATTTTGAGGAAATAATTAATTTAATCCATTTTGGAATAAGGCTGTAACATAACAAAATGTGGAAAAAGTGAAGCGCTATGAATATATTCCGGATGCACTGTATATATATATATATATATATATATATATATATATATATATATATATATATATATATATATATTTACGCTCATATAAGGTGAGAAAACACATTGCCTCAATATTAGGTTATACATTATTGATTATTTCATTGAACATTCTCTTCTAAGTTGTGGTGAAGTCGCTTGGTTTTGTCAGACTTATAGAAGGTCTTGGTTCCTGTCACATAAGGTTTGTTGTGTAATATTTTAGGAAGCTGACATCCTGCAATGTGAAATGAATTACTTCATCTAAAACAGCAGTTTTAAGAATAGCATTTAGCTATTTCTTTAAATAATTTTTAGATATGCCGCTTTTATGACACCATTTTATAGTAACTGTAATGACTCACTATATGGAATATTTGCACTTAAAAATCATTTGTTGCATTGCAGAATCATTTCAAATGAACTAGTGAGGGCAAAACATTGATGGTAAAAACCTTAAAAGAAACGGTGGCCAGTCTCTGAACCTAAAATATACACTGTCCATTATACATTCGTATTAGTTGAACCTAAAACCTTGATGTTTCTGTTCTTATACAAAAGTGCAATAAGGCAATAACAATACAAACCACATGCATGCATCTTGGAAGGTTTAATGATTTGTAGAAGCAGAAGAGGTGCTTTCTTTAGGTCAGGCAGCCCACCCTTAAAGTCCCCACACATAGTCTAAGGGTGTAAATCAGCAGCACAATAACAGAGTGGATTTTTTTGTATAATATTTGATGCTGTAACCAACATGTGCTGTAAATGCATTGAGTGTGTCATCTCATGTGTGAAGAGTTAAATTGTATTCTGAAGAGTGATACGAGTGTTCTCTCAGGAAGTTTTAAAAACAGATTTGCGGTGCAGGTGTCTCTGCAAGACATGATGCATGTGTAGCTGAGAATGTGATCCTCTTGAGACCCACTGCCTCCTTGTATATTGTATAAATAACATGTTAACAAGGTTTAGACATGCAAAACACTGCTTCACAAGTTTTGAAGGAGATGATACTAGGCAGAAGGTTAGAGACTAACAGTCTCAGTTACCACTCACTTTTATTGTATGGAAATAACATGCAATGAAAGTGAATGGTGACTGAGGCTGCCAGTCCCAAACATTCTGTTTAACATCTCTTAAGTCATTAGTATTTCAAAAAGGTAAAATGACAGCACAGTACAAAGTCTGTTTACATCTTGAATTTACCATTATTCCTGAAATATAAAAATACAAGCACTTAAAAGGTGTGGTTCCTGCTCACTGAGCTTGGAACACCTGCTGTTCTGGTACAATTGTTTTGTAACTTCCAGTCAAATACACTTACTTTTCTCCTAAAAACTATATTTAGTAAGCACAATCTTAAGTCCCTTGTGACTGCCTCAGTCACTGTCTTATATGAATAAAATATAAAAACATAAATCTTAATTACAATCAATTGCAAAAAGAGGTGAACAATATAAACAGCTTGAATGTTGTCAAACAAATAATTGTTGTATAGGCCTAGTCTTTCCATGCACTTTGCAGTTTGCTTAAGTACATAATCTCATACATTTCTTGCCTTTTCATTTACTAATCAAATTATATTTATGCTTGTTGACTGTCTCCTTTATATTGATTTTTGATTTTCACAGTGTTTGATGACATTACAAGTCATAGCTGGGGAAAGGGTGTGTTCGAAATTTGCTATAGTTTTATATAGGTATTGGTAATGGGGAACTTGAAAGAAAGTTCTCAAGAGAATTTGAAAGAATGATCTCGCGGAAAGATGTATGTATGGTATAGACACTACATAATTAGTAATTATGATACATGATAAGTGCAGCGGAAAGTGGAAGTTTGGGAGAGAGAGAGCCACATACAGCTGCCATGTGTGCGTTTATGTTTTTGTGTCATTTTGTTTAAGTTCCTATTAAATTATTACTTTGATTGCTCAGCCAGTTCCCGCCGCCTGATTTCCCATTTGAAATATATATATATATATATATATATATACTGTATATGGTTGAACCATGTATATAAGCCAAAATGAGCCCAGGTCTTCCTTCCTTTCCAGACTTTCTGTTTGCAAAATGGTTATCAAGAGAGGATTAAGGGGGAATGAATATGACAGAGAGAGGAAAACAAAAGAAATATGAGAGATTATATGTGAAAGTAGGCAGATTATTGTATATTACTACGAAATTCAGAATATTTTACTATGATCAGTAAAACAACATACAGTATATCTTCAAGATCCAGAGAGAGCTAGATCAAAAAAGTGATTCATATGTATCTGACCAAGACAGGCAGGAATGGCACAAATTTAAAGGGATCATATCACACATTTTGTTTTTTATTTATTTTTGTTTTTCATTTCCACTCACATCATTAGTTCTTCTGTTGTTTATATATATATATATATTTGAGTCCCTGACATCAGAAATCCAAAGATTTTAAAATTAGTTGTTTTTGCAATTTTGTTTCAATAGATGTTTTTTTTTAAATAAGGAGAAAGTTTTGAGTTCTGAAAGTACTGCATGTCTTCTTAGCTCAATAAAACGTTTTTATTTAAAAAGATCAAGGACAACTTGATTTTTCATGATATGACCCTTTTCAGAATGTAACGCAAGTCTTCATCGCCAAGATAGTACAGGCATATTACTGTATTATAATGGAAAAACTTAATGCTTAGGGTCCATTATGGTGTCATACAATGCTTGTTAGTTAACTAACTTTGTTCATTTAAAATGCCTTGCATGACTATATTTATTGTGAACAGTTTAATTCAACATGCATGTACTTCCAACATGATACAGTACACAATTGAAGATGTGAAAGTTTGGTGGCAGGCGTTATGTACAGTAAATCACTCCTTTACAACAGAATGCCTAAACATTTTCTGGCATAGAAAAACTTTGGCAACCCCCTTGTGGGGAGTATGGACAGGAATTAATGACAGGCCATCTTAGGCAGTTCTCCAGCAGGTCATTAGGTAGCACAGAATGGCTTGTGAAAGAGCTCTGTGTAACATCTCCTGTTTCCATCCTCATCTCCTCCTCATCCACACTTCTGTCTTTATCAAAAAATGTCTGAAGGGTGGAAAGCAGGTCCTTAAGAACATTCAAGGACCTGAGCGTCCCATCCATAGCTAAGAAACTATTAAAACACCAATTGATCACAGCAATGCTGGTAAAATCCCATCTGAAGTCAT
The DNA here is from genome assembly GCA_032164185.1 of Moxostoma hubbsi. Taxonomy (NCBI): domain Eukaryota; kingdom Metazoa; phylum Chordata; class Actinopteri; order Cypriniformes; family Catostomidae; genus Moxostoma; species Moxostoma hubbsi. Next base: position 27,790,196 of record JAVLUX010000017.1, on the reverse strand, counting down.
GAAGCACATGTGATGGAGACACAAGCAAATGAAATTGGTCCTCCTCCTCTTCCTCCTTTACATCTTCTTCTCTAGTCTCTTCTTCAATTTTAAGTGAAGTATTAAATAACTGAGGTGTATAAGGACAATCTATATCAATTTACCCAACCACTGGTGTTTCTGTGACATCCTTAAGAAGCACAGTAGAGTCTCTCTCCCAAGATACTAACTTCCTCAATGGGAGTTAAGGGTGAGTCATTGTCCTCAATGACAATAGCGAGAGGTCCTCAGTTACAATAGCTGCCATCCTAAGAGCAAAGGAAAAGTGTGAAGAAGATCTACTCTAGCAATTCAACATTTAAAGGAATAAAATATAAATGCTGTCATCATTTGAATGAATGGACGGTGTCACAGATCTCTCTGTCTTTCCTTGCTTTTATGCTCCACGCTCCCTCTCCACTTATCACTAATCACCTGCACCTGTCTCTTGTTTCCGTTCCACTCTTTAAATACTCTGTTCTCCCCTCACTCTTGTTCTGGTCTCGTTAAGCGTTAATCGTTAATCATTTATTGTATACAGACTCACTCCTTCGTTCCTGTGATCGGGTTATCTCCACGCTCCTTCGTTCCTGTGATTTTCCTGTCTCCACGCTCCTTTGTCGATCCTCCTATCTCCACTCTCCTTCGTTCCTGTTAACTTCCTATCTCCACGTTCCTTTGCTCCTAACCCAAGCTCCTCGCTCCTTTTACTCCAGCGGAGATCTCGGAAGCTCAACGATCTCTGTAGCTCAACGATCTCCCAAGCTCCACGCTCGTCCAAGCTCCGCGCTCATTCACTCCAGTGACGTCACTCCAAGCTCCGCGCTCATTCTCCAGCTCCACGCTTATTCACTCCAGTGACGTCACGCCGAGCTCCGCGCTCATTCTCCAGCTCCAAACTCATTCACTCCAGTGACGTCAACCTAAGCTCCACGCTCGTCCAAGCTCTGCACTCATTCTCCAGCTCCACGCTCATTCACTCCAGTGACGTCACCCCAAGCTCCACGCTCGTCCAAGCTCTGCGCTCATTCTCCAGCTCCACGTTCATTCACTCCAGTGACGTCACCCCAAGCTCCACGCTTGTCCAAGCTCTGCGCTCATTCTCCAGCTCCACGCTCATTCACTCCAGTGATATCAGCCCAAGCTCCACGCACTTCTGATGCTCATCTCCTTCCCATAACACTCTTATTAAATAAACACAACCTCCGGGTTTAACACTATTCCTGTGTCTGAGCGCCATCTGTTACAGACGGTAACTGAAACTCCCAATCCCAATCTTCTTTTTTGTTCCGCGGAGAGAAAAAAAGAAGAAAAAAAGCCATATGGACTCAGAACAACATGGGTGTGTAAATGATGACAGAATGTTTATTTTTGGATGAACTAACCATTTAGGTTGTAATGTAATAAAAAAGAAAAACAAATATACAGTACAGTATACAGAGTGTGATCAAGTGTGTTAACTCTCTAGATGGAGGTATTTTAACCTTTTTATCTTTACAAACTGATTTAAAGTAGGCCTAATAGTTCACTCAAAATCATTTTCTCACCCTCATGCCATCCCTGATGCATATGACTTTCTTTCTTCTGCAGAACACAATGAAGATTTTAAGAAGAATTTTTTAGGTCGATGGCATGTCAACTGGGTCCAAAACTTTTAAGCTCAAAAGCATGTAAAATCAGCATTAAAGTAATCCATACGTCTCCAGTGGTTTAATCCATGTCATCAGAAGTGATATGAGACAGATCAAAATGTAAGTAATTTTTTTTAACCATAAATCTCCAATTTGAAACATTACAGTTCTGTTTTTGTATCTGGTGATACACATCCTTAGTGCATATCACCATTTATTCGGCAGGGAGAAGAATTTATTGTAAAAAAGGACTTAAAAAGTACCATTATCACACATCCGGTATTTGGAACTCAAACGTGAACAACTGGAGGGTAAACTTCGATAGTGGTGAATGGGAGTGTATGGGAGACCACTGCAAATATAATTTTTGCTAACACATTTTCTTCATCATCACATCACATCATCACAGTCTGTGAAGAGGATCATTTACATACAGTAGGTACATTTTCGAAAAGCCAAGTGACTCCCATCGACAAACACATCTTCATAATTCGGTAAAGAGAGATTTTCTTTTAGTTATACAGATATTCAGTATGCTCAGTATGTTCAAGAATATGTTATTTGGTATTAATTATCCATAAAATAAAATGCCCATTGTTTTACCACCTTATAACAGGTTGATAATTCAGAACGTTTTGCATGCACTTTGACATTACATTACGACTGACTGCAACATTATGAAACATTGAAACACTGCAGACATAAACCACATTATGAAACTGTTAGCACAAATGAAAGTGAAATCATAACCCCCTCGTTCAGCACTTCACCTTTGCCGCATACATTTCAGGTACATCAGATTGGCAAGAATCACCATTAGAACAGCAGCTGCCAAACAAAGTCAAGTTACTACCTGTATGCACTTTTAATTCAAAATTAACCACAATGAACTAGTTCTAAGTGGCCTAACACTTAAAATTAGATTATTGGAGTAACCTAATGAAGTCAGGTTAACAGTTAAGTTTTAGGTTAACATTTCTTTCAGTGTAGTCTAACACCATAACATTTAATCTACAGGTTATTATATTGTAGTTCAAATGTGCACAGCTAGAACCAAATCCCTATATGCTGGTAATAGAATACTGTATGGAAAACATTTAAATGCACTAATTACTATACAAAATTATTACATTCCCACTATTTTCTTTTTGGTTTAGCCAATACTGTACTTCCAAACTCTTTTGCTCTGTAGTACTTCAGCTTGAGAGAGAAAAAAAAAACAAAAAGAAAAAAAACATTTCCAGATCCATGTTTGTGGTCAAACTGATGTAATTGTCTCAAGGCAAGGAGCTCTACTATCTCCCATAAATGTTCTTTATTGCACACGAAGGCAAGGCACTTGTTGTGTTGTCTGGAAGAGGTTGATATGTTTTAGCTATATCCCCACACATCAAGCTTTTTTTGACATTAGCAGGTAGCTTTTCCTTTGGGCCCTTTGCTCACAGAGTTCCAGCCAGAGATCAGGACATCAAAACTTTTCTTTAGACCAGCAGTTCCCAGCTGAAATATCTAGGACAAATGTGAGGCACAGTTTCTTCAAGCAGAAAACACACAAAACATAAACAGATGATTGATGTTTAATCAGTTATCAATAATTATTTATAAAGCATGCATTTGCTTTATTTACACTCTGTATAGTCTACTTTATCAAACAAGCCTGACAACTGTTTCATTGACAGTTTCTATTTATATCATGCTCTGTGTATACTGTATGAGTCTTGATGTGAATGCTATTAAATAAAAAAACATGCTTAAGTGTCCGATAACTAAGAATAACAGAAAAATGAAAAAGTAGCATTTATTACTTCATGTGGCTCTTCGGAGCAGCAGTAGTACATAAGTCTTGGTGATAGATCTGCTTGGTGTTGTGTGGTCACGTTCATGTGTTATGCATTCTGTGAAGCTCCCCTGTATGTTGTGGGATTATTTGTATGTCGATTTGTGCAGCAGCATATCCTACGTGCTCAATGCAGCATGTCTTGCATTTTGTCTAATTGTGCGGGAGCAGGTGCATGTCCACATGCTTAACTCAGTATGTCTATGTATTTTCTAGCATTACCAAGCCTCAGTATTTGCTCTGCAGCAGCAGCACCACCAGCAGCAGCATAGCACACCTCGTGCACCAAGACCAATATCCTATCAATATGTCATAACCACATTAACATGCCAAATCTTTCCAATAGTCATGACTAAAATGACAATAGTTTATGACAATAAACTCTATGGGCCCAATTTTAAGAGTTCTAGAGCTAAGCGCAGCACTATGCCATAAGTCATAAGCACAAAGTCAGTGGGCATGTCCATGATGTTTTGGTATTTTCATGCAAGAATGTGCTAAATCTAGGTGCATGTGGGTTTGGTGAAAAAGGCATGAATTGCGCTAATGGGTTGGGCCAAGTGCAAATAAAATCTGAGGGTTTTTTCCGGTTATTGCATCGTCTGCAATATATGTAAACTGTAAATGTAGGAACTGAGTTTAGACTTTGCACTGAAAACAGACGTGGTATTGAAACATCTTAGCGCATGTGGCACGGTGGAGGGCGGGACCGGCGCGTGATTGCGCACGCCCGGTCCCGTATCAGGCTAATTGAGCCGTCAAGAGGGATAAAGGCCACTCGCAGACGGTGATCAGGAGAGAGAGCTTAATCAGCAGACATGTCTGCTGTCCTATATGTTTGTTTAAGTTCTTCATTAAATTATTATTTATGTTGACAAGCCGGTTTCTCGCCTCTTCCTTGCCCGTAACGTGAACTGTTTTACAGCGCAATTACCTATTTCTCAGGAAATTAGCAAACTGTGATTTGTGGCACTTCATTAACATACAATACACCCACAGTTTGCTCACATACACCTACAGGCAGTACAAATACTCCCACCCATGGCCACTTGCGCTGGCACGAAAACTGTCCTTAGAACTAGAGCTCTTATAAAAACTGAATAAGACAGCGTCTGGTCATTGCATGTAGTGCTGTGCTTTACGTGCCAACGGAAATAGAGGCCTATGTGGTGCAAGCTGAAATGTTTTTTTGAACTTGCTATCTGTTAGCAAATTGGCTCTCTCATATATGAAATTTTAAGCCAATCGGCTCGCATGGTGTAAGCTGATTGGTCCTTTGAAATGCAATCGGGTAGCCAATCAACTTGGGTCTCTCTCTTTGTCTAACATTTAAATACGCCGGTTTTACTGTAGTATGCTGCAAGAGTTTTTCTCTGAAACCAACCTCTACACAAGCTCCATACTGTGTGTCTAGATCTGCTAAATGTGCCTTGTTTGCATATCTGTTTGTGCAGTAGCATGTCCTACATGCCTGATGCTGCATGTCTTGCAGTTTGTCTAATTGTGCGGCAGCAGCAGCATGTCCACATGCTTAATGTCTGTGCATTTTCTAGCCGTAGCAACAGCAGCAGCAGCCAAAACCAATATCCTATGAATATGTCATACCCAAATTCACATGTCAAATCTTTCCAAGAGTTGTCATGGCTCTAATTCTTTCATCATTCGTGTTGTTCCAAAAACCTGTATAATCACAACATGAGATGTTAGGCAAAACTGACACCATTCACTTTCATTGGGAAAAAGATGCAATGAAAGTGAAAGGCGACAGAGTTTAACATTCCCTCTCTTTTTATGTTCCTCAGCATAAAGAAAGCCATAAAGTTTGGAACAACATGAGCATAAGTCAATTTTGACTTACCCTAAAGTCAATTCAAGTTTTGGGTGAACTATCCCTTTAATGATAAACAGTCCCATAGCACTGCTCTTTTAACACCAGCAGGGTGGTGATAACACTGGTTAAAAACTGTTATGGCGACTACTTTTTTTAGTTCTTCATAGTTTTTACTTTTGTCACACAACATGATAATAACAGACATTTTTTGGCCACATTCTAACCAAGTAACAAGTAACTAATGTCTGTTTCACAGCTTGGTTAGAGTAGCTTTACTTTGGAAGAGACAGAAACATTTGCTCATAGCCGAATCTTCCGCTGTTGCCTGTGCTTCCTGTCATGCCTCAAGCCACAAGTTAAGAATAGCTGTAGTGTCGCATTTGTGCCAGCCTGATCTGTAGCTCTAAGAAGGCACATATATAACATAGAAGACAGAGGACATTAATATTTTCACTCTAGTAACAAACACATTAGCCTAGTCCATTCTTAAAATCATTTAGGCAATGACACTGATCTACGCTGTCTCTAGAATGTGTGACTACAGTGATGTGCCAAGCAGGACTAGGCAGGGCATAAACATGCCCACTCATATGTAAACCACAGTTTACTCTCTAATAGTTTTGTGCCACCACAAGTTTTTTTTTTTTTTCTTTTTATAAAATTAGAAATCTAAATGTATTGTCATCTGTCGTAGCCCTGTGAATGTGAGGCCCATCAATCAATAGTTTTCAGTTTCGGTTTAGTCTGACATGTGGACCTGTCCTTTTGAGTGTGATATCTTTTTTTCCACCACCCATATGTTTTGTTTTGGAATAGTAAAATCTAAGAACAATCTAAAGTAATTAAACTGTTCTGTGGAACAAGTTAAATTCAAATGAATTTTCAAGGAAAAATCTTGTTGGGAACACAAGCTTATTTACATACGCATAGTTTTTCTGACCTAAAATAAATGCAACAGTACATTATTTGGGGATTTTCAATTATCTGTATGCAACAAGATATGAATCTGGGCCCAGTTACACGCCTTAAAGGGATAGTTCACCCAAAAATAAAAAATAACCCTCATGAGTGATTTTCTTTCATCCGCGAAACACTTAAAAAAAGATGTTAGGCAGTATGTAAAGCCCAAAGTATACTTCAATTTTGACATGAACGCTCGCCGTCTGCATACAGTCTAATGTGAGCCTATCAAAGTGTAATCCATCTGACTGTGCTACACAGGCTGTTGGTGCATGCACGCTATGACTGTACAAGACACCAGACTATTTCTCTTCAGGAGTTTAGACCCATGAAGATGTCCTAACAGTCCTTCAGACTTGAGTTATAGAAATGCAGGTATCTCCTGATCTCCTCACACATGAGTTCTTCATGTGCACATCCACTGTTGACAATTTTACCTTTGTCTCCTGTTGTTTACCAGCGATTTCATCTTCTTCTAGCGCATCTTCGTGACAATAAGGACTCAAATATGAGTGTTGCCACCTTTTGGACCCACTAATAAGTGCAAATAATTCCAGGCTCATGAGCATTTTGTGCATTCAAAGACGAACTGTTAAAATAATTAGGCTGTGCGCGTTCAGTGCTCGAGCACTCTGTTGATGACGAGAATTGCATCATGTGTCCTGTACAGCACGTGGACGCTCAGCGTTCACATATGACAGAAGTATACTTTGGGCTTTATTCTGTCTGACTGAGTCTGTCATTTTGCCTAACATTTCATTTTGTGATTCACAGAAGCAATTACAACATGATCACAGGAAATTAACATGCTGCTTCTGAATGTTTATGCACTGTAAAATCAACCCCATATTGCCGAATTACTGACAGGCACCATCCCGCATCAGGCATCAATTCAAATGTGTTCACCTTACCCTGTGGTGCTACCAATGTTGGGTAAGTAACTGCAATCTGACAAGAATATAAAAATTGCCTAGCACTACTTCATAAATACTTTTATGACAGTAACTAATTACTTTGTAACTGGAAAATACCCAACACTGGGTTCTACTGAAAGACTATGGTGTAATCCATACAATGTTAGTTCTTATTCCAGGGAAAGAAGGAGGTAATCACATTCACTCCAAGGGCAAATTCCAATCAAAAGATATCATCTCTATGCACTCACTCCAAAGGACAAAGCTCTTGACTTGGGCACAAAGGAGCATTGCATTACTGTATGAAGGTACTCTCTGCAAAATAAATTATTTTCTTACTTTAGTTTGGAACAACCCTATGAGTGGGATTCCCTCTCCCACAGTGCCCTTCAAGGGCGCAAAAATGCTGTTTGGAAAACGCCCCAAGACAACAGGAAACAAAGTAAATATTCTCACATAAACAATACAACTCGCTTTTGGCCCCACCATGTGAACATTTCACCTTAAAAACATTTCTAGCTTGAGCCACAGATGGCAGTGGTTTGAATTTCGATAAGTACTGACCGATTTTAGCAACAGAACTTTTGACCTCCTGCTGCCAAATTCACAGTGTGATCAGTCTGGAAAGATTTTTTTTTTAAGTTAAGAAAAACCTTAGTTATAATTGAAAGGGTGTGGACACTAAGGGTTTGCTGGTGAAACATTAAAAAATTGTTCCCATTGTCTTTAACAATTTGACCGACTTTTTAAATAATAACATTTTTTGCAGTTTAAGCTCAGAACAAGTTCTCGAAATCATTTCCAGACTAGTGATGTAGGAGTGGGGTTACTGTAAGAGGATGTGAAGCAAATGGTGGAAAATCCTGCTGTTAAACTGTGGGTATGACAGTTATAGGTGTCAAGCCAAAGACAGGTAGTCTTTCCACAGAACTAAATGCATGAAGGTGCAATGCATCACTTGTGGGATGAGGTTAAAGACACCTGAAGTGTTGTGAAACCAATCTTGCTTGAGAGAGTGATGTTAACAAATAAACAAACGTTGTGATTCTGCGTGCACAAACCATAAACTGCATGGCTCTTCTCCCCCAGTCGCATTCACAGACATTTACAGACACAAACCACAAGCTCTAAACAATTACAAACAGCCGTTTTACTCACTGTTCTCAATAAGTCTCTTGTCTCTGAATGTAGATGGTATAATTTGTAATAAATCCTCTCCGTTTTCCTTGGTCAAGCTGTTCCCATTGGATCAGAATTTTCTTTTCGCCAACAGTGGTAATTGCTACATCTGGACCAGTCAGTGGACCTGAAAAATCTAAAATAACAAGTCAGGTTAGGGTAGTTATCAAGCAGTTATTTTATTATTATTTTTTTCAGGAAAATGTTGAACAATTAATAACTGCTTGATAACTACCCTAACTGCAACTATATTAACTTCTTAAATAGACCTTAAATTCCCTAGTTTCCCTAGTTTCAACTTAACACCAATCCATCTGCACTCTAAAAAATGATCTGCCCCCTTGTGGTAACTTACTAAACTTAACAGGGTACAACGGGGCTAAAGGCACACTCTAAGGAAAATTAGCAATTTTTCTGGTCACAAAGTGTATCAGGATTCAAGGAATACATTTATTTGTATTAAATATTGATGGAGCAACATAATTTCTGTGAAAACTAACAATAGAAGTTTGTTTTGAATAAAATTAATTTAAAAGAAAGAAAAAAAGGGTGTATAAGGCTCCCTGACTTGGGGTAAAAGGCCCCCCCGGGATTTTATAGTGATACCGTGTAGATACTGGGGCAATAGTAATAGGGCACAATTTGTCAACTTATGCAAATACTTTTGAGACAGCAAGATGCTCTTTTGAGTAGCAAATGTACATATTGCTTATTTAAAACAACCACTTCAGAAAAGGGTGCATAATGTCCTGTTCATTTCAATCACACGTCACATTTCATTACATCTTAAGTATTATATTAACAAACTAATCTCCATTGTGATTGGATCAGTCAATGTGAGCCCACTTTGGGCTATTCCACCTGTGGCAGGGTGAGCAAGAGACAGACACAGAGGGTGTGTGTCATCAAGCCTTGGAGAGGCATTTATTGGAAATAATAATAAAAGAAAAATGTCCATAAAAGGGTAAAATAAAGTGTCCAGGGGGAATAGTGTTCGTAATAAAGAGGTAATCTGGCATCTTCGCGGTGAGACAGGGCTCCGTGAAGGGTGGGGCAGTGTCTATGGAATGGCCCAGGCATAAGCTGAGTATGAGGGGTGGCGGCATCCTCGGCGACCTGACTTCTCAGGCCCACGGCAGGTGAGATTGGAAGGCGGAACTACGAGGAGGAGGGGCGGATCATTCCGCCACAACCCCATTAAGAAAACAATGTGTTTAATAGGGCCTTTGGCCCCTGTAAATTTCCTCAAAATCACATTTTAGACAATTACACACAATGATCTCATGAATCAGAAATTTTTTGCAGTGTATAGTGACAAACAGGTGTTTATGAAAGTACTGTGGAAAGTTTTTTTTGCTTTTTAGTGTTTTGGGAGAAAATAAAATCATAGGAGCTTTTTACCCCAGGGAGCCCCATTGCACGCTATTACTATTACTAACAACTACAACATCAACAACAACAACAATAACAACAATAACAACAATAATAATATCAACCACATAAAAATAATGATCATCAGCATCATCACAAATCTATACACTAAGTATGAGATAAGAAAGACAAACACCAAAAATATACTGGAAGTGAACTAGACTTACTCTCTTCTTTTGCATAAACTTGACGAGAAGCAGGGTCAGAAAATCCACTGGCTTCCTCGATGTATATTGAAATGTTGCAAAGGACAGCAGCTTCCAAACCTGAAAGTACAAGTTCAGAATAGTTGAATGACTTTATAATTAAACATATTTTGGATAATGGACATCACCATATAACCTCATTCCAGATGATACATACTTGTTTTGTAACCTTTCTTCCAAAATATTATATTATTCAGATTTGTTAAATACATCTGTGATGGATTTGTTGAATACTATGTTTTACCTTTCAGGAATATAGATTTGTAGTCTTTTCCTAATCTCTTCCATTGTAGCTGCACTGGGCTTTGTTGCCATTGAACTACAAAACCAAGAACACCTTTCACAGCCTAAATGTAATAAGGCAAGTCCCAGGCTAGATACATATTGCCTCCTGCTTCTGGAGTTAAATATGTTATAATGGGGGCCAGTTTACCTGTGATGCACAAAAAGGCTCTTATGTATTGTAAGTCATAATTCAAAAGTTTCAAATTCAAAAGCCACACATTATTACTATTTTCTACATTAAAATAATAGTCAAGTCATCAAAACTATGAAATGACACAAATGGAAGTATGAAGAATTGTGTAGCAATCAAAATTGTAAATAGAAATTTAAAGCTATGTTCTATTTTAGCTTCTTCAAAGAAGTCAACCTTTGCCTATTACAGCTCTGCACATTCAGAAGTGTTCTCATGTATGTATATTTTTCACAATTTATAATTGTTTATAATTTCATGGTTTTAAGCTTTATCCATTAGATAATTTTTGCGACAATAGTGTAACCAAAAGGAATTGCAAAAATAAACCTTGTTTTCAAACTGATTCTCGAATACACTCTGTGTCTGACATTGGTCGAAAAAACAGATAGTCCTGCCCCAAGCCAAGGTGTGGTGATGTGGGCGTGGCCGAGCGACGTCTGTGGAGAGCGAGGCCAAGAGATGAAGAATGGTAAGGATTGACACCTGTGGGAAATTATATCTAACAGCTGTTTGTGTTTGCATTGAGAGCTGGGAGGGATAAAAGGGCTGTACGAACCACCGGAGGAGAGGGAAACAGATGCACGCAGCAGAATCTGGGGTGTGTGTTGCTCAAAAGCAAACAGTGTGTGATACTGCAAAGCATTGTGAAAATAAATAGACTTACGTGGATTGTTATCTGGCTCCTGCTTCCTCCTTAAGAGAGAGTTATAGAACTTTGTCATGGCCCAAACTCATGCCATGTTGAGCGATGTTGCTATGTCAAGCTGGCTGGGCCGCTCCAACAAACAGAGCAATTTTGAAAGCGCTACAGAGTCACAGTGTTTACACTTTTTGGGGAAATCAACCAACTTACTTATAGTTATCGCTACATGTTAAGATAGGATATGAGAAAGAATTTTTGCATTGATAAAACTACACACACACACCAGCTTTATAGGAATGTTCCTTAATACAAGTTAATCTTAATCAACAGCATTTGTGGTATAATGTTGATTACCACAAAAACTACTTTAGAGTCGCCACTCATTTATTTAAGAAACAAAAGTGGTTACAACAAGGTTCTTACACTGAAAGTGAATGGGGCCAGTCCATAAATGCTACAATACACATCATTTCAAAAGTATAGCCGCATGATTTAAACAAAATACATTTACACGATTTTAGTATTATAAAATCACATACTAACCTTATCATTGTAAAGTTGTATCCAATTGCAAGGATTGTAAGGTTTCAATGTCATGACAATGTGTCATTTTGGAAATAACTATATATATATATCTTCTTTATAAGTTAACTTATATTCTATCAAATTGCCATTGTAATCTTCTGATGTGTACGGCTGAAAGATGCAGCAAAATTAAATAGACACTGATGATTAAAGGATTGTTCAAACTGGGTAAATCCCTTTGACAATGTTCTATATGACATAATAAATATAATATACAGATATATGTACCATACTTATCATATCACCCCTGACCCAGTCACTGTTTTAGAGCAAGGGCACTGATAGTGATTTCCTATTAAGTCAGAAAGTTCATTATATGGTTTCTCCATTAGGTGGCTCTGTTGGTCTTTTTAAATAGGACTAAATACTGTCATCTTGGCATTGTAGGCACATACAATGAAAGCAGGTGTGTAAAAAGTACTCAAAATTATACTTAAGTGAAAGTATGGATACTGAGTGAAAATGTTACTCAATTTAAAAGTCCAAGTTTCTAACCAAAAATATACTTGAGTGAAAGTTAAAAAAAAGTAAAGTTAAAAAGTAGTCATATCAAATTAAACTGAAGTATTAAAAAAGTAACTTTTTTCCTAGCTAGAATTACATCAAGAAAGGAGATTACGTGAGAGAGGACGCTGTTAAATTGGTTTGAAAGTTGCCTTTTTACTGTCTCTTATAACTCTCATATTCTCCCTGGCATTCACAACCTGGCCAAAGAATTATGTTAAAATAACAAACTTTTTAGAAAATTGTATTTTTATGTGGCCTGTTGTACATAACACAACAATTTCCTGGTAGAATGAACGCTAGAGGTGCTAAAATAATGACTTTTATCCCCTTTCACTCAAATCACTTGTAAAATGACCAATTATCAGTTCATAAACAGTTTTCGCTCTGTTCCTCACATAATGCAATTTTATGACATTTAAGACATTAACTATATCACATGTCTCATTGTTTAAATGTGATCAAACTGAGTGGTAGCTCAACTGATAGAGTGTTGCAAATGCAATACAAAAGACCAAGTCCTGAAGAGCACGTGAGTTGACACGTGAGCCCAAAGTGTCATACAAGCACCACAAAATGACATGGTTGCTTCGGAAACTTTGTTTTTCATCTCACATTTGCTATCAGTTAGGCTTAGGTTTAGACCTGTTTAAATAGTCAGCATTCTCTTGAGCATTCTCTTGTCAACCTTGTTTTCTCAGAGTTGCCTTGCTCTTTTAAGGGGCAATGACCTAGATTTGTGGTTCATAATGCCTGTTCTGAAACTCAATGTCTATTTCAACAGATGCATCCTACTTACTATTCCACTTTTTTAGTCATCACTGATCATTAAATTAACTTGAACTGCTCTTAAACATTCAGAAATGAATACTATACAAGCAAGCAAATCACAATATGATGAGATATAACATTAACATTACCAGTTATGTAACACAGCTAACTACATCAAGAGGGCAAAATATGAGGTCTTTTGACCTTGATGTTTCAAGAAAACAGTCAGCACCTGCTTCATTGAACTGCAAGTGTACCTAGAAGTGGGTCTAAATTCAGTTTAAAGTAGGCTAACTAAAGGTCACTTTTTTAATGAATTATTTATTTTTTTGATAAATTATTGAATTGAGTTTTCATAACTTTATTAAAGGTCTCTAAGGTGTGGCGTCCAGAGAATAAATTCTCATTAAAAGCTGATGAATGAAAAAATAAATTTTGATACAAGTAGTTTGGATTGGAATAATGTTAAAATAAACAGTGAAGCCATTTTGTTTTATTTATATATTTTTGTATATTATGCATACAAAAAAATGTTAAATAATAAAAAAAAAAACATTTGTCCACCAAAACAAAATCAGGTGGTGTGAACACCATGCAAGAAGCCATTCTGTTGTCATGTGAAGAAACTCATACAACAGAAAGGACCCTTGTTGACGAGTGAGAGAAGAAATATATTTTTGAGTGTGAGAAGTTTTTAAAAAATATCAGATATTTTGACATTTTTATGATAAGGCACATTTTGTTAAGGCCAAATGGAGAAACCTTTCAAAAATATATTGATATTTGTGACTCAAAAATTAATGATATTTGTAAAAAAAAAAAAAAAAAAAAAAAAAGATTTAATGCGTTTTACGTATTTTTTAAAAAAAATATATATAAAATGTTATAACTGTTTTTCAAAAATGTGTGACACTAAAATGTACACAAATTGTACATTTCTACAAACTTGTTTTAAACTATATTTTTAAAAGATTTAAAATTTGTATAATCTCGGGCAACCTAATTTGTCAAACACTAACCCTTATGACCCATATTACAAAATAATACAAAATAGTAAAAGTAAATAACAATAATAAAAACTATTTTACCTAGCCTGTGGACGACAATGAATTGTATAACTTTGGTGTTTGAATTCACCTGACTACTGGAAAGGTGAGTGGTTTGTCAGGGTGCGCTGTTACTATTATTATGCACTGATGCTTTCTGAAGCACAGTTTGTAGCAGCTATAGCAAATACAGTGGAGTGTCAGTGGATAATTATGCAACTAATTACTTTTTAAAGGACTGTAACACAGCTCAACCGAATACGAAGAGACACCAGTTTAGAAGCAAGCCCTGAGTTTTGAGGAGAAGCTCCTGTACTGAAGTTTATGGTTTTCTGTTCATGTTCGAGATCCACTTATGTGAAGGACATACGCGCCTGACTTCTGCAGAAGCATCCAATTGCACCAAGTCTGGCTTGACAGACAGGAGCACGTGTCCAATGCCACTGTAAGGTCCCACCCTTATCTGAGGGCATAAAAGAGCCTGTATGCACTAATTTTCTCAGTTGGCATTTGCTTCTCGCAACCTCTATGCGGAATACTCACAGCTCGACTGGTTTTCACATTTCACAATGGCTCTCACTCACAACAGTCTATAGAAGAACACATCCTTGGATCAGCCTTTACCAGTCGTGACTGCCAAAGGAGTTCTGGTCAGTTTGCTGTTTTATTCAGCCTGCAAGCCATGCTTGCTGGCCTTTGTGTTTCTTTACAGCTGCCCGGCTTTCATCATTGCCATTTTCCCTGCCCAGGCCCGACTTCCAAGCATTTTTACCAAAACGATGCTTGACCTAAACCCACAACAAGCAGCCTAGTCAGCAGCCCAACTCTGCCCCCCAAGCCCTGGGGTAAAATGTAATGCTACTGCCACGTCTAAGAAACCCCCCAACCCTGTCCAACTCCATAAGACTGTGGCCTGCATGATGTACGGGGGTGGGGTGGCTGCCTGAGTTCCCGTTTACCAGCCCCATGGATGCGAGTACAGAAAGCATTTGGACTCAAAATGTACACAATACCTCGCCTTGCTAGATAATTCTGAAAATGACTTTATGACCTGTGATCACTTTAATAACTGAAAAATGAATGATTATAGCCTGATGAACCTTTTGTAAAATCGATGATTATAATCTTTACTCTGTAATTTAATGGATTTTTTTTTAAGAATGGTAACTATTCAGGATAAAACACCTCATGTTTACTATTGTGGAAATTATTTCTGCTTTTCAGGAATGTTTATGTTAATAAATGTTTTTATGCATTCAGTTGTTTTTGAGCGGGAAATTTGTAAGAACCCTTTACACAAAGGATTGTAAATAAACATTGAAAAGGACAGACCATTTATCCATGTGACTCTGAAAAGCCACGTCTGATTGGCTCAGGACATCTTTGGGGTGCAGACCATTTCAGCTCAAAAGTTTCCTACCAAAGAAGAAGTCTTTGGTGGAACACTCTCTTCTTCAGCTCTCTTGCTCCTTCCACTTCCTCTGCAGAATGCGGAAAGTTTCACTGAATTCCTAACACACATCCTTTGGTGTCATATCACTGTTCAGTCACTGACATACTATGCTTTCTACAAAACCTTCTGGACAAGGGTAAATCCTTTTCTACCATCAAGGATTACGTGGCAGTCATTTCTGCTTGCCACATTGGCTTTAGTGACGCAACAGTGGGGCAGCATCCTCTCATTCATAGATACATGAAGGGTGCTTGCCATTCTGTGCCAGTGACAAGCTTGTTCTTGAGTGGGACCTCTCCATGGTGCTGGAGGCTCTGTCACAGCAGCCTTTCGAGCCCTTGGAGAATATTTCTTTAAAGTCACTATAAAACAGCTTTTCTCCTGGTGCTGTCATCAGCCAGGCATGTCAGTGATCTGCATGGCTTATCTGATCATTCTTCTTGTACAAGATTTTCCTCGG
Organism: Moxostoma hubbsi; assembly: GCA_032164185.1. Taxonomy (NCBI): domain Eukaryota; kingdom Metazoa; phylum Chordata; class Actinopteri; order Cypriniformes; family Catostomidae; genus Moxostoma; species Moxostoma hubbsi. The sequence goes on along the minus strand of JAVLUX010000017.1, from coordinate 27,774,249 downwards.
GCATGGAAAAGGTTTCTCTAAGACCCAATCCAGCCTTTATGCATAAGTGCTTCCCAAAATTCAAAGGGGAGGTGTTAGAGCTCAGTGCTTTCCACCCACCTTCTTTCACCAATCTGGAACATGAGATGCAGAAGGCTTTGTGTCCTGTGTGTGCGCTCCAAATGTATTTGCGTAGAATTGAGAATATCAGAAAGAGTGACCAGCTCTTTGTCTCATGGGCTTCCCCACATGTGTAAACCTATATAAAAAAAATCCTTTCCCATTGGCTTCTGGAAGCAATATCTATGGCATTTAGCTCTAAGGGGCTCCAGTGGCATGGCTGCTTCCTGGGACCTGTTTCAGGGAGTCTCTCTGCAAGATATTTGTTCAGCTGCATGTTGGGCTTCCCCCACATTTTTGTCAGGTACTACCGACTTGATGTCACCAGAATCCCAATAACACATGCAGTTTTGGGTGTGGATTCTTCATAATGGGTTCACCCATAACCCTTTCCCCCTCTCACTGTGTACGTGTCACCCCATAGGTTTCACATAAAGCACTTTGCATGGCCTCTTCTCCCTTCTTTGTAATGTGTATGGGTTATAGAGCCTGCTAATATCATATAGGATGTGTCAGGCACCACCTTTAATTAGGAGACCATATTTTTTGGCTGATAGCATCTCCCTGTGAGTGTATAGGGCAATCGGGGAGTTGTCTATATCTTCCCATAGGTGGATCTCAAATATGAGATGATGAAAGAGAATGATAGGTTTCCTATTCTGTAACCCCAGTTTTCTGAAACATTGAGTGGAGAGATCCATGCAAGCTTGCCCCGCTTGCTTCACAAGTGAATATGCTCACTGAGGAAAGTAGCACATACAGGTCCTTTTATCCCCTCAGCTAAGGGCGGAGCCTTACAGCAACATTGGACATGCGCTTCTATCGGTCAAGCCAGACTTGGTGCAAATGGATGCTTCTGCAGTGGTCAGGTGCATATGTTTGTTTATGATGAGAGAAGTCAACTCAGCGTGTTATCATTACATAATCATTCAGATTTATTTGCTTCTTCAAATACAACAGTGAAGATAAATTTTTATTTACACTCAATTTCTGGTTGCTCGTGAGCTAAAAGCTAAAAGATGAAGTCATGAATACTTGAGTCCTTTAATCTTTTGGACAGACACCCCAAAATATTGTTTAAAAAAATATGGTAAGGATTAGAGGCTGTTGTTTATCGTATCATGTCTTATATAATAAAGTATTTATTTGAAGAAGGAAGGTGCAGGGCCGGCGCTACCTATAGGCGGACTAGGCAGTTGCCTAGGGCCTCGGCCTTGGAGGCGGGGCCTCCAAAACATACACATGCTTAGCTTATCCACCAATCAAGAGCAGCAAAATACTAGGCTGTTTGTCCATTGGATGTAACAATTGTCATTCACTTCCTGTAGTTAAACCAATTAATATCACCGTTTACATGTGAGTCACTCCCAACCTCTGAATGCATGAATGAAGAGATTGTATATGAAGATGAATAAAATCCAACTTTTCTGCAAATTTATCTGAAATGGCGCCGAAACGAACTCATCCTTCAGGGGCTGTTAGGCGTAAAGCTAAGCAGGCACGCAAAGAAAGTGCAGCTCGTGATTCAGGTATCATCTATTTTTGAGTGATTGCAATGTATTGTAAAAAATAAACTGATTCTGACGATCAGAGTCATTTTGAGAGATCATTTGACGGTTATCTGAGTTCAAAAGAGCGCGAGCACCGTTGATGGACTGAATTCGCTTCTGACGCTTTGAATCCGAGCATACAATGCAGAATTTTGTTAGAAAATAGAAATACGTTCTAAACGAACCGTCCGAAAGAGTCTGATTCGCGGAAATGAATCGGACTTCCAGTCACTGTTGGAGAGATAGAGGCGAATTCATGATTAACTGTTGATCTGAATCTTACAAAGGAGTCGATTCTCCTCGATGGAATCGATTACAACCTGTGGAATCGAATCTTGATTCCTAACGCCTCTGAATCAAGGAATCGATTCTTTTAGAATTGATTTCCAGCCCTAGTCAGGAGCAGTCAAAGAGCAAAACACACTATACGAGAGCATTGTTTATGTTGTTTTAAAACAGTCTGTATATCTTCTAAAACGCAGATGTTTAGCCTACATTTACTGCTCTAGTCTAATAGACCTATAGACCATAATAGACTTCATTTTTTTCCAATCATAAACACTGTTGCAATATTTATTGAAAATAAGTATGCAATTTTAAGCATATGAATAAGCACACAATTACAGTTGAAGAAATTAACTTGTCTTTTCACTTCCACTAGCAGATGATTTGTGTATCATAAGGTATTTCTCTACAATACATAATATGACTATATTAGTCTATCAAAAACAAAACTGTTCATTATCCATTCCCAAATAGTGGGTTAGTGTGTTACCATAAATAAATTACTGCAAAAAAATTCCTGACTGCTAAAAAAAAAAAAGTAATTAAATTAAAATGAAATAATGAGGGAATTTTGTGTTTTAAACAAATAATTTTTTACAGTGTAGAAAAACAAATGTAGCCTAATGACATTATTTGTTTTAAACATTACTTGTTGTAGGATCACTGATGAGGTTTCTAAAAACCAGCGGTGAGTCAGAAGAACAACAGGGCAAAGAGAGAGAGGAGCAAGAGAGTAGTCATGAGGCAGAGCATCAACAGGGCAAGGAGAGTGAAGATCCAGAGAGTTAGTTATTGATGAGTTTGCTTCAAAAAAAAAAAAAAAAAAAAAAAGCAGAAGAGTGCCTCTGTAGGTGGCCATGGAATAAGAATAATAAGTGCTGGTCCAGATGACTTTTCAGATTATCATTTTTTTTGTTTACCTTAAAGTTAAATTAATATGCACATTTAAGTAAAAATATAAAAACACTGATAACAGGTTTTGTATAAATAAAATGGTTAGGAATCATATTTGTTTCAAGTCTTTTTTTATTAAATGATGTTTTATTAACAAAGTTCGGGAGGAGCACATTCAAATAATCAACGAGATAAGAGGTACATATACTGCAGACTTACCTCTGTTCATTGACAGTTTATCAGCATCCCTCCACCACCCCCATCTCCTCACTTTGATTTTAATAATCTCTTATTGGATGTAAACACAATCCAAAATACAATGCAATCCAATGTAATACTCTGGGTTCTGGCCAGAATTCAGAGCCTGAAGCCCTCCCCTGGACAGCATGTCATAATCTTTACTCTATTTAATTTGATGTAAGTGAACTCGTGAATTCTGAAAGGTGGAGGGGAGGAGGGCGTGGCGGGGGGCCTCCAACATACATTTTGCCTAGGGCCTCCAAATGTCTAGAACCGGCCCTGGGAAGGTGTGATGAGATTTCAGGATAGTCATCAACTAAACCATGTAACATAATTGCTTGAGTTCGACTTTGTTAATGACACAAGAGTACCGGTCTTTAAACACAAAAATAAAATACCATGTCAACGAAGAGATAAGTCCCCTACACAAAATCTTAAGGCAAAGTGTTCAGCTCCTGCACATCATTGCTCATTTTAAATTTCCCTTAAATTTTAGACTCCAAAAGCAACAGCCTTAAGTGTTTGCATATCTAAACAATATTTACATTTAGTGATTCTTCAGCTCTCCGCATGAAAGAAAGTTCCAACATCAAAAGCAAAGTCTGTCTTTTCAGGATCCCTGAGGATTTGGCCTTGAGGACAAAACAAACTAAAGGTGAGTCCTCAACAGTCAGAGCATCGCATCTACTGCATCTAGAGGAACTGGATATTACTCCAGTCCAGTGCATTAAACCAAAATGAATGTTACAAATATTGCAACACTAGGCATGGAATGGCATATGTAAAAAAAAAAAAAGTCTAAGTAGTCTTTGTGTGCCACAAACTGTATTAACTTATAAACGTAAAAAATGGAAGTACAAATGTATAATGTAAAGGTGGCAGCTCCCAGGAAACACAATTTAAATCAATTAAATAAATTGATCTAAATCAAATTATTCAGGTGCCAGACAGGAGTAAGCCTGTCAAAATTACAAAATGATTCCACAGATAAGCTCTAAAAGCCACCAGTTACATACAAAATAACTTTTCTTTTTCCTTTAACCTTTAAGCTCTCTACACCAACATAACATTAAATAAGGCACGAGAAAAATAGGTTTAGTTAATTTTGCATTATATTTTCAAAAAACACAAACATCCAAAACGCATTACATGTACCTTTTACACCTCGAATATAACAATTCAGGAAAGGGGAAAACCAAAATAAAAGAATAATGATATGGCTGAGGATCCGTCCACTCCCACATTTAAATTGGCAGATTCAAGGGTCCAGTTCTCATCAAACAGCCATTTAAAAAAAAAAAAGAATAGAGAAAATACAACGATATTAATGACAAAATGTTCCCTCTAGTAGAATAAAAAAAAAGAAAGAAAGGAAATTAATTCCCACCGGCTGTTATGAAGGGGAGGCAGACAAGGAGTGAGGATCCAGGTGCAGCTTTATTTAGATGGTGCAAGGGGTCAAGCAAATGGTGAAAGCAGGAACAAATAAACATCCACGAGGGGAAAACAAAGCTACAAACACAAGAAATAAACACGGGGAATCTTCCAAGGAGGGCACAGGCAGGAACACGGTCGAAGGCAGGATAAACAAGGAAGATCATGAGACACCTAACATCAAACAATAACCAACAAAGGACAAGGTGAACATGAAGGCTTAAATACAAAACCAAAAGGGAAACAAAAGCCAATGGACAAACAGAACTCAAAACAAGATAATAAGGCAATTAACTAAAACCAATGACAAAACTAGAACTGATAATAAAGTAATCAAACAATGAACCAATGAAAACCAGACACATGAACATGGAGGGAAAACAGGACATGACAAGACTGGGAAACAGGAACATAAGAGTGATTTCAAAATAAGAGTGCATGAACAAAAGACAATATGGAACGTAAAAGGTGCCAGAACTTAAAAATAAGAGTGCATAAACGAAAGAGAATATGGAACGTAACACCGGCAGAACAGCAAACACAAATCCCAATGACAAAACACAACACAAATGAACACACATGCAACTTGGCCACGTGCATCTCTCTCTCTCTCTCTCAAACTGCTGCTTCCAGCTAGTCTTTATCCCCCTCCTGATTAATTAGCCCGGCCCAACCCTCCTCCTCATCACACTCCTCCATCACCCGACTCAGGCCGGGAAACCCCCGGAATGACGCACTCCCCTCCCCTCTCTTCCTGGAGGGGGGCGTTGCCCTACCGGCCGTACCTGCCGGCAGATCTTCCCTGCCTTTCTTGAGCCCTTGGTAAGATGAAGAGAGGGAATGGGAGAGGGAAAAAGCAAGGAGGGGCGACAGAGAGAGAGGAGAGAGGGAAAATCTTGTTCGCTGACATGCTGTCGCCTGGTCCACAACCGCTCCTCCTCCCTCTGGTGGACACCAGCTCACTCCTCCCCCGGCCAACGGCAGTGAGTCCACCGGCCCCTGGCAGATGGAACCACTCCTCCCCTTCTTTGGGCAGATGGCAGCGGTTCCTCCGGCTCTCTGTGGTTGGTAGCAATCCCTCCGTCTCCAGGCAGACAGCCGTGGGTGCTCCCCTGGCAGATGGTAGCGGTGAGGACTCCGTGACAGTGTATCCCTCCTCCCTCCAAGGTTTTGGCACCACTTTAACAGTTAAAGGACGGGCAAGGAGGAGGCAGGAACCGGCTGAAAAGTACAACGCCCAAAGACAAAACACAACACAAATGAACACACATGCAACGTGTCCATGTGGGTCTCTCTCTCTCTCTCAAACTGGTGCATCCGGCTAGACTTTATCCCCCTCCCGGCTGATTAGCCCGATTCAGGGGATCCATGTGTCCTCACGGCCTGGCACCACCCTCCTCCTCATCACAGATGTTTTCATGACAATGTCTGGTTTGGTTTGTAAGGTCGAATCCATGGTCCCTTCGACCTTACAAACCAACCGTTAACTGGCTGAAGTGGTCAAGAGAGGTGCTGTATTTTATGCAGAGAAACTAAATAAATGCAATGTTCCTAATTTTGCTCAACACTGCTCATTTAGATGCATAGCTCTGCATGATTTTCAAATGCAAAACAAAAAAGTGAAGTTTATGTTCTGTGTTTCCTCAGCTATTATCTCAATGATGATAATAGCTCCTCCATGCTTCTTTTATATGATCAGTTAACTGTTAAACTATTGTGCTAACAATTCTTGATTTGTTTCAGTGCAAGAACTTTGTTCTTAATTAAAGCAGACGAGAAACTATCAACCTCAAATTAGTGCAGTGACTTTGAATATATTTGAAAATCAAGTAGGGACAGTGTAACGATAGTGTCACCAATCACTTTATTATGTACACTTGAATACCTACTTATTCATGCGATTATCTAATCAGCCAATCATGTGGCAGCAGTGTAATGTATAAAATCAAGCACACTGTAAAAAAATCCTGTTGTTTTTACAAAAAAAAAAAAATCTGGTAGCTTTGGTTGCCAGAATAATTATGTAAAAAATACAGTTAAAATGTAACCACTTTACAGAATAACCAGTACATTTTACAGTTTAAAATGGTTGCAATTTACATGCTGGCACTGTAAAAAATTTAATACAGTAAAATTTACAGTAAAAAAAATTAAAAAATAAAAATGCCTTCTGAACCTGTAAAAATCTGTTGTTTACTTCATAAGGTATTTGTTAATCACTATAGTAACTACAGAAGGTCACATGATGACATGAAGTTCATCAGTAGTTGCTCTTCCAGGAGCAATAACCAATAAACATATAGAGAAAGTGCTCTGTATCACTCACTCAAACACTAAACACCATCATGGACATTTTACTGTATATTTTAGAGTTAATATTTGTTAATCAATTAACATTTTATTTCAGTAGCATTTTTATAGTATTTTACTATTAAAATTACTGACATTTTTTACCATGCAGATACGGTTAAGGAGTTTTAGTTAATGTTCACATCAACCATCAGAATGCAGAAAACAATGTGATCTCAGTTAAATAATTTCAGATGGAGAAGGTGCCTCCACTAAAATTCAAATTCAAATCACTTTATTGTCACACTACTGTGTACACAAGTGCAAAAGTAGGTGAAAGTCTTGTGTGCAGTTCCGAGCAACATTGCAGTAATGACAGTGACGAGACATAAACCACTTTACAATAAACAACATATTTACACAACACAATTTACATAACAAATGTACACATACTTACACAACAATTTACATATCAAATGTACACAATGCACACAATGTAGAATACACATACACTAGATAAGGGTATATAAATATATATATATACACTAATTGAATTGGGAGCGAGAATATATTTGACAGAATGAAGATTAATAAAGTGCAGTGCTGATTGTTGATCAAGTGTTCAAATTCAAAAGTCTTATTGCTTGTGGGAAGAAGCTGTCATGTAGTCGGCTGGTGCGGGTCCTGATGCTGCGATACCGCCTGCCTGATGGAAGCAGTGAGAGCAGCCCATAACTCGGGTGGCTGGAGTCTCTGATAATCCTCCGAGCTTTTTTCACACACCGTCTGTTATATATATCCTGGAGGGAGAGAAGCTCACCTCCGATGATGTTTCTGGCAGTTTGCACCACCCTTTTCAGGTCTTTGCGGTTGTGGGCGGTGCTATTGCCGTACCAGGCGGTGATGCAGCCAGTCAGGATGCTCTCTACAGTACTGGTGTAGAACCGTGTGAGGATGTGGTGGATCATTACAAACTTCCTAGATGTAATGAACAAAGACAGCATCAAGGCCTTGATGGGTGTCACCCTTACTTACACTAACACATCTCACTGGTCCTCTTGCTCAACAAACAGTGGTAACATGCTCCTCAGTGCAATCAAAGGTGAGTCAGGATATTCTTAATTTAAAGATATCAGACAGGGATATTCTTTTTTGTGTGTGAACTGAGTGGTAAACTATTTATCTACACTGTATTTACTGGGTAATCCCTGTGTCCTCTGTTCTATTAACTTAATATAAACTAAATGACATGTGTCTTACAGAGGATGTTGAGCCCTTATATCAGGAGTTAGTTGGAACGGTCATTGCTCAGCAGCTTTATCATAGGATTTCTGTCAGAATTTGTACTAGTGGTTCTTTTGAAAGGTATAAATAATGTACAGAGGAATCATCTTTTACACACTCTTCGGCCCTGTTTACACCTGGTATTGAAGGTGAATATTCTGTCTTCATTTGCTCTCTTTCATGTTGTTCCAAACCCATTTGACTTTCTTCCAGCGAAGAAATTTCCCATCAGACCTTTTTACATCAGTTCAAGTATGTTTACCTTCTCGTGGAGCAACTGAATGTGTTCTGGGTCAGCAGCGTCACAGACCTGGGGATGTGTACCGTGTTGTACCCAGTAAGTAATAACATTATTCACACAATCAGACTGCCATTTGGGGGTTCCATTTTCCTGCCAAGAGTAAATTTTTACTCCACTGATGTTAGGTTTAAGGTTTGGGTGAAGGGGTAGAGTTAATAAAATATGCATTCTTAACTTTATAACATCATTGACAACTAAAAACAAAATGCTTTACAGCTCGCTTTTGCCAACCCTATGTAAACATTTCACCCAGAAACTGTAGCTCACATGTGCCCTTGCGTTCAAAAAACTACACGTCAGCCACTGGGGAAGTAGTTAGAATTTCGGTTAGCACAGACCAATTGACACTTCGCAAAGCCCTGCTGTAAAGGGATTTCAAGGGAAAGGAGGAGGCGAGAACCAGAGCGATTTAGATGGGCAATGAGGAGGCGAGAACCGGCTTGACAATGTAAATAATAGTTTAATGATAAACTAAAACAAAAGACAAAACACACACATGACGGACACGTCCGTAAACGATCTCTCTCTCGCACCATCCTCTGCAGTCAGCCTTTATCCCTCTCGGAGGCTTGATTACCCTGATAAAAAAAAAAAAAAAAAAAAAAACAACGTACTCATTGGTTCTCTGATACACCGTCGCGTGGTCCTCGATCACTCCTCCACCCTCTCAGGCGGACGACAGCCGCTCCTCCCCGGGCAGACCGGAGTCAGACCCACGACCCCCGGTGGAGAGAACGCCCCTCCGCATTCCCGCCGTCTCGTGGGGACACTCCTCCGCCCCTGGCAGCGGCCCTACCATTCCAGGCGGTCGGGGAGTTACTTCCCACCTCCCCTCGCGCACGGTGGTCTTCTTTTGACCCCTCCGAGTTTCTGGGGGATGGCAGGGCTCTCCTCCACCCCTGGCAGCGGCTCCATCGTTCCAGGCAGTCCAGTACCCACTCGCCTTGCGGACGGCAGCCATTCACCGTGTCCGGGCAGTCGGGCTACTCCATCCCCTGGTGGATGGCAGCGGGGCTGCCCCGGGTGGACGGCAGTGTCAAGTACTCCGCAACGGGCATCCCTCCTCCTTCCCGGATTTCGGCACCAGTGTAAAGGGATTTAGACGGGCAAGGAGGAGGCGAGATCCGGCTTGACAATATAAATAATAGTTTAATGATAAACTAAAACAAAAGATACAAACACACACATGACGGACATGTCCGTAAACAATCTCTCTCTCTCTCTCTCTCTCGCACCATCCTCCGCAGTCAGCCTTTATCCCTCTCGGAGGCTTGATTACTCTGATAAGGGACCGGGTGTGTAGAATCACCACCCGGCCACGCCCTCCGCCCCGCCACACCTGCCTTAAAAGCGTTTCTGACCAATCATACCTTACCTGAGTTGATTTATCACAAAAATAATACAAAATTGTTGCTGCTTCCCCTGTTACAGTGACATGAGGTACATAGACAGGATACAGGCAGTGTTTTTTAATTATTTTTTTTTTCGTTTTTTTTTTGTAATCTTTAAATAAGTGAACAACTTACCATTAGTTCATTTATGTATTGATTCAGGTCTTAGTAAATGTGAGTGTGTTATGAAATGTTATAAGCAGTTATTTTCACGTACACCACTGTTTTGAGGTTTGTAATTGTTATCAAGTGATGCTTTTCTCTTTTTATGTTACTGTGATGATCATTTACTATGGTGATAATTTGCCACAATTCTTTCTGGAGAGTTTTCAATAAAACATACTGTGTAATTTCCCTATTTATTTTACAAAAAACGTCAGATAAATATGCTTTACTATGTCACTCTTCATTCCAGTCCATGTAATTATTAAATTAATAATGATTAAAACTGGAATTTACCATATTACATACCGTAAATATTATTTAATGAATGACCTTATTAGACCTTATTCACGCAAACGCCATCTTTGATTTTTAATGGGAATGACAACGAGGAATAGGCTTATCATCTCTTCAATTGCTCAGACTGTATAAAGCTCCTAGATCACATCTGATTTCCACAACTGGTGCTGTCTTGAGTTATTTGTATACTGAATGTTCTAGGACAGATATTTTATCAATGTTTTTTTTTTTTTTCCCGCGTAACTATCCAAAAACACTTTAAACATGGAGTTCAGCCCATTGAAGAGACTGTACGTCTATTCCCTCTCCCCATTCCCTCTATTCCTATGGCGCTGGCGTGAATAAGGTCTGCATACCTCGAGCGACTGAAACCAAGAGCGGCGGACCCTAGCGAAGGGTCTGGTTGTAAACGTAGCCCAATTAACTGCCAAAAGGTGGCGACAAAGCATTCAAAGCATTCAACTAGATATGACGTCTCATCATACGTCTCTTGGTAAACATGGCGGAAGTACAGAGGCGTCAACGTGAGGTGGAAGAAAGACGACGAGCAAAGAAATGAAGCAGCGGCGGGGATGGCGAACCAAACACTAACGGTACTCTTGAAGCTTTTAGCCGCAGGCTTTTACGGAATAAGCTCGTTCCTTATAGTTGTGGTGAATAAGAGCGTCCTGACCAATTACAGGTAAGAAGACTTTTGACTGATATTTTACTAGTGCCTGACTGTCTATAGAGCAATAATCATTTAAATAGTTGGCAACTTAGTTTGCAGCAGTATCGGTGTGATACGGGAGGACAGTGATTTCAGGTGGCTTGTGTGGCACTTTTTAAAATGGGAGGCTGAGTTTTAGTGCTTACACTGACAAAAATTACCCACACATAAAGTAGAATTATGTTTTTATAACATGGTACTGTAGTAAAGTCATAGTTTGGAATACGAATTTAATAACATGGCACGTTTAGCCATATTCTTCCATGGCATACACAAATATTTAATATATTAAAAGTACAATGGTATTTCCATCTGATGCTGCACTGACTGTGCCATCATGGAGCTGCATACCAGACAACCTATTTCTTTTTTATTCTTTTCCCCAATTTTGAACAAGTATGTGTACTGCTCTGTGAAGTTTTCTTTAAATTGACTGCAGATGGGTAAACGATGGTTATACTAGGCGATGTGACTCAGTGGTAATAGAGTTAGTAATATAGAATGATCAAGTTAGCACATGTCAATGTTTGTTTTATATAACAATCAAAACCAACGATGTTAAAATAATTGCAATAAAAGTTTTTTTTTTTTTTTTTTTTTTTTTTATAAATAGGTTCCCATCTTCAGTATGTCTTGGCATTGGTCAGGTGGGTGTATAAAACTGTTCTTTATACTCTATTAAACAGTCCCGTGTAGCACATATACAGCCGTGACCAAAAGTATTGGCAGTGACATAAATTGTGTTTTGCAAAGTTTGCTGCTTCAGTATTTGTTGATAAGTTTTTCACATGTTTCTATGGTATACTGGAAAATAATAAGCATTTCATGAGTTTTAAAGGCTTTTATTGGCAAAAACATTCAATATATGCAAAGAGTCAGTATTTATAGAGTTGACCCTTGTTCATCATAACCTCTGCAATTCGCTCCGGCATGCTGGATATCAGATTCTGGGCCAAATCCTGACTGATGGCGATCCATTCTTGCCTTATTAATGCTCGGGAGTTGATCACAATTTGTGGGCTTCTGCTTATCCACTCGCCTTTTGAGGATTGACCACAGGTTCTCTATGGGATTAAGATCCCGGGAGTTGCCTGGGCACGCATCCAAAATTTCAATGTAATGATCTCCGAGCCACTTCCTTATCACTCTTGCCTTGTGCGCCATCATGCTGGAAAATGCAGAGATCACCAAATTGCTCCTGGATCGTTGGAAGAAGTTGCTCTTGCAGGACGTTTTGATACCATTCTTTATTCATGGCAGTGTTTTTGGGCAGAATTGAGAGAGAGCCCACTCCCTTGGATGAAGCAAACCCCACACATGGATGATCTCAGAATGCTTCACTGTTGGCACAACACAGGACTCATGGTAGCATTCACCTTTTCTTCTCCGGACTATCGATTTTCCAGATGTCCCAAACAGTCAGAAGGGGGCTTCATCAGAGAAAATATCTTTGCACCAGTCTTCTTCTGTCCAATCCTTGTACTCTTGCAGAATTTCAGTCTATACCTAATGTTTTTCTTGGAGAGAAGTGGCTTCTTTGCTGCCCTTCTTGATACCAGGCCATTGTCCAAAAGTCTTTGCATGCAGATGCACTCACAGCAACCTGCTGCCAATATTGAGCAAGCTCTGCACTAGTGGTGACACGATTCCATAGCAGACTCCTCAGGAGGAGACAGTCCTGGTGCTTGACATCCTGGTGACATCCTGAAGCCGCCTTCACTGCAGTTGAACCTCTCTCCTTTGAAGTTCTTGACGATCCGGTAAATGGTTCTTTCAGGTGCAATATTCTTTGCAGCAATTTCCTTTCATGTGAGGCCATTTTGATGCAAAGCGATGATGACTGCATGTCTTCCTTTAGAGGTAACCATTGTTAACAAGAACACAATGATTGGAAGCACTTCCCTCCTTTTATAGCAATCAGTCTCCTCTTATAATCCAATCAGAATGATAGAGTGATTTCACCTGACTAGTACTCGTTCACACTTTCCCAGGTGCTGCTAATATGATTAGTGAAATGATGTTAGCTGGTCATTTTGTGCCAGGACCAAAAAACAGTGAAATTTGGATTATTGTGATTTAGTAAACTTTCTGGCCAATTAAGCTTTTTTCAATAATTTAAAATGCATCTAATCACTCTGCACAATAATCTAGAAATGATGTGAATCAACACCACAACAACTGAAGCAGAAAACTTTGCGAAACACAAAATTTATGTCACTGCCAATACTTTTGGCCACGGCTGTAGACAGTGTGAATTTTTTTCCGCAGATGCTGGTAACAGTTGTTGTGTTACGGGTGGGAAAGGCCTTCCGGTTGATCACCTTCCCTGAGTTTGATGGTAGCATTCCTAGAAAGGTAAGGAATCCTGCCTCAAACATAAAAAAAATAATAATTAAAATCTCAGATAATCCTAACTTGTGCATATTGTCATATGTTTTTTCCTTCTCCAAGCTACACTGTAAAAAAAATCCTGTAAAAAAAACAGTAAACTACAGGCAGTTGTGGTTGCTAGCATTATACTGTAAAAATATGGTGTTACCGTTCTTGAAATTAACAGCAAGATACTGGTTTTGACAGCTACAGTATACAACTGCAATTTAGCAGCATATTGCTGTTAAATTACTTACTATCTACTGTTGTTGAAATTAACGGCTTATGTTCCCAGCATGCACTGCGGCATAAAGAATTTACTTACATTTGTTTACTATTTGCTGGTTTATTTTGAAGTTGTTTTTGTTGCAGTCTAAGTTACTTGTATTTGAACGTTCAGCTTTTACTTTTTTACGTAAAAGTATGTTTGTTAATTGTCACCATTGTTGCATTTGGTATGCGAGAGTAGATATCTGTGTGTGTCTTGTTAACAACTTCTTTTATTCTGTAAATTCATCAAAAACATCAAACACTCAGTTTGCTGATATAATTTTGCTGAAATGTCATTTACTGTTTTTGCTTTTATTATTTTATACATAATGCATCAGTATTGACATATATAGTACCGTTTGCAAGGCAGGGTCAGATATTCCAATTAGCACAGTGCAACAACTTGTGTTTTACTTAAACACAAATTGACTGGCTGGAAGAACATAATATAATTATAAAGCAGGTCCAAGGTGCCAGCTCAAGAGGTTACTAATCACCATAATGGTGACATCAAACAAAACACAACACTAATTAAACTAAGACTTCTATTAAGTCTGAGTGTTTTTTTTTTGTTTGGTTCTCATTAGACAGACAAGCGAAAGCTGATGTGAGATGATAAAGAACAGATATATATATATATATATATATATATATCTATCTCAGTATATATTTCTTTCAAAATGTCACACTAGCTTTCAGATGATATCACGATTTTAAATGTTCATTTTCCCCTAGTGTCTTGTATAGAACAGCTATTTACCGTAAAACTAGTCACTTCACAGTGAGCCTGCTCTTAATCTCCCAGAATGCAACATTTTTAACTGCAAACTACTGTATTTAATAATCACAATAGATTGCTGTAGGAATTTGGCCATAAATTTACAGCAATTTTTTACAGTGTAGCTCTACAGACTCTGAATATGAGTTATTGACCAAAAAGTTTGTCTGAGGTGTTAAAAATAAGTCATCTTTTAAAAATCTAGTTTAAAATGCTTGTTTTGAATTCTTAGAAATGTTATCTTTGTGTCCAATTTGGTTCCATACAGACTCTGAATATGAGTTATTGACCAAAAAGTTTGTCTGAGGTGTTAAAAATAAGTCATCTTTTAAAAATCTAGTTTAAAATGCTTGTTTTGAATTCTTAGAAATGTTATCTTTGTGTCCAATTTGGTTCCATACAGTTTTGAATATTGTTTTAAGCATTTTCTACAAAATAATTAATTTAATGACTTAAAAAATGTCATGTGGTGTAACATCAAGTATATAGTAAAACACTTTCACTCCCTTGAATACATGAGTATAAACAATTTAATCATTAATTTCTGAAAGATTTCAAATATGTTTTTCAATGTAAAAATATGAAAGTTTTCATGCCCAGAACCAAATTTCCTTTTCGGAACAATGTCAAAATATCTTTCTTTTTTTTTAATTATTTAACGTCACACTCAGTTTGAGGGTCTAAAGTGGTCCCTCACTGTTTTAAGGTTTTTGTGAACATAAACAACAAAATGGTTACTAACTGTTGGTTACTCCACATGACTTTTTAAATATGAATAATATTTTACTGGTAAAATTACTTTTTGATTATTACACCACATTATATTTTTGACTAAGCCCCAGATAAAATCTGTAATATGTAAAATGACTTGGTTTTTATAAGATTTTAGAAGAGGTGTATTTAACTAATTGTTTTGTGTGAATTGCATTATTTTTGAAAAATTTGGATCTGGACAAAACTAACGAGCGTCACATCATTGACCCATACAGAAAAAGTTGTCTCGGTTTTATGTTGCGTGTTTAGCTACCTCAGAGTGGAAGACAGTGTTGGTTTGTAGTTCTGTTGGGGATTATGTCCTGACATTTTCATCTTCCTTGTTGATATGCTTGCTCAATATCTACTATGTTTGTTGCAGACATTTCCACTACCTTTTCTGTATGTAGGGAATCAAATAACAGGACTCTTTGGGACAAAAAGGCTAAAGTATGTTCCACTACATTCACAATGTTAATTAATACATGTTTGCCTTTTTACTTTTTGGGGGAATATTTATATGTTATACATTAAATCCTATATAGTTGTCATTGGAAAAAAAAGTTGAATTTTATATTTGTATGTTGTATATTGATATCTAAACTTTTTTTCTGTTTCAGCCTGCCAATGTTTACAGTACTGAGGAGGTTTTCTATTCTCTTTACTATGCTTGCAGAGGGTTTCTTGTTAAAGTGAGTTAATTTATTGACACTAATTATCATGGCAGCATTCCACAAATATTACATTGGATTAATTTATGATGATTGTAGTAATAATAATAATATTGATATTTTTTTCTTCTCCCTTTTAAAGAAAGAAATTCTCCCGGTCAGTTCAGCTATCTGTATTTACAGTGATTCTAGGGGCCTTTGTAGCTGCAAGGTAAATATTTCCAAATGAAAAAAGATTACTCCCCTGCAATCCTAAAGTTTTAACAGTGATTCACGATTTAACCACCAGAGTTTAACCCTACCTAGGCCATTGCAGATTAAACATTCTTTTTTTTATTTCATCATTATTATCAGCTTGATTTACACAATTTTTCTTTCATGAGGATGGTTGTTAATTAAAAAATTCTATAAGGTTCCAAAAATTGATAAATTATTTCCTGCTATACTCAAGAAATAAGTTGTTTGCTAAATCTGCAAGATTTTAATACATCAAAAGTTCAGCACAAGGAGGACTTGACCACTAACCATGTCCACACATTGTATAACATACATTTTTATATTAAGTTCAGTATCTTTGATCATTGCACTTTTATTCCTTGTGTAGTGCTGATCTGGCCTTTGACCTGCAAGGGTACCTGTTCATTTTAATGAATGATATCTTAACTGCTGCCAATGGGGCTTTTGTAAAACAGAAACTTGACTCCAAGGTAAGAATGGTGCTCAAAATGACCTTGAGTGCTCTCATAGGAAGCAGCTGTAGTAGTTTGTAGAAGTGCGTAGTCTTTTATTTAGATAAACGTCTTTCCTATACTCCAAATAAAGCAACTCTTGATGCAGTGCAATATTTTATTGACCTGTTTTTTTATCATCTGATTATTTTTTTTAAATTTTTTTTTTAAGTGTCATAAATATATTAGTGGATGATTCATCATTAATGTCCTATTCTGTCCAATATGATCATTTTGAATGAAAAAGCTTTCAGAAAGCTCTTTCTCAAATTATTCTAGTTTTGAAGGATAAATTATATTAGCTTCAAACTTTTTTGTGTTGTGTCGCTCTAACTACTATCTCCTCATTTGTAAAAGTGTTAAGACAGTAAATTATTTTATTAATTTTTTACTTTCCCCTTACAATACATTTATAAAAAGTGGTTTGATCTTTATCCAATCACAATTATAGACAAATACAGTCTAAATAAAGTAGCAAAACAAGTAGTTGTGTATTTAAAATTTTTATTGAAGACATTGAGTAATCATTCACAGTGCATGCTGGAAAAGTAAGTGAACCCTTGAATTTAGTAATTCGTAGATTGTCCTTTAGTAACCAACCTTTCCTGTAGCAGTTTGTAAGACTAGCACAACAATTGAGGATGAATTTTGGACCATTAATTCCTACAAATCTGTTTCAGTTCATCAGTATTTCTGGGTTGTCTTGATTGCACAGCTGCCTTTAGGTCATACCACAGCATCATATCTAGGATTCTGACTTTGCCATTCCAAAACAAATCTCCTTCAGGCATTTTTTTGTTTCATTACCCAACCTCTCTTAAGCTTGATGTCATGGACTGCTGCCCTGACATTTTCCTGTAAAATGTCTTGATACACTTTTGATTTAATTGTTCCCTCAATGTCTGCAAGGCATCCAGGTCCTGAGGCCTGAACGTTTTCTGAGAAGATAACTTGTGAAACTAGGAAAACTTCAGACATGCCACTTTTTTTTCTTCTTTTTTTTTGACTGAAGTGGTTTCCTTTTGTGGTGTCCTTGTGGTCTTTATGGTGATCAACATTCTTGTTCAGTGTTTTTCTTATAGTGGACACATGATCAAAGACTTTCAGAGTTTATTTTCTGGAGGAATTTTGCTGTTACCCTTGGGTTCTTACCCTTACCTCTTTCAGGATTGCCCATTGTGCTTTTGGAGTGATTCATTTTTTTGTTTTTTGTTTTTTTTTAAGATAAAGTAGCAACAGTCCTGAATTTTTTTGCATTTGTAGGCAATTTGTCCTATCATGGATTGCACAACTTGGTCTTTCGCAATGCTTTTGTAGCCTTTTCCTGCATCTCTATAATGCAACCTCTAAAGCCCTGTGAAAGTTGCTGGGATTGAGGCATGGTTGACACCAACCAATCTTTCTTGAAAATAACTAATTTGTCAGTAAACTTACTTGGTGTGCTTTTTATAGGTCAATGCACCTGTGCAAACCACATTTCCAGTCTCCTAATTTTCTCAGTTTGAAATTACTCAGTTGAATCATCTCACTCAATAGCTTTTGGTGAATTTAAGAGGTTCACTTACTTTTTCCAGCCTATACTGTAAATTATTACTCAGACTTCAATGCAATTTTGAAAAGTACAACTGTTTGTTTGTTATTATTTTGACAATTTTCTCAGACTATGATGATACATTTCTGGCTTAAGAAGCTTAAATCTATCAAACCTTTTTCATTTTTCATTATTTATTGTAAATCTCTGCTATTCTAGTTATATTATCCTGCCATTTGTTAAAAAACAAACAAAAAGAAAACTAGTGAATACTGCTGTGATTGGAAATATAATAATTGTATTGGTCTGCCATGTACCTCTATAGAAGTTTAACTTGCCCAGATGTGTGAAAAGGGTAATTTGCCTCCGCTTCTGAGACCGTTTATTCGCACATCTTATCACCTGACTTTCTGTGCATGACACCGTGGAGACTCGCAGCATGTGAGGCTCATGCTACACTCCAAGATCCACGCACAACTTGCCACGCATCCCATTGAGAGCGAGTACCTCTAATTGTGACCATGCAGAGGTTACCCCTTGTGACTCTACCCTCCCTAGCTTCCAGGCCAATTTGGTTGCTTAGGAGATCTGGCTGGAGTCGCTCAGCACGCCCTGGATTCGAACTCGCGACTCCAAGGGTGGTAGTCAGCATCAATACTCTCTTAGCTACCTCCCAGATATGCCTGTTGTTAAATTTATGTAAAAGGGCGAAAATCCTTGGCTGCTTACTAATTTGGTATGGCAACATGAGTAGCGTTTATTGCATTACCCTTCCTACTTAGACTGAAAAAATAGGTAATTTGTGCTCTATTTGAAGCATGCTGATAAAGATATAGTACTTTTCAGACTGCTCCAGATTTCATATTTTATGAAAGTAAGGGTAGATTTAGGTATATTTACCTAAAGCCATGGCAACTTGAACAATAGAAGCCAAATGTTACAACTTAAGACTAATTCACAATCCTTGAAGTTAGATTTTTGTCTTCATACAGCTGTTTGCATGCCAGCTGGTTGTGATCTTAGAGCAGCTAGTGAAGTGGGTGTTAGACAAGAGGGCAATAAAGACGTGGCTGTTTTGTACCTGAAAATCCATTGTCGTCTTTTCTTTGTGTTTTTTAGGAGCTTGGAAAGTATGCCCTGCTCTATTACAATGCTTTATTTATGATTCTCCCAACTCTGCTGTTGGCACATGTCACAGGAGACATGGATAAGGTAAGAGGCTTATGCATGATGATATGGATGTAAAACAAAGAATAGATCTAAATATACCAACTTCTATGTCATGTTTTATAATGCCTATTTACTCCTTTACCTGTGTAATGCAATAATGTCTTTGAATAGTTTACACTAATCAGCCACAACATTAAAACCACTTGCCTAAAATTGTGTAGGTCCCCCTCGTGCCGCCAAAACAGTGCCAACCCGCATCTCAGAATAGCCTTCTTAGATGCTGTTCTTCTCGCCACAATTGTACAGAGTGGTTTTCTGTGTTACTGTTGACTTTGTCAGTTCGAACCAGTCTGGCCATTCTCTGACCTCTCATCAACAAAGTGTTTTCGTCTGCATAACTTCTGCTCGCAGGATGTTTTTTTCTGAGTAAATTCGAGAGACTGTTGTGTTTGAAAATCCCAGCAGATCAGCAGTTACAGAAATACTCAAACTGTTTTTTTTTTGTTGTTTTTTTTTTTTTATCCCCTTTTCTCCCAATTTGGAAAGCCCAGTTTCCACTAAGTAGATTCTTGTGGTGGCGTGGTTACTCACCTCAATCCGGGTTGCGGAGGACAAGTCTCAGTTGCCTCCGCTTCTGAGACCGTAAATCTGCACATATCTCGTGGCTCATCGTCCATGACACCACGGAGACTCCGCATGTGGAGGCCCAAGCTACTCTCCGAGTTCCACACACAAACTGTGACCACGAGGAGGTTACCCCATGTGACTCTACCCTCCCTAGCAACTGGGCCAATTTTGTTGCTTAGGAGACCAGGCTGGAGTCACTCGGCATGCCCTGGATTCGAACTCGTGACTCCTGGGTGGTAGTCAGCATCAATAGTAGTCGTTGATGGGCTGATTTGAATATTTTGTTCACTGCTGATCTCCTGGGATTTTCACGCACAACAGTCTCTAGAATTTACTCTGAATGGTGCCAAAAACAAAAAGGTGAGCAGCAGTTCTGTGGACGGAAACTTCTGGTTAGAATAAAATCTCAGAACGCTATTCTGAGATGCGGGTTGGCGGCACGAGGGGGTCTACACAATTTTAATGTTGTTAAAATGTGTTTTTAATGTTGTGGCTGATCCGTGTATATTTAAGGGCTTTATATGGCAGATGTTGTCTATATATGTGACTAATTGGCATTGCATGTAATTTGGTAACGTTTTATTGATCACAGCCTTAGCTTTAAAACCTATTATGACCATTTAGCAAGAGACCAGGTAGTTTGGTACCAGTCATAAATTAGATCTTGTTTCTGAATACCAGACCTTAAATTACCCAGTACATGTGCGACTCATAAGAGAAGTCTGTATCTCAACAAGATCTCATACCCATTGATGATCTGGCAACCACAAATGAGCTCACATTGCCAGATAGCGAACACACGTGCACTATCAGCTGATCTGAACGACTCTGAATCAAAGCTGACTGACATAAATTTCATCTTGTCTGATCTTGTCTGAATACTTTTTCCCTTGTAGAAATAACCATGCAATTTTTCAAGAACAAAAACCCTGTGTGCTACATCCTGGTCTATTTGAGAAAGCCATATAAGCACAAGACTCAGTTGTTTGGAAGGTTAGGATGACATGGCTCTGCTACATGAAAGCCTCATATTATTTAGCTCAATGTGTTCATAAGGAGGCCTCAGTTTATTTGGCAAGTGCTGCATCAAGGAGTGAGCACAGGAGGAGGTGTGTTTCTTGCACAATGCTGCTATTATGCTAGACTGCTTAACCGGCACAGTGAATATAGTAGCTCATGAAGTATGCTATGAGTTATTCACCTGTTTTTAAACCAGTTGTGTGGTTTTAAAGGGGTTGTTCACCCAAAAATGAAAAAATAAATACATTTCTCACTAACCCACATGTTGTTCCAAACTTGAATGTCTTGTTTGCTTCTGTGGAACATGAAAAGGAGATGTTAGTCAGGTTCAGACATCATTCACTTTTCACATGAATTTTTTGGGAAAAAAGATTCAATGAAAGTAAATGGTGATGAAAGTCATGCAAGTTTGGAACAACACAAGAGTTGGTGAGTAACCAAGTTGTTTTCTCCCCATTATGTGAATACATTTTGGCATTTGCAGTTTTGCAAATGCACCCATACTACAGCAACTGAAAAATGTGGTTTAGCCTTAAAGGGATAGTTCATCCAAAAATGAAATTTCTCTGTTAACCATCCTCATGCCATACCTGACATGTATGACTTTCTTTGCTCTGCTGAAATCAAATTATGATTTTTAGAATATTTTGGCTCTCTAGCTCCATACAATGCAACTGAATGGGTGCCAAATCTTTGAAACTCCAAAAAGCACAAAGGCATCATAAAAATAATCCATATGACTTCTCCCTGCCCAGTAGGGGTGGTATACACCAAAAACACAAGAAGGTAAAAGTGATCTGTTTCTCGCCCACACCTATCACATCGCTTCGGAAGATATACATTTAATCACTGGAGTTTTATGGATTATTTTTATACTGACTTTTACATTTATGCACCCATTCATTTGCATTGTATGGACCAAAAGAGCTGAGACATTATTTTTATATTACAATATTTTATTATATTTCTTGATGGAAACACTATGCTTTTCTTTCCTTTTATAAGTGGGCCATAGTTTCCTATGTATCACTGCTGGTCTGGTTTTTGCTTGTATGTTTATTAACTGTTGTCATTTTTGGTGTTTCCCTTCTTTTTTCCCCACAGGCTTTTGATTATGACGGTTGGACAGATGTGCTTTTTATAGGTCAATTCATCCTTTCTTGTATAATGGGGTGAGTTGAAATGAAAACGTTGTAATTGATAAAACAAATGTATTCATGATAATGTTTTTACATTTATGCCTGAAAAATAATCTATGCCAAAATACATATTTTGTGAGTCTTTAAGTTCCGAAATGTATCAGTGCAGTTCATGTTGCAAAACAAGTACATGTTGCAATCTTTGTCATACATTTTTTGTGATATATTTTATTTTTTTTTTTATTTTTTTTTTTTTTTATAATTTCCTACAGTTCATATAATAATGACATTTTCTAAATTAGAAAAAAAAAATCATCTGAAATGGAATTTCTCAGTTCAGAGTCGCATACTGGGTGTTTCTTCAACTTTGGGCAACAAAAAAAAAGGTCACGTTTAAACTGATTTAAATATTTTTTTTATAATTTATTGTTTTCCAATTCCTTATGTACCGATTTTGCTGTTGAAGCCTTATCCCAGACATTCAATATATCGCAATGAAAATCCATTATAAAAAAAATAATTATTACATGTAAATATTACATGTCATTTAACTATGATTGTCTAAACAGTCTGAAATAACCATTTCAATATTTATCATGGGAGATGATTTCTGTACTTTTTTTTTTATTTTTTAAATGACCCCCACGGTCCCAGATTATTTGCATTTCCACCACACCAAACATTTTTGTCCCTTACAGAAGGTAGTTTACTTGTTAATAAAGTCGACAAATGTGTCAATGAAGAGCATGCTTGACTTTCGAGACAAATATTATTTGAAGAAAACAAAGAGAATTCAAGGGAAATATCACTTGTGAGCAGATCATTTTATTGGGCTTCATTTCCAATCAAGCTGTATTTTTGTAATTGTGCGAGAAGTGTGAAAATATTAGTTTAATTATATGTATCGAGTACCCACAAAAGGTTAGCTTTGAGATTAGCCTCAGCAAGACAAAGGACATTTTATTCCAAAAACTTTAAAAATGTCATTTTCATCACTGTCATTTACACCACAGAATTCTACTTTCCGAACACGAGTTTGTCCTGTACTGCTGGATCTCCCAGCTTGAGTTCTTTAATGCACACTGTAATTAAAATAAATCTTACCTTACACTTCACAGCATATGCACTGGAGGACAGATTATATATTATCAATCATATAATGGGTTTTTTAGATGTTTATAATGATTATGATAGCTAAGATGCGATTGTGAATGCACTTGCCTGTGTTATGGATTAACTGGGGATGTGCGCATGCATGTGAATAATTTTACTTGCCTTATCAGCAGATTCGTTCAGTGAGAATTGTCAATGAGTAAAGACGTTTTGCATACTATAAAAATTTTGGTATCGTTATTAAACCGCTGTTCTAATGAGTTTGACAGTTTAAGAACGATTTTAGTGGTTTCACTGGGTAACATCTGGTCTCCCATGTTGACATGGGTTGAATGGGAACTGGTGATTACACTTGTCAAGAGCAGTAATTCGCAAGTGGAATTCTTTTATATACAACTCTTAAGAATTATAGGCTGATGTGTGTCAATAATATATTTTCAGTTGCTTTTTTTCCCCCTTTTATAATGAATAATGGCTTAATTATCCATGATAGATTGAGTAACTTTCTCCTACCATTGAAAATGAACAGAGATCCACTGATTAGAGCTTGGATGCTGGTTCAGTCTTAAGTCACACTGATACATCACTCAGTGACCTGGGTTCAAATCCTGGTTCATCAAGTGCAATTTTATCTTTGCTGCAGGTTATGATGTACTTTTAATAGGTCTATTGAAAACTATTTATTAAAACACAGATTGGTTTAAAACGATATAATAAAGTGTATCTATCAAAATCTCAACTTCATTATCTTTTGGCAGTGTCATGGGCAATCATAAATATACATATACATTTTTTTAATAAATGGAAGTAATTTAAGAGTATATGCCTATTATTGACATTTCAGCCTATGATGCTTTAGTGTTGCAAATTAAAATGTTCCACTTACATTTCTCTGCTCTTACAAGTGTAACAACCCTGACAGTAATGCTTTATACTTTTAATTTAGTGATTGTTTTGAAGTTTGTCAAATGTAAATATAAAAATATTGTGATGTTGAAAAGACTATTAGAGCAGCTGGTTCATTCATTATGATCCGCTTCAGTCATTATGACAACCGTTTTTGCTGGTAAAAAGCAGCATAAATGCAGGTCACGCTCGTTTGATCGTACACGTCTGAGCCCAGCCTAGAGTAATCACACCAGTTTGATCGTACTTGCAAAAGGGTTCAACTTAAATTACAGCATTTGAGATATGGTGGAAATGACATTGTGGTGAGAATACTTTCAGGAAAAAATTACAAGAATTGCATTAATATTCTGTGATGCATGTACATACACTGTTGGACGTTGTTACAAATAAATTAATAATTGTGAGAGTGTGAAATGTTATAATGAGACTTTACCTCACCGTCCACCGTGCTAAAGTGCCCAAAGTTGAGGAAACACACAACCATGAGCAATCTTAACTAGACAAAAGTGAATGCATTGGACAATCATTTGTGTTTGCTGTATTGTGCGTACATTGTGTTTCTGGCCTTAGTTTTCTCTTTCGAGCATTAAATTTATGCTTTGAGACTGCAACCAAAATTACATTTACTTTGAGACAATGGTCATATCTTCATCATTCATTCTAACTTGTGTTTTTACATTTGTAGGTTTGTTTTAATGTACTCCACAGTGCTTTGCACTCAGTATAACTCTGCGCTAACTACTACCATCATCGGCTGCCTAAAAGTACTCTTTTTTCCCCCCTTTCTTTTTAACATGCCAAGACAGATTGTGCTGCCTTTTTTAACCAGGACTATTCTGTCTCTAGAATATATTAGTGACATATATTGGAATGGTGTTTGGAGGGGATTACATTTTCTCATGGACTAACTTCGTTGGTCTAAACATCAGGTATGTTGTTAGCTTTTACCAAAAGGAAACGGATGACATGCATGGATGTAGTTTGCTGCTAATGATCTCAATGCCAATACTTGCCTTTTCAGTATTGCTGGCAGTCTGGTGTACTCCTACGTTACCTTCACAGAGGAGCAGACCACCAAACAGTGTGACAATGCCAACAAACTGGAGGTCAAAGGGAAAGTGGCCGTATGACCACTAGTATTTGGACACTTTGTCGGCATGCACTGAGATATGAGTTTTTGTATTTGTTGCAATAACAAGTAGTCAGTGAAGTCATCCTGGGGATGTCTTTTAGTGTCATGAATATATAGATTGTAAAATGTACTGCAGGTGCAGACATGACGTACTCTCAAAGTTGAGTCAACATATTGCTGGAATGTGTTTCAAAGTGATACAGTCACAATAACATCAGTAAATATTTAGCTGTTAATTGTTTGTGCTAGAAATGGGACGGTTTGTGCCCTGAAATGAACCGTTTTCCTGGGCATGTTGTACTTTGGCTGCTATTGCCATAAAGTGGAATTGATGATTGTCATTAATGTTGAAACACCTGTTGTGTTGCCTGTTAAAGAGTGCTTTACAGATGCATTTAAACTAGTCAGTAAGGCTATTTATTTTTATGAGACCGTTAGGTTTTAGTAAAAGTTTACATTATTTTAATTGTAAAAAGGGAGTTATTTTTTTTTTACATTGTTAAATAGTTTTACGACAGTTCTGGTACCCTGTTACAATTCAAATTGAACCATAAAGTTTATCTCCAGCGGTTACTGGAATGCTTCTTCATAGCCTGAATGATAAATGGGAAAGTGCGTGTTTTTAAGTGTTTTGAAACTATAAGGTACGTGTGTGCAAAAGTGGATGTTTTGATTTTAATCATTTTAAACAAGTTTTAAAGAGAGATTTTCAGTTTAAGAGTTATCAGTGTTACAAAATATCCAGAAGACATTTCACCTGAAATTCTAAAAACTGCTTTCTAATTTTTTTGTACTGTGGAATGGGATGCAGTAACGCTTGATTTATTTTGTACTGGAGGAATCACGCTTTGTTTATTAATGGATAAATGGTGTAGTGGTTGCACTTTGACAGTTTACAGGTTCTCTCAATTATCAGAGATTTTAAATAAATATTTGTCAGGAGATTTTGCAAAGACATCATAGTAGGTACAAGAATTTCAGTATTTTGATTGGTCACGATCAAATGTGGCTACATTAAGGATATGGCAGATATGTTTTTTTTTTTAACCTAATGTATTTTGAGGTTATTGAATGAATATCTATTCACATGCATGTGTGTTTGACATCCATTCTTGGCAATATCACAGGTTTCTCAATTATTTCTAGAGTATAAATGGATAAAAATAAATTGAAATGTGATGTATTCTAGGAGTTACTGATTGAATGTCTGTTCACATGCATCTATGCCATTATTTAACATTTAGTGTGACCATAGCTTTGAAATTCTGTTATTATTTTACAGATAATAGATGCATTTATTTTTTTTGGCACTGACTTCAAAGACCTGCTGTTGCTGCAAATGTTTAATTTCATTATAATTACATTTTTTATTCTCAATTGTTTTTAGATTAGTATATTTAAGTTCTGAAACTGAAAACACTTGCAAATGCTCTTATTTTAGCAATGAGTAGCAGGAAGTGTGTGAGACATTTAAAATACATCAACGCAAGATACTTATCTGTGTATTTTGTTTTATTCATTTAAGTTCATAAAAGAATGAATGTTTAATTTGTATTTTGCATATTACCATTTACTTTGTTAATGAAACTGTGTGGGTTTTTTTTTTTTTTGGCAATAAAGTTTTATACACACAAGGAGGCCTGTATGTTGTTGGAAATTTCACATGCTTCAGTTGAGGTTGTGGTTGCAAAGATAAACTAGATATTCCACCCAGTCAACCTAAAGTTAAAAACTGAATCTTGAGTCTGAAAGGAATGTATATTCATCCAAAATAAAATAAAAATAAACCACTTTAAAACAAGTGTTACATTAGTTCATTGATTAGTATGTTTGATGTTTATTTTATTTACTTGTATATTGTAAAAAACCAAAGCAAATAGTTGATTTGTGCATAAATGTAAATGAATAGATAAAGTACAGTGGAATAAATAAAAGTCTACACACCCGTGCTAAAACAGCAGGTTTTTGTGATTGTAAAAATTTAAACAGATAAAGCGTATCAGACTTTTTGCACCTTTAATGTAAAAATTACAACCTATGCACTGCCACTGAAAACCAAAGTGTCATTTCAGAGAAATAAAAATTAAAAAACGTACAATAACTTAACTGCACAAGTGTGAACACCCGTTTATAATTGGGTATGTGGCTGTGTTCAGAATCAACCAATCATCAAGCTCATGTGAAATAGTGCACACCTGTCTTCACCTGAAGTGACTGATTAACTCCAAATAAATCTCAACTGTTCTTGTAGGATTTTTCTAATATCTTGGTTGCATGCTACTACAAGAGCTATGGGCTACAAAGAGCTTAAAAAGCATCAATGGGATCTCATTGCTGAAAGGTATCACTTAGGTGAGGGTTTTCAAAGGCATTAGACATACAATGGGACACCGTGAAGACAGTCATCAACAAGTGGAGAAAGTATGACACAACAGTGACAATAACAAGACCGATGTCTCTTTAAAATTGATGACTAGACAAAAAGAACTGGTTAGGGAGGATTTCAAGAGGACTACAGCAACATTAAAGGAGCTACAGCTCTGTCTGGCAAGTACTGGTTGCTCCCTACATGTGATCACCATCTCCAATATTCTTCATCGGTATGGGGCAGGGTGGCAAGACCAAGCCTTTTCTGGGGGGGGGGAGAACATCCAAGCCTGGCAGATGGCTTCATCTAGTCTCCCAAAACCATGTGGAAAATAGATTGAACTTTTTGCCCAAAATTTTAAAGGTATTTTTGGTGCTAAAATTACACCACACATCAGCAAAAGAACAGTGAAGCACGGTGGTGGCAGTGGCATGCTTTTGGGGCTGCTT
Source organism: Moxostoma hubbsi (assembly GCA_032164185.1). NCBI lineage: Eukaryota > Metazoa > Chordata > Actinopteri > Cypriniformes > Catostomidae > Moxostoma > Moxostoma hubbsi. The sequence goes on along the minus strand of JAVLUX010000017.1, from coordinate 27,746,283 downwards.
TTCTTCAGCTGGAACTGGGGCTTTAATGAAGGTGGCAGGAATCATGAATGGCTCCATGTCTACTAAAGATGAAAATTAAGAGTGGTGTGGGGGGGGGGGGGTTACCTTTCAGTATAACTGTGATCTAAAGTACACAGCCAAATCAACAACAAAAGAATGGCTTCAGCAAAAAAAAAAAAAAAAAAAATTCATGTTTTGGAATTTCCCAGCCAGAGCCCAGATCTGAATCCTATTGAAAATATCTGTGGGGGGCCTGAAGAGGGCTGTACACAGGAGATGCCCTTGCAATTTGACAGATCTGGAATGTTTTTCTTGCCAGTTAGTTTATTTTTTATCTCTGAAATGTTCCACTTAGGATTTGAGTGGCATTGCATGGGTTTTAATTGTTACATTTTTAAGGTGCAAAAATTCTGATTTAATAAAAATTTAAATCATTAATGTGGCATGAATTTTGTTAGCTATTAGATATTTATCTTAAAATAAGCCTTGTATGAAACGTATTTAGTTTTAAATACATGTCTCACCCTTTAAATTGTGAGTTTTGTCTGTCCTGCCACAGGGGTCGAATGTTTTCAAAAGTTTAAATTAATGTCACAATTTTGACAATCTATTGGATTTAAATTTTAATTGTAGATTAATTTCAAATGAATTTATTTTTACAGCCATTATAGTTGTTACCCCTTCTGGCTATACATTTTATTTATGTTTGCTAGCATTGTCTGTTTAAATTTGTTTAATGTTTCTGCACAAATCAGGGTTTTAACTTCAATTAATTAAAACTGCTCTTGTATTTAGGTTTTTCAAGCTTAAAGTCCTGCTTTGAGTTCAATGGACCCTTTTCACACTTCTGAGTTTTGGGAGGAAGTAAACCGTTGGGTAAACCTCATCAGTGGTGAATGGTATTGTATGGAATATCCACCGTATTACACCCTGTGATGCTTTGCACAAAATGTGGGAGGTACTTCCGCTAAGAAGTAAACGGTTGTAGTTGCATGGTACCTTCATTAATTTTGAGCATAGCCTGACGGTGCTTAATACTCACAAAGACCTTGTTTATAGCTGGTGTTTGTTTTGTTCAATGAGTCAAAATAAAATGACTCCCTTGCAGTCAAGTCAATAAACGGGGGACGTTGCAACAGGGTAGGCAAACCAGGCAATTGCCCCGAGCTTGGAATAAATGTTACAGTAAAAAAATGTTAACAAGCTAAAGTGTAGTTGTGCCAATAGCTATTGGTTAATTATTTCTTACAGATCTTAACCATTGGGTGTGTTGTGGACTGTGCTTGCATGACCAAATACAATCATGCTGCTTTTTTTTTTTTTTTTTTTTTTTTTCCTCTCAAGGTGCTTTGCTTAAATTTCTTTTTCCTCAACAGATGAAGGTAAAACGTTATTCTAAGTTAACAGTGACATGCTCTCTGCTATACAAATATGATTTGATTAAATATGGCCACACAGATATTTGTCTTTAAACAAATACTTCTTTGTATACTTTTTTTTTATTGGTATACTCATTTATACATTACGAGTATTTTTTTTCTCCTGCAATATCACCTTCAGGTCATGAGGAGGACCTTGAGGAAGACATGGCCAGTACATCCATTGGAAGCACGCCAGTTCCATTACAAGGGGTCACTCCTTACCACCACCTCCAGACTTAACCACAGCAACTCCAAGCTCAGATTATTTAGCACTGGAGATCAATTCAGCTGTTCATACTTTTCCTGATCACGTCTCCACCTGCCCAAATTACATGCTAAATTACATATACATCTTTACAGTAATCTAAGCATTGCACTGCATCTCCTCCTGATTCTTCCTGTTACTGTTGTATAAGAGGAGCTCTTCAGCTTTAAAGCTGATAAAACCTACTTGAGGTCAACCATGTGCCAGGAGAGACTAACAGGACTGCACTGATATCAATCAAATGTGGTCTTCGAAAGTCTTTAGACATGGAAGACATGGTTGGATTTGCCAAGGCCTGCAAGCAGCAGTTCTAAAAAAAATGTGCACTATGGTTTTGTAAGCAAATATTTTTGTATTTGGAGTTATATATTATGTATGCAAAGTTTGCCTTTATATTATTTCCATTGAAAAGAAAGTCCATATGCTGGATTCTTGAACTACAATTGGTAATTAATGCACATCACAGTAATAAGATGTATCTTGGTGATCTGATCACATGTGGTCAGCTGAGACACATTGCTGTTGGTCACACAAATGCATCTCCTGTGAGCACTTTCTGGTGGCATTTATCATTACATAATAAATTAATAAAGCAGAACAATTTCACAAAAGACAAAGCATGGAAAAATGACGCACTAGGTACAGCTCAAATTTCATCCACTGTAACTGCACAGGAAGACATTAAAGAAGATCCGTAAAAATCTCGTACATGTAGGCCTATATGCAAGACATTTTTCCTATCGGACAGTTATTTCCTTTTGTCACAAGTCTTGTGTCACCAGAGTTCTAAACCGTTTTAACTCTTGAGTTAGAGCAGCGGTTGTTTGACAGATAAGTAGTGGCACTCCTCTGCATCCCGGGTGGTATTTACAGCGTTTCAAATGCATTTATGACTACCGCTAGTTTTTTTTTTTTTTTTTTTTTTTTTTTTTTTTTTTTTTTTTTGTGATCCGATCACCAAAAGTTGTGGATCCCTTTTACAACTGTATATAGTGCTGATCACTTGTCATCGGATCACATCCTAATACCAGCTGGAAACGGGGTCTAAATGACCGCTGCCTACATTAGCGAATTCGTAAATGTGCTTTTTGTAACATTGAAATTGAAAGCATTGTACACCTCTTTTTTGACTGTATCTATACAATGTTCTGGTGTGATTTAGAATATTTTATTAAGATAAATACGGGTATTGATATGCAGTTAAGGGAATATTATGTTTTATTTTGATAGTAAAATTGAACAAAGCATGGTATATTATACATTTATTGTTGATTTATGGATTTTTTTTTTATATATATATTCATAATATTAATTTCACACACTTCATAATAGAGGTAAAGTATTACCTTACAGTTTTTTTTACTCCTGTAAAAAGCCTTGAATATCCCTTTTTGAATCTTAATGTTATACATTGTATATTATATGATATTGCCTTTTGTATTCTGTATATTGTCAATTATACCTTTATAAAATATTTAGTTTGTTTATTTCTTATGCTTCCAGTTGATTTGACTGTCATGTTATACTGATTAAAGCAATACAATAAAAAAAAAAAAAAAAAAAAAAAAATACATGAGCAAACGCTACAGAACGTCTTCCGGCGGAAGTTAATCGTATATACATTTCCCCAGGAAGACCCCCAGGAATAAGGTTAGTAATTTTTGCTTATTCATTTACTCCAACATCAAAACAAAAACAGCACTATTAAATTTCCATAACTTTTGAAAAGAAGGAAGAACCCGGGAGCGTTGGAATACGTCAGTCAGAACCGAGAAGTTCACTCAGAATCCTCATCGCAAATATGGGAACTAGTTTTTTTATTTTTTATTCCAGGGTAATATAAAAAGGTACATGTAATAAATTGGCAGTATATCATAAAAAAATGCAAATATATATAAAAAAAAGTTTGCTATATTTGCGCCGGAAAGCTCAATCTGTCATATTTATATTGCTTATCACCTTCCCAGTGCATGGTGAGTGACAGGACTTTTATTTTGTAGAACCCTCAAAGTAGTGAAGCTCATGTTCAGAGTTGAGAATGAAATACACTTAATATCGCTAGCTTCACAGAGATTCAAGCAATTATGGCGGAGGTGAGAGAAATGTTACAGTTTACAGCAAATAACGCACTTAAGCAGCCAGCGCATCATTTAAATAAATTTAACTTTCTCAGTAAATTTTAAATGTTTTCACGATGACCCGTATTTAAACATTCAGCTCTGAATAATGAGCAAGCAGGTTAGCGCGCCCAATTTGAATGTTAGCAGCTAGCAGCTAACTTGTTGCCTGAGCGCCAAATTCATGTTTATTACCACACAGCTTTATCTGTTATTAACTGCGCTTCTTGGTATTTTTTATTTTTTTATTTTAATAATTTTAAACTCGATTATATATCGGTTAGCAGATTTGGCTCTAACTGTAGATGATAATTAATAATCAGGTCATAATATCAACATTGTCCTTATGATGTTTATGTTCTGAAAGTTTGACATATTGCTTTGTTTCTAAAGCTAATCATTCTTTATTTTAATTATTTCAGCCCTCCCTAAGTGGCCCAGGCGCAGGAGGTAAACATTTAATTTTTATTTATTTTAGAAAGAGTTGCAAAATAGACAAAGTCCTCACATTTTATAGTAAGAGTCAAAAGTTGGACACGCCTACTCGTTTTTGAATAAAAATAATACATAATAAAAATACTTATAATAAAAAAAAAAAAATGGGAATCAAATAGTGGCCATAAAAAGGTAATATATCAAAACGATAAAATATATATATATATATATATATATATGACCAATATTTTGGTCAAGTGTGTCCAGACTTTTGCTAGTCTTTACGTTAGTACGACAGTTAAAGTATAGCCTGTCATGGCTGTACAACTATTTGTATTTACCACCAAATAACAGTCTTAAATCCTGGTTCTGTCTATGTTGAGAAGAAGTTACAGGGGTCCAGGATGAGGATGGGGACTTTGATCCTTCAGCAGATATGCTCGTACATGACTTTGATGATGAGCAGACTCTGGAGGAAGAGGAGAAACTTGAAGGAGAGACCAACGTCAGTGCAGAAATTGATGACCTCGCACGGGTATGGTCCAACTGTTCTCAAATTCATTTAAACTTTTTTAGACGAAGGACCCAAACTGAAACAACTTCTACTGTAAGCATAATTTCAGATCATATAAATACTGGCATTACGAGCTGTGAAAATTATTTCCATGCACCAACAAACTTCATAAGCTTTGCGATGTGAACTTTATTTGCTGGTACCGTGTGCAATGAGCATGTAAAAATACTATGAATAGTCATGAGTATTTTTCATTGATCAGGAGTCATTTAAGAGCAGGAAATTACTGAATGGCATGGATGCGCAGAGATAAAATAACTTTAATTTGGCCTTTAACATTCTACAAATGAATCACAGATTTGAAAGTTTGCAAATTGCCTGGCTGAGCTCCGGCATAAGAACAAGGACCATTTTGGTGAAAAGGGGTAAAAAACAGAGCTTGTTCAGAAACTTGCAAGAATTGAATGCAATTATACTTGCCTCTCAATGATGTAAAGTCAATAGTGGTTGATGTAAAAATAAAAAAAGCAACAATTTTAGTGTATCGCCAATACTGCTTTAGCTCAATATTGCTTGCCATAGTTTTAAGTTAGACTTTTGTTAACAATTCAAGAATGTTCTTGCAGACTCCCTGGATATTTTAGACAAGCTCCCAGTTTGAGAAATGCTCCAATAAATTTGTGAGATCCAAATGCATAATTTTACAGATTTTTTTTTTTTTGCAGGAGGGTGAGATGCCCATCCATGAGCTTCTGAAGTTGTATGGATACAGCACTGGTGGCTCTCCTGATGAAGAGGATGGAGATGTTGAAGAGGAAGATTCCTCAGAGAATACCTGCAGCAGTCATAGTAAACTCAAAGTAAACATCTATCTGAAAAACAAGCATGAGTCTTTCACCAATATAGATGCTTGTTTTAGTTGGTGTGACTATACTTTGTGAATCCTCATGTCTGCCAGGAGCAGGGGAGGCGGGAGCTTTCAGACCATGATGAGGGAATGCAGTCATCTGGTGATGAGACTCCATCCTGCAGCAGATCTCACAGCACAGCTCAACTCATCTGCTCTCAACCATGCAGCTACTTGGAAGGTTTGATAAAAAAAAAACTTACTGCACATTATGCAAGAAATTAATTGCTGTGTTGTAGTGCTGCAGTATTTTGACCTATCCTGTATTAGGCTAGATATATATCACAATTTAATACAATATCACTTCATTTGCATAACAGACTTAGCAAATTGTAACTATCATATGAGTATTTTTATGAGTAATTACCATAGTTGGTATCTTAACTTGTATATTATATATTAGGACTGCATTGATTTAATCAGATATATTATATTGCTTTTTCTCATACATTGCTTCAATATTTTAGAATCTTGTCTTGAGGGTCTTATTTATTTATGTGTGCATTTGAGTTATTTCTTACAGTTAAATTGAACTGTGAAGCTATGAAAAGCTAAATTACTCAGAGCGGCCAGAGCTGCATCTATGAGGTGGCGTACTGGAAAAAGTGAAGCAAACTCTTGTGTTTGACACTTATAATATTGTTGTACATCACAATCAATTGAATTGTGTGGTAATTGGTGATGCACTTAACTTTTATATGTTAGTTAAAGGAAATCCAACATATATACACTTGCACCTGTTTCTCCATAGTAATCGCCTAGTACCATATAGAACCAGCAGATGGTGATATATATTCACTTTATGATTTGTGCAAGATAGATTGGGTTCCATATGACTCGCTTTGCATTTTATAGGTAATGAAGAATCTGAAGATGAAGAGTATATTCCATCTGAACACTGGAAGAAGGTATTATTGTAATTGTAGATTTTAGGCCACATCCACTGTAATAGGTTTTCATTTGAAAACTCATTACCTTTGCTAGGTTTACACCTCGTATCCACACTAGAAAAGCGTTTTTCTCCACCAAAAAGGAGCATTTCGAAAACGCTGTCCATTACCACATACTTAGAATTATGATGTTTACAGATGTTTTCAAAAGAATATTCTGGGTTCAATACAAGTTGAGCTCAATCAGCAGCATTTATTGCATGATTACCACAAAAATAAATTCTGACTTGCCCCTTCTTTTCTTTAAAAAAATGCTAAATTCTGGGTTACAGTGAAGCACTGAGACTAAGGAAGGCCATAAGGTTGAAACGTCATGTAATGAAATTGTGAAAAAGGAGTGTGGATCATTTAGTTTTTTTATGTTGAGGCACTTGCAATCAAAATGAATGGGGGGCAATTTTTGAGCATTAAAATACTTGCAGTTTCAAAAATATAGCCACAAGACATAAACAATGTGCGTTTATACATGGTTTTAGTGTGATAAAATCACTAAACTTTTCTGTGTAAAGTTTTAGCCCGTTTTACAACTTCCTTGCCATGCCCATGTAATGTCTGCAAACCCTAAAATGACTGTAAAAATGACAGTTTAAACTGTAGATATACATATGTAGATGCCTTATTTGGCTGGTCCGGATACTTCAAACACAGCGCCATCTTGGAACGGTCAATAAGGACAGCTGTTTGAATGAAGGTGATTGGAGAAGAAACCTCAGACTGCTGCATAAACTGCTTTTGTGTGGAAAAATTTCATCATGTATTTAATTGAGACTGGGTACTACTTTTCAGTACGTTTGCCATGATATATTAATTTGAAGAGGACTTTGCAGTTTGCTACAAAAAAAACAAAACAACAACCCTCTTTTAGAAGTGTTATATAATCTCAAATATTTCTCAATGTTTTTTGGAAAATCAGATAATCTTAGAGTTAGCTGGAAAAGACTCTAGACTTTTAAAGTCCCTATCTGTCAATTTACTTTCATGTGTTGACGGATGGCTCTTGACCTTTCCAAAATGGCAAACGCGCCGATGTATTGTGGCCCATAGGAACAGCTGCTAATAAGGTATCTGCGTCTAGATTTCTATGATTTAAATATTTTGAATTTAAGTTCAATTATTAAATTAAACAAGCTCAAATAAGGGGGCCTGTGTAGCTCAGAGTATTGATGCTGACTACCACCCCAGAGTCGTGAGTTCGAATCCAGGGCATGCTGTGTGACTCCAGCCAGGTCTCTGAAGCAACCAAATTAGCCCGGTTGTTAGGGAGGGTAGTCATACGAGGTAACGTTGTGATTGCGATTAAGGGTTCTCGCTCTCAATGGGGCACGTGGTAAGTTGTGTGTGGATCGCGGAGAGTAGCATGAGCCTCCCATGCTCTGAGTCTATGTGGTATCATGCACAACGAGCTACGTGGTAAGATAAGATTGACTGTCTCAGAAGCGGAGGCAACTGAGACTTGTCCTCCGCCACCCAGATTGAGGTGAGTAACTGCAACCATAAGGACCTACAAAGTAGTGAGTATTGGGCTTTCCAAATTGGGAGAAAAGGGGATAAAAAAAAGCTCAAACAATACATTTGTTTTAACCAAACTGCTTTTTATGACATTATAAGCTTCACATTTCTGCATAAAACTCCAAAAATTGGCCATATTCACTTCCATTGTAAGTGCCTCACTGTAACCATGATTTGTGCTTTTTTTTTTTTTTTTTAGAGGAGGGATAAGTTGAGAATTTTTGTGGTAATCATCATGATGCCTCAAATGCTGTCGATTGAGCTTAACTTTTATTGAACCCTGTATATTCCTTTAAGGAAAAGACATTTGGATTGATTATCTTCTTTCATTCACAGGAGATCATGGTTGGTTCAATGTATCAAGCAGAGACTCCTGTTGGACTGTGCACATATAAGGACAATGAAAAAGGTGACCGCATTATATTCTTACGTAGCTTGTTTGTGAAGTTTCTCAAATTTTTTACATGTAATTTAATGTATGCAATATACATAAAACATAATATACATCCAAGCTTTTCATCATCCACATGTCTCCTACAAATGTAGCGTATGAGAATGATGATCAGCTTTTGTGGAATCCGGAGTTACTTCCAGAGGAAAAGGTGGTGGAGTTTTTAGCCGAGGCCTCCAAACGCACTGGAGAAGAGACTGGTGTCCATGCCATTCCTGAAGGATCTCACGTCAAAGACAATGAACAGGCAGGTCAACATCCAATGGTACATTTGTTTAGATGTTACCCTGAGACCTTTTTGACATTTTGTCACATTATGGCAATTTCTTTGTTTCAAATTTCAGGCTCTTTTTGAATTGGTGAAGTGCAATTTCAATGCACAAGAAGCTTTAAGAAGATTGAAATTTAACGTGAAGGCAGCCAAAGGTGAGTGTTTGTGTGTGTGACAAAGCCAAAAGTCAGTAGAGGCTGTGTTACAGTGTTTTTACCATGTTAAAATCGTTATAATGCATAGAATTGAGTAGGCTGGTTTTATTTAACAGCAGCAGCATGATAAGACACCAATGTTTAGTGAACCATTACAATTTATTAATAATGATAAAAAAAAAAAATCATTATCCTGTCTGTAGGCAGTTTGCAGATGCCAACCAGTTTTATGAAAGTAGATTGGCTTCTTCGTGATGTTTCCAACAACAGCATATTCTTCTCACATCCTTGACTTCTGTCAAGTAGTGTTTTTCAGAATATTATTTTGGGAGTTTAAATTCCTCCCAGCTCAAGTGCAAAATGCATCCGCGTTTGTGATAAAGAAGCTTGCAGCATGTCAGTCAGTATTGTATGAATGTATCACCTTAAATAAAATCTCTCTTTTCGCTCTCAGAGGAGATGTCGGCGTGGACGGAAGAAGAGTGTAGAGGTTTTGAACAAGGACTCAAAGCTTATGGGAAAGATTTCAGCTCAATTCAAGCAAATAAGGTTAGTGTTCAGTCACATACTGTACCTTGTTCCAAAACTTGCATAGAGTATGATTGCTACACGAGATTTAGAGTTTAACTAAGGAATGATTTACTTTTAGATTAATCACTTAGTGAACTTTGCTGTTGTTCTTTTTTTATATATATTTAATTCACTTTATATAAGGTAATTATTACTTAATTAAACTTTTCCAGGTGAGAACTAGATCTGTAGGGGAATGTGTGGCCTTTTATTACATGTGGAAGAAATCTGAGCGTTATGATTTCTTTGCACAGCAAACCAAAATTGGGAAAAGAAAACACAGCCTTCGTCCTGGAGTATCGTAAGTCAGCCGTCAATACCGTGTGGCACATTAAAGGTCACCAGTCGGAGCCCTCTCATTAAACTATGTGTATATAAAGAATCGGATGCAATTTGAAGTGTTTGTTTGGCATTACAGGGATTATATGGAGCGTCTTCTGGAAGAGAAGGAGAGCTCTGAGTCCAGTGGATCTGCCTCTCCTCTGCCCTCGACCTCTGACAACAGTAAACACCCATCAGAGGCCGAAAGTGTCACAAACGCTCAGAATGGTCAGTCCTTTCAGACTCGCATACAATCACTGTAACACTCGGCGGCAACAACAGTACGATAAGACACCAGTGTTCACCCAGAAATTATTTGCTGTTTGCAAAGGTTTTTTTTTTTTCTTTTTTTCATTTATTTGATATCATGTCATTAACTAGAATGTTTGGCATTTTTCACAGGTGTAGGGAGTCATTCAACACAAAAGCCCCTTCTCTGTGAAGATGAGATATCTCAGACGAATGGCTCTACCATGTGTCCAGATATTTCCAGCTCAAACACACCCTCCAATCCTAACCCTGATGCCATCAGCCCTAGCATAGAAGTCATAGACGTCACAGTCAAACAGAGAGAGGAGGATAAACACTCTGAAAAACCGCTGAAAAGGCTTAGAACTGACACAGATGCCAACAGGGAAGGATCTCTCCCACACAGTGAAATAGCAACTGTCTGACTCACTAGAAAAAGCCCAGAGAAAAGACTAGAAAATCAAAGTGCAACCATCTAACCCCTGACCTCAAATGAGCATTTAAAACGGATCAACATGTACTATGTTTTAGTGTGAAGATAGCTGAGAGGTGTGTCTCAATTTCAGGGATGCAAATGAAGCACATGTGCAAAAAGCATTTGGACTCATAATCCACACTTAATGTATGAATGTCTTTGCGTTTTACAACTAAATATCAAACCTAGTTGCATTTAACTTAAGGTCAAGTGTTGTTTGTTTGCTGTTGCCACTTGTTTTGATATTTGAATCGAATGCAGTGATATTCAGACATTTGTGAGTGACTTACAGCATAGTACACCCAAAACTGAAAATGCTGTCATCATTTACTCATCATGTTGTTTAAACCCATATGACTACTTCCATGGAACACAAAGGGAGATCAGTCAAATGTTAGACAGAATGTTAGTCTCAGTCACCATTAGCTTTTATTGCATCTTTTTGTCCATGCAGTGAAAGTGAAAAGGTTTTGTGTTTCATGGAAGAAATATTTTTTGGGATACTGTATGTCCTCTCACATAACTGCCACATTTAGATGATATTATGGAAGGCTCAACCGCTGTATTCTCTGTAGCATTATTTATGAATATAGGTTAAATGATCAATGTTATTGTGCGTACTTTAGGTAGTTTGAAAGCCAGTATGAAAGCAACATCTGGTATCTGACAACTGACTGAATTTTTTTGTGAAATTTTTATCATAAGGTGTGCAAAACATTGTTCTTGCTGACAACATTGTGGCGATAACTATTGTAAAAAGGTTATGTGACCAAGGGTGTAGATTTGGCTTGAACATTGGGGGGGGGGGGGGGGGGGTGCAGCGTGAAGTATTTACATGTTCGCATTGATCATGGTATAAATAATAGGGTGTAGACCCCCCTCCCCCCTGTATGTGATACTTTGTAACATTCCATCCTTTTCATTTCTGAATTTCCACTTTGACCAAAATGATATTTTAACACTGGCTGAAAAAACTTTTTCAGAAGATATTTCCTCTTTATATGAAATACTGTCTTATTTTTGTAATTGATAGCTATTTATTTTTTTTAATCAGATATTGGTGATGCATGAGGCCAGTATACAGAGTATAATTGTATAGACTTGAGTAGTGTTGAATTAAAAAGGCAGCCGACTGAATGGTGCTATTTATTGTTTTCCTCCATTTTACTTACTGTGAGAATATCCACCCATCCTTAAGAATATTTTTGCATACATATTTTGCCTGAGGAAACTAAACTACATTCTCCATAACTCAAATTGATGATTCACATTTGTAATTCATGTCTGCCTCGGCTCTGGAAAGTATAGAAACAACTTTTTACATGTAGTCGTGTATGTACAAAAAAATTAAAAAATCGTTTTAAATTAGTGAACTACTCGTGTATTAAAACCAGTCTATTTACTCAGATTCATATTTTGTCTTTTATTACTAAAATATATGTCTACCAGATAAATATTTTTGTCACCGGACTACACCTCTTTATCTGAGTGTGTTATATGATGGATAAAGCTCTTAAAGGAAAAGTTCACACAAAAATGAAAATTCTCTCATTTACTCACCCATATGTTATCCCGAATGTTTATGACGTACTATCTTCTGCAGAACACAAAGATTTAAAAATATATATATTTCCACTCTGTTGGTCCATACGATGCAAGTGAATGTTGGCCAGAACTTTGAAACTTTAAAAAGCATATAAAGAGAGCATAAACATAATCACCATGACCCCAGGGGTTAAATCCATGTCTTCAGAAGCGATGTGATGGGTGTAGGTGATAAACATGCTTTTTTTAGCTTCAAAGTTCTGGCTACCATTCACTTGCATTGAATAGACCTGCAGAGCTGAGACTTCTGAAGATCTTGGTTTTCTGTAGAAGATAGAAAGTCATACACATCTGGAATGGGATGAGGGTGAGTAAATGATAAGATAATTTTCATTTTTGGGAAAACTATTCCTCTAAAGGAATAGTCCAAGTTCAAGTTAAACTCAATCTACAGCATTTGTGGCATAATGTTGATTACCATAAAAAATAATTTAGACTCGTCCCTTTTCCTGTCGATTGAGCTTGACTTGTATTGAACCTGGAATATTCCTTTAAGCAGTTTTTATTTTAGAGAATTTGTAGTTGCTCCTGTCTGTCACGGGTCTGACTGACCTTGTTTTAGAGATTATTGAATTGGTCATTTGGCTCTGGTCTTTTTGTTTGATTGTGGCATCTATTTATACAGTTGAACAGCAGATATCAGTGTTGCTCTTCACTAAACAGGAACAAAATATAAGTACCAAGTACTGTACAACTGATTACATGTCATTTAGCACAGTGGTTCTCAATCAGGGTGTCAGGGCCTCAAGATCTCTTAAAATGATTTAAAATATGATAGATTATTATAACTTTTATATTATTATTATTTTAATTCAACTTACTCCCTACAACAGCTTGCTTTTAATGAAGAATATACAGTTCTAGACATTTCTGGAATCACAAGATTGAAGGAAATATTTAATAACCTACATGGGGGACCTTTTGAATATTTTCTCCAACAATCGGAGGCCTTGGAGTCAAAAAGGTTGAGCAGATGTGTTTGATCCACAGCAGCTTAGATCACATTACATTGCACAGAACAGGGTAATCAGGGGTTAAGTGCCTTAACCAAAGCTTAATGGTGGTAGTGAATTCTCTGGGTAAACTGCAGTCTTGGCATTACCATCTCAAATTCTTTAAGGAATAGTTCAAAAATGAGAATGCTGTCATTTGTTCACCTCCACGTAGTTGTAAACCTGTTTTACTTCCTTTCGTGGAACACTAATTTTGATGAATGTTCATGCTGCAGTGAACAGGGGTTGAAAACAACACAAATCACAACAAAGGTTCACTATTCATCTCAAGAGCTATATTTAAAGACTTTTCTAGCATTGTGTAGGAGACTAAAATTCAGGTCTTTATTCACTCAAAATCTAGCCTTCCGCTGTAGCTCTCGAATCTCTTTTGAGCTTGCATATATTTGCTGCATCAAAAGCAGTGTTTCAAGGTTGATATCACTTACTGACACCAAATTGCATTCGTGACACTGATAATGACACATACCTCTTTCTTCCGTTTTATTATTTTTAAAGTACATTGTATACATGTTACCCCAATAATATAGTTTTTCTCTCATTTTGAATGAACTTTTATTCACCTCTGCTTACTTTTTACATTTCTCTCTGAGCTAATATCTTCTATAAGCCACACAGGAAAACTAATGTATTATCAAGTTGAGCCTCAGATTTACTTTGAGCCTCAGTATATCAAGAGTAGACCGGAGGCAAAACATGAGTGTGCTGTAAGTACAGACCATGGATAAAATGTTCCCAGAATACTAAATGCAAAATGTACCATTTGGCTTCACAAAAGCAAAGCAGCTTTGCTCAACAGAGGTGTCTGTCTGATGCTCTCTGGGGAGCACTTGTTGTTGGAGATCCCTCGACTGCTGGCTGCACTCACACTGGAAGGGTTTCATTTGTAACAAAAGAGAGAATAAAACAGGATAGCCACCACAGGTCTGAAATGTGAAGCACGGATGAGCAGAAATAAAAGATGTGATTTAGAATAGAGAAGTTATTCTCAACTGATTTTGCTACATGATCTAGATTCAGGCTTGGTTCTATAGGTGCCTTGAGGGTGCTAGGCACCCTAAAACGGGCGTTAAAGCACCCTCAATTAAATAACGTTGGCGCATTATTGTGTGTTCACTTTAACTACTAGAGCACCCCCAAAATATTCAGAAGCACCCTCAGAGATCTGGAAAAAGGCCTGTCTACATTTGACATTAAATAAACAAAAAATGCATACATTTTTATAATAATTGAATATAGACATTATAATTAACATGACATTAGCGGAAAAGGAAATTTTACTAGTTTTTGTTTCGTTTCTAAATCTCTAAATTTTGATGGTTTAATTCCATTAGCAGCCAGGGTTGGGGAGTAACAGAATATATGTAATGGGATTACATATTTAAAATACTAAATATTAGTAACTGTATTCCACTACAGTTACTATATCAATTGTTAAATAGTGTTACCAGGCCAATTATATTTTATAATGAAGATAATGAAGAAAATCATGTTGGAGCACGTTCACTCTCCTTTTCTGCATATCGGAGCGGTGTTTTGTGGTCCGTTCTGCATAACGTGGTGGCTCATTTTTGCTTATCGCGGCCCATTTGGTACGTTTCACCACTCAGTTCACCCACTGGCCAGTCTGCCCCTGATCGGCCCACCGGGAAAATGCCCGGTATGCCAGATTGCCAGTCCAGCCCTTCTCCCAACCCTGTTAGCAGCCAGTGGACCCTTTTCACAGACTGTGAAGACACATATCTGCCACAGCAGTATAAGTCCAGCAATCTTTTTTTTATATTTGCAAACTTTTTATTATTTAGTGTAAATGTATGATATTATACTTTGTATTATATTACCCTGGAAAAGTAAAAAATCAGAAAATCTGGCCTCTTTCTCTCTTCTGACTGCTGTAATCCACCGCTCTCTAATTTTCTTATCTTCGTACACTGTAAAAGCATAATAGTGTATTTGTTTCTTTTTCGGTTAGAGCAAAAGCTATAGTTTACGTCCACATGTAAAAAGGGTCCATAATTCAGTGCTCAAAAAGACAATGAGCACATTTACATGCACAAACACTGATTATGCGTAATAAGAGGACAGCGTGCATGGCCATGTAAACGCATTAAACAGATTTCCTTTATTGGTGAAAGGTCATAAACAGCTTTAGAATAAACCGACTGACAGAGGTAGATTATTGCACATTACCCTGATTTTGCGGTGCATGTAAGCACCATTACAAGCATTCTTACGGGATTGTCCAATGTATGCAATTTAAAATCTCACGTAAACATGTTTTTTTTTGCTGTTGGAATTTTTAAATAAGCAGATTTTTGGGAGTTATCAGCAAATTGGTGTGCATATAAACAGGCTCAATGAGCATGTTTACATACACTTTCTTACACCGATTATGCTTAATAAGTCAACACTGTGTGTGGTCATGTAAATGTCTTTAAATGTTTTCTTTTATCAGGGAAGGATCATTTACGGTTTAAGCAAAAAACAAAACAAAACAAAAAAACGATCGGCACAGGTAGATTTTTGCCCAGTACACCAATCTTTACTGGTGTTTTTACAAATTATCCAATGTGCTAAGTGTTGTGCACATGCCTGTTTACGGTAGTCTCAGCCTCAGATGGCATGACCACAGACCACCCACAGTTTTAGTAAAAATTCTGGCCAATGGTGATGTCTGTTGATGTCAAAAGCGGAGAAAAATCAGCTGATCTCATGTAAATGTGGATTTCTTGCGTAAGCTGATTTTTGGTAGTTATCAGCATGTCGGTGTGCATGCAATCACACTCAATACAATTCATGTTTATTCTCGTTACAAATGAACTTGTATGTGTAGTTTGAGCAACCCACCAGTTGGGAACCAATCAACTAGAACTGTGGTTCCCAACCCTGTTTCTGGAGCCCCCCAAGACTACACATTTTGGATATCTCCCTAATCAATCATACCTGATTCAACTCATCAGCTCGTTAGTGGAGACTATGACCTGAATTGTGTGTGTCAGATAAGGGAGATATACATGATGTGCAGTGTTGGGGGGCCTCCAGGAACAAGGTTGGGAACTACTGAACTAGGAGAAATGTTTCCAAACAATACAAAACTGCATTATTAAGAAAGCTGAGCCACCACACTGGGTTTTAATCCCAGACACTACCCCTTATTTCCCCATCCTAATTGGTATTGCCTTCATGCTTCCAGTGCCCTTTTTCTAGATCCTTGTTTATTTGTGAACAATGTACTCCTTGGTACAATAAAGCTTTTTTTAATTATTTTTTTTAGCAGTAATTAAGTCTTAATAGCTTTTAGCAAATGTTCTCTCCCCCATCACCCAGACAGATGACACAGGCACACCCAACTCCCTTTGCCACAGTTGGACTGGCTGCAAATTATTGGATGTTCACCCAGAAGGAGAGAGTGCCAAATGTCATCCGCCATGCTGAAATAGAGCTACGAAAGATGAAGGAAATAACCGTACTGGTGAAAATTTCCTTTTCATATCTGGATAGAGCAGCGATTGGAGATTGGGAAGAAATTAATCTTTCATACAAGGATAACAAGATTAAAATGCTTTTGAAAGACCTCACACTGTTGTTCGCGAGCCACAATGGCAAAGAAACCAAAGCTGCCACAGAGAATGATAAACAGGTTTGGCTAAGAAGATAGGAACTAGGGTGCCAGATGATTGTTGGTTCCCTGTAGGCCATATCCGCTTGTGGACGAGAGCTGAATTTTATTAACTTGAGCTATGTCAAAGCGGTGGTTCTCAACTGGTTTTACTTCAGGACCCATATTTCAAATTGGACAGCAAATGGAAACCCAACAGAGTACTAATATTGTTCCAAATTGAAACAGAATGAAATTGTGTTTAGGGACCATGTTTATTCTCACTGCAAGTAATAATAAATTCTTTTCGCATTCTATATTTGTTGACATCTGATTGATTTGGCTAGATAGCTTCTTTCTTGACAAATAAGTTAGCACTAAAAACACTATTTTACAAGTGTTATTGTCAGACAATACAGATATGGAATCAACAACAAATTTTTATTTTGCTCTCCAAACTATGTACAATTACAAATTCCAACATAAATACATACTGTATACATAGATACCACATTCGGCTGGTTGCAATATGTCAACATGTCTTAATGTAAGTCAACAGAAGAGATGCCTCAGAACAATGTATAAGCTGCTTTAGTTCTAATCTTCAGTGTGTTTGCCATCATGTTTTGATAATCATATATATCATAAAAATAGCTTTATAAGAGAAGGTATAAATTTAGCATAAAGTAGGATTTATTTACAGTACTAAGTATTGAACACTTATGAAAACATTTTCATATCTTTGTTTGTCCTAACCAGAAATCAAAAGACTGGCATTGTCATTATTTAATATTTGTGTAATATAAATTGACTTTATGGTAAAATAGATGCACATTAGACTATAAGCGCACTGCAATTATTTATTATTCATTAGTTAAGTTTACTTAACATAGATTAACAACCCAGGTTATGATGCATAATATATATGGATAGATCTTACGTATGTGTATGATTGGGGCTATATGATTTATTAACAGATTTAAATACAATTATTATATGTTTTTGGAGTTAGATTAATTGATCGTTATGACCTATCAATCCTGTTGGATATATATGTATATATATATATTTGTAGATCCATCTTTCTGTGGGAGGCTTTCTGTGACCCTATAAGAGCAGAATTGAAACCCACTTTTGGGTTGTGATCCACCAGTTGAGAATCTCTGCTCTATAGGTTCACAGTACAGCAGGGTAGAGATCTGCATTCCTTAATATCATCAGGTCTTAGACTATGCCATGGCGAGGCCACAGGCACACGTCAAACAAAGAGCAACATTAGGGACACACCCTGCTCTTAATACCATGGCATAATAATCCCAACCATCAAATCGACCTGCTCTCAGATGGGCAGCTACTGGGAGTTGGGCAGTTTCCCTATTTTATTAAGGTCTCCTCGGAGGCTAATATCACCACAGACATTAGCAATATCACAGTGAGACATGGTGGGGAGAATTCCTCTTTTCATTGCTAGGCTCACAGCCACCATCTCCTCTGGGGAGCCAGACATAACAGCTGTTCCAACATACTGGCAAGAATCAAGAGCTGGTTTGTAGAGTAGGGAACAAAAGATGAGTGAGAACTCTAAATCATTTTTATCAATTAAAGGTACAAATGAGAGTGCTGGACATGTGGATGTTTTGATTAAGCTAATTAAAATGCTGATGAATGAAATAAGACAAGGACCCAAAAGCAAAGAAACAGGATCTTTAACAATTTAATATATAAATATAGATATTTATCAACAGCTTGAATTTCATAGAAACGTGAGTGAGACCATTTTGGCATACAGTACAGATATTCCATGTAAGTACAGTTTTGCTAACAAACATTAAAACCCCCTCACTTTTCCCAACACCTCCAACCCACAGAAACAGACACGAGAGAAACAAACCAAAAACAACATTATTGGAAAATATACATGAACACAAACAAGGCACCAATAAATTAAACTGTAACCCTTTCTTGCAAAAGTGAGTGTAATAAACTATTAAATAGAATTACAATTTAATGCATCTATTAAATAAATGTACAAACACAAATTAAACACTCTATTTCTGCAATGTTATGGTTAAAAAGCAAAAAATACAATTAAAACCAGGAATAAAATGAAAACACTTTGGCAGATTATTAATTTTAGTTTAAATCAAGTAGTAAAGAAATCCAGTGCTTCTGAGAACAAATAAATTCATGTATGGTCTACACTCATTTTTGTCCAGGAGACTAATATACAGTATACATCTTCTTTTTACAAGAAATGTTTAAAATCTTATCAAAAGTTTTGCTGTATGAAAACCTATTTACAAAACATGATTCGAACTGTCACTCCTACCCCATGCTATGTAATCATTTACACAGTGCAGAAGGCTTCTTGAAAAGTTTGTGCAACAAACAGAGTACAAAATGTCCCCAATACAACTACGGAATGACCAGAAAACAAAATTTCCCTAAATAAAAGGAATGTCAGCATTAACGACTCCTTCCCTTCTCCAGAAGTTTTAAACCTACATAAAAAAAGAGAACAATTCTTCAAGTAATATACATCATGTCAACATGATCTCATAGGGGGAAATCAGAATAGATGTCATCTTTTCCACAGGTCACAAAGAGAACAATCAGGAATGTCACCAGGGATGTGGAGGACCAGACTCATCCATTTAGTGTCTACAAACTGCGGTCCAACTCTACAAGTCCACCAAACTAAGAAGCACTATATTCCAGGAGCGGTTCCAGTTCATTTGTCCAGTGTGAGAGAAAGTTAGCCCTTTCAAAAGCAATGTCCTACTTGTTGGGCTCATGACAATGAAAGTAGACAGTGATGAGAAGTTACGGACATTACGTATGTTAGTCACAGTGGAGTGAGGTGAAGGAGCAGCGTGGTGAGTCCATGCAGTGCTATAGGAAGGCAGGACTCACCAGTACATATGCATAGAGTAAGAATCATGGACAATGGTCACAAAGCACTGCTTGTTTACATCTACAGACAGGCGGTGAATCAGTTTCCAAAGGGTCTAAAAGCCTGTTCTAGAACCTTCCATGACTGCACCGTTTTCAGGACATGTGTTTATTGAACATGTTCCACACATAGTAAATTAATAACACAAACATACTAGAGATCAGTTTGTAGGAACCTCCCATAAAAATGGTTAAAGCTAACTCTAGAGAGCACCTGATATCAATGATGATGTTGCGGTCAGAAAAAACACTGAACAATGAAGAAGTCAATCCAAGAGTGATCAAAGAACAATTCATGTATACACACCGCAGTCTAAAAAAGAAGCAGTGTTTGCCCTGTATTGCTAGTCTGAGATTCTTTGAATCAAAAACTGGTACATACTGAAGGTATGTCAAATGTTATTAATGACATGAAAATATCACGAAAATTGATTGATCAATTATACTTCACATACTTTTTACCCAGATCAACATCACTAGCACTTAATCGCACCCATAAAATTCAATGAAGCCGTCTAAACTGTAGCGCCTATTGGATTCAGTGACCACTTTTTTTTTCACTTTTAGAGAACTAGACAGCACAACAAGTGGAACAGAAGTGTCTTGAGATGCATTTTAAAAAGTTTGCATAACTTTTTACTTGAAATTGGGTCTTACAAATTCACCGTTCCTGACCAACAACTTGAGATGTACCGCAATAGTCAAAGACCGCCAAGCACCTGTTTACAAAAACAGCGCAGATGGACACTTTGTGAACTGCCCTTTAGTAATCATTCTAATAGGACCTGCAGGTTTGACGCTTCCAGTTTAGTTTAAAGTCACTGCAACGTGACACGTCTTCTAAATTGTGTCGTGTTGACGCAGTATGACGATGATGACAGTAAGCCTGTGAATTCCAAACCAGCTGTTGGAAATAATTCAGTAAAGACATCTCAAGCACAGCCACATATCCCAATTGTTTACAAAATGAACTACAAGTGCACTATCCTCACTTAACTGCCACTTCTTTAATCCTCATAAACAAAAGCCACAAAAAGCATCAACAAAGCTCCCACACTGACCCTCTTCCTAATGGAAAACATACAGTGACATATTGGAGGATTCTTTAAAATATGGAGGTATGTTTTACTAGCGGTGTGCACTAGATGACACACAGCGGAGAGGAGCAAAGGTGGCAGTAACAAAGAGCCACTCCAGATGTAAGACCACCACATGCTGGGCAGAACCAAACACATACAGTATAGGATATGTCTGAGCTAGACTTTGGCATACCCAACGTTCCCAATCAGCAGTCTCCAATGCAGGGCCAATCACAATACTAGTTCTTCAAAGTCATCACAACAATGCACCTCTGATATAACTCCACAAATACAGTCACATGCCAAATTTGAATCCCTGCTTTAATCTGAGCCAAACAAGTGCCCAAAACCTGTGTAAAACCAAACAAACAGATCACCTTAACCAGGTTTTTTTTTTTTAATACTCAGCAAGCTGGAGCACTGTTCCAGGAGAGATTAGATTTCATTTGTGCAATCTATCGTCCTTTGTGTGACAAAGTTTGTCTAAATTTGCTAGTCTTGACTGGTTTAATCTGGCTTCACTGGTCTCCCAGCCTGGCCAAGCTGGTGTTTAGCTGGTCTCTCACTTGAATCTACTGAATCTTTAAAACCACCAAACAGACTAGACAAACCAGCTTTGTGGCCAGCTAAAACCAGCATACCACCTAAAGCTGGTTTAAGCTCATTTTCAGCAGGGATATACAGGTTGACCAAAACCTGTTTCTTACAGCTGTCCAATAAGTCAGCCAGCTTGTCCCTGTGACAGTGCTACAAAAATAACTGAGCCGTCATTCATCTTGTGGAGAGAGTTTGATTTATTTGGCAATGTACAGGAAGCCTATATATTAAGGCACTCCTCATTTCCTGTGGCTGTGAATACGTTTAACAGATGACTGTTTAGAGGAGCAAAGCTTTGATCTATGACTGTAATCTATCACATCATTAAGACATGCAATATGGCAGGGAGTGCCTTGTCGTCACTATGCTAAATGCTTTTACCCGAGTCATGACAAATGTAGAGGAGGAGAGGACACATCTTTCTGCGCAAACAAGAGATTTAGGCTCTAGATATGAATAAACAGCTTTTTAGACTTTATCAAACCTGACTTTCTATCTATTAGTGTATTTGTAATAACACAACCACACAGATTGTACTAGTATTGAAACTGATGCCCTGAGCAAAATTTTTTGGACAGATATGTGCCTGGGCAGGAAGATCATAGTTGGTCAATTTTTCGGCTCAAAAGTGCCTAGGAACTGAGAAATGTAATAAACATGGAAGACCCAGTGCTGGTGAAATAAAGAAATGTGGAAATACATACTGTATTGTCTGTATTGCCACTGTATTGAAACCCTTAATCTCAAAATATAAATGCATCTCTTTAAGAGCAGGCTGATTTAAAGGGATAGTTCACCCAAAAATGAAAATTCGGTCATTATTTACTAGGGCTGGGAAAATTTAACAAGTTAATTTCTGTGATTAACAGTTTTTGCTTAATGTGACAAAAAAAAAAAAAAAAATTATAAAAAAAATTAATGCAGTATCCATTTAAAAAAGTTATTGTTTTTACTACAGCCCCTGTGGCTGAATTTAACATATAAAAATTTTCAGGATGTACATGCTTGACTCGACTACACATTGTAGGAGCAGTGCATACTTACATTATACGCAACGCATATCCCAGGGAAAATAAATGTGGTAGGGGATTTACTGTATGGAGATTAGAGAGACTTCACCCGCAAGTGGTGAAGCAGGCATGGGAGAGATAAGGGCAAGCTACTATCATTATATCTGTATGTATAATAGGGCTGTCAACCTGGCAGATAAACTAAGTTCGAATTTTTACCTTAAATATTTTCAAAATTTGAATAATATTCAAATTTTAAGTCTGCTGATTTTTTAAAATTGATGTTGTTTCCTTAGTCCACAAGAGAGCACATTAAATAAATAAACCATACAGCACCGTTATATTACTGCAAATAACATTCCTGGCTGTTAAAAAAAAGAACATACCATTTTCAACTAAAGAGCATAAAATAAATAAATAAAAAGTTTACAGTATACTAGCCTTGACTCAAACTTCACAATAACAAGTTGAACTCCTTTCCTGACAAAGCATTTAAAAAAACTCATTACTTAATCTGAGTAATGCTTATTAAGAGAGCAAGACGCAATGGCCAAAGACCTCCATCAACTGTTCGCTAGACAAACATCTTTGTTTCGCTTTGTTTTTGCTTATTCAGCCTCTCTTGCAGGTGCGCTGTTTTTTGTGGTGTATAATTAAAAATAAATTTAAAAAGCATATTGAGACACCTGCTTTCTGTTAAACGGTATTTTGTTGTGCTGTGTCATTGTCAAGTCATTGTCAGTGCTTGGCACAAATCCTAAATTCAAATCCACAGTTTAGCATTCAAATGTGCATATTTTTTTCTTAAATTCAACGAATATTCGAAATTCAAATTTGAATTTGACAACCCTATTGTATATCCATCCATCCATCCATCGTCAACCGCTTATCCTGTGTACAGGGTCGAGGGCCCTATTGTATAGTGTAATAATATATTGTTATAATGCATTGGCAATGTACACTTAAGTTTATCTTGCCAATAAAGTTTGATATGAATGTAATCATATGATAATATTATTAAAAAAGCCCACTTTGCCCAAATTGTAATTACAGCATGTCCACTGATTTTATGGCATGTAAACATATACTTGCATCAAAGATTTATACCTGTAAAAATGTGTCTAAATTACTTTCTGCAAAGAAAAAAAAAGTTTAACATGTACATATTTAAATAATTAAATGGGTCATGAAATTTAGATTAATAAGGGGTATCTCTACTATAAAAGCATACTGTAAACTCAAAGCTTTCTCCCCAGTCTAAAAAGAGTATTTATAGATCCCACCTTTTTGAAACATCTCATTTTGAAAACTGTGTTTTTCTTGACGTCAGGAGACAATGCTCAGTTAAATTTACAAGCCCCCACAACATGGGTCATCGCACCCTTGGCTGCGCCCACTGGCACTCGGTTCATCTCGTAAACAGAGAGGGAGAGAGACAGGCCTAATGTGACCAGCTATTCCTGAACACCAAAAGGGGACGCGTCTGGACTATTTGGAAGTTTTTTGTGCATATAACATACATTACGAAAGACATCATTAACTGTTTTCACGTTTATTGTGCCACTTTTAAAAGACGTGGTGTCAGTTACAGCTCAGAAAAGGAGACTCTGTTCAGATTCAGTCAGCTGCTCTGCGTCTTGCGCCCATCTGAGCTATTTTTAATTGTTATGTTAACAAGCTCTAGCTGGACACCGTTGACCGTTTGGATGCATTTCTGACGATCTGTGCCTTAGTGCACTTATGTGTGTGCGTTATGTTTCCCCATGGTATGGACTGAGTATGTGCTGCTAATATCAGCGTGGATTGCTTGTGAACCAGTCATAATGTGATTCAAGCTTCGGGGCAGAATGGGGCAGTTAAAAACTCTTGGATTTGACAGCAAAACTGTGAGTAAACAGTTTAATTTGTGAATATTTCATATGTTATGACAGTTTGATAATTATTGTCCTGATGTGCTTGAGTGAACAATTTAATGTATTCAGATGCGATGTGTTGAATGTGCTTTATGTATAAACCCTGAAATTTAGTTTTATAATGTTGTGGAGAGCTTTTTTATTCTGTTCTGATTGAGATTCATATATGGCTGAATTTAAAGAGATGCACGATGTTAGCCAATCAGAACAGTGGGCATTTACATTGAAGTTTAAAACTGAACGTTTCAGTCAGAGGGCCAGACACAGGGTGGAAAACAATAATAAATTACTAAACTATGACAGTTTTGGTGCAAAAAAACATGATAATTTCATGACTCCTTTAAAATAAATGATGGCTTACCAATTTCTTGTAAGTTCTTTCAGACAAAGTATAAAGTAAATATCTTTATGATTGCATTTTTTAAATGATTGTTGTAATGTATCATGTACCATGATCAATGCAATTAATCACAGAAAACATTTTAATTGATTCACAGCCCAATTATTTACTCAGCCTCATGTGTCTAAACCTGTTGACTTCCTTTCTTTCATGGAACATAAAAGGAAATGCTAGCCTCTGTTACCATTCACTTTCAATTCCATGGAAGAAAGTAAACCATTCAAGTTTGGAACTCCGTGAAGGTGAGTAAAATATGACAGCATTTTCATTTTAACATAAACTAATCCTTTACGTGTGTATGGAAGACACAAAGGAACAGAATGCTTGGCTCTGGAAGTATATTAGAGGATACAGTTAAAATTTCTGTAAGTCTTTTTTTTTTTTTTGGTAAATCATTTTTTCAGCTTGCATAAATGATAACTGTTTTTGAGGAGTGTGTGCAAGTTTAAGTGTATGACTGCATATATGAATTTCTCCCCATCCCCTTTCCATCCTATTTCACTATTTTACTTATATGTCCTATGTATCTCCCATGCCAGCAGGGTGGATTACCCAATATTTTCTCCTTTGAATTCTGCCCTACAGCTTTTCTGTGTGGCAATGCCCATACAGAAGCTCTTCCTGTACCCACAGCCAAGTTCAGTCAAGCTTAACTCTTAAAACAGCAATACAAATATTTCTAATTAAAAGAACTGAAGCACAGCAGGAGAGCCATAAAGAGTTAACAACTACTGACATGATGAGCTATGAGGTTAGTCATCATTCAACAGCACTACCAACTACTAGTCACACAAAGCAGGGATGATACTAGTGTAAGTAGTTTTAATTTCACTAGTAATGATTATTGCCCAAGTAAGATCAACGGAGTGATTATGGGCTACAGAAGACACTACGAGTAGACAAACCCATTTTTTTTTAGCTCTCAGCTGCCGAGAGCCAGTGCTCTTGTGTCCTGTTGGCTTTTTGTGGTAGTGTGATCTCCTCAGGAGACCAAGAGGGGCACACTGATGGAAGGAAATATGGAGGACTAAAGGACGGATGGAGAAGGAGAGAGCGAGAACGCCCTCAGGGGAATCCGTCATCGTCCAGACTGAGCGCCACACGCTGAAGAGAGCAGATAAAAAAAAACTGTTATTCGCTGTAAAAGACAGAGGAGAATAGAAATGAATGCATAACATTTTCATGAGTAGGGTCTAAATTCCCCTGCAGTGCCCCCTGGAGTGAGTTGCACGTGAAACTGCACAGCCAGTTTGGGGTGTGGCAGAGTGTAGACAAGTATTTTTAAATTTTAATAACATTTTTTATTTCTTGTCAAAAATGAAATAAAATTACTGTATATAATATAGTAAGCATATGAACAAATGGGTTATGTCTGCTGTACTTTATTTGTTTTATTTATTTTGTTTTATTTATTTTGTCTTTATAGCTGTTAAAACCAAATGTTATGCACTGTTTAACTTCTCCGACATTGTGTGTGTGTGTGTGTGTGTGTGTGACAAGCGGTAATGTAAACAGATGTGGCTGTGTTTGCATCGGATAATCGTGCTCAAACAACATGTTTTAACTGTGAGTATACGAGTTTTAAACTGTGGTGCTTATGTGATAGTTTGGCTGTCTGTTTCAGAAAACAAACATTATATGCCTGAAAAGACTGTTTGAGTTGCTGTTTGTGTGAATGAAAACCGCATCTGCAAATAATAAGCAGAAATCGCTGCGTGCATGGCAAGATTGCATTTAGATATGATGGCTGTGCATATACAAGCTGTGAACTTTTATCGTTGTACTTCGGTGACAATTTGGCTGTTTGTTAAATAAAATAAATATATTTTGTGCTTGAAAAAACTCTTTGAGTGGCTGTTAGTTTGACAAATGACAATCTCTACTAATGTAAACAAATGGCAGCACTCATCGGAGGAAGATCGTGTTTGATGTATTTACTGCGTATAAGAGCTGTAAACTTTTTATCTATTGATGAGTTGGATAAATGTATATAAAATAAACTTATTCTGTGGTTTAAAAGACTGTATGAGTAACTGTTTGAGCGAAAATAAATTACAGATGCTTGACCAACACAGACTGTGTCAGCTTGAAAGCCGAATCTGGCAGCTTGTAACGTAACTGGCTGTTGCAGAGACATAGATGTGTGATGCTACTCTGCAGGGCCCAGTTATTAAATGTCACATATGTGTGACATGTATGAAAGGGATACATTTGTAGAGAGTGGAAGAGTTTGAGATCAAATTAAACGGAGAGAGACACAGAGAGAGACAAAACCCATGGAGAAAAATATAGGAATTCAGAAACACCCAATATGCAAATCCCCACACACACTGCGAAGACTGTGATGTGCTGGGAACTGTAGAGAATCCTGTTATGCCACTGCGATGGCCTACCGCGCTGCTGCTCCTCCACTGATGACTTTATCTATGATTGTGCTTGACATGCCGACTCTAGCAAAGGAACCTTAGCTTCACCATATCACACTGTCACAATCCATACGTCTTCCTAACTGCACTTTCTTCATCAGTATTCTTGTCTTGTTTGCCAGTAAAAATATCTGAACATCCTTAAAAAAAACTTATATTTACTTGAAAAGCAAGATATTAAAATATGATCCCACGAGAAATCGACACTGAAAAAACTCTGAAATACTGACAAGCACCATCCCCCATACAACATTTTTGCATTTAAAACAGCATTTGTGGCATAATGTTGATTAGCAGAAGGATTATACTCATCCGTTCTTTTCTTTTAAATATAAAGCAAAAATCGAGGTTACAGGGAGGCACTAGGGGCCAATAGTGTGATAAAATTGCTTAAAAGGTAATAGCAAATTTTACAACTTCATTACCATGACGATGTAATGCCAACAACAATTATGATTTAAACAATTTTACAGCTCAAATAATACTAGAGTTTTAACAGAAGAATTAATATGTGCTTTCTTACATTTTCTGCCTTTAAACTCTCTAAAATTGGCCTCCACTTCCATTGAAAGTGCTTAACTGTAACCTCGATTATTGCTTTTTTAATTTATTTTGTATTTTTTTTTTTAAGAAAGACACCTGTCCATAAGTTCAACAACACTTCCAGCTTCTACCACTGGGGGCAGTGATTTTCAGTATGTACAGACCGATTTCAGAAGCAAAACTTTCGACATACTGTTGCCGAATTCACAGTGATCAGTATTACGACATGTTTGCAGAGAATATATTTTGAATTAAGCTTATCACCTTGGAATTTTTGTTTAAGGATAACTAAATTTAATGAGATTTAAGCTTAAAACAATCAAAACAAACTGGCAATGGGGTAAGAAAAATAATATAAAAAAATAATAAACTTAATTAAAAATATTCACAATTTTGCTTCTCAAGTAAATGTATCTTGTTTTAAGGATATTTAGATATTAGATTCAACTTCATGTTTACTATTCCAGCCCAGGCCATCAATTACTAAAATAAATAAATCATTACATCACACTAATATATAAACAGCTAAACACTTAAATACAAACATACGTACATGATATTATATTAAAAGATTGTCCTGGCATTTAAGGTGCTCGTTGCTCATCCCTAAAGCAATTACAAGTAATAATAATAATAATAAAACCATATGTGGGATAATGGGAGAGCACAATTACAAAGCTTTCAAACATAGAAAGCATTTAAAGCTTCACTAAAACACAACACAAAAACCAGACTATGGAAGTGTGAACAGACAACTAACTAATCCTAATATGGTAATCCTTATATTAATTAATGACATGTAAATTAAAATATATTAATTATGAGTATAAATATTTTGAAAAAGAGGTGGAGGATGGATGGTGGACTCATTATGTGTTTGTAAAATATATAAGAGACAGCATAATGCCATTCTCTTTCTTAGTTGCACGATATGCCAGGGATCGTTGTCTTGGCCCAGCATTCCTTTTATCACTATCTAATTGCCTTCCTCCCTTTGTTCAATTTGTACTGGAAAGCATTGGTGCTCCTGAGTACCAATGAGCTTGCGGGTCTGTTATACTGCCCCCCAGTGGCAGTGCAAGGTATGGCTGTCTGGCACTGCCACTCACAGCAGGATAAATGTGTCCGATCTGCTCGCTGCGACCGATGTGGATTTCGTCATCATCATCCTCTGTGGTCTTGCGGTAAACAGGGTTGTCGAAGTTCATGCTTTTTGTGTTCCGCCTCCTCCAGTTGCGCCACACCAGGTATCCTCCAGTACACATCAGGCCGATGACCACTGTGGCAAGGATAGGAACTGCATACGTTTAACACACAGTTGACACACACGGTGGGGCATTAACATAGAGCGGTGCTTAATGACGCACACAAATTCAAGCTCACACACACACACACACACACCTTAAAGGGTTAGTTCAGCAAAAATGAAATTGCTGCCATGGTTTACTCAGCCTCATGTTCCAAACCTGTATGATTTTTTAAAAAGAGATTTTAGCCATAATGTAGCCACAGTCAACATTCACTTTTACTATATGGAAAAATTAAAAAAGATGTGATGAAAGTGAACGGTGACTGATGATAACATTCTGCCAAACATCTCTTTTTGTATTCCACAGAAAGAAAGAAAGTAATCAGAGTTTGAACCAACATGAGGATGAGTAAATTATAACATAATTTTTATTTTTGGGTGAACTACCTTTTTAATTGTGCATCGTGGCAGACCTGGCTCAAAAATTATTTTCAAAATAGTTTCCTATACCTAAAGTATGGTATAAATGAAATGATTACATAAAAAAGCATCTCATCGCAGTCCACAAAACCATCAGGTTTTAAAACAATATTGGTGTACAAACAATGGCAATGCTCAGAACAGCATACAACATCCTACTTGTAATACACTCACCTAAAGGATTATTAGGAACACCATACTAATACTGTGTTTGACCCCCTTTCGCCTTCAGAACTGCCTTAATTCTACGTGGCATTGATTCAACAAGGTGCTGAAAGCATTCTTTAGAAATGTTGGCCCATATTGATAGGATAGCATCTTGCAGTTGATGGAGATTTGTGGGATGCACATCCAGGGCACGAAGCTCCCGTTCCACCACATCCCAAAGATGCTCTATTGGGTTGAGATCTGGTGACTGTGGGGGCCATTTTAGTACAGTGAACTCATTGTCATGTTCAAGAAACCAATTTGAAATGATTCGAGCTTTGTGACATGGTGCATTATCCTGCTGGAAGTAGCCATCAGAGGATGGGTACATGGTGGCCATAAAGGGATGGACATATGGTCAGAAACAATGCTCAGGTAGGCCGTGGCATTTAAACGATGCCCGATTGGCACTAAGGGGCCTAAAGTGTGCCAAGAAAACATCCCCCACACCATTACACCACCACCACCAGCCTGCACAGTGGTAACAAGGCATGATGGATCCATGTTCTCATTCTGTTTACGCCAAATTCTGACTCTACCATCTGAATGTCTCAACAGAAATCGAGACTCATCAGACCAGGCAACATTTTTCCAGTCTTCAACTGTCCAATTTTGGTGAGCTCTTGCAAATTGTAGCCTCTTTTTCCTATTTGTAGTGGAGATGAGTGGTACCCGGTGGGGTCTTCTGCTGTTGTAGCCCATCCGCCTCAAGGTTGTGCGTGTTGTGGCTTCACAAATGCTTTGCTGCATACCTCGGTTGTAATGAGTGGTTATTTCAGTCAAAGTTGCTCTTCTATCAGCTTGAATCAGTCGGCCCATTCTCCTCTGACCTCTAGCATCAACAAGGCATTTTCGCCCACAGGACTGCCGCATACTGGATGTTTTTCCCTTTTCACACCATTCTTTGTAAACCCTAGAAATGGTTGTGCGTGAAAATCCCAGTAACTGAGCAGATTGTGAAATACTCAGACCGGCCCGTCTGGCACCAACAACTATGCCATGCTCAAAATTGCTTAAATCACCTTTCTTTCCCATTCTGACATTCAGTTTGGAGTTCAGGAGATTGTCTTGACCAGGACCACACCCCTAAATGCATTGAAGCAACTGCCATGTGATTGGTTGATTAGATAATTGCATTAATGAGAAATTGAACAGTTGTTCCTAATAATCCTTTAGGTGAGTGTATATCTGTAATATACAATATGTATTTTGAGCACATAATGTTAATTGTCTATATATGCTACTTAACAAAAGTAAAGCTAGGAAAAATGTATTCAAAATTAATTGAAAAATAAAAGGTTAAATGTTGATGATAATAACTGTCTCTATGATAACTTGATGAATTAAGTATAATTTAATGGAAACAATGTGGCATTCTACTGTTTAAAATATTTGCCATTGTGTACTCTTTCACATCCTATACTTAAAAAAATAGTAGGCATAATATAGTGTATGTTTCACAGTATGCAGTACACTAGAATTCCATTCTGAGTATTACATTGTGACTTAAATAATTTAAAGGATAGTTCACCCTACAAAATGAAAATTCTCTCATTATTTACTCACCCTCATGCCATCTCAGATGTCTATGACTTTCTTTCTTCTGCAGAACAGCTTTTTTAAAGCTCCAAAAAGCACATATAATCATCATAAAAGTAATCCATACAACTTCAAAGTTTTAACCCATATCTTCAGAAGTGATATGATGGGTGTGTGAGAAAAAGATCAATATTTAAGTCCTTTTTTTTAGAAATTCTTCTCCCTGCCCAGTAGGGGGCAATATGCATGAAAATTGTGAATCACCAAAAACACAAGTAGAAGAATGTGAAAGTTTAAGTGGAGATTGACTGAGCAGGAAGGAGAATTTACTGTAAAAAGGACTTAAATATTGATCTATTTCTCATCCACACCTACTGTATCATATCGCTTTTGAAGACATTGTTTTAAGCACTGGAGTCTTACAGATTAGTTTTATGCTGACTTATGTGATTTTTGGAGCTTCAAAATCTTGGCACCCATTCACTTGCATTGTATGGACCAAAAGAGCTGAGAAAAATCTTCATTTCAGTTCAGCAGATCAAAGAAAGTCATCTGGGATGGCATTAGGGTGTGTAAATGATGAGATCATTTTCATTTTTGAGTGAACTAACCCTTTAAAAGGCATCTAAACTTATCACCTTGCCAAAAGAGCTATTCTAAAAGCAGGTTTAAACAGATGAATATTTAAAACAAGATTTGAACAGGTTTTTTAAAAACAAACAAAAATATATTAATTTGAACTAGGGTTGCCAGAGATGCACCTTTAAACCCACCCCCACTCACACATTGTGGCTTAGTGGAGCATGTGGAGGGTGTGCTCACATGCTGTTAAATGAGAAATCAGGGGTCTCAAGGGGACCAGGAGAAATGGAATTGGACTGTGTGGCTTTACTGCAGTGGCTGGGCAACCTCTTGTCTAATTTAAAGATCAGCCACGACTACTCCGGTCCCCTGGAAGTTCTTCCAAATTGTTTTGTTGTCTTAGGGGCCATGGAGACACTTATGGTGTGTTTTTCTCCATCATTCAACTTTAATTGTCTCAGACACATTTGCATTCTTTCTATTCATTTTTTGATTTAAACCACACTATAAAAGCTACAAAAGACAAAGCATTTATAACACTTTTTAAAAGGGGTGGGCATAGAGGGACTGTAATTACACAGGGCTCTTAAAATGATTTTAAGTGAGAAGGTATTTCACTTAGTGTCTTCCATTTGAATGTGAGCACAGAAGAGGTTGTTTGACTCACTAAGCCACTCAGCAGACACAACTCAGACAATCAATGAAGCCCATCAGGTCCTTTTGACAGAGTTTTTCTGTGAAATCTAAATTCATCCCCCATCTCAAATACATATAGAATTTGGTTCATACTCAATTTGAAGTGATCAGACAGTCAAAAGGATGATGTAAAGAGAGCTATGATAACAGAATAAAAATGTATGAGTGACACTTCTCTTTGAAAGATTGTAATTAACCATTTATAAAACATTACTTACATACATAACTCAATATAGTTTGAAACCAAAGGTTGTAGGATTTGATCATTCACAATTGTGAAATAAACACTATAACTTTAAAAGACTATTCTGGATTAAATACAATTTATGACATTTAACAGCATCTATAGCATTTTTTCCATACAGACTAAGGGAAAATGTGTGCACAGTAATGCTCTTGCAAAATGTCTATGGGGCGAACGTGTTTAGCGCTGTGAAGAAATAAATGAAACTGTCACACTCTTACAAATGTGTAACATATAAACATTATATTTGTAAGCATATGACTGATTATAATCCAATTTAAAGCACTTTTCTATGGCGAAAACCCCATCCACAGGATTTAAATTGGCAACACATAATCAGAAGTTCATCCTCCTAGAGAATAATATTTTTCATTAAACGATTCATGTAAGTGCTTTAACAAAATATTGAATTGCTGCTTTTAAACCTTTTGGTGTGATAACACCATTGACTTCCCTTGTAAGTGCGTAACTGTTCACAAGTTTTCCTTTATTCCTGTATTTTCTGGAGATAAGCATGCAACAGAAGCTGGCGGTAGAGCTTGTGTTGTATTTATCCCAGAATATTCCTTCTGTATAAGCTGTAATGGGGCAGCTTAAATTTTATAAATGGCTAGTTAAGACTATCTTAAGTGTCTCTAAAGCAGGTAGTGCACATAAAGCTGAAGGGGAAAATCAGTTGATCCGCTGGGTAAAAGAGATTGACTTCAAAATGCAGGATAAAATACTTAGTCAACAATAATACTTACCTATTGGAATAACTATTCCCAGAACTGCAACAGTTATATTGTTACCGAGGAGGAAATGATCGTTTCCACTTCCAGCTATAATAGTGAGAGAAGGAAGCAGAAGACAAAAGAGAAAAACCTTAACTTTTTATTTAATCACAAGCTCATTGTAGCTCATCAACAGTTGAATACACTGAGAACAAGCATGACTTAAAAAATACTGAATACACCTTTATAAGAAAATTAAAAGAGCAAGATAAAAGTGATTAAGGGCTTATGGTATGTTCAGTTGAAAGTTTATTTATGCCCATTTTAAAAGAGCAAAATCATCTCCGGTTTGTGTGGTAAGCACCCATTTTTATTTATACATCAATTTGCTTTGCTATGTTACTTCCCCTCTTCTAAGTAAGGTTCCTGCTGTGTGGCACTTTCCACCAAATAAATCCCACCTCAATCTCACAATTAGCAGCACCTAGCCCTCCATTAGCTACAACATAATTAGTGTCTGATAATGGAGTCTGAGCTGAGTGATTAAGAGGACTAGATGGAACAGCATTGGCATACAGATACAGACAAGACAGCCTGAGGAGCAACAAAAAGGGGCTTGGCTCCATAGTTCCAAACAAAGAAATGCAGTGCAGACAATACAGATTGAAAAAAAGGAACGATGTTATTCTATGACCATGCGCTATACGGATGCATTTAGCTGTTGCACACTGTCTCTGTGTTTACATCAGCATTTCCCTGCTGAATTTAGCTTGGCTTTCAGGTGCATGGACTTTTATCATGTTTGTGTAATTTAAATATAAATTTTAATTTGATACATTGGGTCAAAGATTTCCTATCGGATTGGCCACAAAGACCTTTTATGAATGGTATGTTTTCGAATGAACAGGTCTTAAATACAGGGGCTCCTCAAGGTTGTGTACTGTCACCTATCTTGTTTTTAATACTGTACAGTATATACCAATGTGTTAAAGACTCAGAATCAAATAGCTAGATTAATGAAGTATGTTGATGATATGGTGATGTTAGAAGCTTGTATGAAGGATCAAACGTTGAGTGAACAGAGTCATTCAAGTGCATTGAATTTAAATGTAAAAAATCTAAGGAAATTATCTTTATTGTTAAATTGGATGAACAGGAATTGATGAGAAGAACAGTACTTAATTGACAGGCCATAGAGATTGCTGAGAGTTTTAAATACTTTGACAGAACGTTGAATTATTGCGTGAATACAGACTATATTTCTAAAACAGCAAGCCAAAGATTATACCTCATGCGAAGATTAAAGGGATTTAATGTTGACCAATCAATTTGGGAAATTGTATATAAAAGTAATGTAGAGAGTGTCTTAATGTTTAATATTACAACCTGGTATGGGAACATGGGATTAAGGAGCAAGAAGAAGTTAACTAGAAATGTCATAATGGCATGTAAAATAACCAAGAAACAATAGTTTCAGTTGAACAGCCTGTTTCAGGATGCAGTTCTCAGAAGAGCAAGGAAAATAACATCCGTGTCATGGACCTATCATTCTGTCAGTCTGGTATTTGTCTGACAGGACCGTCCCATGTCTGTCTTATGTTTCGTTGTCTGTCTATGTGTAAGCGCAAGGTTTCGGTTGTACTCCCTGCCGCGCGCTCTTTGGACTATCTTTTGTTTCATGTCTGGATCATGGTGTCTGGATATATTGCATTACTGGGAGGATGTCCAGCAAGTTCAATAAATAAACTTAAATTGATTCAAAATGCAGCTGTCAGAGTGCTGACAACAACCAAGAAATATGATCATGTAAGCCCAATTTTATTATCATTACATTGGCTACCTGTTAAATTTCATATTAATTTTTTAATTCTGTTTACTACATACAAAGCTTTGAATTGTCTAGCTCCGCAGTACTTAAGTAACCTTCTGACATGCTATATTCTGTCACGTTCATTACGATCACAAAATTCTGGCTAGTTAATTATTCCAAGAATATAAAAATCCACAAAAGGAGGTAGGTCCTTTTCATACTTGGCTACTAAACTATGGAATAGTCTCCCTAACACTGTTCAGGATGCATACACACTCAAGTCTAGACTAAAGACTAGTCATATTTAGACATACACCTAATTTATTCATCAACTCACAATTAGGCTGCTTTAGTTAGGTCTGCCGGAACCAGAAGCATCTATCATGATCTATAACTCTGCATAAAATTTAATGGCACCTACGCTAATATTATTCTATTTGTTTCCATGCCGGCCAGATCCAGCTCTGTTCCAGCTTGGTGTTGGACTTCACAGCTACATGTCGCTGAGTGATGACGACTGTTACGAACGCTGGTGAAGCCGTGCTCACATCTGATCACCGAAGATCCGACTCACCTGCGTTCTAACCACTCTGACCTGAGCTAATCACGCCGACAGCTGCTTTCCATTAGTCATCCCTCTATTTAAGCCTCATTCCTCAGTACCTCCATTGCGAAGTCTTGTTTGCCCCGGCTGCATTACTGAGCGTTTTCTCTACTACTAACCTGATTCTCTGTTTCTCCGATCTCAGCCTGAACCCGACCACTCTATTGCCTGCCGCCTGCCCGACAGTGAAACTCGCCGTCCGTCCTTGACCACTCTACTGCCTGCCGCCTGCCCAAGTGAATCTCTTCGCCTGTCTGACCACGAGCCCTGTCGCCTTCTACAGCCCTGTCTGCCGTCTTCGAACCTTGCCTGTTTGACCTGCTCACTAACCTCAATAAAACCGCTTATGGATCCAAACCAGCCTGAGTCTGTGTTACAACGACAAACTTTTTAACTCTGCATTTGGGTGATTGCCATAGTTGTGCCGTCTCTACTGCCGTGACATCATTTTAAACGTGACACAAAACAATAAACAATAACACGACTGCTAGCTGTTAGCTACTAGCTCATTGTGCAGATGTTGCATGGTGATTTTAGACAAGTGTAACAGTTAAATTGGCCTGTTTGTTTTAGAAGCAAGCTTTCCAGTAGCTGGTCAACTAAATAAAGTGAAGCTTTCAAGCTGAGTATAGAGTTAACTTAACTGAGTCCAGGGCACTCTCCCTTCCATTGGTCTAGATAGCGTCCATTTGGTCGAACCACTTCCACGTTTCCTTGATGGATCTGTTGTCATTTAAAAAATTGTTTTTACTTTTCCCTATACTGTTGGTAGGTTCAGTTGTAGCCATGTAAAAGACATTTTTGTTTTGTTCGTTGCTAACAAGAAGAACGTCTGCACTTCATTTATTTACCATGGCGTGGTTTTGCACACAGCCATTTCTTTTTACAATTTGAAAAACACATGAACAAATGATACTGCTATCGCTATAGCTAACTTTAAGACGGTACGCTGGTAGCGGTAATTCTCTCTGACCAATCAGTGATCTGCTGGGTTTTGATGTCACATTTAGTATCTGCTCGGCTCACTTGGAACCTCGACTGAGGTGATTCTAAAAAAAGTACCAGGTACCAGGTACTATCCACAGTGGAGAACACGCAAAAAGCGAGCAGAATTGAGTCAATTCGAGTTGTACCGTGCAGTGGAATAGCCTCTTCAATGGGCTGTACAGCAGTTTAAAGTGTTTTTGGATCGGTCCACGAACAAAACATTGATAAAGTATCTGTCCATGAACATTCAGTATACAAAGAATTCCAGACAACATGAGTTGTGGAAAATCAGATGTGATCTCTGAGCTTTGTACCGTTTGTGGCATTAAAGAGATGGTAAGTCTATCCCTCACAGCCGCGGTGTCATTCCAAAAAAATCAAAGATGGTGCTAGCGTGAATAAGGTCTTTTAATTTTAATAATTTTTTTTAATGAGATTTTGTGCATTACAGTGTATTACATTTAATTGGGTCTCCTGTAGATCTTGTATGTGATTGTTGTGTTTTTGTATTGTGATGGAAAGCCAAAGGAAAATTTCCACAGCTGTTGATAATAAAGTAAACAACAACAACAACACTTGCACTCTGCGCTGGCATGAACATTTTGTTTTTAGAATTAGTGCTCTCACAAAAATTGGATTATACGTTATGCATGTTGCATGAGCCCGCAGTGTGTTTATGAGACTGATAACAGTTACATCTGGGTTTCTATGGCAATGCTTAATTTTTGTTACCTGAATCTGTTTCTGTATAATGGCTATGTCTGGTTTAAAGTGATGTTTTATGTTTCCATTAAAAGAGCATTCTGTTCCAGTGTTACTATTGCATCTTGACTTTCATACCGAACATTTATAAGTGTTATAGCTAGCTAGCTACGTGGCAAGTATCATTATTATTGCTTAGGGGTTATTTGAATAAACTCATTACAACAAAGTACTAAATTTTGGTGTGTTCCTGTAATCACAAATGTCTCAAATTGTGCAGCTTGTTGAGTCATAAATATTGTTTTCACCTGGTGGACTATAAAAAAGGTCATAAAATTGTACAGACTTATAGTGAAGGAGGAACCCGACCCATCTAAAACTAGAATATAAGAATGTATGCTAAGAAATCCTAGCCGGGAAAGGTTTTTAAGTGGAAATTCTAATGGAACTGTTACTAAGTAACCATGCTCACAACCATTCGGCTTGATTGTGGAAAAGCACATACATTTTCTTCAAAAAAATTAAAAATCTAGATGTAGACTTCAATTTGGATTTGATGTTACTCTCTATGTATTATAATAAATGTAGAACATAGATTCTAAACAAACACCAAATCTCCCTTCATGCTAAATACTTTTCCATATCTATGGGGGCAGCTGGAGTTTGTGGGGGCAGAACGTGGATAGCAGGATCTCAGATGGTCAAATGTTTATTAAGAAGGAAGCAGGGTTTTTCACACAGAGATGTCTTTGTTTCTTAAGATGTAGACCTTGCTTGTGAGAGAGTTTTTATGACTTGGTTCTCGCAGAGTTCTTTGACTTTTACAACATCTTATGCCAGCCTTACAACAGTAGGCTGATTTAGTTATTTCTTTGATGTAACTACTAAGGTCTCACTCCAAAATGACACCAAGATTCCCTACTTGATTTTTTGTCTATAAACACTTGGATGGTTTTCCCAAAGTTTATGTTCATCTTGGGAATTTGTGCCAAATACTTTAACTGAAGGAAGTTTTGGCACATCCAACTGTTCATTTCATCAATGCACTGGCACAGAGAGTCTATGGGGCTTTAATCATTTGGCGATACATCTAGATAGATCTGGGTGTCTGCAAAGTAATTTGGTTATTTTTCATAATTTGGCCTAGTGGGAGTATATACAGTTAAAACAAGAGCAGATCAAGAATTGAGCCTTGTGAGACTCCACACGTCATGGCTGTTCACTCATTCATATTTCCCTATGTTTACATAGTAACCCATCCCTTCTAGATAAGATCTGAACCAGCTGAGGACCAACCCAGAGAGCCCAACCCAGTTTTACAATCTGTCTAGGAGAATGTTGTGGTCAACAGTGTCAAAAGCAGCACTGAGATATAATAATACCTGCACTTATATTTTACCTGAATCAGTATTTAGCCAAATATAATTAAGGATTTTTATGAGTGCTGTCTCTGTGCTATGATGCGGTTGGAAACCAGACTAGAAATGATCCAATTAGCCATTTGAAATTAAGAATTTGTTCAGCTGATTGAAAACAACCTTTTCAATGATTTTGCCTACGAAAGAAAGATTTGTAATTGGTCTGTAGTTGTTCAATATCGAGTTATCTAGATTGCTCTTTTTAAGAAGGGGCTTAAAAACTGCAGTTTTCAGGGACTTTGGAAATGTGCCTGAAAAGAGTGACATATTTACTATTTCTAACAGATATTGTTCCAGGGTTTCACAGCAATTAAGTTAATTCAGTTAATTAAGCTCAGGGCTTTTCTGGTCCAGATCTGCATCATGAGTTAGGCCACTAGTCGTTTAAGCCTTTCAGCTAAGCAGGCCCAGGAACATATAAAGGATTAGATCACTAGCATTATGCCATCGACCAAGCAGGCCAAGGCACACCTAGCTAGCATACGCTTGGTGCATGTGGCTCTTTGGAGCAGCAGCAGTACACAAGCCTTGGTGGAAGATCTGCTTGTTTGGGGAGTTGTGTTTTGTGTTAAGCATTTTTGCAAGTTTTCATGCTTTGTTGGGGGGGATTGTACTTGTCTTATTGTAAATATGTATAAAATCATACATTGTGTGTACATATTGACAATCTAAAACTTAACACTTTATAAACTATAAACAGGGTTAAAAAAATCTGGGTTACAGTGAGGTACTTTCAAATGAAAGTGAATGGGTCCAATTCGTAAACATAAAAGTTTCAAAAGTATTGCCACAAGACATAAACAATGCATGGTAACATGATTTTAGTAACTTCATTACCACAACAACATAACAATTTAAACCCTAAAAATGACTGTAAAAATGACGATTTATATAACTTAAGTTTTAACAGAAGAACTAACAAATATTTTTGTCTTTAAACCTTCCAAAAATAGGTCCCATTTAATTCCAGTGCAAGTGCCTCACTGTAACCTTGATTTTTCTGTTTTTAAAGATGAGGAACAAGTCAAATTTATTTAGTTTCAATCAACATCAGTGTCGATTGAGCTTGACTTGTATTGAATTATGATATTTTTGCTTTATTTATAATCAAGATTACTTAAATATTATTAATACCATCAAATTTATTGGAGAGCTAATTTGATCAGTTCTGGCCAGTCTTTGGACAATTCATCATTTCTTTTTACATATGTGAATTTTTGCATACATGCAGTGAACAAAACATGTTCAGCAGATGTTTGACACAGGGTTTTGCAAGAGTATGTCAAAGGGTTTATGTATTTGATGTTATTAAAAGTTGCCATTGGTTGTTTTTCCAACAATGTATCTCTTCTGGTCTGATAGACAACAGCCTCTGACAGTCATTCAGAGGGTTTTCATGGAGGTAGCTCCTATTATTAAAGTCATTAATGCCTTTATCCTGCTGTGTCCAGGTGGCTGTGTACCTGAGCATCTCTGCACATAGCCCAGTCACTGTGGGGTGTGAAAGTGAAATACAGAGTGAGGACAATGTTCATCAGTCAAGGCTGGCTGCTCCTCTCTCTTCACTGCCTGCTCTAATTCAGCACAGAGAAGCATACCGGGAACCTGGGCTACTACTGCTTCCTCATCTATCACTCTCAAGTGGCCCAGAGATGCTCAGCAAGCAAATTCCACCACACATTAACTTTCACAGGCTCCGAGGACTGCTGTACAAGCATACAGAAACAGATAATCTTTTTTCCTAATATTCAGTGTGACTTTCTTTAGAGAAAAGAGGAAACAACCATCAATATAAACATACATAATAAATCAGACATGCTGTACACCAATGTTTCCAAAAGAATTCCAACAGCAGGCCTATTATTTCATGGCACCCAGTCTTTTTTATCTTTTCACATTTAATTGAGACTGCAAATTCACAGCTAGGATATGATATTATTTGTTTTGCCATGGTGCCATTGAACAAAGCAATAGCTCCAATACAGATTTACATTATAAAACAACAAGAGAAGCACACATTTAAACAGACTTACCACGATGAGAGAGGTTGGCATTGGCCCCTTGTGCGCTCTTGCCATGGGTGATGGTTGTAAATGTCTGTCTGTGGTCTGTTGTTGTTTGGCTGGAGGTTGGCTGTTTCCATGGTGCTGTAGTGCTGGGCCAAGTGGCTGTTTTGGTGGAGGTGGCCGTGGAGTGTGTGTTGGGGGAATGATGTGTGCTGGAGTGGGTGGAAGTGCTTGTGCTGGTTGTCATGGAAACAGGGCTGGTTGTAGTACTTATTGTTGATATATTTGTTGATGTGGTTGTAGAGGTTGTTCTGGTGGTTAAGGGTGAAGTGGTGGTTGTAGGTGTAGTAGTAGTGGATGGTTCTGGGGTTGTAGTAGTTGTTATACCGGCAGCAGCTGTTGTCTTGGGTTTGACTGTAAAAAAGAGACAGATTTAAAAGAGTCAAGCTGTCAGGTGACCTAGATTTATTCTTCCTAGTAACATTTGGAGCTGTAAAATATTACCTATTTATTTAATCCCTGAAAGCATGCTCTACATCACCCAAACATCTATTTAATTTGTGTATACATCTGGAAGATGTATTTTGTACGTTGTTTGTTCATCTGCAATACATCTATATGACATTTCCTTGTGGATAAAAAAAAGAACATTCAGAAGATGTTTATCAGATGTTAGAATATGATGCTTTCCAGATGAAACAATCTTAAAGAGACATCTCGGAGATGCAAGTGTGCTATCTAGGATGAGATTCTTATTTGCTATTCAACATTTGGGACATATTCCCCTCAAAATTGCATTATAAAATTAAGACATATTATTATTAGTTTACAATTAACAAAAACAAACAAACAAACAAACAAAAAACATTATTTGTCATTAATCAAATCTTCATGAATTTTGATCAAAATCTTAAAATACATATTTATAACTATTTTAATATCTTTTTTACGAAGCAAAATACACCAAATAATGGGTTTATTTTCAAAGTGTGTCCAAAGTGTCACATTTCCATAATTATGTTATGATTTTTGACACAGCTTCATGTAGTACAGTATGAATAAGCTTGACCTGTTACACTTTATTTTGTCACCATTTTGTCATTTCATTTTTGTTACCTGGCACACATCGGCGCATATCTGGGCCTAGTTCCATGCTTTCTGGGCAGGCACAAGTGTACTTCGGTGAGTGATCTGTGATCTGAGGAGCTCTGAGACACAGATACTCACAGCCTCCATTGGGCAAACTTCCCATGTTACAAGTGTCTGGAGCTGCAAAACAAAACCGTTTGGTTGTCTTAAGGGCATGTTTGCACTAGAAAATCAGAGAAAGAAAAATGTATGTATGTATCTTGATGTAAAAGGTTGATAAAATCATATATTTAACATATACATTTTGCATTAAACTGTGAATGGAATTTAAAATTTTAGCAACTTCTGTGTCAAATTTTTATGTTGTCATCCATGGAACAAATGCAGTAATGTAATGCAGGGGAAATGCATATGATTATTAGCCATCCACTTAAGGTGTGCAGCTGTGCTGAGTGTCCTGTTCATTAAACAGGTGTTTCAAAGCCGGGCAACAGCAAAAACCCTATTATCAGCTGTGTCAAGAGCTAACAGGGTTTGATGAATGTAAAAATAAATGCACTTGTTCAGTCAGAGAGACTCTCATGTAGAGAATATATATATTAATATATAACAGAGAATATTCACACAAAATGAAGGGAAAAAAGAGATTGGACAAAAAGGGACTGAGAGAAATTTATATTTAAAAAGTGTTATATTTAAAATAAAAATGTCTGCAGTCCAATTCATACTCCAACTTTTAAACCAAAGAAGAAAAACAGAACTCATTCCTCTAATCTTACAAGATCTGAAAGAGTCCATTTAGTTCTAAGAAACACTATCCAGTGGGCTATTTTGTTGTATATTTAATTTTGGCTATTCCTTAAGTAGCATTCCCCATTAATATATATATATATTTTTTAGGGATGCACAGCTGATTCATATTTCATTCAGAGTTACTTAAGATACAAAAACCTGCTGGATTTCATTCTCAGAATTTCTCGTTAAGCGTAATTGTGTTTTCCTGCTTTTGCTGACATTATCAGAGCAACATTTAATTTCTTTGATTTAGATTAAAAAAGCACTTCTCATTTATTAATGTGTGGAGATCATAAATTGGTTCTTCTGCTGGCATACTGCACATGCTCTGTTTGTAATTAAAGGACAAAAACAAAGAATTGAGATACACACACCCACCCACGCACGCACACTTTCTCCGCATGTCTTGAGAATTGAAATTCTTCATAACCATGCTTTGCAATGACAGGGGCAATATTACTTGGTGGAAAACCAGAGAGTCAGCAAAGATTTCTTCCTCTTATCATTATAACAAAGCTTAAAATGTGACATTGTGACATTAAATAAAACAGTTTCAGCATTGCTTCTGTGAGCTGCTGGGGGGGCGTTCATATTATACAGCGTTTCAATGTACTG
Organism: Moxostoma hubbsi; assembly: GCA_032164185.1. NCBI lineage: Eukaryota > Metazoa > Chordata > Actinopteri > Cypriniformes > Catostomidae > Moxostoma > Moxostoma hubbsi. Next base: position 27,702,801 of record JAVLUX010000017.1, on the reverse strand, counting down.
TATTAATACAATGTCCATGGCTAGCCATTAAAACACACACACACACACACACACACACACACACACACACACACACACACACACACACACACACACACACACACACACACACACACACGTTGGTGCTATCATTACGAGGACTTTCCATAGACATAATGACATATGCAATGATGAGATTTATAAAATGTATTAAAAAAAATTAATCATGCCCCAAAACAATGAGAATCTCACTGAATCGTTGAAAATCATTGAAATTAACCATCTAAAGAAAATGATTAACTGAAATGATTTGGGCTAATGCTATTTGGATTAAAAAACAAAAAGCTCAACCATGTCTCATAGTGAAAACATGCCTCCATATACATTTTTGCAAACTTGTTATACGTGTCTCCAGGTGCAACTTCCTGCAGTTTCCAGGTGAAATGACAACTAGAGAGTGTGTGTTTTATTCACTTTTACTCAAATAATGACTTTAATGACTGATTATGACTTTATAAGTACTTATTTTTCTCTCTATTACTCAGGATATACAGGATATACCTAGTGAATAACCCAAGTATGCTAGCATATAATGTATGTACACATACACTGATTTGAAATGAAAACACTCATTAAATGAGGCTCGACAAACCAGACTCCAAATGAAAAGGTCTTAATATCAATTAATGATTATTGAGAGCCCTGTTGTCGTCTCTCGCACCTGCAGGCTGCCGGAGCTCGTGGAACACCACCACATCCAGTGGGTTGTTGAGATGCTGAGCCAGCATTGAAACATCATGCCCTGTCAACCGGTTAACACTATAGATGGCCTCATCTTCCAAATCTGTCCAATACACCCGGTCCTAGTGGGACAAACAAGAATTAAGTACTACACAAGCAGGAACCGTGCTTATTTCTATGGCACCTTACATTGTCATTGCGCTAGGGTATTTTGTTATGAAACAGTAAAACAATTAAACAGATTCAGTACACAGAGCACAATAAATGTTTGTCTTGTTTACTAGGGCATGTATTTATTTATTTCTGTGTGATACAGGGCACTGAAAAGGAGGAAGTGGAAGAAAGATATGAAAATCAAGATTAAGACTCCTGTGTGAAAAGTCTCTTGGATCAAAAAGGTTTTTCATCAGTCTAATTAATGCTTGAGACTCTATCTCCCCCTTTGTATCTACCACCTACATCAGCCTGAAAGCACATGCTCCACAGTCTGACAATACTGCTTTCAACATTATCCTCGCTTCTCCGTTTCCCTCCCTTCCTCTGATCAGTCCTTATCATTTGCTACAGAAAAATTGCAAATGTGCACGGAGAGATGGGCTGTTACTATGACAACTTGAAATTCATCTTCTTTTCAAACGGATGCGGAAATGGATGAAGAAGGTCAGTGAAGTGAGATTGAGGGGGTTGGGGATGGTCTTGAGTCAACAACAGAGAAAGAATAGGAGGAGGCCAACAGGAGGAGGGTGTACAGAGAAGATAGAGAGGACTGAGCATGCCCAAGAGGCCAGCCGGCTGTTTTATTATTACAGAACGTTTACAGAGCCAAGCATTTTGGAAAGGTCAGTCTGCTGAGTCCCTGTGGAGCTACTGTATGTCAGGTGCTTCTGCTGGATGATCGCTGGGACTTCTCAACCTGCACTATATTCCTATAAATCCTTCCACATTGCTGCCCTCATCCAAAGCACAGGCTAAGAGGACAAATTATCAGATCTAGAAAACTTCTTTAATGTTCAACACGAATTGCTAGCTTCAAACACCCATTTTTGAAATTTGTACTTGAGGAAGGCTAGCATCCTTATTAAAGCCTTTAATTTTAGTCTTTGATTCATTTTGGGCAAAATAACTGTTCCCATGGGACAGATATGTCTTGGACATTTTTAAACTTGCTCAGTACCTACTGAATAGTGTGAAAGTTGGGGCACTGAAAAGTCATGGAAAAATGTTGGTCGAGGAATGGAGACAGGGTTCATACAGTAATCAAATGTGACCTGAGTATTTTGCTAAAAGTCTTAAATGTAAATGGGTTCTGTTGGAAAACTGTAGAGTCATAGTAATCACTATCATCCCAAAGTTTTCTCCAATTGCCTGCACTTAATAATAAAGTGCTCTTTTAATTTTGTATATATTTCATATGTAACAGTGAAATCCAGGGAAAACAGCATCAAGTCATTTAAAAATCAAATTCAAAACACTTTTGCACATTTTTGAGTCATCAACTCTCAAAATTAGAAGTTAATATGTTAACAAACACACAGACACTGGACTATAAATATAAAAATGAAATATTGAAATGAAAATGTACTATTGCATCAAAATAATAAATTCAATCATATATTAATACATAACCTGATTCCTTATTGCATCAATAATTTATAAACCTTAATTTTTTTGGATTCATATTATCATTCATTAGATAAAGTTGATGGATGGATGGATGGACGGATGGACAGATGGACAGATAGACAGAGACAGATAGATGGATAGATCGATGGATAGAAATGGAATATAAACAGGTGGGACCTATAAACAACAGCTGTAAATTATTTATCAGAATCTTCAAAAACGACGTGAAGAACTAACATTAATTAGTATTTAACAGTAGTTTTGAAGTAGCTTCAATAATACTGCAACTATGTGGTGGTTCATTTCTCATGTGCTCTGAAAAATGGTAAAAGAATGAAGAAAATCGTCTCGTTACTATCGTATCCTCTGTTCCCTGATAGGTATAAAAGGAGCTGGCTCGGTACCACTCATTCAGATTTTGTGTTGAGGAGCCGAGACAGGCAAGCCTCTGTTTGGAAACAGCATTCCCTTTTCACTGTCCACCAAAGCAGACAAAGAGCTGCTCAGAGCATCTAGAGCTCTGCATGCGATCCAAATAGATATGCAAAGCACGCATCGGACACAGCAATGATAATGCTGAGTCTGCCTCTTCTTGGGGCAGCTTCGCTTACAGGCTCACCACCTGACCCCTAAAGGGGTCGTGGGAACCTCTGGCACACAGCCCAGTCAGGGTCTCAGGACCATGTGAGAACACTCTGGACCAAACTCCAGGCAGGCGTCACTGCCATAGGATGCCTGCAGATCCTGAATCCTCTTGACGGATTTGATAGAACCCTCTTGATGGAGCGCAGTCGACTGGCTTGTGAGCTCAAACGGAGCTCTCCGAAGGCCCAGGAGGACAACAGAGAGATTCTGAGGGAAAGATAGGTAGCCTAGGATGATTCAGCCTTCTGACACCTGTCAGGAACCTTATAATCAGTTTGTGCTTCCCCAAGGACTTACCGTCCGCTGTGTCATGGTACGCCGATATAGGGGCAACATACACCTTCAAGGTGGAGGGGGACAGCCACCACTCCAGCCTCCCCTGCAGGAAGGAAAGCACTGACTGACATCTCTGGGGGCCTTCGCCTCAGGAAGAACACCAATTTGTGAAGAAACGCCACTTCAGGGCAAATAGCTGCCTCATAGAGGGAGCCCTAGCCTGAGTGACTGTGTCTACCACTGCCAGTGGTAAGCCACTAAAATCTCCCGTGTCCCATACAGGAGGCCAGACATGGAGATTCCAGAGGTCTGGCGTGAGCCAGATGGTGCCCCGTCCCTGAGAGAGGAGGTCCTGCTTCAGGGGAACTTGCCAGGGAGGGGTTGTCGTGGGGAGCATGAGATCCTAGAACCAAGTCTGAGTGGGCCAGTATGGTGGCACGAGGGTGGCCTATTCCTCGTCCTCTCTGACCTTGCACAAAATCTATGCAAGCCGGCTCACTGGGGGAATGCACATTTGCTCAGCCCCCGGGGCCAGCTGTGTGCCAGCACATCTGTGCCGAGGGGGCCCCCGTCAGAGAATACCAGAGGCAGCACATCCGCTGTATGGTTGGGGCTGCTTGGGATGTGAGTGGTCAGCAGCGACCTCTGTTCGGTGTGTGGTGAACACAAAACAAAAGGGAACACAAGATTTTCCTCCCGGCCCTCCACTGGGGGACGGAGTGGTCTGGATACCAGCTTAAGCGTTCAGGCAGACACCTCGCTCCCTGGGTCGGCGGAGCCTTCCTTGGGGTCCTAGTGCCAGGCCGTGATGCGGGTGATGCTCCGCAACCACCTTATCCACCTGAGGGAGCTCAGGGAATGTGGCATATATCCAACAGCATAAGCTTCTTTGAGGTGAATGGACCGGCAGTGGATTTCATCTCACTGACACACAACCGCTCTGCTCTGAAGAAAAAATCAGAATGAGTGGTTGCGAGCTAGCTCCTTTTCTACCCGAATGTCCAGGGGAGTGCAAATTCCACTCGCCAACTCTGATTGGCCTTTTCTCAAAGATCAGAGGTGTTTGGGGCTCCCAAGAGCGACCCCTAGGGTCACTAAATCGACAAAATGTTGAGTGAGTGACAGAAGAGGAAGCATTGTTTCCTAATCCTGGGGCTTGGCCCCTTGGAGCCCCTTCACTGAGCTGGTCCATTGATTGACCTGAAGAAAGAAATGAGGTCAGCCTGGGCTGGGTCCTGCCTTCAAGTTGCTCAAGGAGCTGCCAAAGTATAAAGGCTTTTTCATTTGGTTTGTCTTTGGCTGTTGTCATCCAACCACAGCCATTTCTCTATTGGCCAGTGTTAGTGTCACAAGGAGCCCCATGTTCATGATGCATGATGGAGTTCATAAATGTGTCCAGACCTGTTCTTGAAAAATGTGTTTACCTCAAACAGAGTGAGGGCAAAGGGATGACCCAGATGATCCAATGAAGAGAGCAAGACTCTGCGGTTGTCTCCGTTTAGGTCCACACTGGAGATCAGATGCAGTTTGGAGTCTACCCAGTAGAGTCGTCTGCTAGACAGGTCTGCAAGAAAAAAAAAAAAAAACGTTTAGGGAAACGGACATGTAAAAGTAGTGCTAATATTATTCAAATATTCTTTTCATTTATACATAAGATGATGGTTGACGTAACATTTCAAGCTATGACAACAGGGTCTAAAACTATTTTAAAAAGCATTTCTCAAATTTTTGGTAAAAATTGTATGCATGCTGAATTTATAATCTTATATCAACCCTAAAAAGACTATTAAAAAAACTTAGAAAATAAATTATTTGCTATTGACACAGGGCCCAAATATATATATATATATATATATATATATATATATATATATATATATATATATATATATATATATATATATATATATATTTATTTTACTGCTCGTATGTAACTTGAAGTTCTTAGTAAATACTATGATATATGATGATGATTGTTATTTAATAACACAGTATTTTTTAAAGTGCTACTGTATTACCATCTGATACCATCACTATACAATTTACTGATCAAGAGTGGGGCCAGTGCCCAAGGGCATAAGACTACTAACAACATCCAAAGCCTCAGAACTGCCAAAGGAAGGTGAACACCAGGGCCCCTGGCTAATGCCCCGGACAGCTGGCAAGTAAAGTGCAATCTCAATACTATAGGGACCCCAGGAACTTTGTCAAATACAGCAGAATAATGAATGAATGAATGTTACATTTACATAGCGTTTTTCTGATACTACACTCAAAGCGCCTTACATATTGAACAGGGAACTCTCCTCAATCACCACCAGTATGAAGCATCCACCTGGATGATGTGATGGCAGCTATAGTTTGCCAGTACCCTCACCACACACCAGCTATCAGTGGAGAGGAGAGAGTAGAGTGATACAGCCAATATATTTTAATGTAACAAGGCCAGGTGGGACCATGATCCAGTCCTTTAATTACTTAAATGTAACTTTTAAAGGTAATGATAAATTGTACTGATTTCTTGTAAAACACACTCAACCATTCTCCATTAATTCTCTATTCATATACTGAACTCTTTTTTTATACCCTTGAAAGGGCAACATATCCCAATAGTTACAAACATTCCGTGTCAGATTTTGACGATGTCCCTCGAAATATAGTTAACAAGTAAAAGATATAAAATTTTACCTCCATCAACAGTTTTCTTATGACATGCTATCATTTGAGATTTAGATAAAGACTGTGAGTTGATGCAAGAGTTTTTGTACATGACCTCAGCATTTGCAGGAACCCCTGCACTTGGATGGAGTCATATCTCACTGACCGATCATTCAATGTCTCCTGGAGAGGTAAGGTGTCCAAGACACACCAGCTGACCATTGGGGTTCCTCAAAGATCAGTGCTTGGACCGCTCCTCTTCTCTATGTACACAACATCACTCGGACAGATCATTGAGGTACATGGCTTTTCCTAACACTGCTACGCAGATGATACGCAGCTCTACCTGTCGTTACAGCCTGATGACCCTACTGTCTCAGCTCGTATCTCTGCCTGCCTCTTGGACATTTTGGTCTGAATAAAGGAATGACAGCTTCAGCTCAAACTTGCCAAGACAGAACTCCTCATGTCCCAGCCAACCCACCTGTTGACCACAACCTCACTATTCATCTTGGTTCAACTACGCTAACACCAAACAGAACAGCCTGGAACCTGGGAGTGGTGGTAGATGACAGTTTAATTTCACTGCACACATCTCATCAACTGCCTGGTCTTGCAGGTTCATGCTTTACAACATAAGGAAAATCAGACCTTTCCTGTCTGAAAAAGCGACACAGCTCCTGGTCCAAGCTCTGGTCATTTCAAGACTGGACTATTGCAATGCTCTGTTGGCTGGCCTTCCATCTAACACAACTAAGCCACTGTAGAAGGTCCAGAATGCAGCAGGACGTCTGGTCTTCAATCAGCCAAAAAGGGCTCATGTCACCCCACTCTTGATTTCACTCCGCTGGCTACCTGGCTATTAGCTTTCAGGACAGCCAATGGAATGGCATCCTCTTACTTCCATTCAATTCTTCAGGTCTATGCTCCAATTCGCTCTCTGCAGTCTATGAACGAGTGATGCCTGGTGGTCCCATCACAAAGAAGCTCAAAGTCTATTTCACGATTATTACACTTTCTCAGCTCCTCTATGGTGGAATGAACTTCCAACATCCCCACTGTTACCTTCTCAACATTCAGAGAGAGAACTTGGCAGTCTTATAACTTTGTATGACAAATTGCTTGATAAGTGAGTCATTTGTAAGTTGCTTTGGATAAAAGCATCTCCTAAATGACTAAATGTAAATGTAATTCCTTTCAGTTTTTGCTAAACTGATGGGTGATTGATGAGAAACAATGAGAGAATGATTCAAAGCCCTGCTGACCACAGAAGGCTTCATCATTAACACTCAATGTTTTCCTTCTGCCTTCCTCTTTCTGTTTTTTTTTTTTTGTATTTTGGTTGATGTCTTTCTCTTTTGTAATGATCAGATCAAGTAACCTGGCAAACACAGCTCCCTCCTGTCTTGCTTTTGGTATGATACACTTTGTTTAGCTTTCCACTGTTTCTCTTTTATCTTTTGCTTTTTTTCTTTCTATTTTCTGTTGTCTTTTCTGCTATTCATGTGTTTTTTTGCCATTTTGACTACATTTGAAGATTGTAATATATTTTTTTTTTGTGAATGAAGGAATTTAATTGCTAAACAACACTGTCTCTTAAATAGCGTTTTACCAAGTGCAATCCCGTTGGGCCACTCGATCCTCTCTGAAACCAGAACCTGTCGATCCACCCCGTTCATTCCGGCTTTCTCGATCTTTGCCTGTGTTCCCCAGTCTGACCAGTACATGAACCTGGTGGATGAAAAAAAGGTGTTTTCAAGAATTTGGCTTACGTGAGAATGATAAAAACTAACTCAGACCTCTTTAAAGCAGTGTCTTTTAAGGGCCCTTTTGCACTTGATTCACTTTTTGGTCTACTTAAAGGCAGCTCAGTTTGGTTCTTTTAAAGAGGACTCACACCAATTTCCCTTGATGGCCTTGAAACTTTGATTCCCATCACATGTCAAAAATCTGGATGAATATGATAAATGCATGCTCATTAAAGTCTTAGTCTATAGCTATGGCCCTGTAAGAGTGAAGTGGACACTTTACCCACAGGCAACAATTACACAGTATGCCGACCTGCTTGAGACTCATTTGCATTTGTTTCATGCTCTTCTACTTCAGTAATATGGTAAAAAGAGCCCGCAGGGGATAGACTCATCATGATGAATGGCATGTTGTTATGAAAAGAAGGAACCATTGATGGTAGTTTTAAAAATCTTGGTCACCGAAAATCATGAAACATATCATATTTACATCACATTTACATTTTGGGATGAATTCAATCTTTTGAGCAGAAAATTACATTTCCTTTGGTAATAAATAATGTAACTTTTAAGAGGTTAAAATAATTATGAGTTCTAAAAACTTCCCTTGAGACATCTGCGCTCAGTTCCTTTTGTTGTGCTACATCTAGCTTTTTAAAGGGATATTTCACCCCAAAATGTAAATTGGTTAAATTAATGTCTTCTAAAGTGATACAATTGCTTTGGATGAGAAACAGATCAATATTTAAGTCTTTTTCACTATTATTAGCCACGTTTCCACTGTTGGGCTAAATGAAGGCATGCTAGTGCGTGCCAAGGCCAGTTGCGTCCCCACTGTCACTTCTGGCAATTACCTTGGGTCAAAGAAGGCCAACTGGGGATTGAGGCATGGTCAACGTCAAAGGTGGAGTTTAGCAAGACACTTGTGCTGCGTTTCATTCATGTCGAATGTGGGATATTCCTACTTGAATTCTCTGAACTCTGACCATAAAGAATTTTATTGGTAGATACTTGGAAAATGACGTTTAAACAACCAAATCTGTAACACTCCCATAAGCATAACAGAGGTTTGACAGTTTCTTAGCAAACCAACTGATAAACAAAGCTGCTAAGCTAAAGTTATTTCACTAACTTTGTACATCTCTGGGTGCCGACATATTTGTGTGATGTCACAGCAAATTGGGTACACATTAAAAATCCGATAAGATGCATATAGACAAAGTGGTGCTCAAATAAAGAAATTTACATGGTTCGAGATCATGGACGGTGTGCTGGGATATCGTCCTGCTGTTTCGTCCTGTTGGAGAAACCACTTGGGACAACATGGCAGTTAAAGTCGGTGAGTTGTCAATGTTAAACTATCTTGCTAGCTAGCTTCCATACAATATAAACTTGATATTCTAGACAACTAGACACATGCATGTTTGTTTTGGCTTGTGAAATGGGTGACGTTTGAACCAGGGCAGTGTATTAAAGGTGGGTTTTAATTAACTGAATGGACCTACAGAGCTGAGATATTCTTCTAAAATCTTTGTCTGTGTTCTGCTGATAAAGAAAGTCATACACATCTTAGATGGCATGAAGGTGAGTAAATGATGAGAGAAAATTTATATTTGAGTGAACTTTCATTTAACACAAGAACACAATCGGTCTGAACACCCCCTAAAGCCAACTAAACAGATCAGCCTAAAGGCTGATTTATACTTCTGCATTGAACCTACACCAAAGCTACGCTGCAGCCTGACGTGCACCTCTTCCAAATTGTAACTGTGTGTCGCGTTGACGCAGATTTTGACCGCTGTGGTTAGTCCGCTGTGTTACCAGTGACTGTCCCAAGCATGACAAGAAATTATAGGTAGAGGTAGTGTTGCATCGCATTTTCTCATTCATTATTTTATCTGTGCATCTATATCCACTGATCAGTGATCGTGTCACATTGTGTTTGGACCCGTTTTGAATTTGTGAACATCTGCTGCTTTTATATTCTGTTTTATATGAACAAGCAAAAACACGTCAATAGACACATCCGTTTACAACTAATAAACTCTGTGCTTTTTTCTATGTTCTTTTACTCTCTATATATCTGGTATGTGAGTGAATCAATACTTGCCATATTCTAATCCAGACTTTTCCAATCTGTGTTATGTTTAACTGTATGGTGTGAAGTAAATAATCATATTTCATAAGTTATGAAAACAGAACACTTCTAATTTGTCAGCAGATTAAAAAGCACCTGTTAAGTGTTGGATATCTTGCCTAATGCATAGTTCCGATTTTAAGCTTTAGAACGACACGCAATGTGTGTTGATCAAGCAAGCAATTTTTTATTAATTTGAGAAAAAAAAATTATAATTAAATTAGCATGGAGCATCAAATTATGCCACAACATTTATTGATATTTAAGTGACTCAAAAGCAAGCATACAGTCTAGGACTGATTTATTGTTTTTCTTCATGGCAGGAAAAATGTCTAGTAAATAATATGTAGTTAAATAGACCTAAAACATACTTTTATGAACTGATCGTTTTTAATGCTTCAATAATTTAATAAATACTTTTGAATCCACGAATACCATTACATTGCTTATGTTTATTTATTAAATCTAGATTTATTTCCTAAATTAAGGTATTTTTGTCTTGATTTTGTCTTGACGTAGGTTCGATGCAGAAGTATAAATAAATGATCAGCCTCAATCAACTTGGCCAGGCTGGCAGACCAGCTAACCACCTAAAGGCCAAAGTATATTTCGGTTGTCCACATTGCAGGTCATTGAGTCCTCTTTCTGTGCACATCATAGGTGCATGCGCCTGCCGTTGACTGGTCTAAAAGAATATCACAAAACATTTGCAGTGTGCATGTTTCAAACACATTAGTATTTGCTTGCGGTCAAAAGAGTACACTTTAAAATACAACGCGGTCGACTAGGCATGACTAGATCTGGAATGCAGAAAAATTAAGTATACCTGGGCCTTTAGTCTTTAGTGAAAAAGGGTTATTTCACCCAAAAATTAAAATTCTCTCATCATTTACCTTCATGATATCCCAGATGTGTATGACTTTCTATTTTCAGCAGAACACATTTGAAGAAAATAGAAAAAATCTAAGCTTAGTAGGTCCTTAAAATTAAGATGGACCTTTTTTGCACTAAAAGCGATCGTATCACTTTAGAAGACATTAATTTAACCGCTGGAGTCGTATGGATAATGTTCATGCTGACTGTCTTTGATTTTTGGAGCTTCAAATGTCTGATCACCATCCACTTGCATTTTCAGGACCTACTGAGTTGATATATTCATATTTTTCTTCAAATGTGTTCTGCTGATGAAAGAAATACATACAGACCATGGATTTCATGATGGTGAGTAAATGATGAGAGAATTAAAATTTTTGGGTGAACTATCCCTTTAGAAAAAGACTGCAGAGAGTAACCTTGATGTTTTCTCTATGGTGTTTAACTTGACTTCTGACAATTTAAAAATAAAGAGTTTAAGGGATCTGACAGAACATTATACTCTAACCCTTGTCTCGGGTCAACAGCGATGGCTCGTGGTTCGCCGAGCTCTGTATCAATCAACACCTTCCTCTTCTTGCCATCTGCAGCTGCGACAGAGATAGTCTTGTGTCCAGAGTCAGTCCAGTAAATGTTCTTATGGACCCAGTCAACTGCTAACCCCTCTGGGGAATGTAGTGCAGTGTCGATGATTGTGATCTGTTGAGAAGAATTGCTGGCTTTGTTGATATATGCACTGTAGAGGAAAAAACACACATGGATAATTGTTCAATTACAGTTTTTAAGCATATGTTGTGCATCTATTCACAAACAATCACAAGGTACTTGATGCATCCTCGAGAATCATGGTGAATAAGCACATCTCAAAATGCAGACACACCCAGCTGTTGTTTATGTATACATAGGCAGCAAAGTGAAGCAACATCTGTGTGAAAAACTGTTTCTCAGGGTCATTCCTGCTGTACAGTACATTAAGTCCCCATCATGCACATACAAAACAGGATTTCTTAGAAATTGGTGATCAATTCATTGGCTTGTCCTGCATACTCGATATCAGGTTCCATCCTCTGTAATATACCTAACAAAAGCCAGTTCCGTACTAATATCATGCTTCAGAGAGTGACAACAGATATGGTGGTAAAACAACAGCACAAACATCAATACGCAAGTACTTCCAATGGATTTTACATATTCGGTATTGCTCTGTGGTTTTAGTTCCAACCTATTCAAATGACAGAAATCAGAATGCTAATATCAAAATGTTAAAAGATGGGTAAAAATAACAAAAATAACTCACGTGAGCTAACTCTTAATCCTTAATCCATCATGTTAGGCATCTTGCCATAGTGTAAATAATCAAGTCTTAATAAAATAAGTTCCCATGCTTGACCGAAACATATTTTTGAAAATCTGGTATACCCTTTTACAGAAAAAACTTCACTTAATTACAACACCATCAAAATATTTTTTTTTAATTCCAAAGGATATTGCATAACAGGAATAACCCAGGTTGACTGCACTTGGAAATAGGACTCACATGTTACAGACTAAGACTAATTTTATGAAGTAGCATTCATAACAAAGCTACATGTCACTTAAGTGTCACCTGTCACTGATGATGAGGGGGTGGGTTGAGGTTATCACCTGGTAATGTTCCATTTGCAGTCACTTAACTGAGAGTGCCTTTACCAGATGCTGCTCCAACAGCCATCAAAATGGACCTTTTTCCACTTATAAGAGCAAGACTATGAAACATTCTTTTCAAAGTGGAACTTAATTGAATAACAAGGACAGAGGCAGCATAAGGCAAAGGAACATCCCTTTTGTGATCTCTCTTTCTCTGACCAGGAGATCTATTAATAGGAACTTGTTCTCTAGCTCAGGATCTAATTTCACCAAAGAGACAAAACAAGGAGAAAAAAATGTGTACTAAATGCTTAGGTAGAATGTAATAATTCTGCACTTAAATAACAGTTGCAAAAATGATGATGAGATGTTGAATATAAATTTATGTCAATTACTCAGCGACAGGTGCTCGTTTCATTATAATGATAGTACAGTAATAAAAGATCACTTATAATATGATCAGTTACGGACCACTGCAACAGACAAAAAAATGATTTACCATCTGCAGTACATGAGGTTTTTGAAATACTATTAAAGTGTCAAAAATTTTCCAGCGAAAATCATTTATCTGTCTCAACTGAAAGCAAAAATTTGTGTGACACAGCACAACACAATCACAGCTAGTCAAAACATATTTGATGTTTAATATACACCTACAGTATATGGAGCAAGATTTTGAACCAATGGGACTTCACTTTGACCGATGAGGCAGAAAAAGCAAGTAAACCGACAAAATGACCTGTCACATCGTGCCTGGTTAGATAATGGTGTAACAAGGTAGAGTAAATCAAACCATCTAAAAAAAGCCCAAACTAGGGGGCTTTGTGTACACACCAGGATCAAACAAAGATATATTTGATCAGCAAGAGCTACAGATTGTTTCTGTAATTGCTTTAGTTTCAGATGCCTCTGAGGTCTTAATTACAGCGTAATTGTGACATTGACCCAAGTTGACGCTAACTGGAGCTAATCAAAGCAATAAAACCTTAATGCCTAACATTTACTGCCTGGTTTCAAATTAAAATAATAATAATCATGCTGGTGATCAAAGATTCCCTATTTAAACAACTTCCAGACAGCAACTGACAGCAACGGTCAGATCAATAACCACATAACCCTCATAAACAGACAGATCAAAGATGCTCTAATCTAAGAGTTTTGAAATGTGCAATATTTCATAGCAGAAACATTGCAGAATCACACCGCAATGGCCCTCATTGCCAGTTTCAACTGTCAAATGACATCTTACATTTTATCATCTGACAACATAATAAATGTCCAATGCATACTTTTTGCCAATCAATGTGCAATTTACTACATTTGCATACAGTATTATGTGCATATGTCACTGTGCATTTGGTTTAAAACATATAGAAATAGTTGAATAAATTATAATCTATCTATCTAGCCATCCATCCATCCATCCATCTATCTATCTATCTATCTATCTATCTATCTATCTATCTATCTATCTATCTATCTATCTATCTATCTATCTATCTATCTATCTATCTATCTATCTATCTATTTCATCCATCTGTTTGTCTGTCTGTCACTGTTACATCAGTCTATTTGTATCACAAAATCCACCATTCTTAAATTCACATCACTCTCTGCCATTGACCACACAATATTAAACTCTCTGCAGACAAGTAAAAGCATTTCTTTTATTCTCTACTGAGGAGTTTATAAAGTGATAATGAACTGTTGTATTCCATCCTAATAAGAGCCATCCTGAGGGGTGAGGGGGTGAGTAATAGCAAGCATTATTGTAGGAGGTAGGTTATGGCAGACATATGGTGTGGTTGAGATAATTTAGAGATGCTCCTACAGGCTGATGTGACTCAGCGTGTCAGGAAGTGAGGCAGAGACCTGAGCCTGACAGGGCAGCTTGCACACTTTGAAAGTAAAGGACAAATGGTGGTAAAGTTTTCAGCAGCTATTTTCACACAGGCAAGCAGTGTGACAGGCTGGTGTCTGACTAATAAGATAAGATTTTGTTAATTGGTTGTTTTGGGTCACAATTAATGATCACAAGATCTCCCATAATGATCTGAAATGTCCTTTCATAAGGACAAAAATGATTCTGAGTTAAACCAGGGAATAACATGGGTGGGAATTTACATTAATTGATAAATCTTGTTTAAGCATAATCCTAACAACAACAAACAATAAAAAGTATGCTTAACATAACAAAATCAATTTGCCAATGGGGAATTTTGTGGGTAATACAGGTAGAAATGGAGAAAAATAAACTTAATTCAATATATATTCTCTGAAAACAAGTTTAGAAGGAATGGTTCATCTCACATTTCAACACACACAAGTTTTACAGACAGGAAACCCAGAGTAAACCAGTATGAAAATGTGCACATAATTTTCTCATTCCATGAAGCTGATTGCTTTCAGAAAATCTACAGTGAGTCTGTGGCAGCTGTTCTCATGCATTTAAATATCAGCTAGTTGAGAGGGGGTGGGAAAAGTATGTCAATGCCTTCAACAGTCTCCTCCCACCTGTATATTTAACACTAATTGCAAATTACCCTTTTTAAAATAACGATTAAACGTCTGTCAAATTGCAAGTAGGCAACATTATATCAAGCTGTGTTTGTTTGTTATTTAGATGTGTGATTGTATGAGTACCTGTAGATCTTACGATGGTAGAGGTCACACCAGTACATCTTGTTGTTGGTGACATCCACATCTAGGGCCACGGCGTTCTTCAGGGTCGGCACTACCTGTGTGTAGTCCTTCTTCAACAGGTCAATGCGACGGATCTCATGGCGGTTAGTGAACATGAGGTATGGGCTTTTACCTATGAGGAAAATGGAAAACATTCCATCAGCAGCTAATTGATCAGTTGTATACTTGGGTTTATCACTATCAGTGAGTCAATATTTGGCTTGTTGTTGAGATTGCACTGGCAGTAGGAAGTGCCACTGACACCAATGCTGCAAAGTATTGTAAAGATCTCATACTGTATGCCTGAGAGAAATGAAGTACACACACACACACACACACACACACACACACACACACACACTCTCTCTCTCTCTCTCTCTCTCTACACTGTATGTTTTCCACGTCCAAGGTCAAAACATTTGGCTGTATGTGCTGTAGCCAGACACATTCCCCCAATCTCCCAGTTTCTTTGTTAGATTGCTTTTAAGAATTGCTGAGTTTTGTTCAGTGGCCTCTATAGAGGTTCTCCTTTTATCAGAGCAAAGTCACATGGAGTCACATGGACCATAGTTCTTCTCTGCTTCATCACACAGGCTGCTCTGTTTGACCTGAAAATAGACATATTTTCCCAGAATCCTCCTCAAACCCCCCCACTCCAGTTAATGCAGAATTTAAGTACTGTCATGCCATTACAGCCAACTATCATGTTATGTTAAACCTGGTAATAACACGTCTTCTAACACCAACATATGTAAGGGTATTTGGCATGCTAAATTTAGAAGGGAATTTAGGGTCTCGAAATATGTGAACTATGAACTAAATTAAACTGTACTTATGGTGCATTATTAGGTAATGAAATGTACAATGGAATTAGTCGCGTTCGACAACCATTAGAAATGAGATAAATGACAAATAACTAGATTATTTGTCTAAATAAATTCTCCACCATTAAAATCTAGTGTAAGGAATTATCTTAAATAAGTGAATTATAATTAATTCACTTATTGGAGTGATTTTATTCTCATGGCTTATTTAAAATAATATCACACGTATTTAGGTACAGCTTTGAAGCAAAATCTTTTAGAAACAGGGATGACATTATTTATCAAAATATACCACAGTCATTCATCTTTGAATACAGACAAACTTTATTACTATTCTAAACATAAATCTAACCTAACACATATATACATGAGACAGGCTGGTGAAAAGAGTTACAGAATGTGAAATAAATGATCGATACAGTGAAAATGAACTGTTGATAATGCCTTAAGAACCATTTACCCTACATCGATTTGCTATCGGATTACCCAAAGTATTTAGGAAATACACCAGCACTTTGAGCACAACATGTACTTGTGTGTAGTGGTGTTTCCTTGAGCTCTTTGTGTTGCTTGGTTCTTGGCTCTTGGTCGAAAGTTCCTTCCGGCAATGTTTTGGACCACTGTAAGATCGGATATTTATTGTCTGTATGAATTATGAGGTTGGCTTTGAAGCGAGGCCTTCTCATGGGTGTGTGAACCGTAGAGAGTGACAAGCTTTCTCGGGATGTCGAGCCCCGAGCTTCCTTGGACCTCACATGGCATGAATCGGGTTCCGACAAGATACAGAGAAGACCACGAGGGAAGAGTCAGAGCGAAGTCTGAGCAGTCAGACGAGCAGAAGATGAAGCGCGTGAAGACAGAAGAGAAAAGAGACTAAAGAGAGAGTGTTCTTCCTGTTTGGAAACGTTTAAACTGAAATTGTCCGCATCCACAAAGGACATCAGTTATACAAGTAGCCACAGTTCAAAGCAATTTTCAGCATTACCTAGCAAGCCTAGGTATTGTATAAATCGTGGATTTAAAGGCATTCTGTACATTTTAGAAGGTTATATCAGTAAAGTACTGTGACTTTGTGTAGAATATTCCTGGATTAAAATGAAATCTCCTTTTTTAAGATGCCTTTTTAAAAGCGGAGGGCAGAATCTGGTGTGTTCCAGATTCTGATAATTGAGAATGATAATTCTTCTATATGTATATTACTACAATGAGTGTGTGGACATGACTTAGGTGCTTTTTCAAAACCAAATCTAGGATCATATGATGGTATGATTATGAAAAACAAGAGAGGAGCTTTACCATAACTGGGCGGTAATTAATCCACTTGGGGAAGTGTGCATGCTTGGGCGTGTGTAAGGGCACAGTAACACTGCTGTGTGTGAGAGAGAAAATTTGGGTCTGATGAAGGGTTATATCTTACCTAGTGATAGGCTGATTAATCGGCTGATATTTGGAAATATTGAGGCTATCAACAACAACCAATAACTGTGCCTTCTTGATTGATTTAGCAAAAGTGCTCCCCTTGTGTTAGTTCCAAAATCAGCCTACAGCCTTGTCAATAAGGCACATGTTCTGTTTTTAATTTGTAATTTTTAGTAAAAATGTGGTAAATTAAGTATAGATTAAATTGCAGAAATGTAATATAATCATAATTATTGCACACACACACACTCACACACATACACACACACACACACACACACACACACACACAAAACATTTCTCTTTTTTTTTGCACACCAAGATATTTTTGGCACAATATATATATAAATTGCACTTATACATCTGGAACAGAAGAACCATCAGTGCCTCAAGCATTCTAGGAATCTGCAATACAAATTCAGAGTTGTCCTCCATGATCTAATTAACCACAGCATCAGGCATTTCAGAGCTGTACTAGTTGGCAGTTTGGTGGTTCTTCTCCACACTCTTGAACAATTCAACACTCAACATCCTGGTGCAGACAATATGGCCGTTCATTGTATACAGAGCCTGGGTTGCAGCCTCAAGGGAGAAGGCTAACAAACCCAAAGCCTTGGTTTCGTCCATTCGCCATCATTAATTTGGAACTGGTGATGGTTCCAAATTAAGAGAACAATCCATGCAGTTGTTAACTATCCAAGATGCACTGAAAATTTGAAAAATACAGACTCACCTCCGGGTAACAGCCTGGCCTTTTGTTTGGCCTGATGCTCCTGATATGGCTTGACATGGCATATGGAAACCACCTTATCACTGAGCATCATGCCATTAAGCTTGTTGACTGCCTTCTCGGCAGCCTTCATTGTTGTATAATGGACAAAGCTATAGCCTTTAGACCCATTCTCGTCTCTAACCACTTTTCAGGTCTGGACTTTCCCGAAAACCGAGAAAGCGTTGTACAAGGCGATGCCATCAATGTCCGCTGCCAGGCCCTTAATGTAATGTTCCTGACTCCCCTTCTACTCACAGTGGTGAGGCCATATAATTCTTATGTGCTAACACAAGAGGACCTGAAACATAAGCGTATTCAGCACCAACTCTGCATCTGTGCAGTGTACAGAGTTAACGTAAACATAACTCCCTATCCCTGCATACCCACATAGAAGAGATGGGACCAATTCGAAAGAAAGTCATCAGAAGTACATTTTCAGTCACTTTTGGCTGAAGATCCTCCACAAACAATTATCCCGTCTGGTCTCTGGGTGGACCACAATCAACTCCAGAAAAGTGTTTGCAAGAAAAAGCCATTGTCATTGTCTATGCGAGTAAACTGTCACAGCTAAAAAAAATCCAGTTGGTAGTCAGATCCAAGAGTGCAGGTTTGCTTTGAAAGTTGGTATGTACATAGAGTATAGCAATGCGAAATGTAAGAATAATAATAGAGAGAAAGATTTATTTCAGCTTTTATTTCTTTCATCACATTCCCAGTGGGTCAGAAGTTAACATTCTCTTTGTTAGTATTTGATAGCATTGCCTTTAAATTATTTAAATTGGGTCAAACCTTTTGGGCAGCCTTCCACAAGCTTCACACAATAAGTTGCTGGAATTTTGGCCAATTCCTCGTCAGAACTGGTGTAACCAGACATGGACCAGAGTCAGGTTTGTAGTCCTCCTTGCTCACACACCCTTTTTCAGATCTGCCCACAAATTTTATATCGGATTGAGGTCAGGGCTTTGAGATGGTCACAACAATATCTTGACTTTGTTGTCCTTAAGCCATTTTGCCCAACTTTGGAGGTATGCGTGGGGTCATTGTCCATTTGGAAGACCCATTTGCGACCAAGCTTTAACTTCCTGGCTGATCTCTTGAGATGTTGCTTCAATATATCCACATAATTTTCCTTCCTCATGATGCCATCTATTTTGTGAAGTGCTCCAGTCCCTCCTGCAACAAAGCACCCCCACAAAATGATGATGCCACCCCCGTGCTTCACGGTTGGGATGGTGTTCCTCAGCTTGCAAGCGTCACCCTTTTTCCACAAAACATAACAATGGTCATTATGGCCAAACAGTTAAGTTTTTTTCATTAGACCAGAAGACATTTCTCCAAAATGTAAGATCTTTGTCCTCATGAGCACTTGCAAACTGTAGTTTGGCTTTTTATGGTGTTTTTTGAGCAGTGGCTTTTTCCTTGCTGAGTAGCCTTTCAGGTTATGTTGATACTTGTCTGCCTGTTTCCTCAAGCATCTTCACATGGTCCTTTGCTGTTTTGTTTAGTCCTTTTCAGGGATTGATTTCCACTTTTTGCATCAAACTAAGTACATCTCTAGGGGACAGAATGCGTCTCCTTCCTGAGCAGTACGATGGCTGTGTGGTCCCATGGGGTTTATACTTGCGTACTATTGTTTGTACAGATGAATGTGGTACCTTCAGGCTTTTGGAAATTGCTCCCAATGATTAACAAGACTTGCGGAGGTCCACAATTTTTTTCTGAGGTCTTGGCTGATTTCTTTTGATTTTCCATGATGACAAGCTAAGAGGCACTGAGTTTGAAAGCAGGCCTTAAAATACGTCCACAGGCACACCTCCACTTCAGTATACCTCCTATCAGAATCGAATTGGCTAATTGTCTAAAGGCTTGACATAATTTTCAGGAACTTTCCAAGCTGCTTAGAACTTCTTAAACTACTTCAAAAAGTTATCATCAACAAATCCTCCATGTGCAGCAATGACAGCTTTGAAGATCCTTGGCATTGTAGCTGTCAGTTTGTCCAGATACTCAAGTGACATTTCACCCCATGCTTCCTGTAGCACTTGCCATAGATGTGACTGACTTGTCAGGCAATTCTCATGCACCTTAAAGTCTAGATGACCCCACAAATGCTCAATGGGGTAAAGATCCAAAACAGTCTTTTCCAATTATCTGTTGTCCAATGTTTGTTTCTTTGCCCACTCTAACCTTTTCTTTTTGTTTTTCTGTTTCAAAAGTGAGGATATGTGAGGCATCTATTTCTCAAACTAGAGACTCTGATGTTCTTATATTGTTTAGTTGAATAACAAGGCCATCCACATCTCTTTCTGTCCTTGTTAGAGCCAGTTGTCCTTTGACTTTGAAGACTGTAGTGTACACCTTTGAATGAAATCTTCAGTTTTTTGGGGGGCAATTTCAAGCATTGAATAGACTTCATTCCTCAAAACAATTATTGACTGAAAAGTTTCAAGAGAAAGCTGTTTATTTATTTATTTTTTGCCATTTTTGACCTTATATTGACCTTAAGACATGCCAGTCTATTGCATACTGTGACAACTCAAAATCAAACACTAAGACAATGTTAAGCTTCATTAAACGAACCAAATCGTTTTCAACTGTGTTTGATATAATGGCAAGCGATTTTCTAGTACCAAATTAACAATTTAGCATGATTACTCAAGGATAAGTTGTAGAAGTGATAGCTGCTGGAAATGGGGCCTGTCTATATTTGATCAAAAATGAAAATATATCACAATTGTTTCCTCTATTTTAAAATAGAGATGGTGCTGGTTTTTACATCAGCAATGTCCTGACTATACTTTGTGATCAGTTGAATGCCACTTTGGTGGATTAAAGTACCAATTTCCTTCAGAAACAGTAAAATCTTTACATTATTCCAAACGTTTGGCCACAAGTGTATATGTAATACAATAATTTATAGTACCGTTAAAAAGTTTGAGTCATCTTGTGTTTTTTGTTTCTATTTTGCATTTTTTTAATTTTATTAAATACAGGTCCTTTATTATATTATAAGCATAACAATAGCTTTACTGGGCCTGGGTAGCTCAGCAAGTAAAGATGCTGACTACAACATCTGGAGTTGCATGTTCGAATACAGGGCATGATGAATGCCAGTCAGGCTTCCTAAGCAACCAATTGGCCCGGTTGCTAGGGAGGGTATTGTCACATTGGGTTAACCTCCTCATGGTCGCTATAATGTGATTCTCGCTCTTGGTGGGGTGCGTGGCGAGTTGTGCGTGGTTGCCGTGGAGAATAGCGCGAAGCCTCCACATGCGCTAGGTCTCTGCGGTAATGCACTCAACAAACCACATTATAAGATGTACAGATTGACAGTCTCAGAAACGGAGGCAGCATTGGGACTTAAGAGTGCATTGGGAATTGGGCATTCCAAATTGGGGAGAAATGGAGGAGAAAAAACAACAAAAAAAAACAACAATAGCTTTACCTACTTACAGCATGCACTCGAGCTGGCATGGATTCCAAAAGTTTGTGTAATACTTGATGAACCATGTTATCCCAGCATAAATTAGAATTTTCCAAAGAGCAACTTGTGTGCTTCAGTGGAAGCATAGAAATCTGATCTTTTGTACCTAGTTAATATGGTCAAAGTAATTGATTAATCAATATATTGTGATTAATGGCATCAGTGGCATTAGATTCACTTTGTGTCAATTCCAAAATTTACCAATAGCCTTGTGCCATTGAAAAATTGGTCAACAACACGTAATACACAATTACCACCATTATCAGTGCACTAGACACACTATATAGCTGAGGTAAAAAACTGTAACCTGAGGAGGAGAATGATTCATAGTGTCATTTATTAAGCTGGAATGCAAATGTTTTGAGAGAGAAGTTAAAGAAAGCTGGTACTTCAAGGATTACAGTAAAAAAAAAAAAAATCTTAGATGGGTAAATACATTAGGGCACATTATATTTTAACGGCAAGCACAGTGGCTGATTTTCACTAGCTCATACTATTTATAAGTAGAAAGTAGGGTTGCAGCGGTATACCGGTTTCACGGTATACCACGGTTTGAAAATGTACAGTTATCATACCATGTATATTTGCTTATCTACAGTACTGAGAAAAAAATGCAACCGGACAGAGAATCTCACATGCACTTGCGCATCTCCTTTCCTCCTTGTTTGCCTGTCAGACTCGTCAACTTGCGTCACACACACACACACACACACACACACACACACACACACACACACACACACACACACACACACACACACACACACACACACACACACACACACATGCAGCGGAGAAAATGTCAGAGAGAAGAGATGCGAGGAGGTCTGACATGAGTGTGTGTGTGAGTTAAAGCAGTGTTTCGAAAGAGCAATGCCATGGTTCTCCCATTGAAGATAGACATGATAAACTATTTAGTGATAGACTATTTAGGACTGCCGAGGAAGATTTAATGATAATCTTGCAAACAGCTAAAGCAGACATGGGCAATTTACAGTCATTTATCGTAAAAGCGTTTTTATTTTTATTTGGATATTTCAGTTAACTTGCATTGGGTCATAACGCGCCTCCACAAGCGTATAACATGCTCATGGTTGCCAGATAAGAGACGCAACACCCTAGTTTGAGATTTATACTTGCACAAATTGGAAATATTCCGCCTAATGTAATACTTATTTTGTGCAATCTGGCAACCATGCAGGCGAGTGCACTATTTCTATCTGACTTTCCCGTTTGAACAAACTTAGCGATCTGTAGTGCAATATTCTGCTCAAGGAAAAGTGTTATACGGCTACTCTGTGTCCATTCTTGAGGCTGCTTGTGATGTTTGGTGCTACTAATTTTGCAGGTAAACATTCTCAGTGATTAAATTAAATATAAAAGTAGATCTCGGCATCACTGACACACGGAGGAGTAATCATTAACATGCGAGCAAAAGCAAGCCAGAGACAAATATGTATATGTATTTATTATTTGTGCAATTTAGAAATGTTGAAGTCCCTTCGCGCCTGTATGTTAATCTAACTCTTGCAGTATTCATTTATCATAGTCATGCAGTCTGTGTTATTCAGTTGTGTGCTATAATTCAAATTCAAAAGTCTATAATTCAAATTTACACAATTCAAATTCAAATTGTTTTGTAATTTCTCTGGCTCCATAGTCCTGAAGCAAAACCAGTTGAGAACCACTGAGTTAAAGGTACAGACAGGAGCAGTCTGGCCTCACTGTCGCATCTACAGTATATGTTAACTGTTAATAATCATGGGACATTACTTCAAAAGCTCACACAGCTGATGTTATTTTTCATTTAGTAGTTAATTTAACATATAAACTAACATGCTTTAGTTATAAAACATGTTATAGTTACATGCTATTTTTTTATCATGTTTATAATCTGATTTATTATTATAATTCTGTTAGCTTTTCTTATTATCAAAAGGGAGAATTTTATTACACATACTTCAATAAAATAAATGGTTTCAAGTTTCAATTCTAATAAAAAATTATTATAAAAATAAATAAATAAATAAAATAACCCTTCTGTTTTCACTGATAATAGTAATTGTGTAATACCATATACCGTGATACCGTGAAACCGTTATATTTTCGGTTATCATACCATAAATATCTCATACCGTTACAACCCTAGTATAAAGACAACGAGAGTACACATGTACAGAGTTCCCCAAGTTTCTCAGAACTGCCTTCACTTTTCTGAGCCATTTTTCAATGACTTTAACCTAACTGATTGTGTGTTTGCAGTTAATAGCAATATTAGTTCATCCATGAATGTTTTGTTGTGTGTGTGTGCAGTACACCTGCTACCAATTTAATTCACATTTCTGGGTTGCTGACAAGTGGCCACAGTTAGAATGACCATTTCCAGGTAATTACCCTGCAACTGGGGTGTGCATGCAGATATGAGTGTGTGTTTATACTGCAGGACAGCTCAGCCACTGTGGTTTGGTGCTCAGTCATGCCAACACAGAATATCACTGACTCCATTAGTTCATCCTCTATATAGCAGCAAGGGCAATCTCCCTGTTTCTGAGTCACTTGGTTCCCTCTACCTCCCCTGTCTCTCCTTGATACGGGTGTAATTCATTTCCTGCCAGTCACACACACACACACACACGTCACAAAACCAGCTGAGCTCCTGAGAAAAAATCTGTTGCCCAAACCGCACTAGTGGTTTGATAACACACTATTTTCATGTTGATAAAATGTTGTACGATTCAACATTTAAAACTGAAATATCACTTGCTTTGATGAACATAAACAAAACTTGTATTCATATATTTTGAATTAATTAATTTTCCAATTATAGCGCTTTTCTAACACAACACTTAAAGCTCTTTTACATAAAGAACAGGGGACTCAATCACCTCAATCACTACCAGCATATGTTAAAATAATTTTTCAAGTGTTTTATCTACTATTAATGTTTGTATTGTACTACACTTATCATTTTAAGTGGTCTTACGCATGCTATGGCTGATACGAGTTCAATGGAAGACTTTTATATTATATTGTACAGCCTCAGTTGATAATGCAAGTGAACTGTATTGCTAAAATAGTGTGTCTATGAATGTACACAATAACACAGTTAACTAAAAACATAAAATGAGGATTCAAAAAATTGCAATATAACAGTTAACAGTAAATTTCAGAAGTCATAAATATTGGTAAACATGTCACTCGCAAATTAAAACAGTGCATTACCACCATTTACTGTTTACACAGGAACAAGACAGCCGACTCTTCTTTCCTATGTTCACGGAAATTATGTAATGACACAAGGATGTACGTCATAAGCCAGCCATTTCGCACCAAATCGAACCCGACAACTTCACTTGATTCACTTAAATATTTTAGTTTTCCCAGTGCTACACGAGAGAGTGCCCTTTGGTTTATGTAATCATGCTTGATTACTCCCTCGGATACATTGCTGCTTTCACAATTTTTATTTATTTATTTATTTTTACAAATGTAGCATTTTGTAATGCTACACCGCTACTCCATGGAAAATGTAGCTCGTACTGGAAAATTATTGTGAGCTACTGTCACGCCACTGAAAAAGTTGGTAGCATCACTAATTTTAGTTAGCTACTCCACAACAGTGGTAAAGCTAAAACCACTTTCCTATGGCAGCTGGTTTTACAGTGTTCTAGCTGGTCAAAGCAGACTATTGAAGGTAATTAATTGGTCTAACCTACTGTAGTTTAGATGGATGATCAGCTGGACAGCTAGCTTGTTGAGTCTTGATTGGATAGACCATCTTGGTCAACCTGGTGGAGCTGACAGACTACTTTGGCTTAATCTTGTGGGAACCCATGGTCTGTCCAGCAACCATGTTCCAAAAATCAGCTTGACTATCCTGGGCTGGTATGACCTTGTTTATATAGCAGGCAGACAAAGCATCCTGTACATCTGTGTTGCCTTAAACAAACAGTCAAATGGAGGCATCTCAGCAGACAGGACATTACGCAGTGACTAGATTTGGACATCCCTTGATGCCTTCCTATCTCAGTATACTGTCAGAAAAGACAGCATTGTTCAGGTTTCAGACACAGCGAAAAAGACTTTTCCAGTCCTGTCAGCAGAGGTTCCTTCACATGACTTCATAATGATCCATGGATGCCTTGTGGTCCAAAAGTGTGACAGACGAAGGGAATGACAGAAAGAACATTAAAACAAGGGGGTGAGGGAGGACGAGATTGTGAGCATAATGAACAGCAGATGCTGTGTGGTCAGATGTCACTGTGAGTGTGCTAGAAAAGCGGTCAGGTTTAACAGTTATGGAGAGGGGATGAATGGAAGTGAGAGAGGAGATCTCATGTCTCTGTTATTCTTCTCCTCCTTGCCTCCCTCCTCAACTCATCATCCATCTCTCACTCTTTCACACTTGATCTAGTGCCAAATGCTATTTTCACTGATGCGCAAAAAGGTGCTTCTGAATCGGAAAGGTGCATAGATTGTGGTTTGAATGATGGAGGGAGAACATTCCCATCCTTAGAAAGCCCTCACAGACCACTTTATTGTAAGAAATATTTTAATTCAGTCAATGTTCAATCATTCTACCCATCTGTTGGACTTGTGGCTATACATCTTTGAAACAGAAGGAGAGAAAGAGTGAAAAGTGAGAGTTTTACTCCATCAAATTTACCTTAAGTAGCACGCTGACCATCTTTGGTGTCATGTCAGTTTATTTTCAGAAAGACACAACTCAGCACTTTCTCACATGGCCATATGCGCTCTAGATATCTTCATTCTGAAGGTGATTCTACAGTACAGTAATTAAAGGTTTGTTTTTAGTAAAGGGCAAAAGAGCTCCTAAATTCTTGTTAGCCTTGAACCTGTATTGTAATGGATCTATAGAGTAATAAGTCATTGTTTCAATCCTTATTCATCAACATAAACATTTACATTTATGTATCTGACAGACGCTGTTATCCAAAGCGACTTACAGTGCAATTATTACAGGGAAAATTCCACCGGAGCAACCTGGAGTTAAGTGCCTTGCTCAAGGACACAATGTTGGTGGCTGTGGGGATTGAACCAGCAACTTTCTGATTACCAGTTATGTGCTTTAGCCCACAACGCCACCACCATTGCTGTAAACATGTTGATGAATAAAAGCAAAAAAGCAACTAGTAACGGATAAAAATAACCACAATGTAAATTTTCCAGTTTTGGTACATTTTAAAATATAACCTTGCAAAAGCCGACTGAACCTGCATTTGGATGAAAAGCTTATTTCTCTTTGAAGTCAACTAGTATGTTTGCATGACATACTGTATCTAATAGGTCATAATATCATGACAGACTATTAAATTAAAAACATTTTTGCTGCCCAGATCTAACATCTAAATCTAATATTTCCAGCTTTAAAGTCTGAATGGATAAGCCACTTTCAAAGCTGTTGTAAAATATCCATAATGCAGACACCTGTGATCACACAGTTATTTTCAGTTATACATCAGTTATATTCCATATTAAGGCTAAATGCTATATAATAAAGTTGCTACATTGCTTGTCACTGTAACAACAAAATGTACTTTGCAAATTAAATCAAATAAGCAAATAACTATGTACAAAAAGAATGAGTGTCTTAACACAAATTCGATTTTATAATGTCTCCTCAAATCTAAACTGATTTTATAGAGATGTAACAATGTGTTTAGTCTAAATACTATATGCAGAATAAAGAGACAATGCTCATTTCTCCATTATTATGTTTGGGTTTTTGGTTGCTTTTGAGAGAATACAAACACTGAATGTGAAGTCTGTAAAATTGGTCTGTTTATGTTTCGGTTTAGTAACAGGGTCACTGAAAGTCCTTTGTACTCTTTGTTCATGTCACGAGTCATTATATCTCTTTTTGGTACTCAAAGGTCATATTTGCAGTAACTATTGTGCCTGACATTTTTTTTTCGTGCCCAGAAAACGAAAGTCTGGGCACACGTGCATAAAAGCCCGCCTCCCTCTTATCTTATTTTAAAATTTGAAAGATATACCTGTGGCAAAAGCCTCAAGCCATTAAAATTATTGAATAGCTTTTCTTGGCATACTAACGGGGTGGAAGAGTGAAGAAAAAAGTGCAAATCTGTAGCACTTTAATAGGGAGTTGTTCTTTTGTTTTGTTCTTTTCTACAGAGAAATAGTATATATGAACAATTTCAGTCAGGATTTAGGCCTCATCACAGTACAGAGACTGCACTTACCAGAGTTACAAATGACTTGCTCTTATCATCTGACCGCGGCTGCATTTCAATTCTAGTGCTTTTAGATCTTGGTGCTGCATTCGACATGATAGATCACGACATTCTCTTGAATAGGATGGAGAATTATGTTGGCATCTGTGGAGTTGCATTAGCATGGTTTAGGTCATATTTAGCAGACTGCCACCACTTTGTCTATGTAAATGAGGAATTGTCAAACCAAACAAAAGTAAAGTATGGAGTGCCACAGGGATCAGTTAGGAGCCTCTGCTTTTCTCCTTGTATATGCTTCCCCTAGGAGGTATTATCAGGAATCGTGGAATATGTTTCCACTGCTATGCCGACGATACACAACTTTATATTTCTTCAGAACCTGATGAGATTTCACAATTCTCGAAATTAGCAGAGTGTATCAATTAAATAAATGATTGGATGGCCAGAGATTTCCTTCTACTCAATTCCGACAAAACAGAGGTACTAATTATTGGACTAAAAAACTCTAAAAATAAGCAGCTAAAATATAATTTGACTCATGATGGATGTACTGTTACATCATCTTCAACAGCGAAGAACTTAGGTGTTATATTTGATACCAATCTGTCCTTTGAAAATCAAATTACCAGTGTTTGTAGAACAGCATTCTTCCACCTAAGAAATATTGCTAATTTACGACACATGCTCTCTGTTGCTGATGCCGAAAAACTAATTCATGCGTTTGACATGAGGATGTCCATCAAGATCAATAAATAAACTTCAATTGGTTCAAAATGCAGCAGCCAGAGTGCTAACGAGAACCAAGAAATAAGATCATATTAGCCCCATTTAATCATCGTTACATTGACTACCGGTTAAATTTTGTATTCATTTTAAAATTCTGTTTACTACATATAAAGCTTTGAATTGTCTAGCTCCGCAGTACTTAAGTGACCTTCTACCATGCTATATTCCATCACGTTCATTATGATCGCAAAATTCTGGCCTGTTAACAGTTCCTAGAATATCAAAATCCACAAAAGGAGGTAGATTCTTTTAACTTCTGCAGTTAATCCAGGATGGACTTCAAAGACAAAAGTCCATAATCTTACAGTTCATACAAAATCTGTTTCAACACTGTCCCTTAACACTTACTTAGTTTAATAATTTTTAAACCATGACTTGCACTATACATAAGTAATATTGGCATTATATTCATAATGTTAGCCAGAGGAGAACTGGCCCCCACATTGAGTCTGGTTTCTCCCAAAGTTATTTTTCTTATGGAGTTTTGTGTTCCTTACCACAGTCGCCTTCGGCTTGCTCACTGGGGTTATAAATACAATTATTATTTAATTATTTATTTTTAAACACAAACATTTTCAAAATCGTATTTTACACAATGATGACTCATCGACATTATAGTTTTATCTTCTGTTAATGCCTGATTTTCTGTAAAGCTGCTTTGAAACGATGTGTGTCGTGAAAGGCGCTATACAAATAAAACTAAGACTTGACTTGAGTTTAGTATGGCTAAAAATGTCAAATATCAAATCTTTTTTTAAATTCTTATTTCTAATCTTAGCACACAGTCGACAAAAAAATATGAAAAAGAAAAATCTGATACACTATATGCCCAAAAGTACTGTATAAGGACATCCAAACACCAAACTCATAAATGCTTGTTGATCACTTAACTAACCACCATTGGCATTAATAGGAAATGGATCCTCCCTTACAACTTCCACTCTACTTCTATAACTTACCACAAAGACCTAAATGGCTACAACAAGCTTAAATACAAGAACAACAGAATGCATAATCTGAAGAGAGGAATTACTTCACTAAGTTTTCAGTCTGCTATTTAGCCCCAGGGAAAGGTTTTTTTGGTCAGCTTTACACACTGCAGAGCTCCTCCAGCTGTCATACAAGCCCATCGGGAGTGCTGGAAATGCATTGATGTTTTATGCAGGCTGGTAAGGCAAATTGAGGACAATAAAGCCACACAAAAAGATTAGCATATTAGGTTCACATTTCAAACGCAAACCATTTCAAACCAACCCCATCTTATTGATAAAGCAAACAAGCAGCCAGCAAAAATTGCATCCCACCGTCTCCTTGACTTACCAAAGTTAAAGCAAATTTGAGAAAAATGTTGTCCTGCACTGACACTCCAAATATTGATGGGATGAGTTGCTGCAACTGCAACTCAGAAGGTACCAAGTACATTTTGTTTGGCATAACGGAGACTTTCTCAATCAATGCATTTTCACACCTCTTAATGATAAACAAAACCAATTTTGATGTCTGCTTCCACATTACTGATTATAGCTAATACCGTCAAAGCTATAATTGTATGTTCTGATGGCAATCATGGGGAGTGTGTGTGTGTGTGTGGGGGTGGGGATTCATTCTCCTATGCTACTGAATATTCCAAATTGTATTTAGAAGCAAATGTGTCTTGTGATGGAGCTTTTGAATCTCCTTAAATATTCTAACCATAAAACAGTTGTTGTTGGCAAAAATTAGCATGCCCCAAGAGCTAAATGTGAGTAAAAATTTGCTTTAGTTAATAAATAAAGCATAAATAAAGAGTTACTGGCCAGCTGCCAGCCAACAGAATTCCAATTTAAGAACAAAATAAGTAAATAAAATAAGTAAATAAAATTATATATATATATATATATATATATATATATATAA
This sequence comes from Moxostoma hubbsi, assembly GCA_032164185.1. Classification (NCBI taxonomy): domain Eukaryota; kingdom Metazoa; phylum Chordata; class Actinopteri; order Cypriniformes; family Catostomidae; genus Moxostoma; species Moxostoma hubbsi. The sequence continues at coordinate 27,672,417 of JAVLUX010000017.1, read as the reverse complement.
GCTAATTAAGTAAATTATGCAAAATTGTGTTTTATGCTGGTATAAACTATATATATTTTTGGCCTGGTATCATTTCTCTATTTACCTGCCATTGGGAGGCAAGGCAAAAAGTGAATTTCGGACCCCGGTAGTAGGCACATTGCCACTAATGTTGGATGGAGAAGTTGGTATGGAGTGTCTTACCCACTGCTTTGCAGGTCTTGGTAACTGGGTCCATCTCATAACCCTCATAACATTCACATTTGTAGTCGCCTTTGAGGTTGATGCATATTTGACTGCATGCATCAGGGTTCTCACATTCATCTATGTCTGGAAAAGAACATCAGAAAGGCATTTAATTAACATTTGTCTTACAGTATATTACCCTTGGAATTAATAATGAAAAATAAATACATAAAAAAGCAAACACCATTACAAGAAAGTTTCAAATTCAACTGCTGAGGGAGTGACATTACATTTGGTCTCTATCTCTCTTCTGATTGCCATAATCCATGGCTCTCTGTGTTTTAGAAAATCATGGAAATATAATAGATTTTGCTGTTGGAGTAAAGGTGAATGCAATACTAATATTTGCTGTGGTCTTCCATGTACCTCTATAGAAGTTTATCCCACTATAGTTTACTTCCACATTCCAAACTCTGAAATGTGACAATGGTCCATTGTATTGAGAGGTCTGAATCTGTTACTTCTGTAGGAGGATTTACCTCCGCAAGTCTTCTTGTCCAGCAGCTTGTAACCTAAGGGGCATTCACACTCATAACCGATCCGCCGGTCCTTACATATATGAGAACAGCCACCATTGTTGTTGGCACATTCATTCAGACCTATGATAGAAAAAAGAAAGGTGGTGTCAAAGGTCAGTGTGTCTCGCAGGAATTGGATGGTAAGTGCCCATGGCAAACTGACATCAACTTGACGATGAGCAAACTATTTATTTCTCATTTTCTCAGTTGAGTTTCAGGTTGTGCCAAGAGTTTATGAGAAAGTGATGAGGTGCGTGCAATCTTTCTGACATGCCTTAAAAGCTTGAGAAGAAGCTCAGCCTGTGTTTGTGCGTGTGTATTTATGTCTATTTGTGTGATGCTTTAAAAAGAGTGACAGAGTAATTTGCTGGAGGTCTTAAAAGTATTCCACTGACCAGTCAAGGGAAATTCCTAATAGAACAGCAAATAAATTTGGTGATGACTTATTTCATGATAGATGACATGGAGAAATAAATATATATCACTCTTTTTTATAATCTCTACAGAAAAACTGTATGTCTCCTCTCAATGCCAAAACATAAAAATATGGTCATTATCATAATTGCAGTAGGAATATATAACAATGAAAATATAAATGTTAAAATAGAAATTGAACAATTGAGGTGCTCATGTAGGTAATTCAAGTTTGAATCCAGCCTGTGACATACCCAGTCATCGTTCCACCTTTCTCTACCCAATTACTATCTGTCACATTCTATTGTATTTATTTAATTATGATCAGTCATGTTTCTTAAAGGGTGTTTAAGACAATTCAAAGAGATGCATTCTTGCATTCAAAAAGAACCAGAATGGAGCAGAACACAGGAGAAACATGTTTTTAAAAGGTTTTGTTTTAGATTGACAAGCTGTCTGGAAAATTAAATAATTGTGGAAGGAGGCTCAAAAAACAGAATAGGACGCAACAACAAAAGAATAATTTTTTAACCTAAATGTGTATGGCTGTAGCAGAAATGCTTTAAAATGTATTAATTTAAAGACACAACTTTTCGACAGGGTTTTGCCATGCAGTCTGTCTAACAGCTTATGCACCCCTAACAAAAAAAAATTAATAATAATAAAAAAAAAAAAAAAAAAAAATCAAGATACCTCACTAATCAACTAGTTTTTTGTTGGACCTAGTGTGTGTGGATAATAATGAGTCTTGGTGTGCAACAGAACCCAGAGACACATAAACCAGCCTGACAAATACAGACTTATCAGGAAGCGTAAGAAAGACAGGAGGAAAAAGAAGAGAGAGTGAGAGGAAGAATAGTTGATGCTAATGCTGAGAGCAGGAGATCAAAGAATACCACAGAAAGTTCAGATGGAATGGAAGAGAGAAAAGACAAGTTAGAATGAAAGAAGACAGGATGAAAAAGAGCTAGAAAAAGGAGCCTGATAGTGAGTAAGAAAAATTCACACTCAAAAAGTGAGTGAGAGGGATTGTGGGCTCCATTTTAAGACCGCTACGTCTAAGTCACAGAGCTATGCGATCCATGCAAGTATATGCTAAATCTAGGCGTAAGATGGTTGGCGAAATCAAAATCAGTAAATCAAGACAGCCCATTCATAATACGTTGGTTAGTGTAAATAGGCCATATGCATAGTCGCTTACTACAACTGCAGTTTTAGCAAACTCGAAGAATGGAAAGAGTGAAGATGCAGTAAATAATCAAGATACAGTATTGCTGAACCACTGTATAAATAGCGACCAATTAAACACAAAGCATAAACATATATAGTATATTACACTATGGAAAAACTGTCTGACTCTCCTGCTAAAATCAGAAACATACTGTAGTAACTTTGTCCTGTTTAAGTGTCAGGCATACATCTAAAAAACACATAGCGCTGTGCCTAACTCTGATACGAAAACAGAGATTCTCTAAGCCAAGAACAGAAAGCTGAGGCTGCAGTGGGTCTACCATCTGTTTGTACCATCTGATTTATCAGACCAGGCTATGTTTTTCCAATCTTTAACTGTCCAGTTTTGGTGAGCATGTGCCCACTGCTGTCTCAGCTTTCTGTTCTTGGCAGACAGAAGTGGAACCCGACATGGTCTTCTGCTGTTGTAGCCCATTTGCCTCAAGGTTTGACTTGTTGTGTATTCTGAGATGCTATTCCGATCACTACAATTGTACAGAGTGGTTATCTGAGTTAACATAGCCTTTTTCTCAGCTCGAACCAGTCTGGCCATTCTCCATTGACCTCCCTCATCAACAAGGCTTTTCCGTCTGCAGGATGTTTTTTGTTTTTGGCACCATTCTGGGTAAACTCTAGAGACTGTTGTGCGTGAAAATCCCAGAAGATCAGCAGTTACAGAAATAGTCAAACCAGTCCATCTGGCATCAAAAAACATTGCAAGGTCGAAATCACTGAGATCACATTTTTTTCCCCATTTTGATGGTTGATGTGAATATTAACTGAAGCTCCTTACACAAATCTGCATGATGATATGCACTGCACTGCTGCCACATGATTGGCTTATTAGATAACTTCATGAATAAGTAGGTGTACAGGTTTTCCTAATAAAGTATTCTGTAAGTGTATATTATTAAGGATATAGTAAAAGTATATTCTTATTTATGTATATTATGCAATTTTAGGACAAGGGCATCTTTCATAATAGCACTGTACTTTTTAACAGCTACATTGAAAAAGCACAATGGCATTTTAAAAGCGATATTTTTGATAAATACTGGCTATGGTTTAATTTACGGACTTGTAATTGTGTCGCAGGCAACTTAGTCTTCGATGTCCCAAAATTAGTAGATCAAGGCCCTTGCTAGTGCCTGAATTCATGTTCACGATATTCTGATTCATGTCACTGGGAACTAGGGAGTAGAATGAGAAAGAGCGGTACACTCTCTGGGAATCAAGGAAATTGATTTTCTCCCAGGCCACACATGAATCATGTATAACATGTACAGGACATGCCGGTGAATATGATAGAAGAGTAATCCTTGGCACTAGTCCTAGAGATTTAGCATGTGCAGCTGCAGTGGCCCACTTGGAGCAGGTCCAGTGTGAACTGAGCTCAACGGGGGATGCTGTGCGCCAGGTGCCCGCTCTAATCTCATCCAATCTCACGGCAGCCGCAGGGAAATTAACACCAACCTGAAGAGCCACTGTGGAACTATGTATTTTACATTAAAGATTGATACAAGGGTTAACATAAAGAGGAGAAGAGGGAGAAAGAGACAGGGACTCTAACATTTTCTAAATACCGATCCAATTAACATTCAGCTGCAAAGCGTTAGAAAACTTTTAACATTAAGTAAGTGTGCCATTTGTTTTTTTTTTTGGATGCAAAATATCACTTAATGTCTAAATACTCCTTGTAAATGTGGAAATGTTCTGCCACTATGGACACCAAATGGAAGTGAAAAAAAGTACTTTTTTTTTTTTACATGTTCTAAAGGAACTGTGAGTGGTGTCTTGTCTTTGTACATTAAACTGGGATAGGAGAAAGTATTTTAACTTTGAGAAAATTACAAACTTTGACTAAAAGCTATGTATGAGATGACATCTTCAGCTCTAGCTCATCACTGAAGACAAAGTCCAGTTCTCCGGTGTGATAAAAGACAAGAATAAAGAAGCGTGGATTCTATAGGAACAAGTCTGATCTGTGATAACATGCTGAGACGTACTGCACACTGGGCATGTTCTCCTTCGAATCACAGTTTGATCATAATGAGCACTCTGAGTTGTTGGCCCTTGATCAAGTAAATCCCCTAATAAGCCAACACTGCCTATAAGCTTAAATGCCCACTAATACTTCTGTGAATGCCCATGTGTTTCCAAATGAGAGCTTATCATAAGTGAGTTAGCATTATATTGCGCCATTATAATCTGACTGATGTGATGACTTATTCCTGCATGGAATATGTACTCATAAAATTCTGCAGAAAAATCCAAGGACTCTAACGCTCATCATTCACATTGTTTAATCATCCTCTGCCCCGTGGATGTCTGTTCATGTAATATTTTGCCTAATTTGATATTGCTTTCACACATCAATAAGACTGTAGCAATCAAAGCTCTGTTCAACACATTTGACCATATTTAAATCCATTGTACAGATATGAAAATGTGTACAAATTCATTGTGGAGATTAATGTTGGCCTTTCAAGCATAATAGTAAAGCAATAACACACAAGCCACCGTAAGTAATACGAAAACATCACATTAGAACAAGAAATTATGGCTTGGGCTGCTTCTAACAAGTCATTTGAGAAACAAGGATCTGTATGTTTGTGTGTGATTGAGAGAGAGCGAGAGAGAGAGAGAGAGAGAGAAAGAGAGAGAGATCTTGTGTGACTAGCGTCTGTCGTGAGTCCAGTCCCAAACAGTAGTTTAGTGTTAGTCAGCTTGCTGAAGATAACGGGAACATTATATTTTCACTGAGTAAAAATATAACGGGAACATTATATTTTCACTGAGTAAAAATAGCTATCTGAGCGGGGGTACTCCCTGAGTATTTCGTGTAGCCAGTTTAAGAGTCATTCACAATAGAAACCGTTCTCTCCTCCACCATGTTGAATATTTATATTTCATCACAACGAGGAAAATGCGGTAAAAGGTAAGTGCCTTGAATATGTTTATGATTTCTTCATCTTTTGTGTCTCTCAGCAGTGATAAGTCTTAATGCTGAAGATGTTAGTTTAACTGTATTTGCCAGCTGTAGTATTGTATTATTAGTCTGAGTGATCATGGATGGACAGACAATGTCGATGACTTCAAAGAAACCGCTCGCTGACAGACGTGCGCGTCAGGGCAGTCAAACTTAACTGGCTCATAACTCATAAAAATGGTCATTTGTCACCACCTGCTGGCTAAAATCTTTAATTTCACAGACAAAAATTAAAAGGCACACATACTATAGCTCTTTAACACATCTGTGCTACTCTTACACTTTAGTGTAGAACTCCACATACACAAGAGGAGTGATAAAAACAGTAAAGCGTCCAAGTGCTGATTTTCTGAGAAATCAGTATTCATGTGTCTCGTCCAATCAGATTCAAGGACCAGAAATAACTATTGTATAACATTTTATATATTTGTTTATATATTTGGGGGTAAAGACACTGTAGTAAAGACACCTCCACTTAAATCTATGCACACTTAAAGGCACCTCCGCGTAACAGATTTGTGAACGAAAGGGGAAGGGGCTTGTGCCCTTGTAGACCCCGTTCTGTGCATGTCAGTGCAAGTCAGTACTCATTATACAAGTCAAATTTTACTTTTGCTTCATTCTGTGTATTGTGTGTCCAAAGACGAGACCCAGGCACTTAAAATGTTATTTACATTCAGTTGGTGATCAAAAAGAAACATCAATTCTAATGAAAATGATAAAAAGAAACATCAGTGTATTTGTGTGAATGAGAACTCACCACACTCCTTCACAGGCTCATCGGACCAATCCTTGCAGTCTTTGAGACTGTTGCACACATTACTGCTTTCAATACACTCTCCGCTCTTACACAGGAACTTCAGAGGACCTTCACATTTTGTGGCTGAGAAGGACACAATGAAGAGGAGTTCTTATACGTCATTCAGGAACACATAAAAACAACTTAGAGAATGTTATAAGGCAAAACTTAAACAGCCAATACACCGATTTAAAATTAAAAAAAAAAAAAAATTATAATTCTGTAATTATTTACTCAACTCCTAACTAACCCTAAAATCAGAGGGCACAAATTTACAGATACCAACAAATGAAGTTGATTCAAAAACAAGTTCCTACTTGTGTATATCACATTAAACCCTACTAGCAAGATATTGCCATGGGATAAATACAATTTTGAGGTGAGTTTGATTAAAGGCGCCACATGGGAAGTATATCATGTGGTATATTGTAGTAGTGCATCTGTTCGGTCTTAGAATGTTTTTGTGGCTGTTTACTGACAGCATGATTGGATGCACTGCACACTTTCATCTCACCCTGTTTCAGTAAAAATGCTGCTGGCAGAGGGGAGAGATGAAGCGACTAATCAAAAGAGAGATTGTGGTTTCTCACATTTGTTGATGCAGCCAGCCTCATCACTGAAATCTGGACAGTCGTGAATTTTGTTACACTGTTTAGTGCCGTGAATGCAGGAGCCATCGCCACACTGGAACTCGTCAGGACGGCAGGTCAGCAGAGCTGTAAGACAGAGATACAGGTTTCATTTCATTTCACTCGCTCTCCCCGCTGTTTCATGCTGGGATCAAGACAAAATGTCTGTTTGCTCCATGCTAAATGTTTCCCACAATCAAATAAAGTTTACAACTTCTCAAAAATGGGTAAAAATGGGTGAAAAGTTGATTAATATAATTATTGATATTATGAGACGAGTTGTTAGAGAAATAGTTCATCCGGTAATTAGCTAACATTCTGTCATCATTTACTCACGCTCATGTCATTCCAAGTTTATATTTTCTTTTTTCTGTGAAACACAGGAGATTCGAGACAGAATGTTCAAACAGCTCTTTTCCCTACAATGAAAGTGGATATTAACTTACACTGTTAAGCCCCCAAAAGGGAAGTGCACTTTATTTAATATTATATTTTCCTCTGCTGAAACTCCAAAATAGACCACTTTAATTATATTTTTATAGTGTTTTTTTTTTTTTTTTTTGTAATTTTAAAGCTTGGAAAAGAACAGTTTGGAGATTCTGCATTTCAGTTTCTTTTGCATTTTTTTGGGAAGATATAAAGTAATACTGGATGGAATGACACAAGGGTGAATACATTTTGAAAAATGTTCATATTTAGGTGAACTATCCATTTTAAGGTTTCAGATAAGAACACGCATGGTAGTAAAGCATCTCACCACACAATTTCATGCTGATCACCCATCTAACCCTTCCATATTGTCTGTGTAATCTTTAGTTCTAGGGCAGCAAATAGTTTTGACTTGTAGCTGCTGTCAGATCTCAAGGGAATCTCTTGTTTGCAATTTTTACCTTACCTTAGTCCAAAACACTCGAAACAATCATTGACCATCTCAAGGGCATAAGAGAACACAATTAAGACAGAGAAAATATGCTGGTCAGGAAAAGAAAGGTCTTTTAATTTTTCACATTCATCTCTTTAAATCCCTTTAATCTTTCATATGGTGTACTTCAGAGAAGCTACAGAGGGCGAACCAACAGCATGATCAATTTCAGCACATTAACTTCTCACACCAGTTTGCTTCTATAACTAAAAAAATACAGGCACATACACACAAAAAGAGTTTTGCATCACACAATACATGCACACAAGTAGAGTACATTTATTGCTAATTGCTTTAATATAGCATACAAATACAAATCCTAGATTTAATTAATTTCTCCATATTGTCAAATTAAACCTAGATTGCTTTGCATGCTGAAAAAATAAAATAAATTAATGCAGAATCCTAAGGACACTACAGCGAACAAGCACTCACACGCCACTTAAATTGCTAGGCAACACACACGTGTTGCCTAGAAACCAACAAGCAATGCTGGGTAGTAACGTATTACACGTAATCTGGATTATGCAATCAGATTACAAAAATTACCTGTAATTGGATTAAAATACATTTTAAAATACTTTTTTAAAAATGGATTCCATTATTATAATCAAGCAATGGCAATAAATGTATCATAATTCATTGATACCCCTAACTCTTATTTTTTTCAATCTTTTAGATTTTTTCTGGCAACCTGCCAATGATATACTGTATGTTTGGTAAGTCTTTGAGACCCCGTTTAAACATGGCATTAAGATGTGTTTCAGGTGATCCAATCACAAGTGTTCAGCACTAAATACAGGTGTAAATGGGTTCTAAAAGGTTTTGTGTTTGGACCACAAAAAACACATGTGACCCCATTGCATTTGAGGTGTAAATCCACCCCCCACCTGTTAACCGCTGCACAAAAAAAATTAAAAAAGAGTTTTAAACTTTGCTGGTTATGTGCAAGTTTTAAAGGAAATGGTATGATCTGAAAATTTGAAAAAGTAAATACATATACCTGCATGTGAACTTCACAGATCTTCATCAGTTTGTCTGATATCAACATGCAGGGACATAGATGACAAGCATGCACATCTGAAGTTCAGCTAATACAGGTACTCCGCTAAAATAACAGATCATTCAAAATGTTGAGATTGTGCTTAGATTAAATTTCAGCCGAATCTGGGATAAACAGTCTGATGATTTATCTTTGTTTTCTTTGTCTTTTCTGACATTTTTTGCGTTTTTTTATCATGGAGTTACAAAATGACAGTGATTGATGTAGGTCGTCATGACATCAGAGACCTACCCCTCGAAATCCGAGCAGCAGTGGTCATAGAGGATGCATTTGAGGGACCAGGTGTAAACAGCCATGTGCATCGTTTGACCACATGTGATCGTTTCACTCAAGATTCATCTTAATATCAGGTGTAAAAAGGGTCTGAGTGTTTTCAGAAGACAGGAGGTGGTTGTGGAATTGCACACACAGACCTGATACTAGCCAATAGCCAGGGGGCTATTATTACACTGAAGATGGAGCAGTCTCACTCAGCATTTGACCACTCGATTTAGATAATCACAGAAACATTACTGTGCAATGGAAACTCTGCCTTACAAAATTTAATATCCTGTCCACCGCAAACTATTAATTTTTACATTGCATATGATTTAAGCATGTGTCGCTATGTCTTTTGAAGGGTTTTGTCTATCAAGCAAATTAAAATGCACAAATATACATTGCCGCATTTTACTAAAGTTATCCATACATAATTGCCAAACCGAATGCATTAGTCAGTAAAGTTAGTTTTAGTTTTGCGAATTGCTTTTGTACTCCTCAACGATGTAAACAAATTAACATTTCATTTTGAGAATGTTTTTGTAATGTTGCTTCACAATATAACTACTCTGATATGTTAGCAGATATGGATGGTTTTTGTAATGCTGAAATTGATGGAGTAAGACCATGTTTTTTTAAACTTGCCCCTGTCTATAATTTTTTTAACTCTTCCATAAGAAATGCATGTTAAACTCAAACATATTTGAGTCTGTCTTTGATGGAGGTTCTATCAGCATCATAGGGGAAAACATGCAAATCCAAATTTTTACACCATATGAACACATTTGCAATCCATGCTTTTGAATTTGTGGACAAAAGCACCACTCAAATTGTTAGACCATGCCTTCTCATAACAAATAATGCAAGTTACTAAACACTGCTGATGTATAGCTGTGAAATACTGAAACACTAATAGTTGCTTCTGGATGTCTGGAAGCACTTTTACTTTGAAGTTGCTTTCATGCGGGTTCAGTCTGTATCGCCTGTTTGGATTGTCATGGACTGACTGTCATGATTTGTGAATCAGAGGAACTTTTGATCCTGATGTTTTGATTCTGGCTGATAGAATACGCGCTTCAGAGGATTATATTAGATATTAGCAATCGACAGGAAGAAAACGCTGGATTTTCGTAAGGTTTGTGAATTACATCTTTTTAAATTAGATATTTGCATATTTGCAGTTGAGGAGAGGCTGTTAGAATATATGCTTCTGAGGAAAATTTATGAGCATTCTTCAGGATGCTGGATCTGCTAAAGTTGTGTGATGTTGGTTTATTACATCTGTATAAACGAGATTTCTGCATATTTGCAGATGGTATATAATAGAAGTTTTATTTTATATTTGCCTTTCATCATTAGAAAAGATACAGGGAACAGTTGAGGAGAAGCTGTTAGAATATATGCTTCAGAGGAAGATTTATGAGCACTCCACAGGATGCTGAATCTGCTCAAGTTGTGTGAGGTTGGTTTATTACATCTGTCTAAACGAGATATCTGCAAATTTGCAGATGGTATATAATAGAAGTTTTATTTTATATTTGCATTTCATCATTAGAAAAGTTACAGTGAACTTTTGAGGAGAGTAAGTTAGAATATGTGCTTCAGTGGAAGATTTATGAGTGCTCTACAGGATGCAGGATCTGCTCAAGTTGTGTGAGGTTGGTTTATTACATCTGTTTAAACAAGATATGTGCATATATGCAGATGGTATATCATATTAGTTTTATTGATATTTGCATTTTATCATTAAACAAGACAGTTCAATGTTACAGGGAATTGTTGAGGAGAGAGAGGGAGAATGAAACAGGCGAGCACTTTAACATTATTAGCTCAAATGCATCTGCCGCGGGTCTTATATATGGATCATTTAAATGAGACTGTGTTGCACACCGGTCTATTATAATAGTAACACGAGGGCACGTAACAACAAAATGAACTGTGACTGGTTGTTTACATGTCTTGCTTCACATGCAAGCAGGCGATTTTCGGCACTCTCGAGAAACAAATCAGCCAAATGGGATTTGTTTCATGAGATATTTATATGTCAAGAAACTCAAAGTTTCTTGACATATAGATGTTTTGTAGTAGTGTTTTTTGTGTTATATCTTGTTAAAAGAAACTTATTTATTTCACATTGACATGATTTTTAAAATTATCAGCAATAATTGTTCATATAGAGAATTTATTTAAATTTACTGATTCAGTTGAAGCATTTCATATATTTGGACTGTTATTCTATGCCCTAAATATTGCCCCTACATAAAACTGACACTTGTGACACTGGTCATCAGCATTAAAAAATATGTTATAGTATTCTTGTACACTTACGACAGTTGGCCTCGTCAGACTTGTCTTTGCAGTCTGCATCTCCGTCACATTTCCAGTTGAGGTGAATGCACTCTCCACTCCTGCAGCGGAACTCTCCTGCAGGGCAGTGGGGCTTCTGAGGTTCCTTCCTGCGACTACACCTCTCCAGAGACTCATCCGACTTGTCCCTGCAGTCGGGGTCTCCGTCACAGCTCCACGGTGATGGGATACACTCCGAGTCATTGCAGCGGAACTCGTGTGGGCCGCAGGTACTGGCGGTGGCTGCTGTGCACTTCTCCTCATCACTGCCATCACCACAGTCATCGTCCCCATCGCAGACAAACGTGGGAGCCACGCATAGACGGTTACGGCATTGGAACTCTTTAGCTGGACAGGCCTTGGCATCTGGAAAGTAGAGGAGGGGAGTTTATTCAAACAGAATCATACACCTTGAAGGCCTTACAAAACTCAGACATACCAATGCAATAACAAATTATCAGTTTTTCAATCAGAGAGAATAAATCTTCATTCAGTTTGCAGTCTGGAAAAGATTTCGAGCCATTTGGGGTTCCCTAAATGATTGCAATAGGGCTTTTAGAATAGCGGTTTTCATTTTAGGAGTAAAATAAGGTCTGTGGTAAGTATTACATAAAGAGACTTTCAGGTTTTCTCTACAACATAAATTACACAATGTTACTGTAACAGTATATGTATGGGCAATGAGGAGGCAGGAACTGGCTGAACAATAACAAAGTTTTAATGAGAAACTAAACTTAAAACAAATGTTAACAAACATAGACACATATGCAATTCAGCCATGTGCGTCTCTCTCGCTCTACCGAACCAGCGTCTCCAGCTGCCCCTTATCCCTCCCCCCTCCCGGGTTTTAGCAGCACTGTAACAGTTCAAGGACAGGCAAGGAGGAGGCGGAAACCGGCTGAACAGTCAACATAATAGTTTAATGATATGAATGAACTTAAAACAACATAAAACATAAACAAACTGAAACACATGCAGTGCGGCTGCGTGAATCTCTCCCCAACTGGCATCTCTGGCTGACCCTTATCCTGCTCTCCTGAAGATCAGCTGACCATGCTCCATCATGGCCTGGCCAAACCCTCCTCCTCGCACAGTTACATCTGCAAAGTGTATTTTGACCTGTGGGAAATTTGCTTAATAAGGACTACAACTACCACAAGGATCTGTGTTCACATACTAGATGAATCAGATATCTTTTGTAGTCCAGCATCTTGTTAGCAACTTATGTTCCCTATTGTTATGTTCGAGTCTTATGTCGAGTCGGGTTTTTTGGGTGATTACTGGGGCATTATAAGGGTATTACTAAATTGTTGCAAGATGGCTGCTTATTAGCCTTACCTGATCCCTAGATATGCATAGGGACCTTTTCAGTGGAAGTCTATGGGATTTTTCACAAAATGTTTTGTCTGCCAGGGAAACGTTTATATTCTGAAATAATATTTTTTTAATTAATAGCATGATTCTGTATATGTATCAAACAGATAGATCTTTTAAGTATTCTGATTATCTTTTTTTTAATCAAAATGTAATCAGTTTTACTACTGTTAAAAGTATTGTTCCACCATTAACAAACATTCTAGGTGGCGCTTTTTCAGATGAAAATATATTTTTTGTTTGGTTTGAAAAGCAAACCTACAGAGTGGCAATGTTCATGTTTAGAATCAAAAGGGAGGTGCTGTATATCTAGATTTTTTTTCTCAAAACAGAAGAGTTAAAAGTACAAAACATCACATTTGAGGTAAGAATGTGTGCCATTTAAGTTGCAGAGCAAACCAGCAAAAGTCTCTTCGAGAAATTTTAACCACAGGCATTATTTTACCAATAAATATAAAACCGCTTTTCTAAAAACCCACAGGAAATTCTAGAGAGAGGATATCATGATGAATTGGCCTTCCGGGTTGGCCTACAAATTGACTTCATGACTGAACAGCTCTATCACATCTAATTCATCCAAGGAGAAAAAGACAGGAAAATGAGGCATAAGGTAAAATTACAGTAAATTGACTGAATCCGACTTTCAGTAATTCTCACTGGAGGTTTATGGCAAATGTAGCACTGGCTCTGAGCCATTCTGTGTTGCTGTCTGCTCACTGATTCAACCGTGTTTCAGGTCACCTGAGGTTCACACTTAAGCCCCACTATGGCGACAGACACTAAAAGGGCCTAACTGTGCTGTAGCAAGCGGCTGTCCATTCTTTAATGGGGTCACCCACCCTACCGGAATAAGCATCTTGAAGCGCTGTACAGCAACTGGGCATTACATTCATGGGGGTTAGTTTTGTAAAAGGATTTGAAATGGTTTATATGAATGTGAGCATGTTTGTGCAAATAGGAAAAGAGAGGAATTGATCCTAACTGTTGGTGACTTTGTGTCAATATGCAAACTATTTGCAAAGAGCAACTGGGGCTCATAAAACACTTTCACCTTCAAAATGGTAACATTATCAACATTGTATTGCCTGGACTAAAAATCTATGTTATTTGTGCTGTTCACAGAAAGGTCATTCTCATTGTTCATTGCACTTTAGCTGATTTGTATTTCATATTTTTGCCACCTACACGCAGTGCTTTTAAAGCCAATTATAATAATGGACTATGCGATATACTGCTAATTGTATTTTTGTCAAAACTGATTAGCTATGAAGCATCTAATTGGCTAAAATAAACAAATCAACAGCATTTATTAGGAAAGAACCTGAGTACCAACTGTCAGCCACTCAAACGTCTCTTCGATGATTATTAAATAGCCATGGTGAAAGGGAAAAATAACATACAGTATCAAGCTGAAAATAGGCTTGTTATCATCTGACAACTTTGACATTGGTGTGGAAATTTTTCATCAAATACTGATTGATGTTATCTATGCTACATAATTTCTCTACTCACAAGGTCAAGGAAGACATCAAATGTAGCATGTTTTTAATAGGAGTGATTTGGTCTTGCTTGTGTGTATAGCATATGGGATGGAAGGTTGTGTTTGCTCAAAGCAAGGAGGTATTGGATTGGCTGACCCTGCTTTTCTCTAGAGGGACAAGATATGCAGGAATGGAAATGAAAAGGGGCTCATCCCATGATGTAGACACCAGCTTAAAAAACATGCTCTCAAAGACCAACAGAACACATGCATGTAAAGCCTTATGATACATCAGTGCACAAAGACAATACTGCCACATTCCAGACAGAATGAAAATCAAACCAATCTGCTCAGAGTCAGCTCAGAGTCACACAAGTGTCTTTTTATTGAACGTAATTTGAAATTTCACTGAAAGCTACATATGGCCATACATGTTCTCCGACAAGCCTTGATGGGATAAATACACAATCACACACATTCACAAGGTAAAGTTAATCCTTGAATCACATCCTAAAGTGTTTTCACCATTTATTTCAGGACCTCAGAAAGCTTGTTTTCGTATACATGAACATGGCAATCTCACTCAGATCCATACCAAAACAACCGTAGACCAATCGGAGACCACCTGGACAGAAAATAAATTTGTAGGTCAGCTCATCACTGTGATTCATCATCAAAACATGTATATAGCCTTTTTGTGGCTATATTAAATATAGATCGATCTTCACAATCGCTTCTCTTTTTTTGATAGTGGCAAAACAGACACAGGTAGGGTGACATCAGCAACTTTTTGACAGATAAAAACACAAGGTTATATCGGTTAAAGGTGGAAATCCATTTAATGTTGTAGAGATATAAAAGAGCACATTGCAGATAGAATGTACAGGCAGCTCAGAGACAGATTGACTTTCATCAATCAATGGCTGCTATGTGAATTTTGATGGTATCTCCTGTAAAGGACATGGACGATGGTGAATAGAATTTAAAAGAGCAGAAATGAAAAGCTCAAAGCAGGTCAATTGAATCCCACAGACCAAATTCAACTACTCATTCCTCAGACCAACAACAGACAGATAGTAGATAAGGCTTTACATTAACAAGATCTCTGTGACCTTGAACCACACACAGGCAAACAATAAAGAGCAGAAAAATCTTTAGTGGAATTTAGTGGATTTATTCCAAATTGCTGTAACAAAAAAAGCAATAAATGCACATATATTAAATAGTAGATTGTAGTATTATAATAGTAGAATTTGTGCTTTCTGTAAAATTCTTATGTTCATACTTGTGCGTAATTATTCTGTGACTAGCTGGAAACCAATGGATTTACCAAAATAATCAACTTAATATTTGCTTACTTAGTTGTCTCAAAATGTTATAGGAATGTTCCGTGTTCAATAGAAGTTAAGCTTAATCAAAAGTATTTGTTGCACAATGTTGATTCACTCAAAAATATTTTAAACTTGTCCTAATTTATATATATAAAAAAGGGTTACATTATAGCACTTACAACGGAAGAAAATTGGGCCAGTACATAAATGCTAAAATACACACCATTTCTTAAGTATATCCACAGAATGTTAACATTCTACATATTAATATAATTTTAGTGTGATAAAATTATCTGTTTAAATTTATATCCATTGAAACAACTTTGTTGTTATTAAGTAATGCCAGTTAACACTGTAATCCCGGTAAGCGATTTATCACACTAAAACCATTTTAACATGCATAATGTTTACATCTTGTACATCTTTTGAAAGAGTATGTATTTTAGAATTTAAGTACGAGTCCTATTCACTTCCATTGTAAGTGCCTAACAAACCTAGCCATTTTTTTTTTTAAATAAACAAAGAATGAGTTTACATTATTTTCTGTGGTAATCAACATTATGCCAAAAATGCTGTTGATTGAACTTAACTCAGAACATTGCTATAAACTGGGATAGGTGCATTTAACATGAAATAAATACATACAAATTGTACACCTTGGGATAGGTGCATTTAACATGAAATAAATACATACAAATTGTACACCTTTAAAAGCAATGTATAAAATAGTTAATACACCCCTTTCCATAGAGGGAACTCATTCAGCACCATACTTACTCACAAAATATTACACACAATTTCAATGACCACCCCCCATTGCTCAGAATAATTCACCAGGGACAGCTTAAGATCTGAGGCTCATGCTACACCAGGAAAATGCCCTGCAGCACTAAGTCAGCACAGAGTTAATGGTACGTTCATCGTTGTCGTCCATCAGCCCATAATATAATAGTATCTCTTTTGAGAGAGACTGCTCTCCTCTAGGGAAAGAGGGACTATAACCATTATGTACTGAGTTGAGGGGATAAAATGCCACAAACATACTGAGGCAGCTAAAGACTGCGATGCTTTGGGCTAGTTTCTCATCATAAAACTCTTCCCAGTGCTGACAACAGTGCCAGCGGGCACAATGTAAGGAAGTGAGGATTTAGCATTTTAGCAGAGGACAAGGAGTTAAGTGAATCTCATGAAAACATGTCAGGATAACATTTCAGTATAAATAATTCACAATTTAAATAATATATCCTTTCTTTCACAGTTACAGTAATTAGAATTATATTTCTTTCTTTGGATTTTGGGGTGAAATATGACAACTCATTATAGTTCATGGCAGTCATTCTTTATGCCCTTAACATGGTTCATCATGGTTCAGCTTGTGGATTAGAAGGAAAAACACCTTTAATTTGACAGACAGTGAGTTGAAATGGTCCGAACGGCTAATATGTAGTAGGGGAAATGATTGACCCCTCTGTGTAACAAATTCATTTAAATCACTGAACTCTGGACAATCCCAACTGCAGCATGCCTGCAGCTGTTTGTGGCATTTTCACACCTGCTGAAGTGCAGCTATAGCTTGACCAGGGACAGGAGCATTATCCCTGGGTGGATTAGCAAATGGCTGTACAGATAAAAGAGAAATATAAGGCTATTGTCAGGGGATATGAGGGGTTCAGCATAACGTCTGGCATTACACGGGTACAAACAGCTCAGCGTATGTAAAGGTGAGCTGAGTACAGCCAGTATTCCCATACTGGCTGTGCAGTTTTTCCCACATAACAAACTGACTTGTAAAAAAGGGCAAGAGCATCACTGTACAGATCGCATGGCATGTGCATGCAAACTATTAGCGGCGGTGTTGCAACAATCTATAGAGATATTCTTAATGTTACTCAGAAAATAGGTCTCAGGTTTAATTCGTTTGAAGTACTTGTGCTAAATGTTACACTCTCAGATGTAAGAAAAAAATCCCTATTATCTCTAGCCTTGGCTACCGTATATAGACCTCCAGGGCCTTACGCTGATTTCCTAAAAGAGTTTGCAGACTTTCTATCAGATCTATTGGTCAATGTTGATAAAGCAATAATTGTTGGAGATTTTAACATACACGTAGATAACACAAATGATGCGTTAGGGGCTGCGTTTACAGATTTGTTAAACTCCTTCGGGGTCACGCAAAACGTCAGTGGTCCCACCCATCGCCTAAATCATACGCTAGATTTAATTATATCTTATGGAACCAATCCAACCGATATAGATATTATACCGCAAAATGATGATGTCACTGATCATTACATGGTAACTTGCATACTACGTACCACTGAAATCTGTCATATTGCGCCACGTTATCGACCAAGCAGAACAATCCTTCCAACCACAATAGATAGATTCACAAATAGCTTACCTGATCTATCTCAGCTGCTCAGTGAACCCAAACAAACAGATGAACTAGAGGAAATGACTAGCAGTTTGAGCACCATTTTCTCTGGTACATTAGATATTGTTGCACCAATTAGATTAAAAAAGTTTAGAGAAAAAACTAGAGCACCATGGTACAACAGTGCTACGCATGCTATCAAGAGAGAAACTCGTAACTTGGAGCGTAAATGGAAACAAACTAATTTAGAGGTCTTTAGAATCGTGTGGAAAGACAGTATGTCACGTTACAAAAAGGCTCTAAAAACAGCCAGGGCTGAGCACCTCCGCAAACTAATAGAAAATAACCAAAATAATCCAAGGTTCTTATTTAACACCGTGGCTAGACTAACAAATAAACAGAGATCACCTGAGCAAAATATTCCTTTACAGTTTAGTAGTAATGATTTTATGAATTTCTTCACTGAGAAAATAGAAAACATCAGAAACACAATTGTAAACACAATTGTTAATGTACAATCTTTAATGGTGTCTTATGATTCAGCCTCAATTATCGCCCCTCAAGAACAACTACACCGCTTTACAACTATAGGACTGGAAGAGCTAAATAAACTTATCATTGCATCTAAACCAACAACATGTTTACTAGATCCAATACCCACTAAACTACTGAAAGAAGTGTTACCTGTAGTGGAAGAGCCTCTTCTCAATATTATTAACTCGTCTTTATTTTTAGGTCATGTTCCAAGAATATTTAAGCTGGCAGTTATAAAACCTCTCATTAAGAAACCACAATTAGATCCAAATAACCTAGCAAATTACAGACCCATCTCAAATCTTCCATTTATGTCTAAAATATTAGAAAAAGTTGTGTCCGCTCAATTGTGCTCTTTCTTGCAAGAAAATGATATCTATGAAAAATTTCAGTCAGGATTCAGACCGCATCATAGCACAGAAACTGCGCTAGTTAAAATTACAAATGATTTACTTTTAGCTTCTGACCAAGGCTGCATCTCAATATTAGTTCTACTCGATCTTAGCGCTGCGTTCGACACTATAGATCATAAAATACTCTTGGATCGACTACAAAACTACACTGGTGTTCAGGGACAGGCATTAAGCTGGTTTAGATCGTACTTATCAGACCGTTACCATTTTGTCTGTTTAAATGGGGAAAAATCAAAAATAACGTCAGTAGACTATGGAGTGCCACAAGGATCTGTGTTAGGCCCTCTATTATTCTCAATATATATGCTACCACTTGGTAAAATTATAAGAAAACATGGAATTAATTTCCACTGTTATGCTGATGACACTCAATTATATATCTCATCACGACCAGATGAAAACATTAACTTATCTAACTTGACAGAGTGTCTTAAAGATATAAAATGTTGGATGACGCGTAATTTCCTGTTATTAAATTCCGATAAAACGGAGGTATTACTTATTGGTCCAAAAAACTACCCACAAAATCCCTTACAATACAACTTTAATTTAGAAGGATGTCCTGTTACATTATCCACTACAGTAAAAGACCTGGGTGTTATACTAGACCGCAACTTGACTTTCGAAAATCATATTTCATCTGTTACGAGAACAGCCTTTTTCCACCTTAGAAACATTGCTAAGCTACGTAACATGCTATCTGTTTCTGATGCAGAAAAGTTAGTTCATGCATTCATGACCTCGAGACTAGATTACTGTAATGCTTTATTAGCTGGTTGCCCTGCATCCTCAACAAACAAGCTACAGTTAGTCCAAAATGCAGCCGCTAGAGTTCTTACTAGGTCAAGAAAATATGATCACATAACACCGATTTTATCATCTCTACACTGGCTACCAATTAAGTTCCGTATCAATTACAAAGTATTACTACTGACCTATAAAGCCCTAAATGGTTTATCTCCTGTGTATTTAACGGATCTTCTATCGCCATACAATCCATCGCGCTCTTTAAGATCACTAAATTCGAGGCTTCTGGTCATACCTAGGATATCTAAGTCCACTAATGGAGGGAGGGCGTTCTCACATTTAGCTCCTAAACTCTGGAATAGCCTTCCCGATATTGTTCGAGGCTCAGACTCGCTGTCCCAGTTTAAAACTAGATTAAAGACACATCTCTTTAACCAAGCATTCACATAATGCTAACTTTTTATACTACTGCTGAATCAGTTATAATGCATTAATATTATGAACATCAGCTATGCTAATTATTTCCCATCTGCTTTTCTGCTGTTATCTCGGGACGCCAGTCCCGAGGTAAATAGCGTTCGTCAGCTCCAGTTTGTATCCAGCCTCTCACGGAGACTTCAGATGCCCCATCACCATGGACAAGGATCTTAAAATGGGATACATAGACTAATTATTGCCAACAAAAGCCTTCATCAGCCAAACAAGGACAATTGCATCTAAGTGAACTTCTGGAATTTAATCAAGGATGGACTTCAAAGACACTGGTCACTAATCTTGCAGTTCAAACACCTTCACTGTCTAAATACTGACCCTTAGCACTTAATAAGTTTAATAATTTTTTAAATCATGTTTTTTGACTATAAATAATTCTTATTTACATTATTCATGATGTTAGCCAGAGGGGAACTGGCCCCCACAGTGAGTCTGGTTTCTCCCAAGGTTATTTTTCTCCATTAACAATCATCTTTTGGAGTTTTGTGTTCCTTGCCACAGTCGCCTTCGGCTTGCTCACTGGGGTTATTAATACAATTATTATTTAATTATTTTTAAACACGATAAAGAATCATATCTTATCTAATTCCACAACAGGGCTCCAAACAAAAAAAAAAAATCAATTAAGGAGCCAATGGCTCCTACAGGGGGAAAAACAGGCGCCAAATATTTAAAATTTTTTTAACTCCATCCATTCCTTTTCGTCCCGCAGCTCGCTAACAGTGTAGTCTGTGGAGCATTCTTCGCAATTATGTGATCACGTGCATTTTTATGCTTGTTACTGTCACCGTGTTTTCTAACAGTCTCTTTTTTGAAATTGTTAGTTCCTGCAATGAACTCCGTTTTCCCCGCTATTTCTTTGATATAAACTTTTGTTATGTATCTCGGGAAATGTAATGCAAATTTTAAAATCAAAAGGGAGTAAACTTTTACTGTCGCCAATGGCGACCTTGACAGAAATTACACTCACAAATAAATTTATTTGGTCACAAATGCGACCATTTTTAGTCGCAGTTTGGAGCCCTGCACAAGGATGATGATTTATCGACTTTATAGACATTACATTTTTATCGTCTGTTAATGCTGAACTTCTGTAAAGCTGCTTTGAAACGATGTGTGTTGTGAAAGGCGCTATACAAATAAAATTGACTTGACTTGACTATTCTATTACAGAATAAACAATACAACATTAAAGTGGTGTTGAAATTACAACCTGCAGAGTTAAAAGGGTTAGTTCACCCAAAAATTTAATTTCTGTCATCATTTACTTATTGCCATATCATTCCAAATGCATACAAGTTTATATCTTTCATGAAATTCAAAAAGGAGATGTTAGGCATAATGTAAGGGACTGACAGCTTCAGACACCCTTCACTTTCATTGTATGGAAAAACATTTTGGGGTGAACAATTCATTGCACGTTTTCGACCACTTTTAAATTAACTACTGCCGAGATGAAAGTATGAAAACTAATAGAATCAACAAAAATGACAGAAATTGTTGTGTTATAATGATAACGGCAAAATTTTTGACAGTGTAATAATGATAATGAACCACTTGACCTATTTATTTGACCTAATACCTCTCTTTCTAACCTCACTAGGGAACTTGTAGAGAAGAAACAGAACAAACATTAATTTTGGCATTATCAAAAAGCTACTGATTCAATCGCTAATTTCACTAGGAGTCATGCGATTGCCTCAAAAAGCATAAATTTCCTGTTTGCTTCAATCAAGGCAGCAAGCTGTAAATCTCTGAATTTATTAGCTTCAATATCATCCAGGAAATAAGAGACACAAAGCAGCAACAACATTGCATGATTAAATATCTAAAATACAGGGAGGCTTACACTTTGTGCAACATTGGCCTATCAGTGATGTAATTAAACTTTACATGAAAACAGATTTATTATTTGCTCTAATCTCATTAGCTGTCTGTAATAATCCTTCGTATACTAATATAATCAGATTAATAGATATTCTGGTTGTGCTACATCTAGCGCCTCTGAATATCGCTTGAGGAAATTATGAATTTCTCTAACCAAAATCTAGTGAGCTGCCTATCTAGAGAACATTTAAAGGCATCACAAACATTCTCCTTACATAATGACTGATACAAAAAGTAGACAATATGCTGCCTTCTAAGTTACCTCATGTATATTTCATGGAGAAGACGGCCAGGAATACCAGAATGCATTGCGATGAGCTCAGTGAAAAAAATCAATCTAAGATGGCGCATGACTCTGGAGAACTTAAAAGCATTGATATAAATATTCCATATATGAGTTCAATCTCATTAAAAACTGATTATTTGTGTGCTAAGTATTTTAATGGTTTTTAGATTATAGCATTCTAAAGCCCAAAGTATACTTCGTCTGTCGGCGTTCTGTGACTGTCCGCACACAGTCTGCGTGACGTAATTTTCGTCATCAGGAGTGTCCGTGGACAAACGCACATGCTAAAGGTTGACTGATGAGATAGAGTGATGAGAGAGTCCACTAGGTGGCAATATGCACAGTTGTGCTGTACTGTCAAGCAGTAGTCGAAGAACATATCCTTCTCTAACATTGTTGTTCTCATAGACACTGTATTTATTATGTCTATGGTTGTTCTTGCTTCCTTTAATGGTGGATCCTCCAGTTATTCTTCTTATTTATCCTTCAAAGCGGATGTCCTGTAAATGACATGACTCTGTGCTGCCCTCTAACTTCTGGTAGTGTATAACAAAGCAATTTAAATGAACACTAGAGGTGCTACAACAATTGTGTGTTTTATACACTTTCACTCAAATCATGACATTAATGGCTGATTATGACTTTATAAATACTTATTTTTCTCTCTATTACTCAGACCCTGCTATTTTATGATATCCACACACTTTTACGTATCTATTGAAAAATTATGCATTTTAATGCTTGTATTATAGACCCACCAACATATGTACACATATTCCCACAAGATAAGCTTAGGTCATTGGACTTATAGTCCAACCTTAAACTCAAGCTAAAATGTGACATTACAGAGTCACAGAAGCAGCTCGAAATTATGTGGTTGGTTCAGAAAATTGTATTTTTAATTTAGCTTCTAATCATTAGGTTTAGGTACTTATAAGGTATGGGTGTCTTTTTTAATGTCTCAATTATATTTTAAAACACTAATGGTTAGGTTTAGGCAAAATTTTTTAAAGTTATGTTTTAAAAACATCCATCTAAAATTCACTTTAAAACATCTGAATACGGCACCATTTTACTTTCTTTTGGTGCCCACAGCTGGACATTTCACTGGAAACCTGCAGCCAAACCTGTTATACAGCACGTAAATTTTAAATCGCAAAAATATTGTCATGTTCACGTAACTTATAATGTCTTAACACGCCCGTCAGCAAACCAAAAGGACAAAAAAGAGTACAAAAAAGGTAGCATCTTATGTATCCTTTCCTGGGTAGGTGATCCCAGCATGCACCATGATGAGCTCGGTGGAGAAATAAATCCAAGATGGCAGACGAAGCGAGATAATTTTGGAAAATAAATATAAACCATTCAATTCTGAGAAGTATCAATTAAAACAAGTTTAATCTCATATATATATATATATATATATATATATATATATATATATATATATATATATATATATATATATACACTCACCTAAAGGATTATTAGGAACACCTGTTCAATTTCTCATTAATGCAATTATCTAATCAACCAATCACATGGCAGTTGCTTCAATGCATTTAGGGGTGTGGTCCTGGTCAAGACAATCTCCTGAACTCCAAACTGAATGTCAGAATGGGAAAGAAAGGTGATTTAAGCAATTTTGAGCGTGGCATGGTTGTTGGTGCCAGACGGGCTGGTCTGAGTATTTCACAATCTGCTCAGTTACTGGGATTTTCACGCACAACCATTTCTAGGGTTTACAAAGAATGGTGTGAAAAGGGAAAAACATCCAGTATGCGGCAGTCCTGTGGGCGAAAATGCCCTGTTGATGCTAGAGGTCAGAGGAGAATGGGCCAACTGATTCAAGCTGATAGAAGAGCAACTTTGACTGAAATAACCACTCGTTACAACCGAGGTATGCAGCAAAGCATTTGTGAAGCCACAACACGCACAACCTTGAGGCGGATGGGCTACAACAGCAGAAGACCCCACCGGGTACCACTCATCTCCACTACAAATAGGAAAAAGAGGCTACAATTTGCAAGAGCTCACCAAAATTGGACAGTTGAAGACTGGAAAAATGTTGCCTGGTCTGATGAGTCTCGATTTCTGTTGAGACATTCAGATGGTAGAGTCAGAACTTGGCATAAACAGAATGAGAACATGGATCCATCATGCCTTGTTACCACTGTGCAGGCTGGTGGTGGTGGTGCAATGGTGTGGGGGATGTTTTCTTGGCACACTTTAGGCCCCTTAGTGCCAATTGGGCATCGTTTAAATGCCACGGCCTACCTGAGCATTGTTTCTGACCATGTCCATCCCTTTATGGCCACCATGTACCCATCCTCTGATGGCTACTTCCAGCAGGATAATG
Organism: Moxostoma hubbsi; assembly: GCA_032164185.1. Lineage (NCBI taxonomy): Eukaryota > Metazoa > Chordata > Actinopteri > Cypriniformes > Catostomidae > Moxostoma > Moxostoma hubbsi. Next base: position 27,647,747 of record JAVLUX010000017.1, on the reverse strand, counting down.
CACCATGTCACAAAGCTTGAATCATTTCAAATTGGTTTCTTGAACATGACAATGAGTTCACTGTACAAAAATGGCCCCCACAGTCACCAGATCTCAACCCAATAGAGCATCTTTGGAATGTGGTGGAACGGGAGCTTCGTGCCCTGGATGTGCATCCCACAAATCTCCATCAACTGCAAGATGCTATCCTATCAATATGGGCCAACATTTCTAAAGAATGCTTTCAGCACCTTGTTGAATCAATGCCACATAGAATTAAGGCAGTTCTGAAGGCGAAAGGGGGTCAAACACAGTATTAGTATATAATATATATATATATATATATATATATATATATATATATATATATATATATATATATATATATACACTCACCTAAAGGATTATTAGGAACACCATACTAATACTGTGTTTGACCCCCTTTCGCCTTCAGAACTGCAGAACTAATTCTACGTGGCATTGATTCAACAAGGTGCTGAAAGCATTCTTTAGAAATGGATCTGATCTTGATGGAGATTTGTGGGATGCACATCCAGGGCACGAAGCTCCCGTTCCACCGTAAAATATGACTATTTTACCTAAAATGTGCATGTGCTATGCGTATTTATGCTCAGAGTACCGCGTTGCTCCTCTTGCATCACCTGTATTGAAATAAGGTCGAGTGTCTCCTGCGCTGTGCGTGAGGAGCACTATTTCAATGATGCAAGGAGCTGCCGCCTGTGCAGAGTGTTCCAAATCAATCTCTAAGGAGGCATTATTTCATTAAGGATGTTGTCATAGAAAACAGCTGCCTATGTATGTTATGTAGCTAACTAAGTTTTGGAACAGACCCACAGTCATACCTCAAACATGAATTTCAAGCGGCTGTATGTTCCCTTTACAAAAAGCTTCACTTTGATGCTGCGCAATCTTATTGTGAGCTGCTCTGAACATGTGTGTAACACGTCAGTGAAATTGACTGGAATTTATAGCCTCGGTTGGTGAGATCATTGGACGCACCTGTGGCCAGGCTATAAATAGGAGGCGTCACCAGAGTGTCGTCAGACATTTTTCTTCAGAGCTTTCTCTCTGTGTGTTTTCACAAAACTCTTGTTAGAAATTTGTTAAAAAATCTAAGTCTTTTCCTTCCTTCTCTCTTTTATATATATATAAAAAAAAGAAAAAGAAAGGGGAAAATGGAGGAAAAACAGGGCAAACAATGCGTGTTTCCTTGTCAGCGTTCTATGTCTGACAAGGACACGCATCAATTTTGCTTTGTTTGCTTGGGGGAAGAGCACGCTACTCTCGCGTTGGAACAGGGCGGGTGTGCGCATTGCGACCTACTTTCGGTCGGGATGCTTCGCGCTCGCCTTGCTTACTTCCGAGAGCCGGCACCCACACTTCATTCGTGGGGCTCTCGCATGGATCTGGCTGAGGAGTGAGAGACGGGTTCGCCCCTTTCGCTCGCTCGCTCGCTCTCTCCCCAGATCCTGCTTGTCCCTCGTGTGATCCTGAAGCGTGCTTCGCCGCCTCTTCAGTTCGCGAGGGGGACCTCCATTCCCTTGGATCAGATTCCGAGTTAACCGCATCTGAGCGCTCCAATCGCGATTCTAAATCTTCGGAGGAGCTGCTCGATGTGATTACTCGTGCGGTGGCCAGACTTAAAATAGATTGGGCACGTGACCAAGTTCCCCCCAAGCACTCTAAGTTAAAAGACAGATTTCTGTCTGGTGACCAAGGGAAGGGAACACCTCATCAGTCCCTTCCCTTCTTTGATGATCTCCACGACGAGCTTTCTCGTTCTTGGAATAAACCTTATACCTTGCGCGTTCACGTGCCCTCCACGTCAGTATATTCGACTATCGTGGGCGCTGAGGCGCGAGGGTATTTAAAGATGCCACCGGTCGAAGAGACGCTTGCGGGTTATCTCTCGCCGGGTTCGGCATCGTCGCTTAAGAAATCTGCTCTCCCCTCTAAGCCATGCAGGGTAACCTCCATGCTGGTTGGGAGAGCATATCAAGCGGCGGGTCAGGCTGGTGCTGCGCTGCACACCATGGCTGTCTTGCAGGCATACCAGGCTGACCTACTAAAAGAATTGAGTGCTGGAAGAGACCTCGACGACGAAGCTTTTTCTGAACTTCGTCGAGCTGCGGATTTGTCTCTCCGTGCCACCAAGCAGTCAGCCCGTGCTATTGGCCGGTCTATGTCCGCTTTGGTCAGCACTGAGAGGCACTTATGGCTTAATCTATCCGGCATCAAGGATAAGGACAGAGTTTTCCTCCTTGATGCCCCAGTTTCGCCTTCTGGTCTCTTTGGAGACGCCATGAATACGGTTATCTCCAGATTCCAGGAGGTGAAAAGCCATGAGGAAGCCTTTGGGCAATTTCTTCCTCGTCGCACTCAGGGGGCGAGGCCGTCGGTCACCCAGTCTTGCCCTGATTCTGTTAGGAGGGAGGTTCAAAAACAGAGCGTGGCAAGTCGTGCTCCCCCTCGCAGAGATTGGGGACAGGCTCGTCGCCCTCAGCAACCTCCCAAACAAGACCTCAGGGCTTGTATCTCCAAGAGAAAGAAGCCCTGACGGTCCTGTATCCAACCCTGTGAGGGTAGTTCCCTTCGGGACGGGGCGCGTGTATCATTCACTTCGGCCCTCCCGATACCCTCACGAAACCTCTTCACTCCCGCCACCCTTGGTGTTTCGGGTGACCAACAAGATGTTGAATGTACCGTTGCTCCCTGCCATAATCCAGGACACGGAACATTCGACACCCCCTCGACAGGAAGTCTTGAAATTAGTTCCCATCTCAGAGAACCTGGCAGCGTGGAAACTTCTGCCAGGTATTTCTATATGGGTTCTAAAAACAGTAGAAAAAGGCTTGCCGCCTTCCGAGCTTCAACGGCGTGGTTTCCACTACCGTAAGCCCGGAACAGGCATGTCTAGTTCAGGTAGAACTGCAAAATCTCTTGGAAAAAGGGGCCATAGAACATGTTCCCCTTCCAGAGAAAAAGTCAGGCTATTACAGCAGATACTTCCTGGTCCCCAAGAAGGGGGGGGGGGGGGGGGGGTTGCGTCCGATCTTAGATCTTCGTGCCTTGAACCGCTCGGTCAAGACGCTCAAGTTCAAGATGCTAACAGTCAAGTCCGCTGTGTCTCAGTTCCAACGTCTCGATTGGCTGGTCACGATCGACCTCATGGACGCATATTTTCATATTGGAATTCTGCCACAGCACAGGAAGTTCCTGAGGTTTGCTTTCGGGGACGAAGCCTTCCAGTATCGGGTCCTTCCATTCGGCCTAGCCCTATCACCCCGCACATTCACGAAATGCATGGATGCAGCACTGGCTCCTTTGCGACTCCAGGGCATCCGCACTCTGAATTAACTAGATGACTGGCTGATCCTAGCCCAGTCTCAGAAACTGGCAGTTCAGCACAGGGATATCGTCTTGGCTCATCTAGGTTCCCTGGGTCCGAGACTCAACGCCAAAGGAGCGTTCTTTCCACGACCCAGAAAATTTCCTATTTAGGGGTCATATGGAATTCGATCACGATGCAGGCACAGTTGTCTCCCGCTCGTGTCATCTCCATTCAGAACTCCCTGAGCAATCTCAGGCTAGGTCAAGGTTGCACTGTTCTTCAGTATCAACGAATATTAGGTCTCATGGCGTCTGCGTCCACGGTGATTCCTTTGGGCCTTCTCCATATGAGACCGTTTCAGCTGTGGCTAAAAGCCAGGGGGTTTCATCCAAGGGCTAGTCCCCTCAGGCAAATAAGGGTTACGCGCCCAGTGCTTCGTTCCCTTTCTATGTGGTTCAGACCCCGGTTCTTACCTTGGGTCCCACTCTAGGTGCGTCTTGTCGTCGCAGGCTGCTAACGACAGATGCCTCCCTGACGGGCTGGGTAGCAGCCTTAAGTGGTCGTCCGGCTTAAAGGGATAGGAGGGTCGTCAGTTCGGTTGTCACAGTAACTGTCTCGAGCTGATGGCCGTATTTCTGGCCCTGAAATACTTCCTCCTGAGGCTGCCATGTCTTGGTGCGGGTGGGCAATACAGTAGTAGCCTCTTACATAAACCATCGGGGGATCCACGTTCACGTCAGCTGAATTTCTGGCACGTTCGATCCTCCTTGGGGCCCAGGGCAGCTCAGGGCAGTTTCGTCCCTGGATGCCCGTGTGTGTGTGGGAGCAGATTTACTAATCTAGGGTAGAAGAGGACCTCTTCGCCTCTATGATAGCACAATGTCTCCTCTACTTCTCCCTAAGTCACCCAGCCCCCTTGGGTCTGGGCTCAAAGACACTTACGTGTCCCCCGGTTCTTCTGCTCCCGGGAGTCTTGGTAAGGTTCGCCAGCAAGGGTCTTGCCTCCTTTTAATGGCGCTGCGCTGGCCGAACAGGATATGTTTCTTGAATTTCTCTCCTTGACGGCTCGCCTTGGGCGATTCCGGACAGGAAGGACCTTCTCATCACTGGTCCGAATTGTGAAAACTTTCATGCTTGGCCCCTAAGGGTACCAACTGAGGTTCACATGGCTTTCTATTGAAGTTTCCGAGAACATTTCAAGTGCTACGGCTCCCTCCACTTGGAACTGATCTGGGTAGATTTTACAGGGCAGAAGAGGACCTCTTCGCCTCTTTTGATAGCGCAATGTCTCCTCTACTTCTCCCTGTGTTGCCCAGTTTCCCCCCTAAGTTCATATTACAGAACCAGCTAACTGCCAGTTTGCTTCAGTTCTGGATTTTCTGTAGAAAGAACTGTCAGCGGGCACTTGCCTCGCCACTGCCAGGTTCTATGTGGCTTCCACTGCGGTTTGCCGCGCCTTGGTGGGCGGGGTGCCCCCTAAGAGGCGTCCTTGCTAGGACCTCTTCACAGGGTAAGACCCCTTTTTAGACCTCTAGAGTCAGCGTTTGGTAGACTTCTGACTCTCGGGATGTTTTTTCTTATGGCAATTACGTCTCTAAGGAGACTTGGGTACCTACAGGCTCTGTCTCTTTTGCCGGCCTGTTTAGAGTTTGCCCCAGAATGACCAAAAGCACCCTCACCCTAACTACCTGCCCAAGGTGTCTTTAGCGTCCCTTGGCTTCTGTAACGCCGTTTGCCGTTTGTAACGCCGGAGCAGCTAAGACTTCTCAGACTCTGTCCAGTCTGTACCCTTCAGACTTATGTCCACCGCTTTTGCTAGTGGCGTAAAGTCAGGGCAGCAATTCTTCACTTGGAAGCCATGACCGGGGGGGCGGTCACTTCCTGGCAGACTATGTCACTTTGGGTGAGGTACATTTTTGCCCCGGCCTACGAGGCGCGCGGTCAAGCTTCGCCAGTAGGTTTTAGGGCGCACTCTACCAGAAGGCTGTCCTCCTTTAAAGCCTCGGCTAGAGGCCTCTCTCTGCAGCAAGTTTGTGATGCGGCAGGCTGGTCCTCCCCGCACACATTCATCTGGTTTCATGGTCATGTTTCTAGATGTTCATGCTACCCCGGGCTCTTATGCCCTTGGGTCGACATCTACGCTCATGTCTAAGCAAGTTTGTGATGCGGCAGGCTGGTCACCTCCGCACACATTCTTCAGGATCTATGGTTTGGCTAGATGCTCCTGCTACCCCGGTATGCCCTTGGGTCGACATCTACGCTAATGTCTAAGCAAGTTTGTGATGCGGCAGGCTGGTCCTCTCCGCACACATTCATTAGATTCTATAGTTTGGATGTCCATGCTACTCCGGGCTTTTACACCCTCGAGTCGACATCTCAAACTCATGCAGGAACAAGTTTGTGACGTGGCGGGCTGGTCCTCTCCACGCACATTCTACAATTTTCTACATGGGCTAGGATGTTTTTTGCTACCCCGGACTATGTCCTTGGGTCGACATCCCAGGCTCATGCCAAATCCAAGTTCATGGTATGAACTTTTGAGTTAGAGCCCTTGGGTCGGCTTCTCAAACTCATCTTTTGACTTTGTGGGCTAGATGCTCCACTACTCCGGACTCTTATGTCTTTGAGTCGACATCTCAAGCTCATGTCTAACCAGGTTTGTGATACGGCAGGCTAGTCCTTTCCGCACACACTCTTCGGATTTTATGGTGTTAGATGTTCTGCTACTCCGGGCTTATGCCCTTGAGTCGACATCTCAAGCTCATGTCTGGAACCTCTCGCGTTCTGTGAAAACACTTCACAACGATCAGGGGTCCGGACAGCCCCAGTGCGGCCGTGTGGGCATTTCGTTCCCCATAGCGCTTAGCAGCGCAGCATCAAAGTGAAGCTTTTTGTAAAGGGAACGTCTCGGGTTACTTGTGTAACCCTTGTTCCCTGAAAAAAGCGGAACGAGATGCTGCGCTTCTTTTGCCGCACTGGGACGTCCCAGGACCGCTCTTCAGAAAAATAATCTGACGACACTCTGGTGACGCCTCCTATTTATAGCCTGGCCACAGGTGCGTCCAATGATCTCACCAACCGAGGCTATAAATTCCAGTCAATTTCATTGACGTGTTACACACATGTTCAGAGCAGCTCACAATAAGATTGTTTCCCCATAGCGCTTAGCAGCGCAGCATCTCGTTCCGCTTTTTTCAGGGAACAAGGGTTACACAAGTAACCCGAGACGTTTTCAAACATTAAAAAAAAAAGATGTATTTTGCTTTAATGCAGCTCATCAGGTATGACTGTGTGTAATTTATATTATAGAACAACAGGTCCACATCTCTTCAAGTAATGTTTTCCACAGACCTTATTTTACTCATAAATAAAAACTGACATAATATAAGCCCAACGAAAAATCCCAAGCGAACCCAAGGTCTGAAAATGCTAATTCCTGTGCACTTGTAAGGAGCGATTTAAGTGATGCTGCCTACAAAGAGCATTCCAACCTTCACTTTTATGGTTCCTATGTAGGCAGTAGACAGCAAGGCAGCTCATTTGTGCTTTTGCAAGCAAAATATGCTGTAAATGTTTAAGCGATATTCTGGAACATACAGTAGCTAATTACTGTTATATATGTTAAAGACACAAAAAAGACATTTCCGCTTGTAGACTTTCCAATAATAGCACAGGTAACACACTTACTTAAACATGAGTAACTCCCACACAAATTGTAATCTGTTTCCCCACAATCTGCTGCATGTGTTTAACTTTCATTTGTAAAGTGTTCTTTCACTGTTTAATGTATTCTTCCTTTCTCTATCTGTGCACTTTAAATCCACCCACATTAAAGTCTACAGAGTGTCAGAGGCCCCCCTCAGTTTGGTTCTCTTATCATATTATCTCATAGTCATCTCAAGGCGATGATCGACATTACATGCCTCAGTGCTTGACTGCAATTTCCATTCAATCTTAATTGACTGAATAGGGTCTGGTATGCGGCCAAGCTAGCTACACCAAAGATAAGATTCTAGTCAAGTAGTAGTAAACACATGTGTTGCTATGCACACAGCAAACGTGACCTTCATCTGAACTTCGCTGAGCCAAGTGTAACTTTAAATTTGTGTTTTGTGCCGATGAAAGAATCAGTGAGAGAGTTTAAATGTAGGTCAAATCGGTTTTGGTTGTTTTCTCATTGTACCCAATTGTATTGGTAGAATCAGATACATACAAGTATTAATGCTGCCACTCAAAGTCAGGTGTGGGACAGTCCTACTTGATATATCTGTCTTCTGACAATATAGCACTCTGTTTTCAATCCATGAAGGACTAGAATGGGAATGCTAGCACTTGTCTAGCAGTACATTAATCTCTATAGATGTGCAATGAGTCGCAGAGGTTGGAGGGTGGGTCACAGAACAAGATAAAGAGAGAGAGAGAGAGAGAGAGAGAGAGAGCGAGAGAGAGGTCAGATATCTTAAGGGTAATATCACCACAGCATGACTGACTGTGATAATTAAACTCCAATTACAATAAAACACAAAACAAAAACACTGAAATATTTAAAAGATGAGCTGATAGCCACAAATGAGAAAAATATATATATATATAAAACACTTTCCGTTTTCACTAATTTCTGAAAAACATGGGCAACAGCCACCGTTGGTAATGCAACAAAGTTAAGCAGGGATTAACGAAATCTGGTCCAATAGAATTATGATACTATAACTAAACGTTTTTCAAATCATGAGCAAAACACTAGATTAACACTTCATACACACTTTATGCACTGTTTCCCACAAAACACTATCATACTGTATGAATTCAAATAATGCATGATTTCTATACTATAATGCATGATTTCAAAGACGATGCATTTTAATGCTCGCATTACATATCCAAATATGTTTAAAAGCTTTTTCAAGAGCACGCAATCAGAAAGTGTAGAAGTGCCACAAAATTATGTGGTTGCTTCAGCTATTGCATTTTGTTTACCTCATATTTTCTTTCATGACACTATCTTTTAGGTTTAGATGAAGGGTGTAAGGTAGGGTCGGTTATGTTTATTAAAAACTAGAAAATAAGAGATTTTTAAGTTTAATGCTGTATCATCTCACATTTGCTTTTTATGACACTATCGGTTAGGTTTCAATTAAAGTTTAACGTTATGGAGGAAGGTTTTGGTCATTTAAAACTCTATAGAACATTAATCTTAAAAACCTCATCTTTTTGGGAGAACATTTAACTTGCTTTTACCACCCCTCAGTGGATATTTCACCGCTAAACTACAACGATCAGTGCAATGAACCACATCATTTCATTTTGCAAAAATGTTGCCAGAGTCACATAACTTTCATGAGATCAGGCTGGTTTAACTTTATCCAATGAGCAGCAATGCAGTAACTACTAATTCAAGTGCACTGAGTGGAGCTCCCGTGATCTGCCTCTATGTACAGTTAGATCCCACATTCGAGTAGGTGATCATACTGGCGTTAAAACTATGTGCGCTCCAACATCTTCACTCTCATTGGCAGTCGCCAAATCATGTCACTGCTCATTTGCAAGTTTAACCTTTCTCAAATTTGTTGCATCGCTGGACACACACAAAATGCATCTACAATTGTCACTGTTGCTCAAGTCGCTTTAAATAATCAACCGTAAATGAAAATGAATGCCTTTTGTTTGCTTTGTTGCTGAAAATCACAGTGTGAATGTCCCAGTGTGACTACATCTTTCCTTTTCTAAAAAACATACTGTTAGCCAGAAGTCAGGGAGATTTTTAAAATGATTGCAATACTTCAATCTGTAAATTCTTGCCACATGTGCACAGCTTCTTAGCAAACAAAAATGCACATTTTAAACAATCTCTTAATCTTTGTAAGAATACGAACAATCAGCAATTGAAATTAAAAGAGGAAAAATGACTTCTTGGATGCTCTCTCTCTCTCTCTCTCTCTCTCTCTCTCTCTCTCTCTCTATGTGTATATATATATAGTATTTGGCACCGTATTTGGCATATTAGACACCGATCATTGAAACATCAACATATTGACAGCTTACAAAACATAAACACTTTCACATACATATATACAACTGTAGGTTAGTAAAATATTGAATTCATAGAACTCAAATATTGATTTTATTGTATTTATAATAAAGGAGTCTAAATAGGTTTAATTAAATTTAACTGAATACATTTAACATATTTACTTGACATAAAAACATTTTGCTCTATTCAAGGTAATTTCTTAAAAACTTGTCAAAATAGTGAAACGCAAGCCTTTTACAAATTTTACATACTTTTCTAAAACTGGTCAGAACTGAATGTCAAAAATGGTATTGTAGCCCAATAAAGAATAATAATAAGGGTATTGAGTGTGCTGTTAGAAAATATTTAGACATCTAGTCAACAAACCTGCAAATACCCATTTGCTTAGCTGTATATTTATCACACTGGAAACCATGTTAAAATGCCATGTTTGCTTTCAACTCCCCTTCAGCAGTACATCAGGAGTTTAAAATGATGCTGTAATGATTATCAACATGGCTCAATCATGGACAAAGGGCTTTAAAAGGCCAAGTGTATGACAAATAATCTCTCCATAAGGAAGGTAGTAGGAGAATCAATGCTCCCATATGTTGCATGTCATCGAGCAAAGCAAAATCAATATTAGTTTATAATTTTAGAGAAAATTGAAACACGTATGTTTGGCAGCCAAATATTGTGTATTTGCGAGTGTTTGTGAGAGGGGGAGGAAGAGAGAAAGGAAAAGACTGTGTGTGTAAGCAGAATTCCAATATACACAGAGCATTCTATAATATCTATCCTTCACATCAGAAATAAATAATGAAAAGACTGTTTGTGTTTCATGTGCCTCACACAATCAACTCAACCCAAACTAACACAACTGCCTACAGTATACACCACCAAGGCTAGGCAATGTACTGTGGCTAAAAAAACCCTGATATCTTAACATTTATCAGCCTTTGGATGATATTTGATACCTCTAAATGTATGAGTTTGTTCTGTAATGGTGTAAAAAAAAATAGATTTTTTTTCAATCACGTGAACCATCATTTCAACCAAACAGACATTGTTGCCAATTACACTGGAAATCATTAAAGCAAGACAAAAAACACAGTAACAAAAAAAAGTTAAAAATGGTAAAGGAGTTTTAATGCTTTATTATTCACTTAATAGACAAAAGTAAGAATGATATTTAATAATTTTCCTTTATGTGAACACATTTAACAAAATATAGAAATACAGTTTATCTACATATCATTTACTGAACATTTTTATATGTGAAAAATATCACGTTGATACTTCTTTGAACAATTTTGAGTGATGATGCAAAGTAAATAGTTGAATCCGAGTTTTGATTCACGGAAATAAGTGTAAAAACAAGTGTAACACTATTTTTGCCATTGAAGTTTAAATAAGAGACACTATTAAAACTATTAAAACATTTATCTTAACACCCTCATACTAACAAATACTCATAATCTTCTGAAAACTTAATGGCCATATAAAAGGCCAATTCATCAGAAATGTAAGCATATGTGGGTTATCACCCAGCCTTAAACCTCATCACACTATTTTCACACATATACAGCACTGCATTATCCAGGCAGGAGCTATTTTTAGCTATTTTCTCTTTGTCTCTTTCGTCTTACCTGCGGCACACTGCTCCTCATCTGCTCCATTTTCACAGTCTCTTTCTCCATCGCACCGCCATGACAATGACACACACTTGCTTGTTGAGCTACCACAGTCAAACTTCTCTGGTGGACATGTATGTCGACCTATAAACATAAGCGAAAGAAACAATGACAGATATTTAAGGATTAAATTTCAACCAATGCTTAAAACCAATTTATATTTTAATTCTGAATGATAACTGGTTAAAGCAGTGTTCTAGCAAATGGATGGCATTTAATTACTTTGCTTAACGAAATAAAGTTTTTGAAAATATTTAGTCAATTTATTTGAATTGTAATGTTAGAAGTACACACATTGTGAAGCCACAAAAACAAACACACTCGATCAGACATCTTCTCCAGTCATATTGTTCATCAAAACCGAAGCCCACTGAAACACTTTCAAGTTTTATATGAGATCACACAGCATTCCCAAGACAGCTCCATAAATTATACATCTTTACATGTCTGGAAACAGAACTACAAATCAATAGCACCCAGACTGATTTCTCTCTCTCTCAGATTCTTCTCAGCCTTTTAAGCAATTTTCTCTTTATAAAAGAAGATTTATGAAGACCTTCTCACCTTCTCTGACACCTAAAATCTATGTCTGCAGCCAATTGTCCCACAAACCCCATCTATAATCATAAGCATGAATGCCACGTCTCATCCTGGATTCTCATATTGTAAAGCCTTTTTGAAGAAATGGAAAAAAGACAGCCGTGAATCTCATTTGAGATATCTCTACATCAGTAGACGGCCATTGTGGCTCTACAAATTAAGGCCTGATTCTCATCTATAGGAGCCATATTGGATCCGAACTCTGGCGTGGGACTGACAGAGAAAAAGTCATATTTAAGGCAAGAGCTTAAGCCAACACTGAAAGGCTAAAAATTTGATCAAATGTGAAAAACAAAAATGTGTGACCAAGGGAATGTATGTGACAGAACGGGTTTGTTTGAACAGTGTTTGTATATGAGCGTGTAAGCGTGTTTTTGTGGATTTGTCAGCATGTGTGTGTGAATAAACTGAATGACCCATTCTTACTGTCTGGCTGACTGCTCGAGATAGCACAGCCTCCAGGGGAATGCAGTCCCTCTTATATTCTCTCTCTCCTCCCTGCCCTGCTCTCCTACTTCTAAAAACTACTGTGCCCACAGGGCTTTTCAGGTACTGCCCATTCTCTCCCAGTTCCCTCTTGCCTACACTGCAAAAAGTCGGATTTCTAGTTAATTCCTAATACTACTACATGCTTGGCAATGGTACCACATCCGGAAAGATTAGTACTACCTCATAATCAGCTTTCATCAATCAGACAATCAGAAAAAGATCAGACAATCAGCTACTAGGTACTTAAAACTTGTGGAACATAAAGGGGAAAATTCAGTAAGGATGCATTGTGGCCACTGATAGTGTTGTTTATTTGCACATGCTGTCTGCATTATTTTAGCACCCCATTCAACCCAGGAATTATTTAATCAGGTAACAGTGCTAACAGCCAAAAAAAAAAAAAATTCCTCCAACTACATGGAATCGTCAGTACTCATATACTTAGTGGTTTCTCGAAAATGTGTCAACTTCTGCTGGCAAAAAATCTGCTGACTAGAGCCAACGAACATGACTCGTCCTGGCAACAAATCGTTATACAATACAAGTTGTGTAGTATAATATAGCCTTTAGTAGCATGTAAAAATGCTTGTTAATTAATGAGAACTCAATATCAGCATCAGCCAATGAAAAAAAAGTGATACTACTGTTGCTATTAATTTTTTTTTTTTACTACCAATCAACCATCTTATCAACCAGCTAGACAAATTGCTACCTCTATATCTTTATCTCTTAATGTTCTGTAACACAAAAACACAACAGATTAACACCCCCACAGTTTTGTTAGATGAAATGTCAGCAGGTGTAACTGTATGAAAGTGATGAGCTTATCACTTTTGTTCTGGCAGTGAGAACCACAGGTCAGTTCTGACTGAAAGGATGATGAGGACAGAGACTAATGTTGTCTTTCGTGTTTAGAAATGGTCTCACACAACCACACAAGGCCTGTGGCCCAAAACTGAAAGAATGCTAGCAAATTGAAAGTATCAAAGTCAAATTTAATTTTCTGAACAAAGCTGGGGCCTTGCACTAATTCAAATGTTTATTTCTGTATGAAAACAGAATAAGAGAGAGCTCCACCCGCACAGTGTGTGCAGCACAACTCACCCTGACTGCAGTCCAATTCCTCCTGGGAAAATGAAATAATGGAAGAACCATGGGGAGTGGATGAGATTAGATTAACATATTTATCTGATAATGTAAATTATTTTCTTGGGGTTGGTGTAATATTGTGAATCTAAATTGGGGAAATGAAATTTCTCAGATGCACATCAGTAAACCCAAAGAAATAATCATTAGCTTCCCGCAAAACCACATTATATTAGGGAGGCAGTTTCAGACAATAATGTCAGAGTGATGAGTTTCACAGATAACTAGATTCAGACATCTGTGTGAGTGCTGAGAATAGTGTATGTGTCTAACTGAGCATAAGAATGTCTTCCATCAGTCATCTCTCATTTGCCTAACTGCACCAAAATTAGTATTTGCACAAGTCCCAAAAATGTGCCCAAAAGGCAAAGCAATTAGGGCTAACCAGCACAGCCCAATACATCTAGGATCTAAATCTCTCTCGCATCATTCTCTCTATTACACTAAGCCTCATTTACCCCTTTTTGCAGAGAAGAACTGCAAACCTCTTTAAAAACTGTCCAGTGTTTCCACCGGCCTAACAGTGAATAATGATATTACAAATAATTTTACTACATAACCTGTGCACGAACAAGCATAGTGCATTCTGATCTGTGTTTACAAAGATATATAAATATATATATAAAATCGTACATACAAACGTTTGTAGCTCATCTTTATGCCATCGAGAGCTGCATTTGATGCTATGGCAGTTATTTAGTTTATTTAAATGCATAAATAAAATTGTATCCTAAATCAAATCTTTTATTATAAACTCAGCAAAAAACTAACATCCTCTCACTTTCAACCGCTTTATTTTCACCAAACTTAACATGTATAAATATTTGTACGAACATAAAAGATTCAACAACTAAGACATAAACTGAACAAGTTTTACAGACATATGACTAACAGAAATGGAATAATGTGTCCCTGAACAAAGAGTGGGGTCAAAATAAAAGTAACAGTCAGTATCTGGTGTGGCCACCAGCTGCATTAAGTACTGCAGTGCATCTCCTCCTCATGGACTGCACCAGATTTGCCAGTTCTTGCTGTGAGATGTTACACCACTCTTCCACCAAGGCACTTGCAAGTTCCCGGACATTTCTGGGGGGAATGGTCCTAGCCCTCACCCTCTGATCCAACAGGTGCCAGACATGCTCTATGGGATTGAGATCTTTACAACACTGACATTCCTGTCTTTCAGGAAATCACGCACAGAACGAGCAGTATGGCTGGTGGCATTGTCTTGCTGGAGGGTCATATCAGGATGAGCCTGCAGGAAGGGTACCACATGAGGGAAGAGGGTGTCTTCCCTGTAACGCACAGCGTTGAGATTGCCTGCAATGACAACGAGCTCAGTCCGTTGATGCTGTGACACACCGCCCCAGACCATGACGGACCCTCCTCCTCCAAATTGATCCCGCTCCAGAGTACCGGCCTTATTCCTTCAACGATAAACGCGAGTCCGACCATCACCTCTGGTGAGATAAAATCGTGACTTGTCAGTGAAGAGAACTTTTTGCCAGTCCTGTCTGGTCCAGCGAAGGTGGGATTGTGCCCATATGTGACGTTGTTGCCTGTGATGTCTGGTAAGGACCTGCCTTACAACAGGCCTACAAGCCCTTAGTCCAGCCTCTCTCAGCCTATTGCGGACAGTTTGAACAATGAAGGAGGGATTGTGCATTCCTGATGTAACTCTGACAGTTGTTGTTGCCATCCTGTACTTGTCCCACAGGTGTGATATTTGGATGTACTGATCCTTTGCAGGTGTTGTTACATGTAGTCTGCCACTGCGAGGATGATCAGCTGTCCTTCGTGTCTCCCTGTAGTGCTGTCTTAGGCATCTCACAGTAGGGACATTGTAATTTATTGCCCTGGCCACACCTGCATTCCTCTTGCCTCCATGTAGCATGCCTAAGGCACATTCACGCAGATGAGCAGGGACCCTGGGCATCTTTCTTTTGGTGTTTTTCAGAGTCAGAAGAGAAAGGTCTCTTTAGTGTCCTAAGTTTTTATAACTGTGACCTTATTTGCCTACCATCTGTAAGCTGTTAGTGCCTTAATGACTGTTCCACAGGTGCATGTTGATTAATTAATTATGATTCATTGAACAAGCATGGAAAACATTGTTTAAACCCTTTACAATAAAGATCTGTAAAGTTATTTGGATTTTTACAAAATTACCTTTAAAATACAGTGTCCTGAAAAAGGGACATTTTAGGTGAGTTTAGATGGATGGGGAAAATAAAGTGACAAGAACAACTGTTCAGCATGATATACATTGGAACATGGTGTCCATTAACTAAATGTGTCATATTGCCGCATTTGGCATATCTAGTGTAGACAGCTTTGTTGATTACAATAGAAGGGATCAGGTTTTGTTTTGCATCAGCCTTGCCAGAATTAGTTATTGTTTTAAATAAAACATTATGTGGTGGAAGATATCATGCCCACCATTTTTAACGTTTTTAATTCCTGGTCTGAGACCAGCAGGTTTAAGGGTACAGATTACAGGCCAATTACATGATCTTGGGTAAGTTAGGTGTGGAAAATTGTATTAGTCTTTGAGAATGTCATTGTTAATCTGAGTACAAACCTACAGGACTTTGATGGAAATATATTTAATCACAGATGATGATGGCTGCACTCACACGCTGCCCAATGAAAAGGAACACCACTATTGATGTAATTTCTGGTGAGACCTTTTGATCCACAGATACTACTCTGTTCACTGAAGCCAGGGCCAGCAGTACTTTGCACCACAATCCTAGAATTTAGGCTACTTGAATCCATAGAAATAACAGCATTTTCTACACACTCTATCAATCACAATGTTTCTCTAGAAAACACACAATTTCTCAAACAAATGCCAAACACTTAAGAACAGACCTTATTCGTTAACTATTTTTTTATATACAAAACATGTGTCAAATAAATAATACAAAGAAAGTGTTCTCGTATTCAGTCTTTGTTGTTTTTTAGTTGTTGGCATAGGTAAACATCTGTTAGATGGATTTCTCATGCCACGAGCACCATGTTTTAAGATGCCATATCAAGGTAAAAATATTTCAGCTTTAAAAAAACATTATAAAAAACACTGTATTTTGTTCCATTCTATTGCACTCCGTATCATTTTTTTTGAATGCAAGAACATGTCTTGTTTGAACGGCTCCACTCATCCTGTGCCACCTGCTCTCAGTAACCTGCTCTTTGATTAAATGAATTATTTTTAAATTAATGAATTGTAACATGTTAAATTGACAGCCCCATTTTTTTACACCAGCACACACAGAGGTAAACAATGGGATTATACCTCTCTATTGACACTGCCACACTCAAAGATAACCAATCACAGTGGGAAATTAGGGTGGACTTAACTGTCTCACTCCATTGATCCACTTGTCTCTAATCTATTGAAAACTATTCCAATAGACAAAGGGACATTATTCTGATTTATGCAACAAAAATGCCTTTTAACAAGTTGACGTGGCTGATTAGATGGGACACTAAGGGTCTGTTCCAAAACCTAGTGAGCTGCCTTGCCTAAATGCTGACCCCATAGACAGCTCACTAGATTTTGGAACAGAGCTATTATCTCAAACAGATGCCAAATACCCAAGCACTGACCTTTTTCATAATTTATAACATTGAAATGCTCACATCCATATAATGTATATCCAAATCAGTGCAGGAGATGTATTTGTTATATGCTTTACCACTAGCCCACATGGAGATAAACAGAGAGGTGACGGAAACATCTTGATCGACAGTGCTGCACACAAAGCCTGAATAACCGATCACAGTGGGGAATCATGGTGGTCTTAACGGTCTCACTCCATTGATCCACTTGTCTCTATTCCATTGTGTAACGTAGTTTTGACGGGCAAGGAGGAGGCGAGAACTGGCATGACAATATAAATAATATTTTAATGAGAAACTTAAAAGACAAACACACACATGACGGACATGTCCGTAAACGATCTCTCTCTCCCGCACCACCGGCCGCAACTGGCCTTTATCCCTCTCGGAGGCTTAATTAGCCTGATAAGGGACTGGGCATGTATAATCACGACCCGGCCCCGCCCTCCGCCCTGCCACATTCCTCCCTTGTTCTCTCAGGCAAGGGATCCCCAGGCATGACGTACACCCCCCCCCCCCCTTTCCCTGGGGGAGGGCGTGCTTTAAGCCCGGTCTGCCGGGTGGTCATCCCTGTCTACCTGGACGAGGGAGGGGACAAGGGGAAGGGAAACAGAAATAATTAAAATGGGGGGGTACTTCCTGTAACAAAAAAAAACACTGTAAAATTTAAACGAGAGGGAAAAGGCCAATGCAGAATGACAGTGAGAGAGAGAGAGGAGAGAGAGATGAAAAAAAAACCCTACTCGCCGGTTCTCCGATACACCGTCGCATGGTCCTTGATCATTCTCCACCCTCTCAGGCGGACGACAGCCGCTTCTTCCCGGGCGGACCGGAGTCAGACTCACGACCCCCGGCAGTCAGAGCGTTCTCGGCGACTCGTGGGGACAGTCCTCCGCCCCTGGCAGCAGCCCTACCGCTCCAGGCGATCGGGGAGACACTTCCCTCCTCCCCTCGTGGACGGCGGTCTTCCTTCAACCCCTCCACATTTCTGGGGGATGGCAGGGCTCTCCTCCGCCTCTGCCAGTGGCACCATCGCTGCAGGTGGTCGGGGAGTCCAGTCCCCACTCGATGGGGCGGCGGCAAGAACCGGCTTGACAATATAAATTATATTTTAATGAGAAACTTAAAAGACAAACACACACATAACGGAACTCATAAACAAACTCTCTCTCCCGCACCACCGCCCGCAATCAGCCTTTATCCCTCTCAGAGGCTTAATTAGCATGATAAGGGACCGGGTGTGTATAATCACGACCCGGCCCCACCCTCCGCCTTGCCACACATTGATACTACCATTCCAATGAACAAGGAGACATTATTAAGATTTATGCTACAAAATGCATTTAAACAAGTTGATGTTGCTGATTAGATGGGACAATTGTTGTTGGTCTGTTTGGGTATTATGACCAAATCAGTTTTGACCTGCGTCCATCTAAAGAGCAAACGTCTTGATCCCATTAGCAGGCATGCTGGGATCTCTTCAGTATTCTCTCCCCGTTGCTCCAGTGGGGCTGGGCTACCATAATCTAAGGGTGCCCATACTATATGCTAATGTGATTTTGATTAACTGTCTTGCTAATGTGCCTTTACTGAGTGAGGAGGGGGTGAAACTCACGATTTTATCATGGTGAAACCTCCCAGTCATATTTAGTTTTGTATGGTACGAGGGAGCATGATTAATTCTGATGTCTGAACCTGACAGGAAATTGCTATGCTAATTTGCCTGGTGACTCTTTAACATTTGCAGACAAACTGTGTGGGCTGAGGGAAGATGTTTGGTTTCTGAAATATAGAAATGATGGTAAGGTTTAGGATTCAGGCTTGGGTGAAGGTTTAATATAATATGCATTCCTGTTGACTGTATTAAATAATTTACTCTACAACTAAATATACAACTAGCTTTTGGCACTATTCTGTGGACATTCCACAGGGAAACTGTAGCTCTCATATGGTTCTATGTTTACATTTATATTACATTTACATTTTTACATTTGGCAGATGCTTTTATCCAAAGCGACTTACAGAGGCCTTATTTCAGGGACAGTCCCCCCAGAGCAACCTGGATTTAAGTGCCTTGCTCAAGGACACAATGGTGGTGGCTGAGGGGATCCAACCGACAACCTTCTGCTTAACATTTTAGTGATTTAGCTCACTACGCCACCACCTTCACCACTCTATGTTCATCAACATTTCCAGCTTCAGCCACGGCAGGCAGGTAGTGTTTCAAGTTTCGGTAGCAGAACTTTCGACCTACAGATGCTGAATTCACTGTGACATCAGACTGTCTAAGATGTCTTGTTTAGCCCAAATTCTAAGGCTGATTTGCCTGTATCCTTTAAGGATAAGGCAAGCTCAGAATGTATTGCATCAAAGTTCAAATTTCATCCAAGATTGTGGATGGGCTTGAGGGAAAGCTAGAATATAAATACACTATATAGCTGAAAGTTATTGACACCTAAACACCACACCCATATGATCTTGTTGAGCATTTCATTCAAAATCATTGGAATTAATATTGAGATGGTGCTACCTAATGTACTCACATCTAATATTCCACAGCTTATGTTTTCTGGAGTTGAATCTTTAATCAGATTCAAAACACAAAACAACAGCACAACCAAATAAAAGACTGTACGTCTACCTCTCACAGCCTTGTTTTCAAAAATTAAAGATGGCTCTAGTGTGAATAAGGTCTATAGTGTCACAGACCTTTCACTCTGTCAGTCTGGGTTTTGGTCTGACAGGACGGTGGCATTATTTGCCCATGTATGTTTTTGTGTGAGCACGGGGTTTCGGTTATATTCCCTACCACAAGCTCTTCTGTCTGTTGTGTTTCATGTCTGGAGTGTGGTGTCTGGGCCCTGACTTCCTGTCTAGTTTGGTTTCGGTCTGTGTCGGGACCCAGACATTCATAATCCTTGTCTGTTTGTTATTTAATTGGCTGCATCGCACTTGTGTTATCTTGGCTGCATGCACTTGCATCAATAATCTATGTCGGCCTTTGTGTCTCTCGCGTCCACGGGCATTAGGTGCTTTGCGCCGCACGCCCGGGTCGCGAACGGTCTTCATGTTGTGCTGAGGTTCTGTCACTTAATTCAGGCCACAAACCTTCAACCAAAATTCTTGGATCTTAACACACCACCGAATGTGTTGTGTCTCCATCCTCTGATTAGCAGCGCCAGCATGTGGGCGTGTCTTTAAGACCAAGCATATACAATATAGAGGGGTCCAGTAGAAACAATATAAATTTTTGAAATGCATAAGGCGCACCCTTGCATCTCTAGATGCAGACTTGACGTTTTTTAGAATCCTAGCCTACACTCCCTCTTCCAATACCAAATATAAATCCTTTTCCCATAAACTATTGATAGAAGTTAATGCTCAATCCCCCAGACTCTGAATTAGCAGGGAATAATACACTGATGCCTCATGACCTTTTCCAAAATCAGTAATCATCCCTCTTGTGTCTGCCGCTTTAGGGGGGTGTATGCTACTCCCAAATATAGTACAGAACAGGTGGCGTAGCTGTAAATACCTAAAGATCTGATATTTTGATACCTAAAGAACTGAGATTAAACACTCTGGACACTTTTGTCAATACTGAAGATAACGGGGTGTAACTTCTCCTGTTAGTTTGATAGAAAGGCTTTTTAATGGCGAAATATGGCAAGAATTTCCTGTTTAATACAAAAACAGGGAGAGGCTCTCTCAGGTGGCCAATGAGCCAAATGTCTGAGACAGAACGCATAATGCGCACAGAACGCATGTAGATACATTTTGGAATACAATTCATTTTAATAACATTAACCTTACATTTACATTTATGCATTTGGCAGATGCTTTTATCCAAAGCGACTTACAGTGCATTTATTACAGGGACAATCCCCCCGGAGCAACCTGGAGTTAAGTGCCTTGCTCAAGGACACAATGGTGGTGGCCGTGGGGTTCAAACCAGTGACCTTCTGATTAGCAGCCCTGTGCTCTAGCCACTACGCCACCACCACCTCAACCTCAACCTCAACCTCCACCTCAACCTTCCCAATCATCAATAAATGTAATGAAGCCCACCTGCCCACATCGCTCGAAAAACTTTTTATTAAAGAGTCAAAATTAACTTTAACTAAATCACACAAATTTGCTGGGAATAAAATACCTAATACCCTGTTTGGGCCACTGAAAGTCTCCCCGCCTAAAAGCTGTTACCGGGCATTATGCTGTCAGAGCCAAAGTTTCAGATTTAGACCAATTAACTCTGTATCCCGAGACAGAGTTAATAGATAATAAATTATTAGTCCGGTTAGTCCTGTTCCCCAATTCACCTCCACCCCAGCCTGGATTCCTTTTCCCCCTATGCGGTAGTTTTTGTTGTTTTCCCCCTCGTGGGAGTTTGAGTTTGTAAATAAAGTATTTTTTGTTTTTTAACTCTGCGTTTGGGTCCGCATCTCTGCAACAACCATGACATATAGAGTCATACTGTCTCAGTGGTTCGCAACATGCTGAAATTACTCAAAGGTAACAGATTTGGTTTATGTGCAATAAAAATGCATTATAGCCTATATAATTTGCTGTCACTTCTGTATCACAATACTCAATCCAACAATTATGTATCCGTCTTTAATAATTCAATGCCCTAATTTAGTATGAGAAATGAAAACAGACAAGGAAACGAGGATCACTAGATCTCGAGATCATAAAAAATGCCATAGCAAGTTATTGGGCAATTTTAAAGCAATGAAAATTTCAGAGAGCATACTAGTCGTTTTTTAAGCTGTACATATGGACAAAGAGAAAAAAAAATGTGGTAGGTTTAAATTTAGTTGAAAAATAATCCATAAACAAGATTGCTCACCATGAGCTATACAATAAATTTTTTTTTCTTTCTTTTTTCCCCACAATAAAACGCTGGACTCACAGCTTGGTCAAATGTCTTCATGATGATTTGCCTGCAATTAAGCTAATAACACTGTAAAACGATCAGGTTACGGGCAAGGAAGAGGCGAGAAACCGGCTTGTCAACACAAATAATAATTTAATGACGAACTTAAACCAAACATTTAGGACAGCAGACGTCTGCTGATTAAGCTCTCTCTCCCGATCGCCGTCTGCGAGTGGCCTTTTAACCCTCTTACCGGCTCAATCAGCCCGATACGGGACCGGGCGTGCGCAATCACGCGCCGGTCCTGCCCTCCACCGTGCCACACTCCTCCCCCGTTCTCTCAGGCTGGGGACCCCCGGCCTGACGTACATCCCCTGGGGGGGGGGGCACCTCCTGCGCGGTCTGCCGGGGGGTCATCCCCATCAACCTGGACGAGGGAGGGGCAAGGGGAGGGAAACAACCATTAAAAATAAGGGGGGGGGAGGGTTCCTGCACTGGGCAGTACCTCCCCTCCCATAAACACCATAATTTAAAAAAAAAGAGGGAAAAGGCCACCGCAGAGCAGTATCGAGAGAGAGAGGAGAGAGAGATTAAAGAAACGAAAGAAAAAAAAACGTACTTGCCGGTTCTCTGATACGCCGTAGCTCGTTCCTCAGCCACTTCTCCACCCTCTTCAGGACAGCAGCCGCGCCTCTCCGGGCAGATCGGAGGCAGTCCTCAGCCCCTGGCGGACGGAACACCCCGCCGCGTTCCCAGGGTGTCGAAGGGGCCTCCCCCCGCCCCTGGCAGCGGTTCTCCCACTCCAGGTGGTCGGCGGCGAGCCCCTCCCCGCACGCGGTCGGCAGTCTCCAACCCCGCCGCGTTCCAGCGGCTACTAGGGGACTCCCCCGCCCCTGGCAGCGGCCCTAACCGCTCCAGGCGGTCGGCCAGGAGCCCCTCCTCCCCTCGCGGTCGGCGGCCGTTCCTCCGCGTCCAGGCGGCTGGGCTCCTCCGTCCCCCGGCAGATGGCCGTGGCTGCTCCATTGAGAAGTGGCGAGAACTCCGCTACGGCATATCCCTCTTCCTTCCCGGGTTTCGGCACCAATGTAAAACGATCAGGTTACGGGCAAGGAAGAGGCGAGAAACCGGCTTGTCAACATAAATAATAATTTAATGACTAACTTAAACCAAACATTTAGGACAGCAGACGTCTGCTGATTAAGCTCTCTCTCCCGATCGCCGTCTGCGAGTGGCCTTTTAACCCTCTTACCGGCTCAATCAGCCCGATACGGGACCGGGCGTGCGCAATCAAGCGCCGGTCCCGCCCTCCACCGTGCCACAAACACATAATCAATACACACTCAATACAATTTGGGTGGAGGAAAAGACATCTAAAGTCATTATCAAGCAAAAGTGTAATGGCAAGAGGCTCAAGGGTTTACAATACAAAACTAAGAACAGTTTTTTGATAGTAATAAACCACTAAAACCAGTATGTTTCATCCAAACCCAATATGTTTCGAAAGTGAATGATGACTGAGGCTAACATTCTGCCCAACATCTCCTATTGTGTTCCACAGAAGAAAGAATTTCATATTGGTTTGGGAACAACATGAGTAAATGATTAATTAACAGAACAGTTTATCGTTCAATTACCTTTTTGACCCAAAGTGATAAGAAGGACAGTTGGTTAAATTATGTCATCAATTACACTTGGAATAATATAAAAGTAATACATTGATGAGAGGTGGCAAATGACAACAATTAAAGACATTTTGGCAGTGGAATAATTTTAAAACTGATGGCAAATCCACTATAAGAATGTTAAAAACCTATTCCACAGGAAGCGGCGACTATATGAGAGCTGCCTATATAAATAAAACTTCACTTGTGTCTCAACTTTAGTTTAGCACTCAACCCCTGAGGGAACAAATCTGATTCAAATCTGAGTGAGGTGGATAGAAATGGACAGAGATCAACAGAGTGTTGGGGAAAGATGAAGAAATATGGCAAGATGAAGCAATGAAAATGAGAGTTCACACAAAGAGAGTTCAAGCACCACAGACTTATGACAGCAGGAAAATCAGCATGCTTGTAGGGTTTAATGCATTATGATGGCAATCTCATGCAATCTGAAATAAACTCAATGAAATGCAATATCACAGCAGAGAATTATATATAAATATATATACTTGTGTATATATATATAAATCAAGAAGAATGTTTGAAAATGCTTATTGATTTCAATAAAACAGCCGGATAAGTGATAAGGGTAATATCGGTGACACGTTCAAGATGAAAGATGCTGAATAGAGAAGCTGGTGAGCATGGGTGTGTCCAGCCAGATGTAACGCAGTGGAGTGTGTCACATGCTGTTATTAAGTGTGCTGTTAACAGATGTGCTGATCTAACATAAATGCCACGCTAAACATAGGAACAGGCAGAATCAATTTACAGCTTCATTAGTGTATGCTGACACTTAAACACATTTTATACCTCAGACACAATATTAAGATCTAATCCTGTTAAAGGAAACAAACAGGATTTTACTTTTCAAGTTATCAGACTTCAGATTTTATTGTTGGGAGACAAAACCAACAAAACAAACAGAAAAAAAATAGTTTTTTATTGAAGGAGGGACCTTTTATTGAAGGAGGATTGCACCAGCTGTGTGTAAGGTGCACTTAAATTGCAACACAATGTTCACACTAAGTAACTACTAATAACTAGTAGTTAGTTTGTAGGATTAGCTAATGGTTAGTTTGGAACAAAGTCAGTGCTTAATTTGTTGCACCACCTGTTCTCAACACAAGACTTATCTAGCAGGTCTTAAACTCTCCGTAAAGCATTGTGTAGTCACATTATATGATGTTTTCCTTTATTGATCCACTAAGCATGCTGAGAATTTGTAAACAGTTTTGAAAAGCTGCATTTTGGTTTAATCTTGTTACGGTTGATGTTTAAATATTTTTTACATTGCATAACTTTCAACTTTAATAAATGTAATTGCCATTAGAATTCAATATAACAAAGTAATATAATAAATAGTTTGTTTAAATTTGTAAATATATTCATGAACTGCATCTAAATTTAAAAAGGGACAATTAATAAAAACTAATACAACAGGTAGGAAAAAAAAGACATTGGTCCATTTTAATATCCTTTATTTTTTGTATGTGTTAAAACTTGACGGCATTCCAAAGTGATGGTGGAGTACACAGAAAAGTATACCATTGAGTCTTGTTTCATGCTGAAGAGCCTCTATGTAGTATGTTTTTTTTATATAATGTTCTCTCTTGTAAATTTTAGCAATTGTAAATGTCAACATCATCTTGTATGTCTAAAGGATTGAAGTCTGTCACGCAAAACATGAGCTCATTGATGTCATTCAGTCAGCCGCTTTTGAAATCCAACTGTTCCTCCTGGTTCAAGGCTTCTGTAATATTTTATTTATTCATAGATTATGTTTCAACTAAGTTTAATGGTGCAAAGCTCAAAGCAGAGTTTAGTGCCAGCCCTGCTCCAAAATGCCTCGCTGGAATCTTCAAGCACTCCTGAAGACCTCGATTAGCTGCTTTAGGTGTGTTTAAAAAGGGTTGGGGCTAAACTCTGCTGGGCTGTGGCCATCCAGGAACTGAGTTTGACACCCCTGTTTTAGCTCCTACCAATAGGAGCTTCTACTTCTTCCCCAGAAGAGGGACTATGGGAGGTGCTGGTGTCTGTGACTGGTCAAAAATGTATGCCGCACAAAGTGCAATGAGAAACATGAAGAGTCGACAGCTGCCATGAGTAAACAAACTTGTAGCCGCTAGCCTGCTACTCAGAGGATTGCACTTATTTTACAATTCCCTTAACAGAAATAACATAAAACCAAAAAAGAACCCAAAGAGTATCACCTGTTTCAACACATTAAGTTTACGATGGGTAAGCAGAGATGCTGCATGACTTCAAGGGAGACTTTCAGCATATCTGTACTGTTTGCACTGTGTGACTATACAGAAAAGAATGTGATTTCTGGATTAATTCATAACAATTTTCCCAGGATACGGGACATAAATAATAAGATGTTCATTGAGATTTGGTATTGGTATTTAAATTTATTATAAAATTAACCATCATCAAAACTAATTTACATGAGGAAAGTGTTGCAAGCCTATTACTGTGTGACTAACTTGCATTAAGATGTCTTTTTTCAGTCAATTGGTGAGTAGTTCAGTACAGAATTTTAACTAAATTCATAAAGGCCTTTATTGTAAAATGTTGTGTTGATAAGTGTAATAAAGTGCATTTTCCTTAAGAGTTCCATTCATTCAAAAACATTGTTGGTTAATCCATTAACTGAGCAACCGTTGCTTAAGTTTTTAGATCCAGCCACTGATGTTGTTGTTGTTATTGTTGCGGTCGCTATTGAATTAGGCACACAAACAATGTCAGAAGAAAAATTATCAACACTTGATGACATCAATATAGGGGTTCTCTTTATTTGTGCGCATGCAAGAGGGAAATTCTCATTGGGTGTGCCATTCCTATTAACAGTTCTCCTCCTGAAAGTTACTACGGGTAAAGTACTGGGACTGTACAGTATGTGGAAAAGGGGCTGAGAGACTTTTTTTGTTTTGACTAGGGTCATGAAATAACCACCAAGAAACCACCCAGACCACCCTCGCAACCATCCTAGCATCATGCCAGTATTGCATGTGCAAGCACCACTCCCATTTTCTTTACAAAATGTAAAAATAAAGTAGATTTCAGACTGGGTGGATATACAGTATAGCAACCACTTAAGGGTTATGCTACTGACACACTTAAAACACACTCATCACACACACTGACCGGCAGTGCAGCACAACAGCTTGTTGTGACTGACTACTGTTGTCTAGGCGCACACACGAGCACGCCCCTAAATTGATGTTTTGGGCACACACATGACAGGAATCCTATAAGTTGTAAATCAATAGTCTCTGCCTTGCTTTAATTACACATTCTTTGGCACTCCAGTTGGTCTCTACAGGTTTGGCCCACTTGAGGTAATCTTGACAAGGAAAGGGGAAATACTGCGGATTATTGCACTGGGGTATGTTTCAGAACAAGCTGAAATGTAAATGATACATTTAAAAGTATATAAAATAAATTACAAATATTCACAGCAATACAAAAATCTCATATGAAATAAAAACAGGATTTAAAAATTTGCAAATGAAATATCAAAGTGTTCTCCATACTGAAAAGACTAAAATTGTTTGCTGATATTTTATGAGGTTTAAGATGGTCTTAACTGGTTTATCATGGTCTCAGTCTAGGCAAGCTGGGGCTCAGTTGGTTTATTTAGTCAGTAAGCTGGTCTCCCATGCCCCAAACCCCACTAAAACTAGTCCAATGACCTTTCTTACAAGACTGGCAGACCAGCTAACCAATGTAGGCTGAATTTAGCTGATTTGTCTTCAGAGCTACAGTAATATTCAATCATTTATGACTAAATATTGCTTTAATAGGGAAAAATATATTCTTAAACTCAAATATAATGAGACTTCAAAATAATGAGTTGATTCTACTGATTTCTATATTCAACAACAATGTCTAGTTTTAATAATAATAATAAAAATGTATGCTTCTTAAACTTCTGTTGCCCTTGGTATGGTCTTGCAAACTGAAGAGACTATTCTGAGTTTCGTAATTTGTGATTTCTTTTGCTGTAATTCATGGAGACATGCATGAAAAACAAGTCAATCTTTGCTGTTGCAACCACACACCCAATTTGCACTTCACTTCCATGAATCTTTAATGTAACAGGCATTTTTTTTTTTTTAAAGTAAAATGGCATCACTTCAAATGTTTGCCACTCAACTTCTGTTTAAGGACTGGACAGTTCCTCAATATATAGGTCTGCAGTCAGTCTTACTCCTGGCTGCATGCGTGCTAGGGTCAAGCACAGTGGTTCGGTCCCTGATGGCCAGAACACTCAGTTCATCCCCCTCCACATCAAAGCATTCCATGAAACTGAGCCAGACATTGTTGTAATATTCATAGATGCTTCTAAACCATTGAAATCACAGCAAATGAACCCTGCATTACTGTGCCAGTGGGCATGTAAATAAGATTCCTGCCTCAATTGGGATATCTCCAAAGGATTAAGATTTACAGCGTGTAGCTTCCAGAATGTAGAGAATGGAGCATAAGATGGGGTGAATCTGCATTACCAAAGGGTTATTTAGCAATAAATCAATATTTGTTTTATCATTGTTTCTTACAGATGTATAATTAAACAATAAGGCAATAGAGGCAGTGCTATGATACATGATGCACAGCAAAATCATGCATGTATTGCAAACTGTAGGTTATATGCACTGCTTTAAAGATAAACTTCTTGAATCTAGGCACAGCAAATAAATAACACACTTTACATATAAAGGGTACCAAACAAATTTACCTGGCCTCAATCTTTCATTGTTCAACAAACAAAGTAGTCCCCAAAAGCTAGTCCCATCCCAATGTTGTGATAATGCCACAAAGCCAAGTTATTTACACTCTGGGAAGCCAAAATACAAATAGTTTATCTACAGTAGTTGTCTCTGCACATTAAAATGGTATTGGACAAAGTATTATCACCTCTTATCACGTGGCTCGTTTTGCATGACACCGCAGAGACTCCCAGCATGTTGAGGCTCATGCTACCCTCTGTGATCCATGCACAATTTACCACGCGACCCATTGAGAGTGAGAACCACTAATCGCGACAACGAGGAGGTTACCCCATGTAACTCTACCCTCCTTAGCTACCGGGCCAATTTGGCTGCTTAGGAGCCCTGGCTGGAGTCACTCAGCACACCCTGGATTCAAACTCACGACAAACTCACAACACTCTTAGGGGTGGTAGTCAGCATCAATACTCACTGAGCAACCCAGGCCCCTATTAGAGCTAGTTTGATACATGAGCTATGGAACATTTAATTACGTCTTTCAGGAGCTATCCAGTTTAAAGGATATTTTGTAACATTGGTATTGACATGCACTGCAAATGAGAGTGGCTATTGGTAAAAGGCTGATTGCAATAATTCGGCTGCAACTCAATCTTGCTTTTTCAGAT
Source organism: Moxostoma hubbsi (assembly GCA_032164185.1). NCBI lineage: Eukaryota > Metazoa > Chordata > Actinopteri > Cypriniformes > Catostomidae > Moxostoma > Moxostoma hubbsi. The sequence goes on along the minus strand of JAVLUX010000017.1, from coordinate 27,618,918 downwards.
GTGGATAAAGAATGAAAGAGAGAAGATATATGAGAGAGAGAGAGAGAGAGAGAGAGTGGTAGGATGAGCACATTATTCTTGTTTTCAAATCTTCACCCATTTTCAGTGGAAAACAAAATAAAGTTCTAATGCAAGTTAAGGAGGATTTAAACAATCTAACAAATGTCTCGATTAACTATGAATAATGTTTTTTTGCAATTGAAAGAAATAGGAAATTAAAATTATGTTATGATTTGCTCTCCCGAATATTGATCCAATCCTGTATGTCTTCATTTATTTCATGGAACACAAAAAAGATTGTTTTTAAATCTTCAGAGGGTTTATTTGTCATATAATGCAATATGTGCATATAAAACAAGTTGTCAGATGTACACAAAGGCATCCACATACTTCTGGCCACGTAGTGTATAACAGCATGAATAATATGGAACCACACACATGGATATGATGTGATTTATGAGAACAAGGTGGTATTTGATGCCAGGGAAAAACAATCCAAAGCAACAAGGACTATTTATTCCATGCACTGTGTTGTCCATGATCCAAAGAATCAGATTATCCATGCAACAACAGCATTGTCAGCATTACATTCTTGCTAGCGTTTTTTTAACGTGATATGTTTTCAGATATTATGCCACTATGTGTGAAATACTCTCATCAGACTAGATCTTTTGCCTAATAAGGTTTCCAAAATAATTCAGTCACATACATCACACTGACATCACACAATATTGCTGATTTTATTACCATTGTTAAGGCCTAAAGGGACGTGAAATGGTCACCTGGCCCTAACCTGAAAGCATTGATGGTGGATCAATAGGAAACTGGTGAGATCAAGGGTCACAGGTAAAAAATGTAATAGATGGAATCACCCAAATGATGTTCTGAGAGCATTTTAAGTTGGATAGATGTCTTTTTTTTTTTTTTTTTGCAGATTTTGTCCAATGGGGCAAAATTATGCATGCTGTCCATCCATTATTTGGATCAATCCAGAAACAATTGGTGTTGTCCAAAGGACAAACACTGCAGATGTGTATTCTCAGGAGACTTCAAGGAAAGAGTCTTTCTGTTTATTCTTACCTCTATTGGCTTTTGTAAACTTGTAAAGGTGTCCCCACAAAAAGACACACACATACATAAACAAACATCTTAACAACCAAACACACTCATGCATTTCAAACTGACCATGCCAGAAACCCAACATTAAGCATGTAAGTTGAGAGCACAAATTTCAATATTTCTATGCCTTCAGCCAATTAAATGTGTCTGCAGGGAATAAAAACTCTTGACCTAATCTACCAGTCCTTTGCCCACTATCACATCCTGAGAGTAGCCAACTCTAAACTCCCAGAGAGCTTCACAGCCAGTTAATGTCACTTTGACATGGCCTGCTCTAATGAGACGCCTCAATCTTTGATAGGTTTAGTTTAACACTATTAAGTCTGACAGTCTGGGAAAATATAAACAATAAAGCTATTTTAATATGTAATTGTGCCTTTGTTTTCACAAATTGGATTTCTAAATTGACTACTAAATTGGTTTATTCACCAAAGACTGCGTCAATCTGGATCTGGAATCTAAAATCCCATTCATTTTTTTTTTCCTTAGGGGAACTGATTTTCAATTTTAAACCTTTAAAGACAGACCTGCCATGAGCTCCGAAGTTGTTAATCAACTGTATATGCTTCTACTGAGGCCTTCAGCCCACAGCATATTTTTTTTTAAAATCATGTTTAATAGCATTGTTCCTGATGAAGAACTACACTACCCGTGATCCTGAGAGGGAAATTCCAATAATCAGAGCATTGCAGCAAACAAATGCAAATAACTAAGAAGTGACCGCCCCACTTCCACGACGCACACAAAATGACACCGTCGAGTCATCTTACAAAATTTCTGAAATACTTGTATATATCTGAATATTTTGCAAGAAACTTAAAATATATTGTTTATATACTAATATAAGCAATAACTTTAAATGTATTCCCTTTATAACCAGAGAAACTAGCATGCAGCCATCTTGAAAATTTTGTCTCTGAACTTCTGTTCTAGCGGTTCTATATTGATATCTATGGTGTTTATATCAAAGTCTAATTAGCTAGCGAAGTGGATATATAGGCTATAGAGTTGCCAAAAGCTATCATAAGTACTTTAAAATGTTCAGGGGATGACATAACAACTGGAAGCAGAGCAGTTAGATTTTAAAACAAGAGTACATCATTCATTAATACACAAGGTCCTACCTTCACACTGTGGATGTATTGATATTCTTCTATGCTCATGAGACTCCAAGAGACAACACAAAGTCAATAAAAATATCTCTGTACGACACTTCTGGCCATCTTTTCATGTCATTCACCCATTCGTGTTTTAGTTACGATGAGCAGATTTTTTGAGCATTAAACCATGACGGAGGAAGGGGTTCCACTATATTCATACACAGATACACATATACATGTGAAAGTGTATGTTTTATTTTATATTCCATTTACAATATTTTTAATAACATTTAAGCCTCTAAATAATGTAGGGTGAGAAATTAATAAAAAAAGAAAACAATTGTAATTTTCTATAATGTTATGAAAGTGTAATAATACAAGCAGTCACTTTTTGGAAATTTCATGTCAACTACACATTTTAACACAAATTATTAACAAGTTGAAACCTAAAAATTAAGCAGAATTACATATATAACAATTAAACACTTGCATCATTAAAAAGTGACCTCTGCAGGTCTCGGAAAACAATTAGAGTGACAGAAAAAACACCTCACGAGCATTTTCACATAGTAAAGGGGTGCAAAGACGCACACCATCAACTCTTGGTGATAAATACTTTGTGCTCCCACACGTAATCCATTTTGACTGACTCTTCTCAGTAGCTTCAATACTACCTGGAAGTTAGATGACAAAATTCGGAAGAGTGGAAGAGTATTTTCCATTGTTTTTTTTATACGATTACATTATTTGCTGTGCTTCATGGGATTGTGGTTCATGCTCTTATGAAAAACTTTTAGTATCAGTATATTAAGTCCTTTAAATTTGTCTTTTTGTCAAATTGTAAATACTTTCTGGGTTCAAATCAAAATTTTAAATGGTTGGTTTGGTTCCGAATTCTTAGAACTTTTCTATAGAGGACTTTATGAAATCCCTATGGAAAGAATAAATGAATGGGAAAAATACTTCAGGAACAAATGGCTGAAAATGTGGACGGGCACTGGCGCTCTATACAGCTTGTATGAGCTCATTTATTGATCCTGTTCCTCCTTCTTATCCCCATTTTTTCCTAATCCTAAACCGATCAATAACCCTATCATCCCTACTTGAGCCAAAACAGCAGCAAACGGGTCGCAAAATTTTTCCTGTATTGAAAATTCTCAATAGATTTCAAATAGGTCGTGATATGGAGGAAAGCCCAGTTGATGCACATGCTCCAGAGATACACTTGCATGAGTTGTTCTGGGATGTTCTGACACACTAACACAAAAACCAAGCATCAATTTCACTGCACAGATACACATTTCAGGCACAATTGAAGCCTGTTATTTGTGCAAGTGTGGTTCGAGCCATCACAAATCCACTTGCGCAAGTGTATCTCTGCAGCATTCAAATAATAAACATCATCAATAAACTGGCCTTCTTTGCCTTCAGATATTCCTAAAGATGTATTAAATCATTAAGATACTGAAGAAAGAAAAACATTATCTGTTATGGAAGAAGAAACAAATATTTTTCACTAGCACATTTCCAACTCAGTAAAGTCTACTTATGAGTAGGGATTATACATTTTTACTATTAACAGCAATTAAAAAAATGTCACGGTTAATTTAACTGTGAGAATTTATGGTTAAAAAAACGCAAAAAATATTATAAAGTTTATAATACATTAATATGTAATTTAAAATAGTTTTTCATGTAAGCCAGAATGTGAGAATCACTTGTGCTTCTGCCAAGCTGAGCCTCATAATCGTAATTTAAAGCATAGCTTGTGTACAAATCCACCACATTCAACAGTATATTTTAATTTCAGTAATTGTCCTTTAAATCACCTGCTTTAAGCAATGTGCCTGCTATTATTGATAGTCCACAGGTTTATTTTTTAGGTGTTGTGGACAGACTAAAAGACAGTCTTTTGCAGATTCTCTAAGGTAAGGAGTCCAAAAGACAAGAGATTTCTTTAATAAATTGTTGCAGATATTTTTGTGTTATGTTTTTGTTTTTATTCATGTCTTCGTTTCATGTCTTTTATTTTGAAAAGTAGATCACTTTCTAGTTCCTTGATTGTCATGCAACCCTCATGATCCACGTGTTTTGTTTTTAGTGGTTCTTAGTTAATTATTTTAATTGGTCCATGTGTTTATTGTCTTGTTATCTTGTTATCAGTTCCCCTTCTGTCACTCACTCGACGTTGTGTCGAATGAAGTGACACAAGGAGTCTTCCTTGGATGCCAAATCGTACTTCTGAACCTGAGAAAAGGCCAATGTCAAGTTGGCAGACAGTATTTGCATGCTCCTCCCCGGACATACGGGTATAAAGGGAAGCGGAATGCAAGTCAGAATTTTTCTTCGGATCTGAATGGTTGTGCAGCAAGAAGCTGAGTTTCACTCCTGGTCCACTCACCTCTAACAGCCAGAAGCATTGCTGTTGGATCCGCATGGCGCATTTCCAGCTGGCGTCTCTCTCTCTGCACGCTGTACAGTTCACGCCCCTGGGCGCTTCAACAGCACTTTCTTTGTTTAAAAGAATGTCTCCTCCTAAAAGAGTTATATTTCCTCTAAAAGAGTTTTCCAGTCACAAAAGAGCAATACTTTCAGGACACGTGTTTTTCAAGATACCAACCTTTCCGCCCCTCTGTTGTTCCTAGATGCGGACGATTTCTCTACAAGAACGAAGGCCACAGACGCTGCCTTGTGTGTCTGGGTAGCGATCACACTGAGACGGCATTCATGGATGGTTCATGTTCTCACTGTGAGAACATGACCATGGCAACGTTGCGGTCGGGCCTCTGCTTCCTGAAGGTGAATGCCACTTCAGCAGCCCCCCATGTCACTCCTTCTTCCCACGGGATTGAGGACGACCTGGCTGGCGATGAAGGCGATACGGGGATGATGACGGGCTCGGTTTTGCCGGGTAAATCCTCACAAACCACCCGCCCCCCGACATGTTTGTATGCTTCCGTCCGGGCTCGGGATGAGTTTGACTCACGGCCAGCCGGCATTCTCCCTCGAGCCCCCGGGCTTGGATGATGACATCACCGCTGCATCGGAGAGCATCCAGGCGTCTGACGCGGAAGACTCAAATGCTCTGTAATGGGGTCGGGCTCCACGGACATAGTTCCCTCTTCAGGCTAAATCCCTGTGATGTATTTTCTGCGGTACGGTCCCCCTTGTCAGCGCACCCGCGTTTCCCCCGGGCAGCCCCGCTGCCCTGGCCGCAGTGCTTGTAGAGTCCCCCCTCATTAGGCTGGACCTACCACCGCGCCATATCCCACGTCTGGTTTCACAACCCTCGTGGTGTATTTGCCACGCAGTACCTCCCCCTAAAACTGGGCAGGGCGTGGCCTTCGCAGGGTCTTTCCCTCCTGAAAGAATAGGACATTTGCGGACCGGACAGCTACCTTGCCTCCGGACTCGCCTACAGCCCCGGCACGCCAGTGCTGACAAGTTCTGAAGACACCCCCTTAAGACTCTTCCTCAGTCTCTAAAGCCGCCCCTGCCGTGTGCGTAGAGCAGGGTAAGGGCTTCGAGTCTTCTCTCAGCACCCTAGCCTTAGGACATCTTTCTGCTCCCGACATGCTATCTCCTGCTCTTCCGCCGGGGAAGGTGGAAAGACCACCTTCCCCGACTTAAGATAGGGCCCAGCTGCTTTACATCATATGTGAGAGAGAAGGCCACAGCTGCTGGGCTTGCTCCCATGCTAGGCATGTAACACCTTTTTCCCCCCTCAGGGGTGCTTGAAACCTAAGGTTTGTATGCAAAAACAAAAAGAGTTGGGGGCGTTGGGGAGGGCTACGTGCAGCCGGTACAGGCGCTTCTAGCATGTAATAGCCTGCTGTGTACCTGTTTCGACAGTCACGTAACACGGTCAGTGCGTGGCGCTTTTTTATGGACCCCTTGTGTCACTTCATTCGACACAACTTCGAGCGAGTGACAGAAGGGGAACGTCATGGTTACTGTCATAACCTCCGTTCCCCGAGGGAGGGAACGAGACGTTGTGTCCCTCCTGCCACAGCACTAGACCTAGCACTATAAATGGCTGTGCTTCATTTTCGGCTCCTCAGTGCAAAATCCTGACTGGCATTAGCTGCCCTGCTTCCCTTTATACATCCCTGTGACTCCAAGCACTCCGCTTACATTTAAGTGCATAATTCTGCACCTGGGATGCACATAAGCGGTATTGCGCCCTATGTTGGTGTGTCTCTTACTACAGTATACAGTATACCTACTGTTTAATTGTGTATTTATCAGTTGTCCTACTGTATAGCAGCGCTTAGGAGTCCATATTTCCCTAAGAACTCATCCACTAACACGTTCAATTGCGATATTATAAAACTTTTTTTTGCCTCCGTGCTATTGCACAATAAGAAAATGTGTAAATCATAAAACCGGTTAACTGTTTTTTTGTTTTTTCTCAGACAGTAATCAAACTGTAATAAACTCATAACGTGGCATCCCTACTCACAGTCAGGGTACAGTTGGAATATTATAACTAGTCCTATGTAAAGAAGGTGATAATTACATTACGTTCAGTTTGATTTAACATTGCACCTAAAGTAAAAATATTTCTGTGTCAAATTCAAATGGTTCCAGATGCTTCATCCAATGTAAACATGAAATGTAATTAAGTAATTATGTTATATATTAACTAGGGCTGTCAATTGATTAACATTTTTAATCAAATTTATTATATGGTGTCCTGATTAATTAATCACGATTAATTGCATATACAAATATTTGCAGAAATGAAAGCCCCTCATATAACAATAACTCAGTATATACTGATTATACATATTTATATCAATATATAATTATACATAGTTATCTTTAAATATAAAAAAAAATTAATAATAATGATTTTATATATATATATATATATATATATATATATATATATATATATATATAAATATTAAATTAAAATGCTTTACATTCCTGTAGCAGAAGAGTTAATCATTGATAAGGCCATACAAAAAGCAGCTTTAGAATACAATGTATTGTTTACTACCATATTATTGATCATAAGTCAATCATTGGCATACAATTTACAGCAATACATTTCACAAGTAAATTTGTCAATCAGTTGGAGATTTATTATAAGGGCTTGTTTAAGGGCCCGTCAATTTACACCTACGTCAGACGTCTCAGGTGTGTTGCGTCATAAACATAAAATGTTTAGGTCACTGGGTCAAGTTAGTAAACAGGTGGTACTACAAGCTTGCATTTCTCACGAATCTTCCTTATTATGGTCCGTGGGCATGCAATTAATTGCGTAAATTTTTTTAGCGCATTATTTTTTGTAAAATTAATCGCACTGAATTAACGTGTTAAATCGACAGCCCTAATATTAATTCATTGCTATTATGTAATAAACCAACTTCGAGCATTTGGATGATTGAAAACATCAGCCACCACCAAAGACCATTTTTGACACAGGAAAACCCTGGGACCTGTATTACATATGTCACAAAACAATACATTGTAATATTTTACTATATAATAATTATATCACAATTGTTATTACTTAAGACAAATTCTGAAATAATAATTTTATCTTTATAGAAAGGGCAAATATAATGAAATAAAAAAATTTCTGCAATATAGAGTGAAACTACAAGAGAAAGAAATGGCAACAAACGCACAGAAGATGCAGCGGGTTTCCGAGAGAGAATCTGTAGGATCAGTTTTAAACTCTCTCATGTGGTTTAATTCCATTTTCACAGTTTCAGGTCATTTGGATGATATTTTTTTTCATAAATTTAACTACACATTACATATATTTTATATGCACTCAAAAATATTAAATATACAGTACATACAAGAATCTAAAATGTAAATGCAAAATCGTGAGAAATACTGTAGCGGTACTGCATGCCAATATATGATTGAATCAGCACAGCCCTACAGCAACACATTTTGCAGTCAGCAGTTGATTCCTGTAGTTTGAGCTCAGTCAGATAGTGAGGAAAATCAACACTGATGGCCGCTAAATTAAAACGCCGGCACAAACCGTGTGACTAAGAAGCAATCAGGCTGTGCCGATGCCGCAGTTCTGGCAGGCAGGAATGGAGCGCGTGGTCAGGGGAGCAGGGGTTGCTCTTGGGCTGCAGCACTGCTCCTGGAGTGCCACATGGGAAATTACTTTAAGGAACCACAGCCTGAAGCATGAAATTGAACCCATCCGATGCATCTGACTGGATTCCTCCATAATATTTAAAATAATTATGTAGCAAAACTCCTGCGCAGGGTTATAATAGGCCCAGGCTTTTGTCTTCTGACTCAGCTTGGCTCTGATAAAAGCAAGTAAGCAACACTGTGAGAGTGATGCAACTGACGTTATATCAAAGATTCAAAGAATTCAAACTAAAACACATATACACACACACACACACACAGACATCCCTGGTGCTGGTTCTCCATGGGATCTGTAAATCTCTCTCAGACAGACCCACATTTGCATTAAATGATGAATTATATGACTATATTAATACATAACCTGCTCTCAAACAAACATTCAGTATTGTAGTTGAAACAGAGATTCATAAACAGCAACGTATTTTTATTAATTTACCATCTTTATTTATCATCATTATCATCTTTATGTAAAAGTATAGGCTAACTGAAATAAAAACAATCACTGGCTGACATTATTCATCCATATTTTGATCTTCACTTAAACTGCTGTTCAAAAGTTTGGGGTCACTTACTCATTTTTTATTATTTTTCTTCACATTTTAGAATAATATTTAAGTCATCAAAACTATGGAATAACAGAAATGGAAGTATGGAAATTATGCTAAAATCCAAAATAAATAAAAAAAAAAAATTTATATTTTAGCATCTTCAAAGTAGCCACTCTTTGCTTAGAATTTGCAGAAACAACTGCAGAAAAATTTGATTAGGTGTTTTCTCAACCAATTACTTGAGGTATCACACTGGGGCGCATTTATATAGTATTAAATGAGTTCTCATCTATGCTGGGCACTTATTGGCTGCTTTTCTTTATTATTCGGTCCAAGTCATCCATTTCAAAAACTTTTATTTTTTTTAAATACAATGTTAGTTTTGTAATGAAATAAATTAAAATGTTGGCACAATTATATTTTTGTCTTCAAAACTATTTTCAAACATTTAAGCATATGCCTTAAGATTAAAATGAATTTTAGATCATGAGAAACATTTCAGTCAAGTGACCCCAAACTTTTGAACGGTGTATATGAACTTCCAACTTCATATCTTGTAAATAATGATGAAAAACACATCTGATAAAATATACAGTATATATATACAAAATCTTAAATCTGGTTAATACAGTATATAGGCAATACAAAGTTTATTTTGGTAACTAAATACACCACAGTCAAGCCCCTGAAGTTTGCAGATTATCGGCCTCATCCAAGATGATGGTGAGCCTGCATGCATGCTCAAAACAGTGGACATGATTGTGGACTTTAGGAGGAACACCCCAACATTGACCCCGCTCACTATTCTCTAAACAGCACTGTGGCAGCAGTGGAGTCATTCAGGTTCCTGGGTTAAATTCATAGTCCCGCATTACGCTGCTAATCTTTATTTTCTTCCTGGTTAATATTGGGATTTTGGTTGCACAATAAACTGTATCTTGGTTTTTATTCATTTGGACTCTTGTAGTCTCTGTGTCCATCTTTGAAAGCAAAGACTGAGAAAGTTTCTTTAACATTCTATTAGGCCTAACTGATAAAAAAAATTTAGTCCAATTTGTCAGTTTTCTGCCTTTTCCTCCACCTTAATTATCGATTTCAGCAAAATCCACTATCGGTCAACATGTTCTTTATACTTCTTGTCTTTAACATTGCAACACTAATAATATATTTATAACTTTTAACATTAAAAATCTGGGACAAGCCAGTGATTAAATATGTGAGGAGAACCTGGGAACTCTAAAGCAGCAATCCTAACTTTCAGCAGGCCAATAGTCTGAGTCAGTGAAAAGGACTCACTAAGGGACAGCATAATTGATGCAGAGGTGGAGAACAGATGAAGGGTGAATGAAAGTGGGGCAGCTGGAGTGTCGTTCTCAGTGGAAAACTTTATTCTCTCCTCTTTGACAATTTTCGGTGCTGCTCTGACATGAGGAGATCTGTGATTAAACCAATTCGGTCAGCAAAAAACACTTTTTTACGGCAATTAAATGCATTTATATGACTAGCAATTACTGGTTTAATAGGAATTCACTAAAATTAGATATGTATATGCATTTGTTTTGCAGATTCTCTGACTTGACAGTGCATTCCTGTCTCAGTTTTAACAACTACAAAAGTGTCTAATGCAAAGTCGACCTTATTTCTCTTAGTTTAAATAATTTCAAGAAATGGACACATTCAGAGAGCAACATAAAGGGTGCAAGTTAATTGCAAATAAAAAGCAGAACATGAGATGGGGGAGAGGAGGTTGGAGCTGACATCGCATATAGCAACTCATGATGAAATCTTTGAGTGGAACCTAAAGAAAAGCATTGCTATGGTGTTTGTCCCATATGTTTTGTGAAAATAAAGTTTAGAATTATATTTGTTTTGCTGACCTGGAGGCACTTACATTCGATTGTCATGCCTAAGGTAGTTTATCTTTGTGTTTCTCTGGAATCAATCAATTCTGAATTTGTTTAGCACTCACTTGCCGAGGTCCAGTATAGAACGTGCAGTAAAATTTGTTTGAATGTCCAAAATGTTTAAATGCACTTATTAAAAAAACCTTTTGGCATCTTCTTTCTAGAGATCAACCGATAATCAGATTTTCCGATATTTTTCCGATATTCAAGCATTTTTTTCTTAATCGGATCCACGATAACTTGTGCCATCTTGTGGATGTTTTAGAAAAAACATGTAACAGTGCCATGTAGCAGCGAGTATGAGAGGAAACAATGAGTGTTCACAGCAAAAGTATCTTTTGCTTTTGTAATGTATTGCTTAAATTTATAAACATTATTCAATTTAACAGCCATTCATGCTCAATTCAGATGTGTTACATAAATGACTGATGTGTAGTTTAATCTTAACACTACAGGAAACGGAGACAAACTCACGTAGTGAAAGACAGATCTTACAAAGTCCCAAAGATGTAACATTACAACAATCAAATGGGAGAGCCTTGGATGAGTGCATGTCGGAAATAAGATGGCTAATTTTTTTTCACTGTTGCCTGTGCTATTTTGTCTCATAAAGTTGCTGTTCACCAGGTTGATGCTCAGGCATGCACCATTCAAGTTTTGCGTGAACGCATAGAAATTCATGGGGTAAAATACTTGTGTCACAATAAAAACAATAAACATGTTCAAATCTCCTTTGTGTCAGGTGACAATGAGAGCGTTGATGAGATTTGCTATAATCGATCCGGATGGACTCTCTAATCGCAACAATGTACTGTATTAACTATTTTTCACTTAACTGAGAATGTATACTGAAACCAGCTAACTATTTGTCTTTAGCCTAATAAACAACACCTAAATATTTTATACATGTAGTTTTTAAATGGAAGATTTAAAAACTACTTTCATGCAATGTTGGTAGACTCCCTTGTGGCTTATTTATGTTCTCCATTTGAAAACAATAGACTTAGTGCTACTTGAGTGCAAGCTCTATTTTCAACTTATATAATGTAAAGATGATGTTTTTTTTATTAATTCAAAATCAGTTCTGTATATTTTTAGCGGAAATGTAAACATTAATAATTAATGACACTAAACAAATAATCTGTATCGTATCGGTTGTAAAAAAAATCAAGATCGGTCAATCTCTACTTCTTTCATTGTTAGTGAAACTTTGAGTCACCAACATTCTAGTGCTCTAGCAACAGACATGTAGGTTACATCTCATCTCTTAACTCCTGTAACACAAAGAATATCTGCACAAATCTTGCACTCAGCTTAGAAACACGCATTTATAAACTATTACATTCAGATCAGGCAGGTTTTATCAAAGGTAGAAATTCAAATGGCAACATGCATATACAAACAGATAAATTATATAACAATCCCATAAAGGTCTTAACTCTGGTCTCAGAGAAGGCGTTTGACAGGGTTATTTGAAACTTGGTCACAATCTCTAGATCTTTATTCAAACAGCCAATTCCAGGCTTCAGTTAGTTTATTACAATAAAACTCTACACCAAACTCATTACAATCACAAAAGGCTACATCTAAAGGTACATTCAAAGACTCAAACATGTCAGCAAGGCATCACAGCACAGATCGGTAGTTACATTCAAGCCAACTGGCACTGTCCATTAGTTTATAACTTCTGGAAAACAATCATTTCCACAGTATCCAGTGCTCTGTACCACATTACCCCCATTGTCCCCTACCATGTTTGTGAAACAAGTGAATAAACTGGAAAGAAATCGTGTATATCAACCCAACACTGGGCCCACTTCATTCAAGATAACATTATTTGGAGAATGTATCAGTGTATAAGACAGACCATCATCACACAATGACATACTGACCCCTATTTTAGGAACTTTAATATAAAATAATCATGCTAATTATCATATTTCATATCTGTAGCATAGAGTCCTTTAAAAGCTGCTTTTAAACTAAGTGTATTACCAAATTAAAAGCGCTATACAAATTAAAAATTACTTGACTTGAGAGTCTCCTCTATCCACTTCCTGTATGTTTAAAAAAAAAAAAAAAAAAATATATATATATATATATATATATATATATATATATATATATATATATATTAGCTGCTGAAATATTAGTGTTGGTTTTGGAACAGCAGATTAGATAGACTGCTATTCTTTCTTTTCACAGACTTTCTTTTCACGTTTAATTTACTCATTGTAACATTTTACATATTAATTTATGGCATTAATGTGGGTTTGATTTATTTTTGGTTATTTATGTCAATGGCTTTATTTTAGCATCATGTGTTTTGATGATGATACACAATAACTGGCTCATGGTTCACACCTACATTATAAGTGTCAAAATTGAATAAAACCAATACCCACATAGTGTATTTGAACTTTTTTTTTATTATAACTGTTTTATTATGTAAATGAGAATAGCTGTTTGGAAAACATTAAGAAATGGAATTCTGAAACAAAGATATAGACCTTTGAATATATGATTCATTATTAAATCACAGTCACTCAGTTGAGAAGTTTAGAATGCTGATTTAGAATGTTGGTAGCCTATAAAAGGAGGTGAAATGGATTTCTCAGCTGTGACAGTTCAAGCGTACAGACAACTACAATGGCTTCTTCTTCTGAACACTCTTCTGGAGGTGATGCTGGTCCACCCGGAGAACAAATGGACCTAGTTGTATATGGGTGATCTTCACCCAGAAGTGACTGAACATCTACTTCTCGCAGAAGACAGGAGAGTATGGGAATAACATGAGTTTAAAGTAAAAAATTAACTTGCAAAGTACCTTTGCAAGCAGACTGCCCAAGGAATGGGTGACAATGCTTGCGATGAGTCTATGAAACAGACTGCTAATGGAATGGGCGCAATGCTTGCAATGTGTCTTTGAAACAGACTGCCCATGGAATGAGAATAATGCTTGCAAAGTGTCTGTGCAAACAAACTGCCAAAGCAAAGGTAGACAATGTTTGCGATGTGTCTATGAAACAGACTGCCGATGAAATAGTAACAATGCTTGCTATGTGTCTATGCAAACGACTGCTAATGGAATGGATACTTTACAATGTGTCTCAGCAAACATAGTATTCATTTGAAATTATGGCAAGCCATAATATGCTAAATACAATAAATGCAGATTGATCACATCATATGAAGTTAATGATTTAATTAAGAGCATTATTAGGTACAGTATATGTCATAATGCAAATCCCTACAATGATATGTTGCCAAAATGACTACTGGAATAAATAAATGGTACATCCTGTTTTGATTCCAATTATTCTTACTTTGGCAGCAATTATGCATACTGTGTTGTGATTCGTGATTCAGTTATGTTGCTGTGCAGTTGCCTAGCATTAGATGTCAGTAGGCAAGCTGGGGCAATGATTGGGGGAAACAATTTTTTATATTTATCTTAGTTAGCACTTGTATTTTAAGTAATATGTTAACAAAAAAAAGAAAGCAAAAATATTAAATATTAAAATTTGGCCATAAGTTTCTTCTTAAGATCTGGTTGAAGAAGAAACATGACTTAATAACCTTAACTAACAAATACATTTTGATCAACTTTACTTGAAAATAAAAACATAATTATAATTTTAATATATCACGGCTATTTACAAATTCTGAAAATGACGAGGAATATGAAGAACTGCAAAAGCCCATATCTTTGACAATATCGACCCACATAAGAAAAAAATGGCTATCAAATATAGAACTTTTAAGAATAAATTTAAAACTGAAAAAAAAAAAAAAAACAGGTCTATACTTCCTCTCTTTGAGAAATTAGCCTTTCAGATATTGTTTATTTGCACATAGGAGCCAGTGCAGGAGCCAGATATTTGTGGAGATACACATTAAATGGAGAACAAACTGATTTGAGGATGTTCGGGATTGAGAACGCTGACACATCTATATATAGAGCAAAAATGGTTCCTACTGGTATGGTACCCAGACACTGGCATGTTCGTGTCTGTTTGTTTTGGCTTAAAGCTGTTTTTTTTATTCTGTTTTTGATGTTATTTTACTCTCAGATCTTTGGAGATATGCTTCTTACATTTATTTTGGTATGGATTTGGAGTTTAAAATGTACCATCGATTGTGTTCTTGCACTCGAAGCCGAAGCGGAGTTGAGAAGTCTGAGAAATGGCGGACTAATGAATAAGATGATTTACAGCCGTTGAGGATTTACTGAGTCTTCGATATAATGTGAAAGTTCTGCTGAGGCCTCTTTACGATGTTCCTCTTAAAATCATCTATTCTCCACAAACAATGTGCAGGAAAAGGAAAAAGAGAGGTACTAGAGGGGGAATTCAGAACAGACTTAAACGACGTGGCAGCCGTTTTCATCTGCCCACAATAACCCTAATTAATGCCTGCTCACTTAAGAACAAAATGCTTGAACTCGCAGCATTAATGAAAAATAACAGAGACTTCAAGAGAACGAACCTGCTTTGCATTACTGATTACATGGCTAATGGAGGAGACTGATGATATAAACCTTGAGGGATATTTGCTAAATTGACTGGATAGTCAGAAATCATCCAAAACTATTGGAGGAGGACTATGTATGTTTGTAAAAGACAGCTGGGCAACAAACATTATGGTACGTGGAACCTATTGTTCAACCCATTCCAAAATATTATCTGTTTCATTTAGACCACACTATTTGCCCTGAGAGATTGGACAAATCACTGTTATTTTAGTCTATGTACCTGGGCCAAATTTTGCACTTGCAGCCGAGGGCATTGCTGTCAGCTACAACATGGCGTTGCCCAACTCAGCGGATGGTCCAGTGTTTCTTCTTGAAAATTTTAACAACCGTGAAATATACGCATTTTTGTCAAATCTGGAACAGTATATAACATGTCCGACGAGATTGGGCAAAACCTTTGACAAATGTTTTGGTAATGTGGATGGTGCTTATGTACCAAGGTTACACCCACCACTAGGATGCTCAGACCATAACGTCAACCATCTCCTTCCAAAATATAGACAGATGTTAAAAAGGACTAAACCTGTCATCCAGCAGGTTCAGTCATGGACTAAAGAATCAATTGAAAACGTCTCGGTTACGTATGTACTGTAACCTCCGTTCCCTGATGGAGGGAACGAGATGTCGTGTCGAAGAAGCGACACTAGGGGTCTCTCTTGAGTGCCGAATATGCTTCTGGTCTAGGTAAAAAGGCCAATGAGAAGTTGGCAGACAGTATTTGCATACCCCGCCCCGGACAAACGGGTATAAAAGCGGGGAAATACATCAAATTCATTCAAGATTTTTTTGAGGAGCCGGAAATTTTCCGACCACTGCAGTGGCTCAGCTCAGCGACGTGGCCGGGAAGACATGACGTCTCGTTCCCTCCATCAGGGAATGGAGGTTACATACGTAACCGAGACATTCCCTGTCTGTCGCTCACTTCGACGTCGTGTCGAAGAAGCGACACTAGGGGTCCACTTCAAATCACGCCATGCGCTGAGCCGTGTACGTGTACTGCTGACACAGGAGCGGGCAGGTATTTCACGTGCACAAGCGACCAACTGTGTCATACTGTGCGTACCCATCCCCAATGCCCCAAAAAAGTCGTCGGAATCCTTCTGGTTACCCTAGAGGGGAATAAGGCGACGCTTGCCAACCTGGGAACGGGCCAAGCCTGGCTGGGCCTCTTTTCTCTCTATGTTTCTCCGCATAGAGCAAGAACAGCCTGGGCCCTTACATGCATCGAGGGAAGGGAGTCTTACTCAGTTTCCTATTTTTTCAGGGGGAAAAGACCCTGCGGAGCCCACACCTGCCCAAAAGGGGAGGTAAAGGTGGCGAATACATCTTTTTAGGCAACATGTGGAACGTGGCGCAGTGGTAGATCCAACCTCCAGGAGGGGGGAGTTGCTACAGCATCGCGACCAGAGGGCAGCGAAAACTGCCTAAGGGAGATGCGGGTCAGCTAGTAAGGTGACCATACCGCAGAAACTACACACAGGTGGAGTCCGCGTAGGAGGCCTGATCTGTGGAGCACTTTTCCCAGTACAGGGAAGATTTGAGATACCCGCAGTGGATTGGATCGGCGAATTCCTCCGCTGAATTGCGGACCCACAGGGCCAGGGATCCGGGTGGGTGGGATCTCCTGGGAGAGAAAGTGCACAGTTTTACCTCGGCCGAGAGAAAGGGCACCAGGTGCAATACTCCTTGTTGAGTGCGCTCGGCCTGGGTGCGATAGGCCAGTGAAATGGCATCCACCACCCAGTGGGAAAGCCTCTGCTTGGAGACAGCGTTCCCTTTCCGCTGTCCCCCAAAGCAGACAAAGCTGCTCAGAGCACCTAAAGCTCTGTGTGCAGTCAAATTAGGTACACAAAGCATGTACCGGACACAGCAATGAAGGTTAACTACCTGGTCTCTGAAGGGTCATAGGATCACATATGTGTCTGCCGGACTGAACTCCAGGCAGGTGTCGCTAACAGAGAACGCTTGCAGGTCCCCGACCCTCTTGATGGAGGCGAGCACGATCAGCAGGGCTGTTTTCAGAGAGGGCCCTGAGTCCAACTGATTCTAGTGGCTCGAAGGGGGATCTCTGGAGGCCCGCAAGGACCACTGAGAGATCCCAGGAGGGGAACAGGCTTGGCCGGGAGGGGTTCAACCTCCGGGCACCTCATAGGGACCTGATGATTAAGTCGTGCTTACCCAAGGACTTGCAGTCTACTGCATCGTGGTGGGCCGCAATAGCGGCGACAGACACCTTCAGGGTGGAAAGGGACAGCCTCCCTTCCAGCCTCTCTTACAGAACATGTGGGGGGAGCGTACGCCGCCTTGGATATTTATGTATTCTACCGCAGTGGTGCTGTTTGACCTGATCAGAACGTGTTTGTCTCGAACTAGCGGGAGAAACTTCCGCAGGGCAAAGAAAACAATCAGCAACTCCAGGCAGTTGATATGTCAGTGCAGCGGGGCCCCTTTCCAATGGCCCGCAGCTGCGAGCCCATTGCACACGGCGCCCCAACCCAATCTGGAGGCGTCGGTCGTGACCAAGACGCATCAGGACACCTGCTGCAAGGGTACTCCTACCCGTAGAAAGCAGAGGTCTGTCCAGGGTTTGAATGTTTGGCGGCAGGCGGGGAAGATCGTCACACGGTGTGTGCTGTGGCGCCATGCATGTCTCGGGACTCGAGTCTGAAGCCAGTGCTGAAGTGGTCTCATATGCATCAACCCCAGCGGCGCGACCACCGCGGAGGATGCCATATGCCCCAGGAGCCTCTGGAAAATTTTTAAGGGGACCGTTGTGCCCGGCCTGAAAACGGCAAGGCACCTCAACACTGACTGCGCACGCTCGTTGGTGAGACGTGCTGACATTGAGACTGAGTCTAACTCCATGCCGAGAAAAGAGATGCTCTGGACCGGGGTGAGCTTCCCAGCTGACCTGAGCACCTGGTCTCT
The DNA here is from genome assembly GCA_032164185.1 of Moxostoma hubbsi. Lineage (NCBI taxonomy): Eukaryota > Metazoa > Chordata > Actinopteri > Cypriniformes > Catostomidae > Moxostoma > Moxostoma hubbsi. The sequence continues at coordinate 27,600,653 of JAVLUX010000017.1, read as the reverse complement.
GTGAGCGCATAGTAACTCTCGTGAGTGGGCCAGAATGAGCCAGTCATCGAGGTAATGGAGTATGCGGATGCCGGCTTCTTGGAGCGGGGCAAGGGCTGCCTCTGCGACTTTCGTGAACACGCGAGGGGACAGAGACATGCCGAAGGGGAGGACTTTTTACTGATACGCCTGTCCGTCGAACGCATTCCGTAAGAAGGGTCAGTGTCGAGGCAGAAATGAGATGCGTCCTTCAGGTCTACCGCTGCGAACCAATCTAGATGCCGAATGCAGGTTAGAATGTGTTTCTGCATGAGCATTTTGAACGGGAGTTTGTGCAATGCTTGGTTGAAAACTCGCATGTCAAAGATTGGTCGTAAGCAGCCGCCTTTCTTGGGTACGATGAAGGGCTGTAGAGACCCTTCTTCATCTCGGTTGGAGGGACAGGCTCTATTGTGTCTTTGAGTAAGAGAGTAGCGATTTCCGCGCGCAGGGATTTGGCATGTTCGCAGTGTACTGCGGAGAAGCGGACGCCCGTGAAGGGGGGCGGGGGACTGGCAAACTGAATTGCGTAACCGAGTCGGATGGTCTGGGCCAGCCAGCAAGACAGGTTGGGAAGTGAAAGCCACGTGTCCAAACTCCGTGCTAGAGGCACCAAGGGGACGATTATTTTTGACATACCTGGCGGGGCTTCGTAGCGGGGCAGAGCAGGTAAAATGGCGTCGGGAGGTGAAGACGCGTCCCGGGGCTCTGGTGCTGAGAAAAGTCTCAAAGCAGTTACCTTGCTTCGCACACCCGGCAGGGGGTGGATTAGCGACTGAGGAGGAGGTCCAAAGTAGGTGTCCTCTAGACTTGTCGGAACTGGCTGGCCGGGGAACAGTCATGGGGCTAAAGGTGGGTGGTCCGCGTCCAGCGTGCTGGGACTGTTGAGATCTGGCGGCAGAGTGCCGTGAGAATGGCATTTGCGGGCGAGGTGACCCAGAGACAAAGAAAATAGCTAATTTATTGAGAATGTGGGTACCGCAGCCCCAGGGGGGTGCGGCAAATGAAATAAATTGAACAAAGGACTCTCCTCCCAGCCATCCACCGGGGGACGGAGTGGTCTTACCATCTCCGGAGCTAATGTATTGGTCCCTGGGTCGAGTGCCTGGGAGCCTTATGGGTCCTTCGAGGGGGTCCGTGAGACGGGGGTGTCTGCTTCCTTCTGCGGCATGGTCGACGCTGGGGCTGAGAGCTGGGTTGTGGCGAAGCAGGGTGCTTCTTTGCCGCAGGAGGACACCCTCGGTGGGCAGGCGGGGCATGGCCCACAGTGGCAGGCTTGCAACGGAGAACTGCTGGGCGAAATCCTCGACGGTGAAGAGGCTGAACTGGGAGACGGGGGCGTTGAGGAAGCGAGCCTTGTCGGTTCAGCCACAGATGACGTTCCTGGACCACAAGCGTGGCCATCGCCTGGCGTGCAGGACAGAACCGGCCTGTCCAGTGGCGCTGTAGCCTTTGGCAGTAAACGAAGATGTCATCCTGCAGGCCTTAGAAGGGACCACAGGGCGACCCCGCCAGGTGGTAGGGTTTCCGGGGCATAGATGGAGCGCAACAGCCCTATCCACTTGGGGAATCGCCGTATACCCATAGACCGCTCCGCCGTCGAGGGTAGTGAGAGCGGATGAGCGAGTTGCATGACAAGTGGAGAGCAGCACCCTCCACGTAGACGTCAGCTCATCGTGCACTTCCGGGAAAAATGGGACCGGGGGTGTGAGCGGCGCGTGTTCCCAGGAACCAATCATCCAGCCGCGATGGCTGTGGGGAGGACGGAGGGTTCGAAGGCGGCAGCCCAGGGGAGGCATCAGAGTCAGACGCCGCGCTCTCCGATGCAGCGGTGAGCTCATCCACCTCGAGCTCTAGAGGATAGGCAGGCCGGCCGTGAGGTGAGCCACTGTTGCCTCGAGAATGGATGGGAATCAACGAGCGTACCGGGTGTGGGTGGTCTGAGGGGACGTACCCGGCGGAGCTGCACCCGCTGCCGTCCCCAGATCGCCTCCAGCGTAAGCCGCATCATCCTCAATCCCGTGGGAAGAAAGAAGACACGGGGGGTGGCTGGAGTGGCGTGCTTTCTATTGAAAGCAAGCCGCGACTGCAACGTTGCCATGGTTCAGTGGTGCCTCGGTGTGATCGCTGTCCAGACACATGAGACAACGCCTGTGGCCGTCTGAAGCGGGAACTACACAGGGGCGGAATGGCATCTTTAAAAAGATGCGTCCTGAAAAGGACGATCAACGCCACTGTGTAAAGCTCTTTCATAGGAAAATACTCTTTTATAGAGAAAATCACTCTTTTAAATATAACTCTTTTAGCTCTATGCACTGTCGAAGCACCCAGGGGCAAGCTGCACTGCCATGCAGAGAAGGAGAAAGCCGCTGAAGTGCGGCGTAGATCCAACAGGAAGCAGAGCGTCAGAGGAACAGAAGCAGGAACTGGCGTGTGACTCGCAGCTGGCTGCATACACGGCTCCGAAGAAAATTTCTGAATGAATTCGACGTATTTCCCCGCTTTTATACCCGTAGGTCCGGGGCAGGGTATGCAAATACTGTCTGACAACTTTACATTGGCCTTTTTTCACAGACCAGAGGCATATTCGGCGCTCAAGAGAGACCCCTAGTGTCACTTCTTCAACACGACGTCGAAGTGAGCGACAGACGGGGAACCACAGAGACTGTTTTGAAAGCACAGATTGGGATTTTTTTTTAATTTTTTTTTTTAGGATTTTAATAGCTGCAGTGATCATGAGTCGTTGAATGACACGATTACAAGTTACATACATTTTTGTGCAGAGGTGGTGGTTCAAACAAAAACTTAATAAAGATCTTAAACAATCTTTAAATAAGAAGAGAAGAGGCTTTTTTAAGGAATGAGACACACAAGGTAAAAGAGCTAAATAAAAAATTGTATAAAGGGAAAGTTGAGAAGGAATTTAAAACCATTGATGTCAGAGATGCATGGAGGGGATTAAATACAATGATGGGCAGACAACACAAATGGGAACAACTGTTTGATGATGACCACCATAGCTTTGTAAATAATTTAAAATGTTTTTATTCATGATTTATATCAAATTATAAAAATATTATAATAGTGCTCTGTAGAATTAAACCAAATAAGGCTACTGGTCCAGATGGCCTTAAGGGCATTGTTCTAAAAGAGTGTGCAGAACAACTTGGGCATGTATGTACTAGGCCGTTTCAGGTCTTTTTAGATGATAGTTTTGTACCAGTAGCATGGAAAAACACTACTGTTATTTCAGTACCTAAAACACCTCATGACAGAGCTCTTAAAGTCCTTCGCCCAATTGCCCTTACATCTGTTCTGTGCAAGTGCAGGGAGCATATATTATGTATGTGAACTGTTAGCAAAAATTAATGGCTCTGTAGATCCATTATAATTTTCTTATATGCGCAATCAGAGTAGATGCCTCCTTGACCCTATTACATAAGGCCCTGCACCATTTAGATAAATGAAAGCTCATGCTAGAATTATTTTTATGGATTTCACATCAGAATTTAATACTGTACAACCACAAATTTTAAAAGAAATATTGCAAGATTTAGGTGTAAGTAGTTGGTTAATTTTATGGACTGAGAAATTTTTAAGAAATAGGCACCAACGCGTCCATGTTAACGGAATCTCATCTGATTGTATAGTCTTAAATACAGGGTTACCACAGGGATGTGTATTATCACCTCTGCTTTTTTCTGTTTATATTAATGAACTTCAATGTAACAGGGACGATCTCACAATAATCAAATACGCTGATAATTTGGTTTTAATTTCTTGCCAAATGGATTCAACTTATTTTGAGTATGTTAAAAGTCTTGTACAGTGGTTTAATAACAGTCATCTACAATTGAACATTGAAAAGACAAAGGAATTATGCTGTGGGAATCAAAATACGACAGGTACGGCTGGCATTTCATATCAACAAGTTAATAATAATAAATGGTGTAGAGCAAGTTTCAAATTTTAAATATTTAGGTACAATCATTGATGGCAAACTCTCATTTCAGGAAAATGTGGATCATATACATAAGAAAACAAGACAGCTCTAAGGCCTACTCAGGAAACTAAGAAATTTTAGTATCGAAAGGAGGGTCCTAACCAGATCGATGATAGAATGTATTTTAAAAATGTAACTTATAACATTGTTTCATGGAATGGCAATTTAACAATGAGAGAGAAAAATTAATTAATACGAGTAATTAAAGAAGCAAATAAGATCACCGGCCAGAAACAGAGCACATTGCAAGAGCTGTTTTCACACTTTATGGAAAAAAAGGCAATTGCATTATATTCAGACAAGACCCATCCCCTCCATTCCTGCTTTGAGGCCCTCCCTTTGGGGTGCAGGCTGCGTATACCGCTGGCTAAAAAGAACATATATAAAAGATCATTTGTTCCATTTGCGGTAACTGTTTTAAACCAAATTCTTAATTGAGGTAGGTGTGTGTATGCATGTGTATGCATATGTGTTATATATATATATATATATATATATATATATATATATTGTATTCACTCGTTTTATGTATGTCATTATGTGGTATGTAAGTGGATGTACAGTATTGGCTGATAAGATTTTTTTTTTATGCCAGTGTCAAAGATGAAATTCTGTCCAGGAAATCTGAACAGACAATAATGTCAAAACAAACAAACAAACAAACAAACAAACACAGTTAGGATATATACTGTACATGTATGCAGGTTCAGTGGTGCTTCATTAACACTTTTTACAAGCTCTACAGACCATAAACAGATGAGACAAGCCTGTTTAACATGTGAAGCATGAAGAACAAAAGCAATGTTTTCTGTGCATTTTCTTTGAAGGTTTGCTTTTCATCATTGATTTATCTTTTGTAAAATGTTATTGTCCATATAAGCTGACACCACTTGCAACAACTGCTGTGATAACATATATTTTATATCTATAGCACAGCAGCTAAGTAATATGCCATTTCAAGCCATATGAGCAGCGCTGAGCAAAAGGTCAGGCAAAAGAATTTGGAGGAGAAGAGCTGTTACCCAGGGGTTAGTCTGTACATTTATGATCTTCTGTATAGCTTGAACAGTGAACAGCTGCGTGGATTGTTCTCTCAATTTGGAACCATCACCAGTTCCAAAGTAATGATGACAAACGGACGCAGCCAGGCCTTTGGGTTAGTAGCCTTCTCCTCCCTTGAGTCTGCAACCAAAGCTCTGTACACAGTGAATGCTGTTATTGTTGGCACCAGGAGAGTTGAATTGTCCAAAAGTGTGTTGAAGAACCCCCAAACTGCCAGTGAGGACAGCTCTGAAATGCCTGACGTTGTGATTGAATCGAACATGGAGGACAACTACGAAATGGCACAGGTTTTTAAACCGATCGAGTATCAGTCCGACGAGCCTGATCCAAATCCAATACTGTGTGTAGTCATATTCTTTACTGTCAAGCTGCAAAAATTATATAAAAGAACCATTAAAACACAATTAAAGTAGTTCATATGACTCAAGTGTTTTATTCAAAGCCACTTGAAGACGTGTGATAGCTCTGTGAATCACAAAAGGCTAACTATAAAATGCAGTTTTTAGTGAATCAGTGAATAACGCTGCTCTGTTTACAACCATATTTGTAGCCTTCACGTGGTGTGCAATAATTGAATGCTACTCAATTAAACTACTGTGAACTTGCCTACAAATAGACACATACAGGACTTCCTGGAGCGTTCAAAATTACAAAATAAAATTGTGAGGGTTTAAAAAGTTAAAGGTGTCATGGAGAGTCTCACGGAGGCAGAGATATGAACTCAGTAGCAGGGTTTATTGAACAGATGAATGAAACAGTGATTTAAAAATCATGTGAGTAAATCCTGTTGAGCAGAGTGGCAAACAGCAGGTGAGTAATATCCAGACAGGGTATAGACATGATGAACAGATAAATCACAACCATCTTGATACTTGCAGGCAATAATGAAGACATAATGAAGGTATGTTTGACATAGTAGAAGTATCTGGAGTCCAGTAGTATCTTGAGTCTCAGAGATACTATCCAAGAGAACAGAAAAAGAATGTGTGTGAAAGGGGGGTATATATACAGTCCTTGATAAGCCACAAATGATATGCAGGTGCATGTAATCAGAACTCAGGGGAGAGTGAGCGCGGCAGTGAGGGAGAAAGAGAGACCGGTGGATCTGTGACAAAAGTTGCATGATTGAGATATACTACAATATATTACTATTATAACATATTATTATTATTATAATCATTTGTTTACAAATTATAATAATATTTAAGTTGAATGGGTTCCAAAAAATTACCATGTGAATTAAAAATGAGCTGATATCATACAACTAAATCCTTTATCTGAATCCTTTTAAGTCCAGATACAAGGTGAAACATTTTTATTTTCTTCTGAAGACATGAAGACTGGAATTACTGTTAAATTTGCTGCTACATTATCCAGTATACTAGTTAACAATAAAGTGTTTCTTAACCCTCTGGTGTCGAAGGACACACGGCGCGTCCTGCTGGATATTTTCGTCATTACAGCAGAAACAACCTAAAATACTCCATCATTTTGGGGCATACAGATAAGTGTAAGACATCATTAGAGACTATAAAGGGTCTACTTCTATTTGTGTACACTCACAACAAAACCTTATGTTTTGTAAAATAAAGAAAATAAAAAGGGTGAGCTTTCAGCAGTCTCTGTGTTCACGAGCATATTTAACTGAAACTCTGCGAATACTTATCACACAAACATGAAACATATGTCTAAAGAAAGATTAAGATTTCTACTTTTAAATAATACAATTCAAATTTAAAACAAATATTCTCCTGCAATGTAATCTGTATGAAACTAAGCGATGTACCATTTTTACTGGTTCATCTAATTATAGGTAATGTGATCCCACCCACCAGCAGAGTGCGCCTTTCATACGCTAATGTGCTGAGACGATCAATGCAAATGTACACACCCCCGACAGTGAGGTTTGATGTAAACACAATTCTTTCACTTTACTGCATGTTTGTAACGATACACAGGCGAGGAAACTCCTGGATAGTAAGGAAGAGTTAACATTTTCCTTAGTAGAAGAGCGGGACTCCGATGAATAGTTTGTATTTTGAAGAGAGACTTGATCCAGCAGAGGATACAATTTCGGACGAGTAAGTCATTTAGTTTTCATTAGTTGACATACTATTTTATATAAACATGTACATATTTTAATAGTGGGACTGTTTCTAGACTTGCCAGCCAGGATTCAGAGTATATGTCCTAATAAGCAAGTTTGAAATATGTCCTAATAAGCAAGTTTAGTTACATTTAAATGCTGTTTCGGCTAAAGCAGACATTTAAATTGTATGCTGTATGATATAAATATGATATGTAATATGATATAAAATTATATGTATGTTTAGAATATATTTTATCTAGTGTTTATGCTGCCTCATTATCATCAACAAAGCTTGTGCTTGCAAATTAGTGTTCAGGTTAAGTGAGTAAAATGCACTTTAAATATGCCTATATTAAAAAAATCAGCATATTATAATGATTTCTGAAGGATCATGTGACATTGAAGACTGCAATAATGATGCTGAAAATTCAGCTTTGATCACAAATTGCATTTTACAATATATTCAAATAGAAACTGTTCTTTTAAATGGTAAAAAGAGTTCACACAATGTTTTTACTGTATTTTGGATCAAATAAATGCATTCTTTGTGAGCAGAAGAGACTTCTAAAACTTTTATACAGTAGTGTAGGTGTAAAATTAAGTAAAGTCTTTATGTAAAGAAAATGTATAGTCAGATTACATCTTTTAACTTAAAACTTGATTTTGATCATTAAGTCTCTTCACATTCATTCTCTTTCGGTCACATTCCTCATTGATAGGCCCAGGGGAAGGGTCTTTAGTCTCCTCAGGTGTGAAATACAATCCATATTCATGATAGTTCACACCTCCTCGCATATGACATTTCTAACACTAAAAATGTCTCACTAAAGTTAAATTACTATATTGTTTTGTATGAATGAGTGATGGTTTTCACATAATTTTGTAGCAAAAACTCTAGGCTACAAGACCCAGTTCTCAAAAGGCTTGTGGACAAATGTTTAGTATGTGTTATATGGCCTTATTTCAATTACTTAAAATTTAAATTTTTTCAAAAACCATGCATAAACGTTATTTTCTCAAAAGTACAAACCTGTACAAACATGTTGCTCACATATTATTGTAGCCCAGTTTGTGCTGAATACAGTGTTATCAGACTTTAGCCATTAATGTGTTTTTAAGCGAGTGAAAAAAGCACAAATGTCAAGGCATGTCAAAACTTCTCCAGGGCCCAAAACACCCTCAGACCCCAGAGGGTTAATAAACTATACATTTATATTCAAATAATGTGTAGTTAGAGGTTTGTGTTTCTTTACATATTAAAGAGTACTCCCAATTAGTTCCACACAATAATGTAAAGATATTCTAAACTGATTATGCCATAAAAGTGGTATCGGTGCATCCCTAGCTATAATGGCATGACAGTACTTAAATTCTGCATTAATAAGGGGAGGAAAATGTTTGAGGAGGATTCTGGAAAATTAGGTCTATTTGAGGCAAACAGAGCAGCCTGTACGAAGAAGCAGAGGAGATCTTGTCCATGTGACTCTATTAGCCCTTTTCAACCGAAATTGCGATGGTTCTCGAGCCAAGTCTGTGCTCTGCTGGTTCACATTTTCTTCTGACCTGAGAGCCGAACAGTGATGTAACGGGTTACAGTCTACCTGGTATTTTCACGTGACTACCTCACAGTGTGTTTGCATACAGTTTTTACTCTTGTTTTTGAGGATGCATTTAAACATACAGATTATTGCAATCCATCATTATTACATTACTCAACAAGATTGTCAGAGATGACATCTACGCTAAAGACAACAGGTAATATAATTACATTATTTTGTATGAACAATGGCTTAACTTGTTAAGTTCTGTAAACTGTACGCTAATGGATAATTTCGTGCAGTAGCTTCGTAGAGTATACCATATCGCAAGTAGAGCACTCGTAGAGCACGTTGACGTGTTATCTGAATGCTTTTGATGTCTAATAATTTTGTGTTTTTTTATTGTTGTAATAGAGCGAAGAATTACTCCCTGAGGCAGATGGTAGCTACTGCTGTTGTTATAATATGTTGCATAATAAGTGAGACACGCTCTCTCGTGAAGTAAGCAAATGACAGGAGAATCAGAATCAGCTTTATTGCCAGGTATGTGTACACATACAAGGAATTTGATTCAGGATTGTACATTGCTCACGATGTGCTTACACATACAAAAATACAATAACACAATAATAAAATAAAATCAGACACAGGCTACAGTGTAGACAACATAAATATACACACTATGAAAAAAAAACAATAGACATATTGACAAATAGTGCAGTGATCAGAGTGCAAAGGATGCAGGATTAAAATTATAATTATCATTATTATGTACATGTTGGAGGTGGATGTGATATACAGGTACACATACATGCATACATGTACACAGTCCGATGAAGCATAGTGCAAAGGATGCTGGAATAATAGTAAAAGTATTTTGTGCAGGAGTTGTGACTTGAGGTAGGTGGAATTGGTATACAGTATATACAATATGACAATAAATAATATGAACAGGATGAACAGCTCTGAAATAGAGAATGGTGAATAAATAATAAGTAGTAACCAGTAAATAGGTGGCTGATTAGAGACAGAGTTACTGGGTTATTGCATAGGAAATTGTTCCAGACACTGTGAGTCAGAAATCAGCTGTTCATCAAAGTGATGGTTTGTGGGAAGAAACTGTTTCTGTGTCTGTTGGTTTTGGAGTATATTGCTCTGTAGCGCCTACCAGAGGGGAGAAGCTGGAACAGGTTGTGTCCGGGGTGAGATGGATCTGCACTGATGTTTCAAGCCCGTTTCCTGACTCTGGAAATGTATAAGTCCTGAATGGAGGGCAGGTTGGCACCAATGATCTTTTCTGCAGTCCTGACTGTCCGTTGTAGTCGGCTCCTGTCCTTTTTGGTGGCAGATCCAAACCAGACAGTGATGGAGGTGCAGAGAACAGACTGGATGATGGCTGTGTAAAAGTGGATCAGCAGCTCCTTAGGTAGGTTGAGCTTCCTAAGCTGGCGCAGGAAGTACATCCTCTGCTGGGCCTTCTTGATGATGGTGTCAGTGTTGGGCTCCCACTTCAGGTGCTGGGATATAGTGGAACCCAGAAACCTGAAGGATTTCACAGCAGACACAGGGCTGTTGAGTATGGTGATGAGGGGCAGAGTGGGGGGGGGGGGGGGGGGGGGGGGGGGGGGGGGCTCCTCCTGAAGTCCATGGTCATCTCCACAATTTTGAGCATGTTAAGCTCCAGGTTGTTCTCACCACACCAGAGAGCCAGCTGATCAACCTCCCATCTGTTGGCTGACTCATCACTGTCCCGGATGAGGCCGATGACCGTTGTGTCATCAGCGAACTTCAGGAGTTTGACAGATGGGTCTCCTGAGGTGCAGTCGTTGGTGTAGAGGGAGAAGAGCAGTGGGGAGAGCACACACCCCTGGGGGGCACCAGTGCTGATAGTCCGGGTGCTGGATGTGATGTTCCGCAGTCTCACCTGCTGACTCCTGTCAGTCAGGAAGTTTGTGATCCACTGACAGGTGGAGGCTGGCACAGTGAGCTGGGTGAGTTTGGTGCTGAGGATGACTGGGATGATGGTGTTGAACGCCGAGCTGAAGTCCACAAACAAGTCCATCAAGGGGCCTGTAATGTCCTTCAGTTGGGCCAAAACCAGTCTTTCAAAGGATTTCATGACTACAGATGTCAGGGCGACAGGACTGTAGTCATTTAGTACAGAGATGGAGGTTTTTTTGGGATGATTATGGAGCGTTTGAAGCAGGAGGGAACTTTACACCGCTCCAGTGATCTGTTAAAGATCTGTGTGAAGATGGGGGCCAGCTGGTCTGCACAGATTTTTAGGCAGGATGGTGACACACCGTCAGGGCCAGGAGCCTTCCTGATATTCTGCCTTTGGAAGAGGTGGCTAATATCCTCTTCACAGATCTTGAGTGCAGATGAGGGGACAGAGAGGGGGGGTGACAGCGTGTCAGAGGGGGAAGGTGGTTGTTTGAAGATGGTTGTGGAGTGGGGGAGAGGTGTGACTGTGGGCTTTTCAAACCTACAATAAAAGTAATTCAGCTCATCTGCCAGTTGTTGAGTACCAGCAATGTTGGGGGATGGTCTCCTGTAGTTAGTGAGTGTCCGCAGGCCTCTCCACACTGATGGAGGATCGTTGGCTGCAAAGCTGTTATTTAGCTTTTCGGCGTAGCTCCTCTTTGCAGCTTTGATCTCTTTAGTCAGTGTGTTCCTGGCCTGGTTATACAGGACTCTGTCCCCACTTCTGAAGGCCTCTGCTTTGGTCTGATGAAGCTGCCTGAACCAGGGTTTTTGGTTGTTGTATGTGTGGAAGGTTTTAGTCGGCACACACATGTCCTCACAAAAACTGATGTAAGATGTCACCATGTCGGTTAGTTCGTCCAGGTCAGTGGCTGCAGCCTCAAAAACACTCCAGTCAGTACAGTCAAAGCAGGCCTGTAACTCCAGCTTTGACTCGTTGGTCCCTCTTTTCACAGTCTTTACAACAGGTTTAGCAGATTTCAGTTTTTGCCTGTGTGACGGGATAAGATGAACCAGACAGTGATCAGAGAGTCCCAGGGCTGCACGGGGAGCAGAGCGATAGGCGTCCTTTAATGTAGTGTAGCAGTGGTCCAGTGTGTTAGTGTCTCTGGTGGGACACTTAATATGCTGTCTGTACTTTGGGAGTTCATGGCTGAGGTTTGCTCTGTTGAAGTCCCCAAGAACAAGGAGCAGGGAGTCTGGATGTTTTTTCTCCACGTCAGTTATCTTGTCGGCCAGGTGTAGTAACGCTTCACTAACACAGGCCTGAGGTGGAATGTAAACAGCAACCAGAACAAACGAGGAAAACTCCCGCGGTGAATAAAAAGGTTTACAGTTTATAAATAATGTCTCTAAGTGTGGGCTGCATGATTTGTTCAACACTGTAACATCTGTGCACCAACCTTCATTTATATAGAAACAGAGTCCGCCTCCCCTTATTTTTCCCGTGAGCTCCGCAGATGAGATTAAATCCCGGTAGGTGAAGTGTGCTGTCCGGGATGTGCAGGGTGAGCCAGGATTCGGTAAAACAGAGGGCGGCAGATCTGCAAAAGTCCTAGATAGTTCTGTTGAGGAGAAGCAGTTCATCCATTTTGTTGGCCAGAGAGCGGACATTCGCCAGGTGAATAGAAGGGAGTGCAGTGCGAAAACCCCGCTGTCTCAGCTTAACCAGTGCGCCTGCACATTTTCCCCTTCGGCATCTCCGGAGGATCCCAAACAGAGCTGATGCTCCTCCAACTAATAACTGTGGGAAAATTCCGGGTTCGATAAAGAGCGGTGGAATAGTATGAGTTGAAAGTCCAATATTTAAGAGCTCATCTCTGGTAAATGTTACCAGAGAGGGACGGCAGAAAACAGCGTTAATAAACAAAAACACAAAAAGCACTACGGAGTATAATCCATAGGTGGCCGTCTGTGGCACCATTTTTCATACGATCCCCACAATTAATTTCACAATTCACAGGAGACTGGAGGAAGAGAAGTTTCTGGACTCTGCAGGTGTTACTGTTAACGCTGTTTGCTCAGCAAACATTTAATAAAGATGTTTGAATTATTCCCCATCTTGTATTCCACGTCATAATTATGTTACCTGTTCCTTGCGGAGACTGAGATGCTGTACCGCAGATAATTATAAAAAACGCTTCCCGTAGGACGCGCCAGTTTAGTCTAAATAAAGTGTTTAGCGCACGTAAGCAAACGGAACCAAACTCAGAGTATTTCTGTTACTCCAAGCATGAGAGGGAGTTGTGGAGCACAGAACCGCTCTGAAAACACCAAACAATTCTGTAACTTAATATAGACTGTAGCACAAATAAACTTTGAAGAGAGCATAATATTTATTTAATTAAATCGAAGTCCTTCCAGTTTAATAATCGCACAAGGTCATATCGCGGTTTCGATTTTATTTCGATTAATTGTGCAGCCCTAATAATTGGGTAAAAATGTACATAATGGGCACAATATATTGTACCAATTCATCAACAGTAAGCGTATTAGTATGAAATGCCAAACATAGCCTAGGTATCCATCATCCCTTCTTGCCCAGCATAACACTGGAATAAAAACTTTGCCAAATCACGGCTGATCAGGTTTTCTTGCAATCATTAAACTGGAATTTCTATTTTCCTTTGATGCTAATGAAGAGATGGGAACACGCTCCTGGCTCACTAATGAAGAAACCTCAGAATCAGACAGCATAAAATAGGAGCAAATATTAGATTTTCTCATGATCTGAGTGGACAATATCAATTACTTGTACACAAGTGAGTGAATACGGCAATGAAGCGGACATTACTGCTGCCAATTAGCAGTTGGAGATACAAATTCCGCCCACAGCAAAAATACATCACATGGCTAGAGAGAAAGGCTCAGTCCAGAGCTTAAAATACAATTTATTTAGAATGGAAATACTAACCAAGGTTTGCCTATGGCAGTTTATCAGATAAAATAAAGATTAAAAAAAAATACGCTAAAAGAGAATACTAAAAACAGCTGCATGCATACAAATAAAAGGCAAAACTCAACTAATTTCATGACATTGCTTAAAAATGAGCAATGCATTCCAACACAAGGCAATGTTTACTAAAACAAAGAAGATCGTCTAAATAACTGGATATGCAGTTATATAGCTGCAGGTAGGACCCTATAGGGCAAATTCCAAATGGCACTTTAACACACTTGAAGGATACTGTGGGGTACACACACATGTGACAAGACGTACTGGCCTGCACCCTTTAGAGTACTCACTTCAAGAGATCAGTCCTCCAGATCTTATCCTGATGATGTTCACTTTTGAATGGCCCATTGATTTCCATTCTTTTCTTTAGATACAAATGATAAAAGTCAGTCAGGACTATAACACATACTCTTTGGTTACTTACTGCAAGTTGATTCTGCTTCATCTGACCCATCTGGACACTCAGGTTCTCCGTCACACCTCCAGCGGGCTGGTACACACTGCCCATTCTTACACGCAAAGTCTGTCGTGGCGCATGTCTTTTTGGCTGTTAAAAGAAAGAGTGGAAGATAAGAACAGAGGCATGGCTAATAATTTAGAAGTAAGCCACTCAAGTTACTGTGATTGTTCCATGGTTAAGGAGTGTTCTTTGAAAAATCATGCATGGATTTGAGTGTTTAACTGCTTTTATAAAAGTGGCAACAGTGCTAATTTAAAAGACACAGTTAAATTTAAATCGGTTAAATTTAAATCAATACAGTTACATTTATTCTTAATAGCTTTATTGGGATTGCCAAGTAATTTAAAACAGAATGTGCAGTCACGAGTGTGCATTTATAATTATTTTCCAATGGCTTTAAATGTGGCTCATCCAATCAGAATGCAACGTAGATTTCTTTAAACAACATAGTACAACTAAAACCAAACACTGGTCAATTAAGCCAGCACACTTTTAAATGTATTCTGCAGGAGACAGACACCATGACAAAATTGTATCACTTCACAGACAGACATACTACTGACATAAACACTTGACAAGAAATTTTCATGTAGAATGACAGAGACTACCTGAACAGCAAAAGTCTCATGCTTTTGTTTCAAAGAAAAATGGCAAACACTGTTCAGCTAAGTGGACAATGTTTCTCTGTAGTTTCTTGTCATAATTTGTACTTTAATTGGGATGAGTGTTTGAATGAACTGAAGAAACAGCTCTATTGGGAGCAATAACAAAGACTCATGTGAACATCATTGTACATATAATTGTATCCTTGCTTTTGTTTCTGTATGTATGTTAATAAAAGAAGGCTTGCTTTAAGTCTAGTAAATATGTGGCTTGGGAAAAACAGCCTGAAGGGAGAACGGCTAATGAACCAGTATCAGCTCTTTCGGAGGGAAGACCAATAACAGGTTTATCAGGCATAGAAGACACAAGGTTTAATAATGTTCACACTTTCCACATTATAGCATGTGCATCACTTGACACATGCAATGCATGGCTGGGCTTTTTTTTTTCTCCAAGAACAAATATTATTTCTGCCACAGCATTTTTGCTATAACCAATATGTCTGAATCTATCAATGATCAAGTCAACATGAGACAATGTTTGCAACCCATTTTATCGCCATAATCTCAATCTCATAATTTGTTTTTGTTTTTTTCAACAAGCAAAAATATTGGCAACATGCACTAGTGAATTATGCACAAAAAGACCAGAAAAAAAAATGCATTTACAAAATATATAGGGTCAAAAAAATTTACAAATTAAATGCAAACCTTCGAAAAATCAAACAGATAAGAATGAAAATCATGGACCAAAAAGACTGTCAAACAGCCACTGAGTTGCTAGAGACAGACCAGACAGAGAAAGCTATTCTGTGAAATTTGTCTCTGGAACGGTAAGCAAATCCCAGGCCCTTTGCCTCCCATCAGAACAGGAGGATTTCTTTTAAGTCTCCGCTATCTCCCCAGCCAAGCAACCTTATACTAAAACAAGCCTAGAGATTTACTAACTCATACATCACAGAGATCATGTTGCCCATCCCTTTATCTTCCTCTGAAACCTGGACCAGTAGGTTATGGGTTGAATGCTCCCAAAGACTACAGAAAGAAGTGTCATTCATGTTCACTCTGAATCACCCCTTCATTCTGAACCGCACACTGACTATTTTCTAATTTAATTGGGCACCCTAGTCCTTCAAGAGCAAGGATCATTCAAGACTAGTCAATTTGCCAACAGATGCTTCAGCAAATAATCCAGCACTTTGAGAACAATGTTCCCCAAAGACAAATTGGATGGATTTTGGGCATTTCACACCCTACAGTGCACAATATAGTTAAAAGATTCAAGAAATGTGGTCAAATCTCAGTGCGTAAAGGGCAAGACAAAAACCACTTCTGAATGTGCGCGACCTCTGATCCCTCAGACATCACTGTCTTATCATTCAGTAATGGATATCATGGGTTTGGGATAACTTTAGTAAACCTGTTTTGGTCACCCATCGCTGCTGTATCTACAGTTGCAAGTTAAGACTTTACTATGCAAAGCAGAAGCCCTACATCAACACTGTCCAGAAGTGTTACCGACTTCTCTGGGCTCAGTCTCATCTTAGATGGAAAGTAGAACAGCGGATCCGTGTTTTTGGTCCGATGAGTCCACATTTCAAATTGATTTTGAAAAACACAGCCATTTTTTCAGGGCCAAAGAAGAAAAGGACCACCCAAGCTGTTATTAGCATCATGACCAAAAGCCAGTGTCTGTATGGGCCAGGGGTGTGTCAGTGCCCATGGCATGGGTAACTTGCACATCTGTGAGGGCACCATTAATGCAGACATATATGTAAATATTATGGAGCAGCATATACTGGCATCCAGCACCGTCTTTTCCAGGGACATCCAGGAATTTTCAGCAGGACAACTTCAAACCACATACTGGCTAAGAGTGCGGGTGCTAGATTGGCCTGCCTGCTGTCCTGACCATCTCCGATTGAGAATGCATGGGGCATTATTAAGCGCACAATACGGCAACGAAGTCCCCGTACAATTGTGTAGCTGAAGACCTGCATAATGTATGAATGGGGCAAAATTCCACTTTTTAAAGTCTTCAGTGCCTAAATACTTTATAAGTGTTATAAGAATAAATTGTGATATATATATATATATTTATTCTTATAACACTTATAACACTTATATTTCCAGGTCTGTTTGATGGGGAAGGTGAGTTAAGAAAAAAGTTTGGAAACAATGATTTTTGTAATACCATTTGGTGCCACTTGGCACAGAAATTACATACTTCACCTCTAAGAAATTATTCTATCCCACACGTTGGCTCATTTTATTATTCTTTTAATTAATTGCAGCAGCAAACATTATAGCTTAAATTACTGACAGATGTTGCTGACTTGGAAAGCGCAAAGAGACGTGAGACTTGGGGAGTTGGCTGTTAAAGTATGTTGTGCAGGTTTGAGAAAACACAGGCAAGCGTAAGTGCTGGTTTTACTTATTTTCCTCTAGGAACTCCAATGCAGGCTGGCAGCTTCACACACCTGGTACATGGTATGCATTACAAGCAGCATATACTCTATTATGCAGAGACTCACACTAGGCACACATACATAAAGATCGTATAAAATCACAATATACACACTTTATATACTGTATACACACACACACACACACAGATCAGCCACAACAATAAAACCACTTGCCTAATATTGTGCAGGTCCCCCTTGTGCCACCAAAACAGCTCAAACCCGCATCTCAGAATGCTATTTTGTAGAGATGCACCGATTGCAATTTTTTTTGGCCGATTCCGATTTCAGATTTTTTTGCAAGTGTGACCTGCCAATACCGATTTTTTCTGATTCCGATTTTCTTTCTAAGAACTATTATTGACTGCATATACAAACAAAATCTACCTTTCTTCAATGCAAAAATTTATTTTCATAATAAAATAAATTATTAAACATTACAATTTCCCCCAAACTGCATTAAGTTACAGGATCTTCTCTCACTTAAACAACTCTCAAAATAAAGTGCTCTGTGACTAGAAAGAGGTAGAAATAACAATTAACTGCAAATGCTTTATATAACAAAACAGATGTCATTTCCCACTATTTTTCTAAATGGA
Source organism: Moxostoma hubbsi (assembly GCA_032164185.1). Taxonomy (NCBI): domain Eukaryota; kingdom Metazoa; phylum Chordata; class Actinopteri; order Cypriniformes; family Catostomidae; genus Moxostoma; species Moxostoma hubbsi. The sequence continues at coordinate 27,582,878 of JAVLUX010000017.1, read as the reverse complement.
TCTTTTTCTCTTTTTTACTCGTCTAACAAAACAATTCCAAAGATTACAAGCCTATGAACAAAACTGAAGTGTCCAATACGCTCAACATTGACATTAAGTGTACATTAGATGTCCAAATATCAGTTGTAAAAGGATTGCTGCTCCAAGATCGGCTTGTAACCATACCTGTCAACACTCCTGTTTTTCCCGGGAGTCTCCCGCATTTTACACCTATCTCCCACCTCCCTCCCATTTTGCTATTGCTCCCGGGAAACTCCCTTAATTTGTATGGCCCAAACCACTTTATATGAATAAACACATCAATATATTATTCCAAGGTTCTCCAGTTGCCAGATCTTGTATGAAACGCATCCTACTCACACAATCGACACATCATACAAATTTCAACCCATTTGTGACCTCAACCTGGCAACCAAAACCCAGCTGCTCTGTTGAAATCTGCGCAGGCAGTTGACGCGGGAAGTTGAATCAATATTTATATTGATATAAATACATGTAAATTTAACAACAGCTGGACAGAAGAATTTAATTTAATATCCCGAAGCCATATCGATAATACCCACACCTTTTGCAATGTGTGTCGCACTAATTTTAATATCGGACACATTGGGAAAAATTACGTTACTCAGCACATTAAATCACAACGGCACAATTTGCATGTATTTAGCCTGCCTCTGCCATCCAGCACCCCACTTCCCTTCCCAGATTTGTGTACCAGAATGTTGACAGGTATGCTTGTAACAGGCTGCGTGTGTGACAGGATACGAGATTAAACTCAGGCAACGCGACATGGGAAAAGTACCACCTAATCTGTATCGAGGAAATTTATCAGATTTCTGAACCCTCTGTCCTCAACTATGGAGAACGGCTGGTCATCCAGGACCATGAATTCCATATTATTCCTCGTAATTGCTTTGGTCTTTTCACTGATCATACCAAGGAAAGAAAGGAGAGGCTGCTGACTTGTGGCTGTCTCTGAGCTCTGGCTAGCTTTAGCCGCTTTCTATTTTTTAGTTTATTTTTTAAAATGGCATTTTCAGCTGGGTGATGGTGTTTTAAGTGTCTAATTAGACTTGAATGCCACATTGGTGAATTAAAGTACCAATTTCCTTCCAAAACAGCTAAATCTGCACATTATTCCAAACTTTTGGCCGCCAGTGTGTACATATATATATTACACACACACTGGTCCTTCTCATCCACTTATAATGTCTCTGCTGGTGTTAGTTATTGACATTCCCATGACATTTCCATGGTTCAATGGCTCTGAGGCTACACTAATCACTGAAAGACTGCTGGCCTATGATGTTTAGCTAGCAGTAGGTGCCCTCTTTGTGTCTGCTGCCACGTTTCAAAGAGCGGTGGTCTGGACAGGACACAAGTGTTGCTCAAGGTCCTTCAATTTCACAAACCATTTACTCTAAGACTTCACAGAGAATATCAGGCTACAATATAAACACGCATGACATGTTCAGTTTCCCCAAAACTGCCGAATTGTAAATCCAATTTTAAAAAGCAATGGAACAGATGGGGAATTGTCATTCAGTCTGGTTCAAAATGGTCTATAGACCTGCTTAAACACTACCGGCCTTGCAAAAATCACACCTGAATGTGTTAAGCATTGGGGTGTTTAACAGCTTTTATAAAACAGTAGTCATTTGTAAGGTTTTAGTCACTTTATGCTGGTCTCGTTAAATCTGATGTAAAATTCAATAGTCCACTCCACTCATGTTATCGGGAGAAATAAATCTTTTAGCCTATACCAGATCAGAGGTCTGTAGTGTACTGTTTGGGGAGGTGCTGTCATTGACTGACTGTGGTTTATGTGACTCTGAATGCTCATTCGAGATAAGAGTGCCCACCTCTTATAGGATAAGGCAATCATGGTGCCATCTTGAGTAGGGCTATAAACACAGACAGGTCATAACCGTAAATGGACTCTGTAAAGAGAGCCACCTCACCAGGTCAATTTTTTGCCTTTTTTTTTTAACATATCTGTACCACATTTGAGATTTCAATATTTTACATTTAAAATCCTATATTAACCACAACGCATGACATTATATTATTGTATATTTGCTGTGATAATGTTTGTTATTTTGGAACAAATAAATAAAAACCAACAAACATCTTTCTTCCTTATTATCCTAGTAAAAAACAACTTGTGGTTAGTTGTTTAAATCGGACGTTTCATCAGGATATGATCTTATATCGATTCTCTTGGCCTGCACTCAGATATTTGCCAATACTTCAAAGTCTGCCACAATACAATATTGATTTGATTCACTTCAGGGCACTGCAATCGATATTCAAATATTATGTGCCTATTTTACACAATAAATTAATTTGTTTTGCCCTCAAATGCAACCAAAATATAATTTGAATATTTTATTGAGCTCTCTGAAAAGTGCAAATTTAGTATCCTCATTGGGACATCCACAACAAAATTAGGTACTTCAGATGTTGAAAAGAATTACACAGATAATAATATAAAAAAATAACGTCACACATAAGTGATTACATCTTATTTTTCAGTTTAATCAGATTCAAATGACTTAAATACCCATGAATTGTTTCCAACTATCCGTGCTATCTGAGGTTTTCTTGGCTACAACTTCCACAGTTGTTATGAAAAATTATGTTACATGGGATAAATGTTAGTAATGGTGTTGATGTGTAGATGTGTAAAGTCTTATAACTGATGATGGAGCTGAGCAGGTGATTTCTCTTTCCCTCGTTAGTGCTGTTCAGAATGTCAGCGTTGTCAATATGTTTCACATGATGGTTAAACTGCTCCATGGTACTTTTAAATGGCAAATTCTCATGTAAAATTCAAATGGGTCACATCCGCAACGATATGGATGGAAGTGAATGTGAGCATCTCTACGTTTGTCACGAGAGCTCACATTTTAAGGAGCGCCTGGTTGAAGTGCTCACACTGATCCTGTCACTGGAGCTCGCGCTTCACGGGAAGCCCTGTTGATGTGTGCGCACAGCACACAGCTAGCAGAGCACAATTTGGCTTCAAAGACCCTGCGCACATCCATGTCCCACATGAAAAGCATATTTAGCACACATAAGGTGAAATGAATGTAATAAGGTTGCTTCATCGCCTGACGGAAATGTGTAAGGATGTAGCTGACATGAGAGAATTAAAATTAAGTTACATCTTAAAAGTTCTTAATCGATATTTACGCATTGTATCGATAACATTGGCTCGTTGGTTATTATCCAGATAGATGAATCATTGCACCTCTACAAAACATGCCTAGATCATTTTAGCTATTTTTTTTTTTTTTTTTTTACAATGTTTTAGTTGTTGTATGTAACATTTTTAAGTTGCTATCAACTTCTATATGATCCCTCACTTTTAAAGCCATGTTTAGATATTAGAACTATATGGCCATTCATTCTTCTTAAGTTGCATTAACAAACAGAGAAAGACAAACATACACATACAATCACATACCGTACAATTTATAGGGTAATACATTTTCACCTACTACAGACAGTTCCAATAAGATTTACTCTTTTTATTTCCATGTGAATATGTGTCTGAGACCCCATTTGCTTAGTACCCTATACTTATGTAGCACACACAAAGTGTGAAAGGTGAAATGTAATGTACATGTCTTTGCGCATACCCCAGCTGCATTCATGCATGTCAGCATGTCTAAAAGTAAAAGGCAGATAAAGGTATCAAGGTAAATAAAGGTAATCTTCTCATTAACTACGTTTCCATCCATGGATTTTTTGCGATAAAAGTTTTATTGCATCAAAATAAAGCTGATTGAAATGCACATTATTGCTAAAATGTTACAAATGTCGACATAATATTTTTCAGTTTAACTCAAGTGCATAAACTCTATGTCGATACATCAAATGTCTTGAAAAAATGGTTTGGAAACTATAAAACTATAAAACTATTTTTTTGTCTATAAAATTGGCATTAAGGCAAAAATTTGGTGTCACATGACAGAGTTAGCCTGTGTTAATCATGACGGCAGTATTGAAAGCCAATTTATTGTACATGATTATGGATTGATTTATGGCATATAGAGTCGATCTGCAAACGTAACAACACAAACATTTCGTATTATGCACACTGACAAGTGCACGGAAAACAAATGAATATCCACTCTTTGCGATTAGTTTAATCGCAGTATCCATCCGTTTATTTATTAAAGTTTCTTTTCCACACCATTCAAAATAATAGACGGCAGTCAAAGAATTAGCCCACAAAACATATCATTTCTATGCGCAAAGATCAAATTAAGAATAAATATACAATACTAGGAGAAAAGCTTCAGCGTGCTTTTTTTTTTTCTTTTTCTTTTTTTTTTGGAACACTTACAGCCCAATTCTATTAAATTATTGTTTAGTTTACTTTAAAAAAAAAATTCTGGCAAAAATCCCCTGTATCATATTAAATAAATTACCAAACGAAAAAGCATTAAATAAAAAAAAACGAATTACCAAACGAAAAAAAAATGCATTCAATTAAACAAATTAATTTCCAAACAAATTTTATTTTTTACACCTATATATGCCTTTTATTTTCTCAAACTTAAATGAGCTTTACCCTGTTCTGTAGATGAATAAAGTCGGCTGAATGACATTCTCAGATGTTCTAGTTTATAGTCTTTCATGTTCTGAAAGACTATAAACTATCAGAACTATTTGTCCAATGCTGAGTTCACTTTCAGAAAATGAGCTTTTGAACATTTTAAAAAGTTTAAATACTTTAAATCTAGCCATCTTTAACTCAGATCGCATTTACGGCTTCTTCAGAAAATATAACTTTGCATTATGAAGCTAAAATAAATTTTAGATGATAATCAAGTTCAGTTGGTCATTAAAAGTTGCTGGAGAAATATGCGGGACATAATGCAGTTGTGATGACGATGCATTTGATTAGAGGATTGTTCAAAATATTGAATATCAGGAAATGTATCATATGTAAACCCAGATATTACAAAGCATCAGTTTCTTTAATAGCTGTGCACACGGTATATACACATCGATTGATGGTCCTTATACTGAGACAGAAAGTTTCCGCCACTACTTTTGCCAGCAGGTTGCCAGCTTGAACAGGGCCATGACGATCCGCTTTCGGGTCATAACCAGTGGCAACCTGCGATAGGCACAACATCAGGACCAATATTACAGTCCTATCAGGAGGGCAACTGTTCCTTTTTGATTGCAATTCCTCCTCTTCTGATTGCTTTTATTTGTGAAATTAAAATTACAGTAAACTGGCTAATTTTAATGAATTGTCTCAATACTCTCCCCATTTTACCAAAACTTCGGAGGAAAAAAATTAGGGACATCTGGGAGGCGAATTAGCAATAAACATACATTTCTGAATGGAAACGACTTCAGGGCAGATTTATCTTGCGCTAAACCAAAATGTATGCGACAAAGTGTTTTTTTTTTTTAAGCATGATCTCATCACGCACACACAATTTATCGATAAAAGGCCATTTGTGGAGGCGGCAAATGTCGCAATTTAATTTTTCGTATTTTCACTTTGTCAATATCAAAATAGTGAGAAAGGTGGATGGAAACTAGGCTATTGACAAATAGCACAGATGGATGCAATAACATTTTTATTGTGAATGGCCACTTTGGATACAGTATTTCTACAGTATTGTAAGGTAGAACATCATATTACTTAGATAATATTTGTTTTTTCTCACCTGTAGTGTACATGTGCATAGAAACTGTTATCTCCAACTCTATGGGTTCAAAGATGACAAAAAGAAAAAAGCTGGAAGAAAATAAGAAATAATAATCTTACAAACAGCAAAGGTGACAACAAGATTAAGCTTGAAACCCAGGTGGATTTCAAAGGCAAAACTGAACTCCTTTGAGGAAGTGAGAAAATAAAGCCCTGTGTGAACAGCTTTACACTGTCGCTTTCCAGATGAATAACACACTAATCTGCCACTGCTGCCTGTGTATGCAGATTCTGTGAAAGTGCCTTCATCAGACACCTCTTTTACCTTTTTGTTTAACACATCAAGGGGTTCGAAAGCCTTTTTGATGAGGGAAGACGTCGTTTGTAAGACGAAGAAAGGCAGCTATGAGCAAACTCACGCTAAAGCCAGAAAACTCCTAAGCTTTAAAAGCTTAAATTGAGCATTTTGTCAGTTTGGAGTTTGCTCAGGAATAACAAAGCCTTCTTAAGGAAAAAAAGTTAAAGGTAGTGTGAAACTAGGTCCATTTAAAAGATCAGCATTAGGGAGTTGGAGGTAAGATGCAGACTAGTGCTGGTGTCAGCAACTTGGCTGGGAATGAATGTTTTTCTAAAGTGCTGACCCAAGACCAACTTCTTACAAATATAGTAAATCCATGCAGGAATATGCAAACCTGGATTTAAAGGTGTTGCACAATTACAACAGTAGTTTAGGAATAAGCATGTGCACAACAGTGTAATCACTCTCATGTTGTTCCAAACTTTCCTTATACAATAGAACACAAATGTAGTTGTTTCACTGAACATTAGCCTCAGGCACCATTCACTTCTATTGCGTTTTCCCCAACAATGAATGTGAATGGTGACTGAGGCCAAAATGGCTTCCACAGGACTTGCATCGGGGGGGGGGGGGATCAATGCACCACTCAATGCCAGTGCCAAGCACCTCCACATGAAAAGCACTGCAGAGAATGTATTATTTAAATCTTAGCACTAGAAGTGCACAGGTAAATTATATGTCATCTGAATTGCCCAATAATTATTGGCTGCTTTTTCGAAAGGTTAGCAGAAACTAGGTCAAATTTGATATAGTTTGAACATACAATTACTTGTTATTTGTGATTGTGGGTTGAAATTAACATACACATTCTGTTATGTGCTCACTCGCTAAGATTTTAAGTATATATATATTTGGCTTTGAGGCGAGCTAAACGCAATCACACAGATCACGTCAGGGTCAGTCCAAGCAAAAGCACCTTACTGTCGGTTGCTTTCATTAAAAGAAAGAAAGATGTTTTTTCATGAGAATGAGAGTGAGGGAATAGGAAAGTGATGTTGAGGCATGACGGGGAATGATGAAACTGTAATTCAGCTCTATTATTTTAATCCAATGAAATAGCTTCTTTTTTTTTTTTATCAACATCAAGACATTAGGTTAAACAATTTTTGTATTGGTAAAAGTAAAGTGTATATTTTAAGGGCTGTGAATAGTCACCATTCCCTCTCCTTCAAATAGTTCATGAAGTTTCACAATTAATATGATGATCAAAAAATATGATATCACAAAAACTGAGTGTGAAATAAACTATTAAAGAATGAGCAAAATGTTGTTTACAATAGATTTAGATGGAGAATACCACAAATTTCTAGAACTATTTAATGTCAACTACCCAAATAATCACTTTCAATTGGACCAGAGAACTTATCTTTCAATTAAATTAGTGCCTTACATGAAACAGAAAGTGATGAATGATTTGGGTAAAAGCTCGGCAAAATAATCTGCAGATTTTAGAATAGTCTGAATATCCATTGTTTAACCAATTCTACACATAACGGACCCTTTGTGTTTGCTTTTAAAGAAAATATTTTGGTTATTTAATAGTCCTTTGAGCTTCCAAACTTAGCCTATTCTCAAATATGATTAATTTGTTTTCATCATTTCTTAAATATTTGGCAGAATTCTGCAGATTTCAGCAGATCAAAAACTGTCATGTGGGTTAGTTTGAGTATAATAGCAGTATGTGAAGAACAGTGTTGTGTTGTGTACTGTTTAATTACTATGGACCCACACATTATAAAAAGCCTTTAAGGTTTTAAGTGCCTAGTTATACTAAAAGGAGATGTGTCTTTGAGGTGTTTGACTAGTGTTGTAGTACAAGTGAAAAGGCGTTTTACGTGTGATCAAACTGCACACAGGTGTTTGAACATGTAATGGAGCAGGTGTGTGAGAGCACTATTTATAAGGATGATAAACAATTAGAGGCCATACCCTCAATGCCAGATACCCTCATTAAAGAAAAACCTAGAGGTCAGAATCTCCTTCCGCACACACACATATGGCATGAACAAATGTGCTGCCTTCTCCCCTAGTCTCAGTCTCCTTAGTGGTCAATGTTTTAATCAAATCCATTAACCTCTCCAACTTTGTCCATTCTGCCCCCCTTTAACTTCTGCATAGTGTTACATGTGGCAATTTAAAAACTTCTCTCATCATTTACTCACCCTCATGCCATCCCAGATGTGAATTATTTTCTTCTGCAAAACACAAATTATGATTTTTAGAACATCTCAGTTCTGTAGGTCCATTCTGTAAGGCAAGTGCATGGGCGCCAAAATTTTACCCTCCAAAAAGCACAAAGGCATAAAAAAAAAAAAAATCTATACGACTTCAGTGTTTTAATCCATATTTTCAGAAGTAACAAGAAGTGATAGGTGTGGGTGAAAAACAGTTCCCTGTCTGTTGCTCACTTCGACGTCGTGTCAAAGAAGCGACACTAGGGGTCTCTCTTGAGTGCTGAATATGCCTCTGGTCTATGAAAAAAGGCCAATGAGAAGTTGGCAGACGGTATTTGCATACCCCGCCCCGGATATATGGGTATAAAAGCGGGGAAATATGTTGAGTCCATTCAGAAATTTTCTTCGGAGCCGATGGTCATGTATCTGTGAGTCACACACCAGATTCCTGCTTCTGTTCCTCTGACGGAGACGCCCCCTGTCTCACGGACCCCCTCAAGGACCCGTAAGGTTCCCAGGTACTCCTGAGACATTCGACCCAGGGACCAAGATGTTAGCTCCGGAGATGGTAAGACCACTCCGTCCCCCGGTGGAGGACTGGGAGGAGAATTCTTTGTTCAGTTACTTTCATTTGCCGGTACCCACATTCTCAATATAAGAGCTATTTCCTTTGTCTCTGGGTCACCTGGCCCGCAAATGCCATTCTCACGGCACTCTGCCGCCAGATCTTAACAGTCCCAGCATGCTGGATGCGGACCACCCGCCTTCAGCCCCACGACTGTTCCCCGGCCGGCCGGTTCTGACGAGTCTAGAGGGCGCCTACGTTGGACCTCCTCCTCAGTTGCTAACCCACCCCCTGCCGGGTGTGCGGAGCAAGGTAAGTGCTTTGAGTCCTTTCTCAGCACCAGAGCCTCGGGACGTGTCTTCGCCTCCCGACACCGCTTTACCTGCTCCGCCCCGCTGCGAAGCCCCACCGGGTATGTCAAAAAGCACGGAGTTTGGATGCGTGGCTCTCACATCCCAACCCGTCTCGCTGGCTGGCCCGGACCATCCGACTCGGTTACGCAATTCAGTTTGCCAGGCCTCCGCACCCCCTTCACGGGCGTCCGCTTCTCTGCAGTACACGGCGAATATGCACCCTGCACGCGGAAATCGCTACTCTCTTACTCAAAGACGTGATAGAGCCTGTCCCTCCAACCGAGATGAAGAAGGGTTTCTACAGCCCTTACTTCATCGTACCCAAGAAAGGCGGTGGCTTACGACCAATCTTGGACTTTCAACCAAGTTTCCAACCAAGCGTTGCACAAACTCCCATTCAAATTGCTCATGCAGAAACACATTTTAACCTGCATTCGACATCTAGATTGGTTCGCAGCGGTAGACCTGAAGGACGAGTACTTCCACGTCTCAATTTTGCCTCGACACAGACCCTTCTTACGGTTCGTGTCCGACGGGCAGGCGTATCAGTACAAAGTCCTCCCCTTCGGCATGTCTCTTTCCCCTCGCGTCTTCAAGAAAGTCGCAGAGGCAGCACTTGCCCTGCTCCGAGTAGCCGGCATCCGCATACTCAATTACCTTGACGACTGGCTCATTCTGGCCCACTCACGGAGACCAGGTGCTCAGGCACCTCAGCCGTCTAGGGCTTCAGTTCAACTGGGAAAGAAGCAAGCTCACCCCGGTCCAGAGCATCTCTTTTCTCGGCATGGAATTAGATTCAGTTTTCAATGTCAACACGTCTCACCAACGAGCGTACGCAGTCAGTGTTGAGATGCCTCACCGCTTTCAGGCTGGGCACAACAGTCCCCTTAAAAATTTTCCAGAGGCTCCTGGGGCATATGGCATCCTCCGCGGCGGTCGCGCCGCTGGGGTTGATGCATATGAGACCGCTTCAGCACTGGCTTCAGACTCGAGTCCCGAGACGAGCATGGCGCCGCGGCACGCACCGTGACGATCACCCCCGCCTGCCGCCAAACATTCAAACCCTGGACAGACCTCTGTTTTCTACGGGCAGGAGTACCCTTACAGCAGGTGTCCCGACCCGTCTTGGTTACGACCGATGACTCCAGATTGGGTTGGGGTGCCGTGTGCAACAGGCACGCAGTAGCAGGCCATTGGAAAGGGGCCCCGCTGCACTGGCATATCAACTGCCTGGAGTTGTTGACTGTTCTCTTTGCCCTGCGGGAGTTTCTCCCATTAGTTCGAGACAAACATGTCCTGATCAGGTCAGACAGCACCACTGCGGTAGTGTACATAAATCGCCAAGGCGGCGTACGCTCCCGCCACATGTCACGACTCGCCCGTCGTCTCCTCCTTTGGAGACTCAAGTCGCTGCACGCCACTCACATCCCCGGCAACCTCAATGTGGTAGTTGATGCGCTGTCACGACAACGCTTGTCCGGCGGAGAGTGGAGGCTTCACCCCCAGTCGGTCCAGCTGATTTGGGAATCGTTCGGCAAGGCCCAGGTAGACCTGTTTGCCTCTAAAGAGACCTACCTGCCCGCTCTGGTATGCCCGTTCAGAGGCTCCCCTCGGGGCAGACACACTGGCACACAGCTGGCCTGCGGGGCTGCGCAAGTACGCATTTCCCCCAGTGAGCCTGTGCAAGGTCAGGGAGGACGAGGAACAAGTCACCCTTGTGGCTCCTTATTGGTCCACCCGGGCCTGGTTCTCGGACCTCGTACTCCTCACGACAGCCCCTCCCTGGCGAATTCCCCTGAGGAAAGACCTTCTTTGGAACCTCCACATCTGGCCCCTGGACGGGACGTGAAAGATCTAGCTGGTCTACCACCCACGGTCGTTGCCATGATCAACCAAGCCAGAGCCCCCTCTACCAGGCAACTTTACGCCCTGAAATGGCGCTTGTTCGCGAATTGGTGTTCTTTTCATGCTGAAGACCCACAGAGGTGCGCAGTTAGGTCAGTGCTTTTATTCCTACAGGAGAAGTTGGAAGGGAGGCTGTCCACTTCCACCTTAAAGGTGTATGTTGCCGCCATCGCAGCTCACCACGACCCAGTAGACGGCAAGTCTCTGGGTAAGAATTACCTAATTATCAGGTTCCTAAGAGGCGCCTGGAGGTTAAATCCCTCACGGCCAAGCCGATTCCCCTCCTGGGATCTCTCGGTGGTCCTCGCCGGTCTTCAGAGATCCCCCTTCGAGCCGCTAGAATCAGTTGGACTCAGGGCCCTCTCTCTAAAGACGGCCCTGTTGATCGCGCTTGCTTCCATCAAGAGGGTCGGGGACCTGCAAGCGTTCTCTGTTTGCGACACTTGCCTGGAGTTCGGTCCGGCAGACACATATGTGATCCTAAGACCACAACCGGGCTATGTGCCCAAGGTCCCTACCACTCCCTTCAGAGACCAGGTAGTGAACCTGCAAGCGCTGCCCCGCGATGAGGCAGACCCAGCCCCTTCATTGTTGTGTCCAGTACGTGCCTTGCGTGCCTATTTGGACCACACTCAGAGCTTTGTCTGCTTTGGGGGACAGCGGAAAGGGAATGCTGTCTCCAAACAGAGGCTTTCCCACTGGGTGGTGGATGCTATCTTACTGGCCTATCACACCCAGGCCGTGCCCCCCCCTTGCGGGTCCGAGCGCACTCAACAAGGAGTATTGCATCCTCGTGGGCACTGGCTAGAGGCACCTCCCTAGCAGACATATGTAGAGAAGCGGGTTGTGCAACACCTAATACCTTTGCAAGATTTTACAATCTCAGGGTTGAGTCACTCTTGTCCCGTGTTTTCTCAGGTCCGAGCCAGTAGAACTCGGTAACACGCTGATGGTCTGGCCGGGTGAATCGCTTGTGCCTGGTGCCCTTTCCCTCGGCTGAGGTAAAACTGTGCACCTTCTCTCCCAGGAGATCCCACCCACCCAGGTCCCTGGTCGATTCCTCCCCTTTTATACCCGCCCTTTTGGGTCCACAGTTCAGTGGAGGAACTCGCCGACCCAGTCCACTATGGGTACTCTAATCTACCCTGTACTGGAATAGGTGCTCTACAGTTCGGGACTCCTACTCGGACTCCCCCTGTGTGTATTTTCCGCAGTTTGGTCCCCTCACAAAGTGGACCCACATCTCCCTTAGGCAGTTTTTACTGCTCTCCAGTTGCTATGCTGTAGCAACTCCCCCCTCCATGAGGTTGGCTCTACCACTGCGCCACGTTCCACACATTGCCTAAAAAACCCATGTGATGTATTCACCACATTTACCTACCCTTTTGGGCAGGTGTGGCCTCTGCAGGGTCTTTTCCCTCTGAAAGAATAGGAAACTGGGTAAGACCCCCTTCCCTCGATGCGTGTAAGGGCCCTGCTGTTCTTGCTCTATGCCGAGAAACATAGAGAGAAAAGAGGCCCAGCCAGGCTTGGCCCGTTACCAGGTTGGCAAGCATCGCCTTGTTCCCCTCTAGGGTAACCAAAAGGATTCTGCCGACTTTTTTGGGGTGTTGGGGAAGGGTACGTGCAGTCTGAAACACAGTTGGTCGCTTGTGCACGTGACATAACTGCCCGCTCCTGTGTCAGCAGTACACGTACACGGCTCTGCGCATGGCATGATTTGAAGTGGACCCCTAGTGTCGCTTCTTCGACATGACGTCGAAGTGAGCGACAGACAAGGAACGTCTCGGTTACATATGTAACCTCCGTTTCCTGATGGAGGGAACGAGACGTCGTGTCCTCCCGGCCACGTTGCTGAGCCAAGCCACTGCAGTGGCAGGAACATTTCAGGCTCCTCAGAAAAATCCTGAATGGACTCGACGTATTTCCCCGCTTTTATACCCGTATGTCCGGGGCGGGTTATGCAAATACCGTCTGCCAACTTCTCATTGGCCTTTTTTCATAGACCAGAGGCATATTCGGCACTCAAGAGAGACCCCTAGTGTCACTTCTTCGACACGACATCTCGTTCCCTCCATCAGGGAACGGAAGTTACATACGTAACCGAGACGATACATTTTTACATCCTTTTTTGCATGAAATTCTTCTCCCAGCCCAGAAGGGGGCGATATGCATGAAGAATGTGAATCTCCAAAAAACACAATTTTAAGAATGCAAAAGTGATCTGTTTCTCTTGTGATCATATCACTTCTGGAGATTGATTTAACCACTGGAGTCTTACGGTTTACTTTTATGCTGATGTATGTTATTTTTGGAGCTTCAAATCTTTGGCACCCATTCACTTGAATTGTATGGACCTGCAGACCTGAGATATACTTCTAAAATCATCATCATTTGAGTTCAGCAGATGAAAGAAAGTCATACAACTCTGGGATGGCACAAAGGGGAGTAAATGATGAGGGATTTTTCATTTTTGGGTGAACTATTCCTTTAACAGCTATGAAACATGGCAATTAAAGCATCCAGTGTAGATGCACTTTGACAGGAGATACATATTCTGTCAGTGGTGGATCCTGCAACTCTGCAGATGATTCTAGGTTGAGGGTCACAAACAAAACAGTGAACTGTCGCACACACAACATGTTAAAGAGCAGCATGATACAGTAATTTCACAAACATACACAGCTGCAGCTTTTGGTTTAAGACTTGTTATGCATACTGCAGCATGAAAACAGAACCCCAGTGATGAAAATGATGGTCACGGGCACATTTGGTGCTCACTACTTACTGAATTCAGTATGATTGTCCACTGCTGTAATTAAACCTCTTCTTTCACATCTAATAGCGTTTACAACAGCAAGAACAGTTATCTATTGAAAAACATAATATGTCAACATTTTTAAAAAGCTTACTTTTCTTCAGCCAAAATAACATTTTCAATTCCTTATGTTTGAGGGTTAAAACAAAAGCTTAATGGAAGGAGTACAGACAGCAAATTAGTGTGCTTGCTGCAGCCACTTAAAGCCTGCCCAAAAAAATCTGTGAAGAAATGAATCATAACATGGCAGAGATGATTATAAACCTGTTTTGATTGATGCACTCCACAGGGGTTTACACTACAGCAATAAAACCATACTTGAGACGACATGCTGATAAACTACATCCGATCTCAGTGTGACACCTGTGCACATTTGTTCTTGTCTGAGTGTGAGTTGTATGCTGCCTCATCTGGTTCAGTGCCCAATCAAATCCTATCATCAGAGCGTGTGATCAACCACAGAAAACACTGTCATTTCCTTTATTAATCCAAATGCATGTATGTTCATCTGTGTGTGTTTGGAAGACTGAGGGGGAGCCTTGACAAAGCGGCAAGCCCCAAGACAAAAGATGTGGGCAAATCTGCCCTGCTGACATGGAAGAATTCATTTAAATTACAAATGTCCTCCATCGCTTGGCAAAGTCGAAACGCAACAGCCACCAAACAAATGGAGCATTGAGGAAAGGAAGCAGGGTTCAGTAACATAGAGAGAACAAGACAAGAACAACAACCTGCTGCTTTGATTTGCGCTAATGACGACATGAGATAATTTCCTTTGTGACAGAGGATTTTCCCTCACAACGGTTTGCTGCATAATGCAATGAAAATCCAAAGTGTGTCTTTCATCCTCCCAAGACACACCTTTGTCTTTATATCAATACACTGAGTGAACCTCTTGAAAATATGCACAGGTTATATTGCACCACAAAATAAAGACATAAATAAAAAGGCAGCAAAAAGGATAAAAAAGAAAAAAGTATATTTAAAAATATGTTTACATATATAATTTTTTGTAAATAAAAAAAAAAAATTGTCAACCATTTTAATACAATTATTATATAAATACATTTTAAATATATATTTAAAATACATAAATATTATATTTTAATGAAAAAAAAATTCTCGTAAAGAAGATGCTAACTATTTTGAATAAAGCAGATGCAAATATTTTTTAGAATGATTAAGATGTTTTTACTGTAAATTTTTTATTAGTTAAGCACATTTAATTTCGCTTATAATCGGTCCAGAATTTTTTTTTGTTTTATTTATGTATATCATTTAGGGGGTGCAAATTGACCAGGACGTGCTCTTGACTCTGTGAGATTCATCCCACAATACTATTTATCATTAACAGTCTTTAGTCTTTGTAAACCTTCCTTTTTATTGTTTTGTATATTTTTTTCCAGCGGGGTTCTTGTGTCAAAAATTGTCTTGTGTTTTCATTTGCTCTCCACTACTTGCAATGTACTGTGGCCTCTCTCTCTCTCTCTCTCTCTCTCTCTCTCTCTCTCTCTCTCCCTCCTCCTTTGTTGCTTATTCCTTTGTGTATGCTTGTCTCAGCCCTGCTTTTCTGCAGCAAACACAATATTGTGGCCCCACCATCACTCATTGCCAGGCAGTGTGAGTGAGTGTGTGTGTGTGTGTGTGTGTGTGTGTGTGGGCATGTTTATGTGGTTTACAAGGACAATGTTTTAGGTTACAAACTGGTAATTACAAGGGTATTATGCTATAAATGTGGTTTATAAGGACATTTCTAGTGTCCCCTTAATTTTAATCACGTAAAAAACATTAAATTATGTTTTATTGAAAATGTAAAAATGCAGAAAGCTTTTTGTGAGGGTTAAGTTTAGGGGTTGTGTTAGGTTGTTTAGGGGTTGTATGTCTATGGAAAGTCCTCCTAATGACAGGTAGACCAATATGTTTGTGTTGAAAATGTAAAAATGCAGAATGTTTTTTTGTGAGGGTTAGGTTATGGGTAGGGGATAGAATCTATAGTTTTTATAGTATAAAAATAATTATGTCTATGGAGAGTCCTCATAAGGAGAGCTGCACCAACGTGTGTGTGTGTGTGTGTGTGTGTGTGTGTGTGTGTGTGTGTGCGCGCGCGCCAGTGTTTGTTTTTGGGGTAGAGCTGGTCTCTGGTGAATGCAGGGATGGTGGTGGGGATGGGACGATTTTCCTACATCATACAAGCCAGACACACCCACATGTATAGTCCACAATCAACAGTCATCTAATTTATGAAATCCCTATCAAACGCAGCATTGGTCAATATTGCTCCTGTTCATTATTCCAAACAAAGCTGATAGGGCTGCTCGATGCTGAGAAGTACATATTTAATATATATATATATATATATTAGCCATTCTACCCAACAATCATCTCCTCACCAGCGCTCCAGACCGTCTTTTAATATCTCACATTAGAGCTCTAATTAGCAGCAAATGTTCCGGCATCATAGCAGAGGGGGTAAATGGACTGGGCTTTAACAAAGCCTTAGACTCAAACTCTATCTTGACTCATTATTATTCAAAATACCTAAGATACACATGATCATTCAACAACACTATTACTAGATGCCTTTATTAGTGGATACTAGGTGTCAACCGATATGTTTTTTTTGTTTTTTTTTCAAGGCCGATACGATATCGATAATTAGTAATCAAGGAGACCGATAACCAATATTTGGGGATGATATACATTTACAGTAAAAATGAAAAGTTTAGTGTCAAAATTTACACAATCTCCAACACAAAGAGTCCTTTAAATGCCTATGAACATGTGTTTAATAAATATCATCTATATCTAATCAAATTACATCAATATTATCTTTTGAAAAATACTGGAAAACAATTTCAACATACTTTTTTCAAAAAATAAAGTGAAGGGAGCTCCAAGCAGTTTACAAATACTGTTTGTTACAGTTAAGTACTGTATAAATGGGCTGACTATCAAATAACGGAAATGCATTTCATCACAAGCAGAGAACTCGCAATTAAAACATTTTTGTTGTCTTTTTTGCCATCCATGCCAGAGATGATGTTATCTCTGACTCTGATTAATTTTCACAACATCTAAACAAAAATATCGTTGTTTATTATCAATAGGCTCAAAACATGTTTTAAAAAAAAAATAAAAAATTGTTTATAGTCTAAAGGTGCTCTGGAACCACGATAAATTGTCCTGTGCTTAGCTGAACTGTTGGAGTCTTATCAGACACATGAAGATTGTTTCACTTTGATTCATTCTTGTATTCTGCAGTGTATTTTAATGAAAGATGCCAGTATATATCTATATTGCTGCTCAAAAGTATTTCTGCTGTGGTCTACTGTTGTTAAAATAACCACGTCTGCAGCTCTAATATACAGCGCCTCTTGTCGCTGGCCGGGGAGAGAGGCAACGTGTGCGGAGCGCGAAAGGGCAAAAATGAAGAGTGTTTGGTGCTACAGAATATTATTCAAGGATACAGCGCTGAAAGATCAGTGCTATCTACGCCCCAGAACACGTGTGGTGTACACAGCTTCATTGTTTTTTTGCGCTGCTCGGGGTCCGGACCTGGACTTCGGTCCGCTAATTGCTGACCACTGACAAAGTATTGTGATGTTTATTGCAACTTCAGTATCTGCATTCTCACATTTGAATACAGCGTGTCCCCTCATGCATCTTTCTCTCCTCTTTTCCACCTCTCCCTCATGAATATGGAGTACAGTGTTGATTAGCCATTTACTTGTGACATACGAATCCGATAATACTGTGGGTGGGACATTGAGCCAGACTTTAAAGAGAGGCGGTGAGCATCTGAGCTAACGATGCACATTTTAAAATGTATTTATTTAATCAGCAATCAGATCAGACAAAATAACGATTCCGATTATCTGCTAGGCCAATAATCGACTGACCCTTAGTGGACACAGGATTTACATGTACAGATTTACAGATCTTCACAAATGCCTCTTTCACAGATCCTCTCGCTGTCATAATCACATTTCTTTAGCTAATCTCTCTCATGCTTTGATGAAAATCATTATGCTGTGTGGGAGGTATTCGCACAATGACTAAGCTGCCCTGTTATAATACAAAGTTGCTTGATTTGTGTGAAAGAGAGAAAGTGAGGCTGACATGGATTTTTGTTGAAGCCTCTGAATTATAAAAAGCAACGGTGTGATACATCAGCATATGAAGGCAAAAAATAACAGCAACATATAACATTAACAAGTCTTTAAATGTGCTCAAACACACTGTGCAAACATTGCTAAATCATAGTGATGCACCAATGTATCAGCTAATCATCAGTATAATTACATTCTGAATTTATGCAATTCTGTTTAAAAACAGCCAATGATCTGGGACGATTTTTTCCTGTCAATCAAAAGAGGGCTGAGAAAAAGTGACTGCTAATCAGCCTTTGCAGTATATCATATCATGGGCTTTTGCAATACAGAGTGCAATGATTCAAGGATGTTCTGGATGGTTGCTAGACTGTAGTGAAAATTCTAAAACTAAATCGTTTTCAAGCAATAGCACACCTCTTTTCAACATGCTGCACAATTTGAGTTAACATTCATGTCCAAACAGTGTGGGAAGAGTTCACACCTAGGTTTAGGGGTTTGTTCAAATCCCTAACCAGGATTTTTTTATGGATTTCTGCAGTACAATACACATAATTTATTTTTACAACATTGTAAAATATTGATGAAATTCAATCTGTGAAAGAATATGTTGATTTCATGTTAAACTATTCAAAATAACTTACTATGGAGTAAAATAGTAGTGTTGAGAGCTAGTGAGCCCCTCGTTTTTATTTAAATTCTATCAGCCCCTCTTTGATGTTTTGTGTATCACCAACAGCTCAGAGCTATTTGACATACAGCTATAGAGCAGGATATGTGGGGAGTGGAGTTTTTCCTGTTGCTGAATGTCTCTCACAAAGTAGATAATCGGGCTCCATTGAGCCTGTGACCAAATTCATTCCAGTCTACAAAGGAAAAACTTTGAAAGTCCATGGGAAATATACATGTTTGCTTTTTGAAGTCCAGCCCACCCTTTTTAATCTGCAGGGATAACCGAGATTTACCTCCAATTGTGAGAGTGATTTCAATCCGCAGTTATGCAACCAAACTTACCAAATCCAAGTCCACTCACTTCCTCTCGTTGAATGTTTTCCAATCACCTAAGCGTATCCAGGGCTACCCCCTCCCCCAATTAGAATATAAATGAATTCCCTGCCCCACCGCTGTGGTTGTCACAATGTCACCCACCACCCTATACCCACTGACTTCTCCTTTGGTTTTAGGGCGACTGACATATGGGTAAACATGGTGCTGGTCTGAATTAGTTGGAGAGAGAACTCCTGATGGGATGATGTTCTAAAGGCCCATGTGTGCCGTTTTCTAGGTGAACAGAGGGATACGTGTTCAGCGCTGTTTCATTCTTTAGGGAGCTATGAAAGAGTGAGCTTCGGATAACCCTTTTAACATGACAGGGCCAAGGAAAAGGACATAGCCCAGCGGTGGGGTGAGGGTGGAGTCTGGTAGTTTGACGGGAACAAAAGACCTCTCTTCTTAGACTTCGGAATTGTGCGGAAAGTTTCATGGCTGAAAACAGATGAATGGGGCAAAATAAGTTTGCTTGGTGATCTCACATTTTTTTATTTGTTTAAATAAGCATAAAAACTTTAAACACATAGGCACACCAAAGTAAACCAAAGCACTTTTGATATTGGGGCTGGACCACATAGAAAAAAAACCAATATGTTGTTGTAGGCTTTTGACGATATACTGTATGGCCACTTTATTAGGTACACCTGTACATCTACATATTCATGCGATTTTCAAATCAGCCAATCTTGTGGCAGCAGTGTAATGTATAAAACCAAGCAGATATATGTCAGGAGCTTTAGTTAATGTTCATATCAACCATCACTATGGGGAAAAGAATTTGATCTCAATGATTTAGACCACAGCATGTTTGTAGGTGTCAGACGGGCTGGTTTGAGTATTTCTGTAACTGCTGATTTCCTGGGATTATCACATGAAAAACAAAAAACAACCAGTGAGCGGCAGTTCTGTGGACAAAAACGCCTTTTCGATGACAGAGGTCAACGGAGAATGGCCAGACTTGTTGGAGCTAACAGAAAGGCTATGGTAACTCGGATACCTCTGTAAAATTGTAATGAGCAGAATAGCATCACTGAATGCACATGTAGAACCTTGAGGCAGAAGGGCTACAACAGCAGAAGACCATCTTGGGTTCCACTTCTGTCAGCCAAGAACAGAAAACCGAGGCACTGTTGCAACACGTGTTTCTTTGGGTTACTGTCACCTCTCTGTCAGCTTGAACCAGTCTTGTCATCAACAAGGCGCTTTCGTCCACAGAGCTGCCACAGGTTGGTTGTTTATTGTTTTTCGCACCATTCTCTATACACTCTAGAGCAGGGTTTCCATTAGCTGGTAATTACCGGCTTTTGACCGTTAAAATGTCCTAATGTCCAACAAATAGAAACATAGTGGACACAATGTCCAGTAAACATATTAACACGATATGTCAGCAGCAGCCTCTTTAGTTGATACCACAAGAGCACAGCGTGAGGCCATGCCATTGATAACAGCGCTTCATTGCCACAGAAGTTTAAATTATAAACTATATGACATAACTAGGGGTGGGCGATATGACCAAAATCTTACATCACGATGTGAGTTAAAATGTATCACAATAATGATATACTGTATATCACAATATAGTCAAAAACTGGTTTCTATATTAAATAACCATAATGCATATTTTTTGGGGATAATCTAGTTAGTGAATTAAATTCTTCCTCTTACATAATTGTCTCTTTATTTGGAACTTGACAATAGACAAAATACCAAAAAAAAAAGAAAGAAAAAAACACTCAACTTGGTTTTAAATCTTAACCATAATGGTTAATTTTATATTATGCAACATTTCAGGCCGATATATTGTTGAACATTATTATTATTTTCATTATTATAAACATTCCCCAAGAATTTAAAGATCTTCCCAAAGCAATGCAACAAAGAAAAGAATAGGCTATAAGAACTATAAGAGAACTTATATAGGCTATAAGAAAAATTAATAAAATAAATAATAATGTGGAGCGCATTTTTTTGCTCCCTTAATATTCTTTTTCATGCTTCATTTTGAGGAGATAAAACAGAGTGAACCCACGCCAGATGTCGCACCTGTTTTAATAACAAGCTCTTCTTAATTTTCTTGACTTGTCCTGTTCTGTGGAGATTTATTTCTCTTCAGGGTTCTCCCTGGGTCAGAAATGATTGAGTATCAGGGGGACCTGGGTAACTCAGTGTATTTTTTATAGAAAAGAAACTATACAGAACAAACATTTACTTTGTTTATTTTGTGTCGTTTTATATTACATTAATATGCATAGTCCATCACGTTACAGCACAAAATAAACACAGAAATTAGATTTTTTCCAATTTGTCCGCCAAACTTTAGCATTCCCGGACAAGTTCACCAGCACCAAACTTTCTTAGCGTAAACTGCTCTAGTTGCGTGTAAACTGTTGCATGTAAAAATCCCAGGAGATCAGCAGTTACAGAGATAATCAAACTAGCCCGTCTGGCACACACAGTCATGACACAATCTAAATCACTGTGATAAAAAGTTTTCCCCATTCTGATTGTTGATGTGAACAATAACCGAAGCTCCTGACACATATCAGCCTGATTTTATAAATTACAATGCTGCCATATGATTGATGAGATAATAGCATGAATAATTAGGTCTACAGGTGCACCTAATAAAGTGGCTGGTGAGTGTATATATATATATGTATTTCTTCAGAAATGGCTTTTTTTTTTCTCCAGAGGAGCAATGATTTTAACCAAACAATCATTGTAGCCAAATTGATACAATATGTTTGATGCAAGAAATAAAACACAGTAAAAAAGGAATGTTTACTCAGTTTACTTTGTTATCAAACAAATAAAAAGCATCTGATCACTAAAAAGCAAAAAATATAATAACACACACATCAAATGTAATCCAAAGCACATGATCACACACAAACATTGCACACACAATTTAAAACCTTATCACACCCACAAACCCCCACACCTTTGAACTTTTGGCAGTGAGTGTAAGAGTGTTTGATGCTGTAGAACAGAATAGATCTGGCCGAATTGGACTGAGTATCTATCAAAGGTGTCCAGCATTGGGAGGGAATCTCTCTGATCAATGGCTGCCCATGGCTGGTGAGCCATCTTTAATATTTCAACTGTCTGGCCCTCGCAGCTCTGTTGAGGCAATTTAGCAGATTCTAGACCCTGCAACAATCCAATAATCTGATTAAACAGATGTTTTAAAACTTTTATCTAAAAGAAAGTCATTTGATTTTAACTCCCACCTACACACTGACTTTTACACCTCAACCATTCCACTAATGCTATGAGAAATCAGCTGAGATGAATGAGTATTTAACAATAATATGCTTAATTGGTCATTCACTTGTAAAAAATTTACTTGTCCGGAGACAGAGAAAAAAAAATATAGAAAGATAGAAAAGCCTCTATTGTCATCATTAACACTTAATAGGGATTAAGAACACAGTGCTGAAAGATGATAAATCATTAGTCACCCCTAAAGGCTGTATGAATTTATCTCTTCTGAGGAAAACAAAATGAGATTTTTGGCAGAATGTTAGTCACAGTCACCATTCACTGTCACTGCATCTTTTTTTCTTCCATAAAATAAAAGTGAATTGAGACTGAAACTAACATTCTCCCTAACATCTCCTCTTGAGTTCCACAGAATAGAAATCCAGACAGGTTTAGAACAACATGAAGGTGAGTAATTATGACAGAATTTCTGGTAACACTTTAAAATAAGGTTCCATTCATTAACATTAGATAATGCATTAGTTATCATGAACTAACAATGAACACAATTTTACAGCATTTATCAATCTTAGTCTCTTAATTACATTGTTGGTCCATTTATCATATAAAGGAATATTCCGAGTTCAGTGCAAGTTAAGCTCAATCGACAGCATTTGTGTCATAATGTTGAATATCACATAAATTCATTTCGTAAATGCCAAAATCTGTATTACAGTGAGACATTTACAATGGAAGAGAATGAAGCCAATCTGTATATATTAAAATACTCAATGTTTCAAAAGTATTACCATAAAAATTAAACCATGTGTGTTCACATGATTATAGAGTGATAAAATATATCACAATATTACCTTGATGTTGATGTTGTGAATATCAGTGATAATAAAAATCTTCAAAAGAGGATAATTACAAGAACATTGTAAGGTGAGAGACAGGTAACATCACAGTAACAATATGACCTCATAAAACCAACCAAACAAAGATCACATGCTAATCACTGTTTGGCAGCATCACATGTTGAAGTGTTAACATTCAACACAGAAGAATCTTCTTGCATTGTTCTGTTCCCCCATGGAATTCCTAAAGAATATGTTGGTTTCATTAGTATTCCTTTGAGCTAATGCTGTTTCCCCTCAGTGGGCCCCGAGTGCAAGGTTAACAAAAAAGAAGGAAAGCACTCAAAAGAGGGAAAACAAAACCCTGTCACTTGTGATATGAATGTGCACCACTCCTAACTTCATAAAATCAGTGCTTAACATAGCAGTGCTAGGGTTTTTTGTCTTTAAACCTTTTAGATCTTGTGAGGAACAGTTACAAAGCTACTTCCTTTTAGATTTTATCACAGTGAATTGAACATTGTGCACAAAGAAATGCCTAAATCTCTCAGAAATACTCTGAGCAGCTAGTGTTGTCCCACTGAGCTCTAACAACAGGCACCAGAGAAAGAAATTAGAGGAGCAGTGAAGCTCTACGGAGAAAAGAGAAATTAAAAGGCAGGAGAGGGTGAGAATTAGACAGCAGAGATGAGCAGACCCCATCCTAAACAATGCTGTCAGTCTGGGCCCAGGTCCCAGACTCGAGATGGGAACACAGCGTGTCTGTGTTTGGCTCTGACATCCGGTGAATAAGAACGAGTATTCTGGAGCAAGATGTTAACAGAACATTTGCTAACAGTTCGCCCATGTCTTTGACGTATCTTTGACAAAGTTTTCTTTTTCTTCGCTGATGGATAATACATCCCATTAAAAAAAACACTGATTTGATGAAAGCAGGGTAGGAAGATGTAGAATGTCACACTGCTGGCTTCAGTGTGCTGAAGGAATACTTTGCATTCACTCTCTAGTTACCTCAGTGGAGTTAAAGGCTCACTATAACATCTCTGGGCTCACAAATAAAATTATATAGAGAATTTTACAAAACAGTTGGATAATCTATACTTTGTGTGTGAATATGTCTCAATAGCTCTATTTACAGACCTATTCATCATTTTCAGTGAGTGTGTTAACCGATTAAACAAATCAATTTTAATCAACATTGCCGATTATAATGGTCTCAAAAGTTAGTTGTTGCAAAAGCGCATTCACATTTATTTTGAATAGAACAGATGGCTCATCATTTATTTGTACATTTAACTGCAGATGTAAAAGTGCCTTTGTGTATTGTATTGTGAGCTTACAAAATTGTGTATAATATATCTGTGAATGTTAATGTGTGTAGTTGTGAAATACAGTGTACATTCGTAGTATGATACTGTTAACTCAATTAATGCAAAAATTCTCCCTTCCCCTCTCCTCTTCTCTAACTCTGCTGCTTACCACACCCACTTTTGTGAGTGTTTTTCAAAACTGTGTTGAGAACGGAACTGTGCTGAAACAGAGGGTGACCTGTCATGACCCTTTTAAGTCCTGTTAACATCCCATCCGACCTAAAGAGAAAATGTAATCACTATTAAATTAAGTGGTACCAACATCAGGTATGATCCACACTTTAAAGAGGCCAAATTATGCCAAATCCAGTTTAAAAAAATTTTGGCACATAAATGTGACCCCAGTGTGTGTAGACAACCACAAAATATGGTAAAAAGACCATCCTCTCGCTTCTTTCCTTTCCCCATCAATAAAAAACAGTGTCTCCGAATAAGCCATTCAGGTTTGCAGCCCCTTAGAACGTCAAAAGGGGAAAGGTACCGGCCACAGTTGGCAAAGAGATCCTCCCGCGTAGCTTAGATCCACCCTCATTAAAACCTGAGCAAGCAGCGCACAGTCCGCAATAATTACTTCCTCGCTAGAGCTGCTTGTGCTAACTCAAACTGCTTCATCAACGATGGTAAACACAAGGCAGGATTTGCTTCAAAGCTACAGATCAAGGATGGATCGATACCAACTCTGCATGACCCAACTTCAGATTTGCAAGTCTGAAATAAGTTTCGCACTTTAGACTTTTTTTAATATTTAAAACTTGGTTTTCTGAATTTGCAAAAAAGTTTGTTGTGAAAACATTGTGCTTTATGTAGCAACTAGTCCCTAACTACTTTATTATTAGTTTTTTTATTGTTATTATTATTATTAGTCCCTAACAACCCGATCTGTGAGGTATTTTGAGCTAAAACTTGACAGACACATTCCGGGGACACCTATGACTTACTATATATTACATTGTGTAAAAAGGGGCACAATATGTCCCCTTTAATTAATTCCCTCAATTATATGCATTATATATATATATATATACACACACACACACACACACACACACACACACACACTGATTCTAATTCAACAAATTTTGCATCAAGAGTTACAAGAAATTGTAACACCAATATCCAGATAATAGACACTAATAATTATGTAGATCCCAATTCCATTGGAATGAGTACAATAAATCTTTATTTTGTTGGTTCTTGAATCTTCTGTAATCTTGAAGTTTTTGTATTATTTCCTGTTCTCGGATTGTTTTCAGATGTTTCTTGTTAGCTAGTTCTTGTGTGTTTACTTTTTAAGCCCACATGTATTCCCTGTCCTTTGTCTACCATTATTTGGTGTAAAGTTATACTTTTGGTGAGTCCTTGAGTTTCTTGATTATGTTGTATTGATTTAATAAAGCTCTACAATTGGGTCCCTATGCTCCTTTCACCAAGTGTTGTATGTTATAGAATGCTAGACAAAGAACAGGGGAACATGAGGGCTACAAATACACAGGGCACTAATTAACTAACAAGAGACATCTGGAAACAATTAAGGTCGGAAGAGGAAACAAGACGAGAACTAGGGGTAAATTCCTCATTCCTGCGCCCTAATCACTTTGAAGGGCATAACCATTGCTGTGGGTACTCTGAATATATCATGGCATTACTGTATGAATGTACCCATCGCTAACAGTCTTGTTGAAGTGCCCTTTGCGGAAAAGATTAATTATCTCACTTTCATTTGGAATGATCCTTCAAGTAGAGTCCCGTTCCCTTAGTGCCTTTTAAGGGGCAAAAAAAATAAATTCGTAATTTACAAGGAAAAATGAATTAAGAAAAAATATTACAAATAAATATCCTAACAATAACCAATAGACAGGAAACAAAGCAACAAAATAACATTACAGTTACCTTAAGGAGAAACCTCTACCTGACCTGACCCTTAAAATGACTCCAATCGATGGGGTAACCACAATATTCTTGACTTGAATACAATGTAGATCTAAATCCATTTCCAGAAAACCAGAAATCCAGTAGGTTTTATATCCAATAAAGAGATAATAAAGAGTGAATGAGAGACATGAATCTGTCAAACAGACAGAGAGCCAGTGAGCGAGAGATGTTGAATAAAAGGAAATGATATTGAAAACTTGTGTTGCTAATTAAACGTTAAAATGATATGGAAGAGCAGTGAAATTCCACACTAAATCAGTTGTTGCAAATAATGAGGGATGTACATAAGTTACCTTGTACAGTAAGTGCTGTGATTACCTGTGGCGAGCTCTTTTGCTTGTGTGATATTGCTTAAATCAGTGTTTATCTGATCAAATAAATTACTAACTAAAATATTCATTGACTAGGGACCTCATTGACTAGCATAAAAGTATTTTTTATTTGGAAAGTTCCTTCTAAAAAGTAGCTAATACTCAAATGAATAAATGTTTTGAAATGTTTAAATATTTATAAAAATTTGGTCTGTTACTGTTTGAAACACGGTTTTATCATTGTGCACGTTATCATCAAACAAAATGTTATTTTCGTTGACTAAAATTATATGCCACTTCAGCCAGTGTAAAACTAATTAAAAAATTAATTAACATGACGAAACATTTACTACATTTGAAGGATATTTTGGTCAAAATTAAAAAAAAAAAACTTAACTTAAAAAAATTAACACTGGCTTAAACTCGGAATTAAATAAAAATGTACCACATTTATTTTAATAAAGAGCACCTATTGTGGTTTTTACACGTGCCTAATTTTGTTTTAAAGGTCTCACACAATAGATTTACATGCATCTAAGGTAAATAAAAACACTTTAATTTGTTCATAATTTAAACTGCAGCATAAAAAATTGTCTCAGTGTCAAAAACGACTCATTCAATGATCCATTCTAAAGGATTCATTCTAAACTCCTCCTTTCAGAGAGCCTACTCTGCTCTGCTGTGATTGGTCTACCGCTTACAGCGTGGGTCAATGCGGTTCGTAAGCAGCCAATGAAGATCAGAGGCAGATTTTTTGTTACCAAATAACAAAGGTTAGTAGAGGAAGTAAGTCTGGAATTACCAAAGACTCATTTCAGTTGTTCAGAATCGGTTCTTTCTTTTGTGAGTCAATAACTCCATTTGTTGTGCACTTTGATTTTTGAAACTTTGCCGAATTTAAAAATTCACAAACAGCTATGTAACACACTACATGAAAGGTAATAATTGAAAAAAAAACATAATAGGTGCCCTTTAATGCCTG
Source organism: Moxostoma hubbsi (assembly GCA_032164185.1). NCBI lineage: Eukaryota > Metazoa > Chordata > Actinopteri > Cypriniformes > Catostomidae > Moxostoma > Moxostoma hubbsi. The sequence continues at coordinate 27,555,213 of JAVLUX010000017.1, read as the reverse complement.
TTACTAGTCTTATTGTGAATGATTCATCCATGCATGCATATTTGCAATAATAAAAACACGATGTGTTGTGAAATACGTCACAACACATCGGTCACAATTTCCAATTCAAGCTTGATATAACATTAAAGCTATTAAGATTTGTTGCTCTTTTTCTCTGTGGAAATAGTGAGATGAAGCTAGTGCATGTTCTTGGTGACCTTAAAATGATCTACAATTTTAACAAGGTAAGTGCTTCGTGGGTCTCCACATAAGAAAAACTCTATTGTCCTTCTCTCCATCTCATGAACAGAGTTTCACAATAGCCTAATATCTTTTCAATTACACAAACCTCTGCTGTTCAAATGTGTGCTCTGTTCCTTGCACTTCTGTATGCTTATACCTCATGCTGCTAGCACTGCTGTGAAAGCTCATTGTGGCAACTGAATTGATAGTAATGAGGACTGCATTTCTCTGACTGTTCAGAAACAACAACAACAAAATATTTTGAACCACTTGACTAGCATACAATTGGCTACCCAAGAAAGAATATTAAAAGTCACTTAAGGTAACCATGCACTGCAGTTTAACATTAGTCAATTTTACACACTCAAGTGAACACTTTATATGAACAGTTTTGTCGCATTATTTTAGCAAATATTGAAAATAGAAAACATATTCACTAACCACCTGCAATGATATTTAACCTATGCTAAGTTCGCTGTTATTGTGTTCAGGGCATATCCCTCATTTCTAAGTAATCTAGGCTTAGTATATGGTGCAATTTTTCCACAAAACTCAAACTCATTAACATTGCGATATTACTGCACAACCACTGAGCACTCCAAACCGACCTGCAAGATCGGGAATTTTGCAGTGCAAATTGTGTCCAATTTGCGCTATTACCTGATTTGCATAATCTCTTTCTGTATTGGTCTCTCAAACAATGTAGACAGTATGTGCAATTCATTCTTAGTGAATTCTGAATTACAGTAATAACAGGTGGTGCACTTCAGTGGCAACTCTCTTCATTCCAAACTGCACATAGGCATACAGCGCTGCCTGAAGGACTGCAAGGGGTCTGGCACACTGATATTCCCGACAACATTCAATTTGGAACAAAGAGCAGACGGCTTTCCCTCCCTCCAGTCTTTCTAGCCCTTTATTTGGGGCTTAAACTTATGAATCTTAATTGTATTACTCTGATCCATATGGAGAGAGTGGAGAGGAGGAGTGGGAAAGCAGAATAGAAATGGAATTTTGATTAAATGAAAGAGTGTAATCCCAAAGCTCTCTGGAGATAATTTGCTTTAAGAGTGAACATTATGCCGGTCCGTGGCTAAGAGGATCACGCCTGTTACATAGAGGGTCAGTTATAGAGGGGAGAGAGGGAAAGGGTCAGTTATGAAGGAGAGGGGAAAGATGAGAGGAATGGAAGATGAAATGGCATGAGTGTAGAGATAAAGTTGTTACAGAAAGTGATGGCTGAAAGGGTGCTAAAGAATATGAGAATTAAAATGTGGAAAGAATTCGTAGAGGCTGAATGGAGAAGAAAGAATACAAGTAAACAGCTCTCCAATCAATTAAATATTTTACTTTGTAAATTAATAAACCATTCAAATCTGAATGTTGTGGCCCCTTTCTGCTCTAACTAGATTAAATGTGATTAAACTATAACATATTTCTATTACTTTAGATTGTATAACCTATAAACTGTAACATATTTCTATTACTTTAGATTGTATAACCAGTCTCGGCCATTGTTTAACAGCTGAACAAAGACTTGTGCATTTGAAAGTGAACAAAAAGGATTTCTGTGCTTAGAAAATCTAACCTCGACCCTTTAAGCCCATGAACCTTAATGTTTAGAGAGTGAAACTGGAAAGCTGGTTCCACAGAGCTGCTGGTGAATTTCTTCAGATAAGATACTTAAACTAAAGCAGTGCTTTACTTTTTCCTCCAATGGACCCCATAAAGGGTCAAGAGCAACTCTTGCGACCTACATATGATTTCAGAAACATGAAACATCGTCAATACAAGCTACAGGTATAATATTAGTTTATTATACACCATTTTAACATTAGTATGAACACAGTCAATGCAATTTAAACTGACAGTATAATCCTCCACCCACATTAATGGGACACCTTATGTTGTTGGGATTTAGAACAAACCAAAAAGATTAAAAATATAATTTAGGGGTTAGATATGGAAAACAAATAAGAAGGCAATCAAGAAAAAAAAAGAGAGCCATCAAGGAATAAGTCAGCACGTAGGATAAGTGTAAAGCATTCCTTAGACCAGCAATGGCTCAACTCTGAACTTGCTCACCCCATTGATACACAGTCACATTAGGTCCCTTTAGGGAAAGAGGTGACAACTATAGGCTTGAAAACTAAGATTAATGCTTCCCTGTGTCTAAATACCAAACCCACACTCCATAAAGTCCTCCCCTTCACTTAACTAACAGCCTTCTCTTCCTCGCTCTGTCTTTGGCATGGCATTCACTGTGCCTTTTGCATCATTACTCAGGCTACGGGTAATTCCACCAATGTGCTAAAGGCAATAACCCCATTCAGCACTCAGTGTGATTGGAAACGATGTCTCTCTTGAGTACACAAGTAAAGCCAACAGAAAAGTTTGTAGAATATATCTTATACTGTATATTGGTATATTCCAATAAATGTAAAATAATTATGCTGATTTATTACATTACCTATGAGCTTCCAGATGAACTCCAACTCCAGCAACTTTTCTTTCAATATCAACAAAGTACAGTATCATAACATAAGTTTAACCACATAAGAGTTGTTACATGTATGTATGATGATGATGCATTATTTTAACCCATTTTATTTAATGAAATGCTTTTTCATTCTCTTACACCACTACCTAAAACAGTACTAAAAAGTACCCACATTTTTTGAAAACGGTACAATGACAAAACCATTTTTTTAAGGCACTACCATGGTGGCAAAACTATTGTATTATTTAAAACATTCTATGACACTGAACAATTACCTTTTTCTATTAAGCATGGTACTTCAAAGTACCACAATAGTACCGTCTACATCATGGTACTGCCACAGAACATTCATGTAAGGGAAGAATGAACATATAAGAAAAGAGGGAGAAGAAAAATAAACGATAAAGAAGCAGCAATCCAGAAAAGACACAGTGATCATTTACTTGATATAAAATATCCATGACTGTGACCAATTTAATAGTCTGTTACTTTCCATTAATGATTAATGATCTACACCACATAGTAACTGCTAATATCAGCCTGAAAATTATGTGAAATGATACAACTAGAGCCGGTCCTTAATGTAATTTGCTTTCTCCTTTAAAAGGCAAAAATTATTAGAAGGCAAAAAGCAGTCTCATGTACTGTACAGAAGTGTTTGGAATCAATCTTTCTTGACTGCCATTTATTTTCATCTGTGCAAGACCAGCCAAGCAAACAACACTTCAGCCTATTCTGATACTCACGTTCCAAGTCTAGCTTGCCCTCTTCTGATATTTTGAGCTTTCTGAGCACAACACGGCAAGTAATATATCAAATTTTGCACTCTAAAACATCCACTAGAGAGTTTGCAAAGTACCCATGGACAAGTTTGTAATTTTGAAAGATATTAAAGACATTTTGGCCCTCTCTGATAGATAAGTGACTCTGGTTGGTTAGGCCCTTGAAGAGAGCCTTCTCTTGTGCCACAAGACGGATGGATGTTCTCATAGTTTATATGCAACAATCATGTGTCCCTTTAGGGAAAAAACAAGCAGTGACAGACTCTCCAATCTCCAAATAGCCCTGCTTTATGCTGTAGATTATTATCACTGAAACATATATACAATTATGCCGACTGTTAAGCTTGTTGTAACATTTCTCATGTTCTTGTCTAAAATTTAGGTGAAAGGCTCACAGCGAGTATCTGAACTCTAGTCTCAGTTTGTGTAGGCAGACAGAGAGTTATTTGGCTAACTGCACTTGGAGATTATTGTAGACCCAGATTGCAGAGGCCAGATGGGGGTGGCTGGGTTTAGGGATGGAGCTCTGTGTTGGGGAGTACTAGTGGATCTCCAATGGCCTAAGGGGGTGAAGAAGCAGCCTGCCTGTCGCCCAAGGATCCAATATTTCCACAGCCTACCCTATAAGCACTGGTTCATCACCCAAAAAACATCAAAGTCCTTTCTTTTCTGAATGCTATACAAGGAAAAGCTACTTGCCAACCCAATTGTCAATAAAACGTCAAGAACTTAAATGAGTCTGCAGAGCTGAACTGTTAGAAATTACTGTTAATTAAAAATTTGTTTCAGCACATCTTTATTTGGTGTTGATTTCAGCTCTTCAACTTTTAATCAGAGTAGCTTTGCTTTAACAATTACTGCTTAAAAACTGTGCAAAAAAAAAAAAAAAAAGTTATTTGAACTTTAGCTATTGTCAAAGGTAAATATGGACCAAAGAATATGAATTCACTCTGAAAGCATCACCCATATGAAAGAGACAACAGCCCAAGGGGTATGTGTTTGAAGATGGTATTCTTGAAAAGCTCTGAGGTGATTCTATTGTATAATTCATGCCAGGCCAGTTTTGGTCTTTGGAGTAAGCGTTTGATGATGTACACAGCTTGTTCAAAGTGGCATTAATATTTATTGATGGTTTGCCAATCTCTTCTCTCATTAGCAACCTCTCCCTCAGGCCACGATTGGTTCCTCCATGGACCGGTCCATATACTGTAGGCTAATACACACTTGCCAGGTATGAACAGAACGTGCTTTCAAAGAGAAGAGACTAAAAATTATAATGTAATCATTGAAGTGAATTGTTGATTTAAAAAAAAAAAATAGGAATAGTCCACCTCAAAATTAAATGTCTGTCATTATTTACTTCAAACTCCAATGACTCTCTTTCTTTACTTTAAAATAAAAAGGTGCTGTCCATGAATCAGTTCATCCATTTAAAAAAATCAGTCTAAATGGTTTGTTCAATATTATGTTATACAGAAGAAAGAAAGTCTTACAGGTTTGGAATAACCTGAGGCTGAGGAAATGATCTTTCATTAGTGGGAGATCTATTTCTTAACAACGGCCATTACTTTATTCACTTTTATTAATGTGTAAAGAAATACAATGGAAATCTGAAATATAAATGAACATTGACACAACTGCAAGAAAGTGCAGTGTGAAAAGCAAATTTAATATGGGTCAGTGCCTGTCAAGCACTTTTAAACATGCAGATTATCCAAAACATGTTGCTCTTGTGTGCTAATGGCAGTTTAGCAGTAACTCTTTAATGCATAAATATGTAGAAAACATCATTTTGCAACAAATAAATGTCTGATTGTGATTATGAGCTGTAACTCCATGAGCCTCATTATCATGTTCCGGGTATGAGGAGAGCAGTGAAGAGGCATCTGGGTGAAAAAAATCAGCAGGGTGGCAGAAAACAGCGGGACACTGCTCTCTCACCACTGCCCTCTAAATGCATGATACTGATTCACTGTGGCAGCAAGGCAAGGACAAATGGCAGGCAAGAAAAAAACCCAGATGCAATGGCTGAACCCAGACCTGAAGTACTGAAACGTCAAATGTGAAATATAGGTAAACATTTGTAAACAGTTATAGGTACACATAAACAAAAACTTCTCCAAACAGACCATGAAATATAAAGGGTACACTGCACAGATGAGAACAGCCTAAACAAGTGGTCAACAGGTATAACTAATAATGCTGATGTATTTCTGTGTAATAGGCTATAAGAATTGAATTAAAGCAATTAAGATCAAAACATATACACAGAAATTTTACGAATACTTTACAAACGTTTCTGTTAGTCATCACAGTTAATTAATGCTGATAACCTCTAAATGGCAAAATATTTTCTGATTTGGCAGCATAGCTGATGTATTAATCTATCACTAGTCTAAACAGACGCTATCACCCTGTTGTCTGTAACTACACAAAAAACATGAACAACTATTGCTTGACTAAAGGCAAGTGTTGACTAGGGCTGCAACAAACAATTATTTTGATAATCGACTAATCTAACGATTATTCGGGCGATTATTGCAACAAATAATCATTAGCTCTTAAGCAATTATTCAGCTTTTGAGTTAAAAGGTTGTATTAAACATGCTTACTAACAATAGAGGATAACTAATCTTTTAAAAATACCTCTAAATGACATTCACTGAATTAAAGGGAAAAAAATACTTTTCATCGAGTTTAATTCAGTAAAAATTCACGGCAAAAAATCCTACTGTTTGTTATCAAGTGTTTTTGTCTTGTTTTCCATTTGAAAATATCTAAAAATCCTTAAAAAATACTCTAGAAGCAACATACGTATAAGATGTTATGAATTGCTTTAAGAGAATGCATCTTATCAAAAGTGTATTTTTTCACTTGTTCATACTTCTGCCAGTGTAGTAAAGACAAAATATACTTGTATTCAAGATATATTATCTGAAAGCAAGTCTAAATATCTTATATGCTGCTTCTCAGGTGAATGCATCTTTTTGTAAGGATTTTTATATATTTACAATTATTAGAATTTTTTATATTATATTCAACACATTTTTTTCTGCAGTATAGCTCCCAAAGTAAATGTACATTGTTTTAAAAAGGATTTAGATATTTATATTGAAAAACAAGCCAAAAACAAAAAAAAAATCAAATACAAATTTTGTTGCTGTGTATAATGATGTGAAGACTACCCTCACCTTTTTGTTCACCTTGATCCATCTTTAACTCACACAAACACAAAAAAACACTCTTCTTAATAAAGCTGCTTAACGCTGATTTTCTTTATGATAAGACACACACCTCGACAAATATATTATGATTCAATATGTTGCAAGCAATCATGTTATAATCCAACTGCAGCAAGTGCGCGTGAGGGATGAGCATCCCTGCGCCAGCGTGTGCATCAGCCGGGTGCAGTCCCAATCTCTCCCCCTTAGATTGGGTTTCTTAACGTGACTCATAGAAGCACCGCTGACCGCACAGAGAAATGCCAGTTTCGGAGTTTGTACTTATTTACATGACCTGCTTCCTTATTATTTGAAGTTTAATAAAGGATGTAGTGTTGTCAAAAATACCAGTACCCCGGTACCAAGTCGGTACTCCAACAAAAAATTATTTACGATACCAGAATTTCTGAAGGTACCGGGGTACCGAGAACCGGGTCTACCCATGCAGAGTCGGGAACTTTCGAACGCTCACAACAAGCAAAAGATTGCGATAAGCAAAGTAGCTGCTGCTGCGGAGTCTCAACTGAATCTTGTCGAAATGAAAAGTGGAAAAAGCCAGGTTTGGAAATTCTTTGTATTTGAGGCTGATGAAAAGGGAAACATCATAGATCTGCAAAAACCTATTTGTAAATGCTGCTTTCACAATTTTCTGACGAAAGGAGGAAACACATAAAACTTAATAAAGCACATGAAAGACAGACACCCAGATTTATTCAAGCATATAAAGCAGGTGAGTTTAAAAGCATATTATCATTTGCATTAGGGCTGAAATGTTTAGTCGACATTATCGACATTGTCGAAAATACAAAATTGATGAGAAAAATGTTTGTTGTTGAATAGTCGTTTGATCTCATTTAACGTAACATGAAATCACATTAAACTGTAATGATGAAGCAAAAGAGCAGCACTGCAGCTCGCATCTGACGGAGGAGAGGCTGAATTACACAGATCAGTCCAGATGGACTCTAAACTTTCACAGTTTATTTTATGTAGATCCCAAAGTATTAGGGAACGATGAAAAAAAAAAGTACATTCAGAAGCATGTATCGCATGTGCCTCTTCTATGAGTTGCGCGAATGTCCTGATCTAAGGGGGAGAGATTGAAACTGCACCTGGCTGAGAGAGACTCAGCCTCGGGGACACTCATCCCTCAAGCGCGGACGCTTAATGCAGCTAGATTAGAACGAGATTGCTCGCGACTTATTTAATCATAATATATGTGTCACTGTACATTTCTTATCGTGAAGAAAAATGGCAATATGCAGCTTTATTAATACGAGAGCACTTTGCACATTAGTTTGGAAATTGTTTTTTTATTCATTCTATTGTATGCTTGTTTATTTAGTGTTTTTTTAGTACTTGGTGAAAACTTAAATTAAAAGTTGCAAAAGTTGAAGCAAATCTTATATAAGTGTTCAAAAATATTTTAAGCATACATTGTTCAGTTTTGTTATAATTAAAAAATTATATATTTAAATTAAAGTGTTGCTCAATGGCATATTTTTGTTCTTAGTTCTGCTGCTAATGTTTTGTAGACTTTGTTAATAAAAGTGTTGTTCAGTAACCTGTTTTGTGTTTTGCTTTGGTACCGAAAATGGTATCGAGTACCGTGAAATTTCACTGGTATCGGTATCGGTACCGACTACTGAAATTTTGGTACCGTGACAACACTAAAAGGATGCATTAAAGATATAACGCTGGTGTGTTTGCTTTTTAATGCTCTGACATGCAAGTTTTGCTTGAGCGGAACAGCAGCTCCGGCTCTGCTTTAATTCACAACAAGAGTGCTTCTGTATGCACTTATTGTATTTCCTCATACTCTGCAATCTACACCACCTGAAGCTGTTTGGAGTGCATCTGCATTTTGCTGGGTTTTCTCCTCAGTCAGGCATGAGCTGCATTGCTCCTCTCATGCGTCATCATCAGAGTTTAATGTGATCTCATTTTGCATTACTTGACAAAAGACTGTTCGACAACTAAATTTTTTGTCAACGAATTCTTATTTTCGATGTTATTGATAACTCAATCATTTCAGCCCTATTGTTGGCTTTTTTTTTCTTTTCTTTTTTTTAGAGGGCACACAAATCTGTGCTTCCAATCACATATCAGCAGGACTTCTCAAAAGAGACAGCTGGGTCTTTGAAGTCAAACATGGCTTTTGGCAGAGCCCAGTGATTATATTATATGATGATTCACTTTTTTACATTTCTTTATCATTTGCTGTGAAGATTTTTAAGGGTATAAAATAATTTATTTCCATAAATAAATCAAGCTTTTAACTCCACACAGTAATATATATTTATTACTGTGTGGAGTTAAAAGCATGATGAAATGGTGTCTTAATCAGATGAGGTTTTTAAGGTGATATAAGATAAAGGATTTAATGAGTAAAATGTATGTTCCTAACTTAAAACTTTACGCTAAACCTAACACATAGTGATCTAACAGACATCCTTGCCTTAAAACAACACTGTATGAAGTGAACTCCCACCTAAACTATTTACATTGGAATAAATGTAATAAATTGGTGTGTAAATGTAGGTGTGTCTGTAATACAAGAGTTAAATTTAGCATTTTAGAAAATGTTTATAAATCATAACATAGCACTGTGAGAGTAATAGTGCAAACAAATTATAATTATAGTCATAATCAGCCATAGTACTCTTGATTTGTGTGAAAGTGATTAAAACGCACAGATGTTAAAGTGCCTCTAGTAGGCCTGTCACAATAATTACGCTATCGACATATCGTACAATATATGGACATGACCTCGAAAATGTTGCTGACCTCCATATTGCCCATTGTGTTTACATGTGTGTTTGTTTACATAAGAATGAATGTCACCAACATTTTACTCAGTCGCGCAGCATCTGTGCTCTTGTCCGCTCTGTGTTGGAGGCGGGGCTCAGGCAGTTATACACACACACACACATACACACACACACACACAACACACACAACACACACGCACACAGGACAGCAACAGGTGAAGATTACGTGTTACTCGAGGCTATTGAGAGTTTTAATAGGTGTTTTTTCTGATGACTGCATAAATCCAACCAGAAAGTTTGGAAGAATAATTCCAAATGGACTTGGTTCCAAAGCTCCGGTGTGGGAACATTTTGGCTTTAAGCCGAATGAGAGAGGAGAGGACATTAACATGAACGAGCCGGTATACCGACTTTGTTTAAAAAAGTGGCAATACAACAAGTTCTTGATATTAACGCTTGTCTGGGACAAGTGAATTTTACTTGCCCGACCAGACAAGTTGCCTGACTGAAACCTTAATAAAGATATTTAAAAAAAATTTGTTTATTTGTGATTTAGCGTATGCCTGTATCACTTATTTAAAAGAATAATAATAATATTCTGCTGTTGAAAATAATCTACAGTGTCTGAGTTTTGTCTTTGTATTAATTCCAGAATCTGCACGAATAAAGGAAATCCACTTTTGTGTAATGCTACCTGCTGCAGGATGAAGAGAAACGTTTAAACACCAGTTACATCTCTCATCTTCATCTCTCTGGAGCTCTTTCTGACCTATATAGGTATTCTCTGCCATGTGAATCTGTCAATTTTAATATGTAATAATATACTAACATAAAAATAAAATGGTAATATAAACACTTAATATATTAACAATATACATAAATTTAAAATATATTATCTGTCTTTAAAATACATGGGTCAGTAAAAAATAAAGTTCTCCATATTAAAAATGGAAAATCTAAATATTCTAAAAAATTTAATAAAAAATAAACTGTAATACTACACTATATTTATGTTTGTTTCATTTTGTTTTGAACATACAAAACCTTTTAAACACATAATTTTTTCTATTTAAGAATTAAAATGCCAGGTCATCAAGTAAAAAGTAGCATCATATTTTCCTTACACCTGATAACAAATTTTAATTATTTAAATATACAAATTATTCATTGAGGTTAAATACTAGTAATTGTTATGTCATGAATATTGTGAATGTTGTTCCATCTGACATTTGATATCCTGCTGGGACATGCCAAATGTCTCTATGTTTTTTCAGGGATGTAAGACATGCTAGGTGTGAAGGTGTGGGGTTGTTGATTAATCTTCAATCTTGATAAAAGTTTATAGTTTTGTTATTTGTAAGGACACAAATAACAGGGTACTTTTGCAGGATTCATTAGAATTTGAATGCATTTTGTTAACATTAAACAGCCATTTTTACTGCTAATTTTAGAAAACACAACAGCAAAATAATAACAAAAAATATATATATTTTTTTCTTTCTGGACAAGTAACATTTTTACTCGGTCAAGTGAATGACCAAAGGACAAGCACATCACAATGCTTAATTCTGAGCCCTGTAATCTAAAATCTCATCTAAAACATGAGCGGGGAACAAGAAACACAGTTGGAGATGAAGAGGGGCCTTCCCGACTTTTTTTGACATTCCGATTCTAATGTCTGAATATTCTTAAGAATTAAAAGTTCATAACTCTTTGAAGGGGTGTACTTGCATTATTATGCTATTATATTATCATTATATTAGTGGCATAATTAGTTTTAATTAATATAGTTTATCGCAATTATTTGTGGGACAATATATTGTCAAATCAACGGATGTTCAGTTGACCCGACCACCTAAAGAGTGATTTCCAAGGGGTAGAATTAATGAATTCTTATGGGTTGTTCTACTTCAGAGCACATTACAGATCAAAGACTTCCCCACAAACATATGTAAACAGTTTTACTAAGCTATTCACACTCTGCATCACTTGGTTAAATCCTCAGCCGTTTTCATGCCTTTAGCATCTTGCTTTAATTGCATAATTTTTCCTGTATCACTGTTTTGCAGCACTCCTAGCTCTGCCTCATTGATCAGTCCCTCTGATGTAAGAAAGCGTGAGGGACAACACTAGGGAAAGATGCCGTTCTTTAGGCTGAGTGGTCAAACAAAGATAGTCCTGAAATCTCATTTCACGACTCACTGCTGTGTTTGCAAAGCCTGAGGCAATGGTGCATCACGGGGAGCGCTTCAGCTTTTGAGACGCAAGCAGGTTGTCCTGGTGAACGTCAAAAAGAGGGGAGATAAGAACGTTAACAAATGACACCAGGGGCTAAGGTCACAATACACGGGGCTCGAGCTTCCCAGGTCTGCTTATTTGGGTGCTAATGGCTTATTGATCGGGAGCACTTTTCCCAAAAGCATTGGTGCTTAAACCCCAGTGCTCAGACACAGTTGTTCCTTCCAGTACATGTTGTAGGATGTCGATCAATATGGCTCCTTAACCACTTTCAAACACTCATACATCTCATTTTGGGTTGAGAGCCATAAAGAAACCACACAAAAACTACACTCTTCATGTCTGGGTTGTGCGAGCAGCTAAGATCGAGTAGCATGTCAGACTTTTTCAAAGACTTAAATGTCAGCATTAAAGAGCAAACAGATTATTTGTTCATTCTTTTTGGTTTGGGCGATATATATATCCAAATTCTTATGTCATGGTAGGAGTCATTATACATGATGGTAATGACACATATTAGAATATGGCTACTTTTGCTGAAATAAAAAACAAATTAACAAATGGTTTACATTTTAGGGCTGGGTAAAATACGAACTTTCCAATTAATCATGGTTTTCATTTGAATTTTAAAATCCGAAAAGCGACTTAAAAAAAAAAATGGCGTATTTAGAGTTCTGTTGCTAATTTGTAAAATGTATATTTTTAAAATGTATTAAGGTTTCCTGTATAAATTACAACATTAGCTGACAGAGGATATTTCATATGCAAGCAAAATATAACATTAGAACTGAAATAACCCTAAATTAATCAGAACTGAATAAAAACATATAGAAATCTAATTGAGAGCTTGTGAATCAGGAAATCTGTATCGATAAACACAAACCCTATTACATATTAAATGCCCACGTAGTAATGCCTTTTACTGGATAATCCAATAATACTTTAATAATAACATTTTACAAAGGAAAGGTCCTCATTTACATATCTCTTTATTTGAAACTTGATGGATGCAAACCTTTAAATAAAATTATTCTTCACAAATAAATGTTAACTCTGCAATCACTGAAAAGTTAGAACTGTTTCATGTCACTCTCATGCATCCAGACCTAACCTGCAGTCTAATAGTCAGAGCAACTCTTGTCACTAAACCTTCACCGTGAGAATAATCTCTAGCTGCATCAAGCAGATTTATGGTTCTCAACTCTGTTCCATAGAACCATTAATACAAAAGTCACTAAATTGAACTGAGCAACAACTGGCATTATTACCCCAAAGATAATTGCTCATTACATCATCAGAACTGTATTCCCTGCCAGGAAAATATCATACTGACAGAAAGCCATGTGGTGGCGGGTTAATTTACCAAGTCCCTTGTGGCTGGCTTTCGATTTAACACTGCTCATTCTTTTTTTTTAAAGAGATAGTAAACCCAAAAATGAAAATTCTCCCATCATTTACTCACCCTCATGCCACCCCAGATGTGCATGACTTTCTTTCTTATGCTGAACACAAATTAAGATTTTTTGAAAAATATTTCAGCTCTGTTGGTCCATTCAATGCAATGATATGATAGGTGTGGGTGAGAAACAGATTGATATTCAAGTCTTTTAGATTTGTTCTTTGCTTTATGGTTTCTTTATGTTGAGATCACTGCTAATGTAATTTGTTTTTGAAATATCTTGCACCCAGCATTCTTGCATTGTGGCCTTTTTCTTCGCAGTATGGATACAATGCTGAAACAGGGGAGGAACATGAGGATTCCTTTTATGTGCAACCATTTAATTGCCTCAATAAAGGGACCGTTAAGCTAAAAAAATGTTTCATCATCATCATTTACTCATTCTTATGTTGTTCCAATCCAAACCTGTATGACTTTTTCATTGAATGCACATTTAGTTGTTAGGGTGATTGACAGCCTCAATCACCATTCACTTTCATAGTGAATGAGGTTATTATTGTCCATCATTCTCATTTTCTGTTCCATGTAGTCACACAGGATTTGAATAATACATTTTTTAGTGAACCATCCCTTCAAGACAGCGCAAAATTATTATAATTTTTTTTATTTGATCAAGGATATAATGCAAACTGCCTCTCTGAACACTTAAGTTATGCCATTTATCTGCAAAATGCTTTGATTTTTTTGGCTATTTACAATAGTCAGTACAAATGAGACCCAAATTTATTATGTGTATGTAAAGTGCACACAATAAGCGCCATATTGCAGCTATGGGAGGCAGGATAGGAGGAAATGAACAGGCAAGATCTTATCGAGTGCCTCCATCCAATAACAAATTGCTTGTGCACACACTTTATTTTTCTCTCCATATTTGTTGCAGAGGTGGGCGAGGTGCGCCCCGCTAGAGTGGGCTTCCTGGTGTCTACCATTTGATCACTGATTACACTGGTGGAGGAGGGTGAGAGGGGGACAATCTGTGCACAAATCTCGACACTGCCAAAAAATTTGACACCAGTGGAATGAAGTCTATTCATGTGTCCATCCCTCTCCTTTCATCCCCTCCTGGTACTCAGCAGGTGGACATCCCTGGCAACAATAGCTGAGATTCTGATGTTGTAAATGGAGTTTTGAATGTTCTGAATCAAATATGAAGCATGCCATTACATACACCTTGATTCGTTGATAGTCTCTAGAACACTGTTTAACTTTAATTTATGCCAAAACATTTGCATTGAGGAAAAAATTTGGCATTTTTCTGAAGAAAATGTGAGTGGAGCTTGCCCATGCAAAACTATACATCACAATGCAAGGGCGCTGCCAGGATGTTGCAGTCTTGTTGCTAAGGTGTTCTAGTGATTTGAGCTAATTGCTTTGCAGTTGCTAGGACTTTAGTGTGCAGTTGCTTTCTAAAAAAATGTTAAAAGAGCCCACCCCCAAGTCTAAAGACTTTATAGTCCCTAGATATGGGACATTTGCTCGTTTTCACCCATTTAATTGGCACCAGGTGACAATTATAAGCCTGATCACTTTGAAAAGTAATAGCACACCTCTCCCAACAAGCCACACAATTTAAGTTATCATTCATGTCTATAGCTAAAACAAGGGAGGGACAGGTAAGTCCATAGTTTAATACTTAGGGTTACATATTCAGAATAAACCCCTAAACACTGAGTGTACAATAATAATGATGATACCTTAGCAAGCACCACTAACTATCTCCATGCTGACACATAAGCTACATTATAGCTAATGAGCACCTGATAGAACTTCCACATTTCAGATCAGATAACATTTTCCATCGGGGTTTAGCCAGACATTAATCTCTACCATGAGTCTCTCTGTTTGTCCATATTTGAGGATTGCTATGCCCCACTAAGCTCCTGTATTTCAGTGGGGTGTTAATCCTCTGATGGATGAATGGTGGGTAATTTATTTAAATCGGGCTGGATCCAGTAGTTAAGCCCAAGTAACTAAGCAACAATGACTGAACTGCTCTTTGAGGACACATACTTCTGGAGCACATGGTTGGTGGTCCAGTCTGACAGTGGCTATTTGAAAAGGGTTAAAATATAATGGGATCCTAAAGGGTCCTTCAAATGCAGTCAAAGTCAAGTGGTGCTGCTTGAAAGCAGTAGAAAAGGTGGTGAGAATCTGCAGAGGATTTGATGAAGGATGACGCCACAGCACATGATTCAAGTGACGGGATGGGGAAAAATCCTGCACAGTATCCAGCCCTGATTCGTGGACATTCTGTCTTTGGTACCACAATAGTGTATTTTGTTTATTCCAATATGCCTAAGAATGATAGCTTACTGCAATTTTGCAATGGCTTCTTTTCCTAAACATTGAGATAATTTGTTGTTTCAGTGCCTGAATGATGTATCTAAGATTATTTTACATTTTCTCACACACTGCCACGATGCCAGGTTGTTGTGGCTGGTTACCAGGGCATTGCTATATGCACGCTAAGGTGTTATGGGTGTTTTTAGCATATTTCTATGCAGTTGCTAAGGTGTTCTAAGTGGTTGCTAGGGCATTCTGAGTGGTTATGTGATTGCTTGCTTTCTCAATTCAAAAGAGCCCACACACTAAAGTCTATGATTTTCGTCCTTCAATGTAAGTCAGTGAGATTTACGCACTTATTTTATAATTTGTCAGGCAAAAAATTGAGGTATCATTGATGTCCATAGCACAAATGGTTCATGTCAAAGTTTAATACTTGTGGTTATTTGGATGTCTAAAATCCTTACACTAAGTATGAGCAATAGTAAAAAACTCCTTTCAGATTTGTGAAGAATTTTGAGATTTCTTCAAATGCTCCTTTTCATCACAGCTTCATAGAGGACTGTGAGCTCTCAATTCCCTTTGGCCAACTCACGCTCCTGGCAAACAGTGCAACTCCTGCCCAGTCACATGCTTCATGTCATGACTGCAAACAGAATTGCTGGGTGCTGAGTGGCCCAGCCAGGGTGTTGAGCCCAGACTGAAAAGGTCTTTGAACTTTGCACTCCCAGGGGCTTCTGGCAAATGAAAGCCATCTCATTCATACAAGTGCTTTTGCAACTTTCATTCCAAGCACTGCCATCATGTCCACTATATCCAAGCACTGCTGTCATATATCATACAGCATATCCCAATAGAGCATGTCAACAAATAGACAGGCCTCTCTGACCGCCTATTTATAGGAATGTTCCAGGTTCAATTCATGTTAACCTCAATCGACAGCATTGTAGCATAAAGTTGATTATAACAAAAATTATTTCAACTCGTCCCTACTTTAAAAAAAAAAAAGAAAAGAAAAATCGAGGTTACAGTGAGGCACATACAATGGAAGTGAATAGATACAATAAAAGTGAATTTGGCCAATTTTTGCAGGGTTTAAACACAGAAATGTGAAGCTTATAAAAGCACTTGCATTAATTCTTCTGTTAAAACTTGTGTATTATTTCAGCTGTAATGTTGAATAATTTGTAAGTATTAGTAATTTTAGGGTTTGTTGACATTACATCATCATGTCAAAGTTGTAAAATTGGCTTCATTTTTGCACAGAAAAGGATAGTAGGCGATTTTATTACACTAAAATCATGTTTACACACATATCCTTTATGTCTTGTGACTACACTTTTGAAACCGTATGTTAATGTTTAAAAATTGGCCCAATTCACTTCAATTGTAAGTGCCTCACTGTAACCTCGACCTTCGTTTTCGTTTTTAAGTAAAGGATGGACGAGTCTAAATATATCTCTGTGGTAATCAACATTTTGCCACAAATGCTGTCGATTGAGCTTAACTTGTACTGAACCCAGAATATTCCTTTATTACACAACCCAGTGAACATATTTAATCTAAGAGAAATGAATTTTACTTTACAATCAGTCGAATCTCAAGCTATCTTTTCAAAATCGTGAAAATAAATGACAGTTCTTTGGCTATGGTCAGACTAAAGGTCCATATCCGTTTTGTTTTGTGTATGCAGCATCAAAGCATCGCAAGCTTAAGTTGATCATAGAGACCGATGGTTTCTACGATCTACTTAGTGGTTTTGGGAAACACAGACAAGATCCGATTTATGTGTCCCATGGCTATCTTCATTTTCTGGCATATCTGCATTAGTTGCTATAGCAACGAGGCTTTAGCAGTGTGCAAAATAACATGGAGGTGAACGAAATAGAAATTTTATTCCGGTCTGGTGGACCCGTGTGGTTGCCGCCTTTGATGAAACAATGTGGCTGTCGAAATTCAGAATATGTGCGGGAAGATTCCATTAATAATATTCTCAGCTAATTGCACTCCGCTACAACAGAGCTTATTTCCGCCACCATTTGCAGCATGTTTCCTGCAACAATGTGTGATGTATAACATGTCTTTACGTAGTGTCATATAGCAAAAAGCCACTTGAGATTTGATCAGAGAGGTCAGACTGAAACGTATTTCCAGAAATATAATTTGAATAGGATTTCAAACATATTAACTGTAGCTTGAAGCAGATTTGTTTATTTCATGTGATTTATTTTTTTTTGCAGTTTAGACTTGGTAAATATGATCAGATTCCAATCAGATTTGTTTAGAAATCTGTTTTTGGCTGACAATCTGAACATAGTCTTTGTTGGCTTTGGTTGATGATAAAACAGCTCTCCAAAAAATATGACTCCACACCACTGACACTTACGTACACACATACTAAGTCCTTAACATTCTGCAGTGGGCAATTTTCGATCGGTGCCATCACCTTTAAATTTTCATTTGTGTCCAAATTTATCTCCAATGTCTATTGTTCGAGTTGGCAAGCACAGTACCCTGGATGTCACAGAAAACCATCTAATCCTGCTTTTATTAAAGAAAGACATAAAAGAAGCCATTTTAAAACCAGTCAAGCCATTGTGACAGAAGAGGATTTCATCATTCACTATTATACAAAGCCATGATTTTCCCAGAAATATATATGAGGTGCTCTCATGGCTCAGGTTCATCCAAAGCACTGCAAGAGACTTGAGACTGTCTGACTATAGATATACAAATATACACTTTCTCATCTTATACACATCTTTATCATTTAATAACCCACTTACACATTCGCACACACTGCAGATGACTTGAAAGCAACCTTTCATCGCTGTAGTCTGAGAACTTTGGAGACGGCAAACATGTGATGGGGGAGGCACAGAGGAAGCACATTTCTGACTGGGACTTAAAAAAAA
This sequence comes from Moxostoma hubbsi, assembly GCA_032164185.1. NCBI lineage: Eukaryota > Metazoa > Chordata > Actinopteri > Cypriniformes > Catostomidae > Moxostoma > Moxostoma hubbsi. Next base: position 27,536,822 of record JAVLUX010000017.1, on the reverse strand, counting down.
AAAAAACATCTCCAAACAGAATGCACAAAACTGCTCAAACTCTCTAGGCTATTTCCAAAAATAAAACCCTTAAAAAAAAAACAAAGCCATATCTAGCCAGTTACAAGCACAAGCAGCATTAGAGTATTACAGAACAGCAATAGTTCTGCAGTCAGCAGACTTACACAGCTTTATGTCTTTAGCATGCAAATATTAAAAGTTCATGAACTTCAACAGAGTATATATTGAAGGGGGTTTCAACCAGGGCGCCATACAAGCTAGAACCGCTACTTGTCACAATGGTCCACTAGTTGTCCAACAACCAACCAGTTGATAAGTAAGCTCTGGTAGATTATAAGAAGTAATTTTTCTTCTGTTGACATTTTAGCAGCGTAGCATGCTAAAGTAGTTGTGTGTTTAGATAAGTTTGTAAGGTTGAACTCTCTCGTAAATGGTACAGTACGTCTGTATATTCAGCCATACACATGCAGACATAATGTACATCATCGGTCAGTGTGTTGTGTGTGTGTGTGTGTGTGTGTGTGTGTGTGTGTGTGTGTGTGTTATTTTTTTGTTGTTGAGCGTCCTAAACATTGCATTTTTAAGATGTCGCATTTTTTAAGGCATCTCCTGTTAAAAATAGTCTCCTCAGAATCACAATCCTCCGTCGGCGACGAGGGCTCTCTTACGGCGCGTCTTCCTCCAGTCCCGGGTTTGGGCACCAGTGTGACAATTCAAGGAATTCATGGGAAAAGAGGAAGCTGGGGCCGGCTTGACACGCACGTAGACATTTATTTCTTAAACAAATCACAAAACAACTTCACTTGCTACTTCCCCGCAGACCACACATATCCAGATCTGTGTGTCTCTCTCTCTCCCCGTCTGCCGCTGTCTCCTCTCCTTAAATACTACCACTGGGGGATAGCGAGAGAGAGAAGAAGAAAGCAGAGAAAAGAGAGATGGTCCACAGCTGTCGACTGGTCCTCAGCCACTCCTCCACCCCCTGGCGGACACCAGCCGCTCCTCCATCCCCTGGCAGATGGCAGCCGCTGTCATTTTCATAATTTCAAAATCAGTTTTATCATAAATTTTCCTCTCTGTCCCGTAGGGAGTGATATGCATTAAGACTGTGAATCACCAAAAACAGAAGTATGTGAAAGTGAAATTTAAGTGGAGATTGACTGGGCAGGGAGGATCATTTATAGCAACAAAAAAAAAAGGACTTACATATTGATCTGTTTCTCACCCACACCTATCATTTCTTATCAGAAGACATTGATTTAACCACTGGAGTCATCTGGAGTACTTTATGTTGCCCTTATGTGGATTTTGGAGCTTCATTCACCCATTCACAACAAAGTCATACACATCTGGGATGGCATGAGTATGAGTAAAGGATGAGAGAATTTTCATTTTTGGGTGAACTATTCCTTTAATCCCCAGATGTACGGTTGATACAGAGCAATATCTGACAGCTGAATGGCGGCACTGACCAATCAGAATCGAGTATTCCAGAGAGCCATGTAATAAGACCAATTATTTGAATAGTCGTTCAGGTAACACAACAGCTAGTCAGATATGCTCTTAACATCACAACTTCTCACTTGAGCACACAAACCAAAAGTGCAATGAATGTGCAATGAATGTCAACGTTTTCACTACAAAATGACTTAAATTGCGAGTAGATTCTCACTAAAACCTATCGTACTGTATCCCTTCAGACGACATGGAAAATGACACATTAGTCGCATATATGGCAGAAACGTTTAGTCGACATTATCGACAATATTGTCGACAAAAATGTTCAACGTCGAATAGTCATTTGATCTCATTTAACGTAACATGAGATCACATTAAACAGTAATGATCACGTGTGAGCGCAGCACAGCAGTTCGCGCCTGTCTGAGGAGAGGAAGAATTACACAGTTAACAGTCCAGATGCACTTTCCAAACAGTTTCAGGTGATGTAGATTGCAAAGTATGAGGGAATTATACTGCAAAAATACAAAATAAGTAAATACAGAAGCACTCTCATTGTGTATGCCAATTTTTAAAATACATCACTAATCTATGATAAACATTACATGAATCTGATTCCAAAAATAAAAGAGAGACATGATAACAGAAATGAAAAGATTCAAAAGTTATTTTCATTACACTGATCACGATTTTAAATCGTAATGTATGAAACAATTACATTAAAATCAGTTTATGTGTAGGGTGTACATTTCCCTTAATGACGACAGAGCATTAATGTTGAGCATAAAACATGTTCAAACAATGCAAGGAATGCAAAGAAATGCTAAATAAGCAGGATCACTTGACATGTCATGTCCTGCACAATAGAGGAGGTAGAGCAGGAAAAGTTGTTTGGTACAGGGGACACATCATGTTTAAAAAGGAATAATTTGCCCATAAATGAAAATTCTATCATCATTGACTTTCTTTCTTCTGCAAAACACAAATTAAGATTTTTAGAAGAATATCTTTCTATCAGCTCTTTTGGTCCATACAATGAAAGTGAATCGGTGCGAAAATATTGAAGCTCCACAAATCACATAAATCAGTATAAAAGTAGTTTAATCCATGTCTTCAGAAGCAATGTGATGGCTGTGGTGTGAAACAGATCAACATTTAATTCCTTTTTTACTATTAATCCTCCTCCCCGCTCAGTCAATCTCCACTTTCACTTTCTTCTTGTGTGTTTGGTGATTTACATTATTCATGCATATTGCAGAATTTCTGGCAAAAATGTATTTACATATATTGATCTGTTTCTCAACCACACCTGTCATATCAATTCTGAAGTCATGGATTAAACCACTTGAGTTGTATGTATTAATTTTATGCTGCTTTTATGTGCTTTTTGGAGCATCAAAATTGTCACCCCTTGACTTACATTGAATGGATCTACAGAGCTGAAATATTTTTCTAAAAATCTTAATTTGTGTTCTGAATAAAGGAAGTCATAGACAGATGGCATGAGGGTGAGTTAATGATAAGATAATTAAAATTTTTGTGTGAATTATTTCTTTAAGTAGCACGTTGTCCTCCTATTGAGATACAATGTTCGACATTTATTTAGTTTGTGTATCTTTAAGCCAAGAAATAGTTGTGCTCTCATGCATGATGCACAATTTTCTGAAGTTTGTGACTGGTGGAATGTTCTGCTGAAGTATTGCTCTGCAAATATTTTGATATTTTTCGTATCATCTTCATCATATATTTATAAAGGGTAAGTATAATTATAAATTATTTTATCATCTCTACTTTCCTGGTAATTTATTATACCAATAATAAAATGGTTTTAATAAAACACTCTACATCAGGGGTTGGTATTATTAAAAACAAACAATATTTTTAAAAGGTATTATTATTCCAAATGTCACTGTTTTATACAATTACATTAATGCTTTTAAAGCTACTCAAGTTATTCGGCCAAAAGCAGAGAGTAGTTTTCTAATTTCCTTGTTAATGTTGCTTGATTAATGGCCTTTATATGACATAGCCTACTAGACAGTGTTCAATTCGGTTACATGTACACTTCAAGTCCAACATTTTGATGCAAATATGCTTTTTGTCCTACTGTTTAAGTTCACTTTAAGCATAAACGACTGCATTTACATTAAATCCTCACCAAAATGGGCATTGGCGGAATTATGTGTATTTGATCATTTAGGCGTGAACCCACTCAAACATTAGCTGCCTGTCAATCAAACAGCACGCAGCTACAGATGTCAAATAAAAAGTCAATCTTTTATATTTCATCTAGATCAGCCAACCAGTAGTGCTCTTGCTAGTACGATTGATTTAATGAACACCCCTAGTCTGGATGTAGGACATAGGATAAATATAGAAAACTACTCAAAAATTTGATCGAGGACATGTCTCTTTTTTCTGCTAACATCTAGATCATTTTATTGCCCAGCCCTATTGATAACATTGCATTAATCTCTCACAGCAGCCCAATAATCTTAGTGATAGAGAGTTAAATTACAGGCTATGTTATAGACACACAGAATCTAGTAAGTAGAAATATGAATTTTACCTCGACATGTTTCTTAAAGTTAGAGGCAGGATTAATGCTGATATATGTCTTGAGCAAGTTAAACTCACATGACACGATCAAGCAATTGGCCTTTTCCACTGCGAAAAGCCCTTTTAAGTGCGGCCGGTTATGTTCAGCTGTAAACTGTGCTTGAGGAATTCTCCACAGTTGGCACCAGATCTGCAGCTGCCATTCATTTTTTTCACATGTGATTTGATTTAACTGGAGTCACGAGACTCTCCCCAGCCAATCATGTTGATAGATAAAAATAAAATCAGGACAGGGAAGTAGCGAACATAGACGGTGGGAAAATATCGCTGTAAAAGTACAGTAACAACACTTAAAATGTACTCAAGTAAAAGTATACATTTAAAAGTATAAACTACTTTAAAAAGTACAATTCTTGGGAAAAAGTAGTTAATTACAGTAACGTAAGTATTTGTAATTCGTTACTTTACACCCATGCCCACTACCTTTTTTGAACTCTTGCCTTCTGGACAACACTACAGAGCACTGAGCACCAGAACCGTCAGGCACAAGAACAGATTTTCCCTCAGGCTATCCATCACATGAACAGTTAATACTGCCCCATTGAGCAATAATTATGTGCAATTCACAGTCTAATCTTTTTTATACTTATCCAACACATCCAACCTCTTCTGTCATTACATTCCCTTGCACTATCTGTATATAACAGATTTGTATTTAGATTTGCACTATGTATGTGTGTCTGTGTAATATATATATATATATATATTATCTTAATATAATCCTGTATATATATATATAATCCTTAGTTATATACCATTAATCTGAATGTTGGGCAAGTTACAGTATGTATCCTTCTATATCTATGGTGGTTACAGCCCTGTCCTTTCCTCCCGTCTATACAATTTTAAAAACAAGTGTGAAAAGTGAGTTTTTCTTTTACTGTAACTGTCTTTGAAAAAATGTTCTATGCATAATAGTATGTATCATTACATGGAATTGTTTGAACCATAGCTGAACGCAATCCTTAAACAAACTGTTAAAGACAGACTTAAAAATAAAAGCAACCATCATTTCTGTAACATCATTGCTCGAATTCCAATGAGTTCTATTAAATCACAGCAGCCCACCAAACCAGAGTTTAAGAGCTCAGATGGCTCTATAATTGATAATCCTGCACCTCAAATACTCTAGACTCCCTAGTTATTGACTCCATGCTAGTCAACCATCTCTATATCATGCAACCATCTCAACAATTCTGTTTTAATCTCAGTGTCTGTATTTCTAAAGATGAAGCAGTGTATTGCATTAGGCTTTGCTGCGGCTTGATTCATTTCCCCTCATCTAATTACGATATAAAATAAAGAGCCACTAGGTCCATATGCCCTGATAATGAGAGGAGATCATTAAACATGAATGACAAATGACCTTAAGGGCTATCAGACAGAAAGGTGCATTACAAAATAGTTTAAAATATTCATAATTGGACAACAGTTGCTTTTTTATGGATCAGATTTTAATGTAATGGCAGTACGTTGTTCAAAAATATTGATAATAAATAAATACATTTTTCAGTCTAAATCAGCATCAAAATGCCCAAATATATGTTATTTCACAAAGTAATCCAATTGCATTAGTGCGATATCATGAGTTTTAGTTTCATGAATTGGTTTTGTACTCACCCTAAAAAATATAAAATGTACGCACTTATGCTTTAATGATTACTTTGAGGTTATTTTTTGTGACGAGGAGTCTGAAATATTACTGGTCTGATTTCTTGCTTTTGTAACATGGCGAAATTGTATGACCACATTTGTGTAATGCACCCTAGGAACATGTCCATATTTCTTGAAAAGCTCATAAGAAATGCAAGTGATATCAAATATAAGAGTTTGGTTGGAAATAATCCCAAAATAATACCAAAGTAATTGAATTATATTACCACAAAAATGTAATCTGTGGGATTACATTACAGATTTAACTTTTTATCATGTTATCTTTAGTCAGTAACTGATTACAATTCATAAGTAATCTACCCAGCACTGCACATAAACACCACATATTGTTTTGTGCCTCGAGTCATATACAACACTCTTTGGCCATGGAATATGGCTTTTACCCCAATCACCAACTCAGGAAGTCTGCTTCCAACAAAATTCAGATCAACTATTTGAAAGCCTGTTTAACATGTGCCTGAGCATGGATGAGAATCCCAAAGCTGTTATATTGGGTTCAGCTAAGACAACTAAGGAGATCACAATATGAAGACGGGTTCCAAGACCTGTGGTCCAAGGAAAGTAAGGCAAATAGGATTGGGCAATGAAGCCAGGGAGTAAGATATCAGATCAGAGAATCCAGTATTATCTGCACAAGCTGTCAGGTGAACTAAAGCAACAGACAAACATCTGTCACATGCCGCGATTTCGTCTCTCCTTTTCTCTGTGGTCCATTTGAGATGTCCAACATCCAGAAAGCAAATATTATGGAGCGGTTGGAGATTTAACAACACGTTTCATTTACACCTCACCTCACCCCTGCCACACCTTCCAATCCTTCATTTCATAGGCAATAACTCATTATTGCAGTGTGAACTCCCATAATTGGAGAAGAAATAGAAGAACTGGGGGTATGAAAATTCATTTGACCTGCTTTATATTTTCCCCATATCCACGGATTCTGCATAGCTTCATAATGGGCACATGGAGGAGATTATTATAGATCTACAGCTGTCAGGTTAAGGTGACCAACAGAGAGAAGGTCTTTGTACCTTTAATGGGTCCTTTGGAGCGTGTTCACTCCAGTTGGATGTTCAGTTAACTCTGGGCTTCATGCATCCTATTTTAAAGGCAGAGTTCACACACAAATCTTTCAAACCAATTGTTTTTTGGTGAAACTCAAGATGAGATGTTCAGTAGAATGACAGTCTCAGCCAACATTCAGTTTCATTGTATGGGAAAAAAGATGCAAGGAAAGTGAATGGTGACTGAAGTGAACTATCCCTTTAAGCTAAAAGCCACAAGTACAGTGCAGGAAGCAGTCAAAAAAGAAACCCAAAAAATTGCAGCGCTTTCACTGTAAACACAAACCATGATATGAAAGGAAATACAAGCAAACAAAGCAGGAGAAGGAAAAATGGAAAAGGAAGACAGAGCTTGTGCCTTCTCCACTGGCAGTGACACTTGTATGCCGGTTGGTTGTGACAGCAGTGAGACAGCTGGTGAAGTCCCACATAATGACATTTCCGCAGTGAGACACATGTCACTCCAGCATGTTCCTGTTCCTTTGAGCCCTGCAAAAAGTAATAGCTGGCTGCTCACTAATAGGGCTGAAACTATTAGTAGACGTTATCGACAATAAAAAATTGATGACAAAAATGTATGTTGTCCAATAGTTGTTTGATCTCATTTAACGTACTACACTACAGCACTACAGTTTGCGCATGACTGATGAGAGGAAGAATTACACAGTTAACAGTCCAGATGCACTCTAAACCTTCCAAACACCTTTAGGTTATGTAGATTGCAAAGTATGAGGGAATTATACTGCAAAAAAAACTAAATAAGTAAATGCAGAAGCACTCTCATTGTGGAATAAGAGGAGCTGGATCTGCCGCTCCGCTGAGGCTAAATTTGCGTGTCGACCGTCACCCCGGCGTTACATTAACACAGTTATATTTAGTGCGTTATAGCTTTATTAAAGTTCAAATAATAGGGAAGCAGATCATGTAAATAAATACAAACTCCAAAACTGTCAATTCTCTGTGTGGTCATTGCCTCTTCTATGAGTTGCAAAAACGTCCCAATCTAAGGGGGAGAGATTGTAACTGCATCCGGCTGATGTACACTCTTTCATGGGGACACTTTGAGCATGTGCACTTGCTGCAGCTAAATTATAACGTGATGGCTCACGTCTTTGAATCATAATATAGGTCACTGTGCATTTCTTATCATGAAGAAAATTGGTTACGCTCAGGAGAGTGTGGAGACTCCACCCTCAGGTGGTCCAGTTGATCTGGAGTCGATTCGGCAAGCACATTCTTCCCCAGAATCCTCCCACTGCCCACTTTGGTACTCTCTGAACGAGGCTCCCCTCGGCACAGATGCCTTGGCACACAGCTGGCCCCTGGGGCTGCGCAAGTATGCACCCCCCCAGTGAGCCTACTTGCTCGTTGTGCAAGGTCATGGAGGACGAGATCAGATCCTCTCAATGGCCCCATATTGGCCCTCCCAGATTTGGTATGCTCCTCGCGACATCCCCCCCCCAAACCCCCCCCCCCAGCAAATTCCCCCGAAGAATTACCTTTTTCCTCAGGGACAGGGTACCATCTGGCACCCATGACCGGACTCCTGGAATCTCCATGTCTGGGACGCGGAAGACTTAGGTGGCCTACCACCCGCGGTGGTAGACACGATCACTCAGGCCAGGGCCCCCTCAACCTTGATGCCTTTACGGCCTGAAGTGGTGTCTGTTTGCTCAGTGGTGTTCTTCCTGAGGTGAAGACCCCCAGCGATGCGCAGTAAGGTCAGTGCTTACTTTTCTGCAGGAAAAGTTGGAGGGACGGCTGTCCCCCTCCACCTTGAAGGTGTATATACACCTAGCCGCTATACGTCAGGTGGTGCACACCTTTGCGAGGTTCTATAACCTCAGGGTTGAGCCAGTTTCGTCCCGTGTGTTATCAGGTGACACAAGGTGTATCGGGTGTATCGCTTGTGCATAACGCCTTTCCCCTCCCTTGAGGCGAAGATGTGCGCTCTTTCCCCAGTTGCGTTCGCAGGAAGTGTGAAGCCTGGACATTATTCCTCCCTAGCCTAGCGGCCGTCGAGTCTTCGGAGAGGCTCGCTGCCGCCCCGGTTCGTGCGTCACTAGACCCCGTACTGAGATAAGTGATCCACATGTGCTGGTTGTGCCCTTGGATAACCCCGTGTGATGTATATCCCGCAAAATGGTTTCCCTGCCGGTAAGTAGCGTCTTCCTTGGACAGAGGGCCTCTGCCCTGGGTTGCCGTGTTTGTAGTAACTCCTACCCACTTGGGTAGGATCTACCACGACGCCGATCCACACGATGTGCTTCCACTCCTAACCGGTAAGTCCATGTGTGTATTCCACCTAAAATCCCCCCCCTCCCCTCTCGGGGCCAGGTGTGGTCTCCACAGTGTCCTCCTCTTTGGAGGGACACCCTTCAGCTTGGACCATATATTTGGCCCCCAACCAAATTATTTTGTTCCTTTTACAGGGGAGAATAATAGAGAGAAGGCCCCGGCTGGGCTAGCCAGTCCTTATTCTTCTGGGCAGTTAGCCATTCCCCTAGGTGCAGGGGACTGCTTCATGCCTGCCAGTGTGTTGGGGGTAGTTATGCAACGGCTTGCTGTGCTGGCTACTAGGCACACAAAGGTCTGCCCGTTTCGCACCGCCAGTCTGCGTAACTCGGTTCAGCTCTTGTGCCATTTTCCATTGGGACCCCTAGTGTCAACTCATCACCACAACATCGAGTGAGTGACAGATGGGGAACGTCTCGGTTACTGACGTAAACCTCCGTTCCCTGATGGAGGGAACGAGACATTGTGTCCCTCCGGCCACAACACTGAACCAACCACTGAAAGCGTCGGGTCCTTGGCTCGGCTCCTCAGTGCAATATCTGATGTGTATTTGCAGCATCACTCCTTTTATACCCATATGTCCGGGGGAGTGGCATGAAAATTCCACACGCCAATTCTCATTGGCCTTTTCTCAAGATCAGAGATGTCTGGGCTCTGCAGGAGCGACCCCTAGTGTCAACTCATTGACACAATGTCTCGTTCCCTCCATCAGGGAACGGAGGTTACGTCAGTAACCGAGACGTTTTCCCTTTATTTCATCAATGTCATTTAGAGGTATTTTTAAAAGATGATTTTGTCCTTTTTATTGTTAATAAGCATGTTTAATACAACCTTTTAAGTCGGGGTACAAGATGAATAATCGGTTAAGAGCTAATGATTAATCATTGCTATGATCGCTGAATAGTCAAATAATCGATCTAATAAGCATTAGTGTTACGTCCTCCTTTTAGTTGTCTAGAGAATTTAAGAGTACGTAACATATGTAAAAAGATTTACTAAATTAAGAGAATTAATTGAAAAGAAAACAGGTTCAGTTACCGAAAGCTTGTGTGATGGAATGAATCAGGCAGAGACAGATATGGGTTACTGCTAAATATAATTATTTTTGGTAACAAATCATAGCAATACACCCAATCATAATTACATCGCAAATAGTGAAACAACAAATAACAATGTACAGAATATGTTCAAATGGTAAGACAAAGAAAAACCAGACAAGAGTGAAGGACAACGAGTGGGGCTAAAGTAAAGAAACCAACAAAATTTCTATCTTACGTCTTTTAAAGTCTCAAGATAACACAGAAAATAAAAATATGAAAACAATACTTAAACTAAACTAACTAAACAAACATCATAAATACAGAGGGTAGCACCTGCTCCTTACCTGGTGTATTTAGACAAACACAAATCCTACGTAATGTAGTGTAGATCACGTGACATGCTACCCTATCCCCCCTCTCAACGTCCGGGAAGTTAGTTTTGAATGATAAACCAAGTAACAATACAACTACAACAACAAAATGATTGTCTCACTAATACATCAAATCAGATAGCTATTACAAGTCCGAAGACAAACAAGAGATAAACTAAGCCTCCTTCCTCGTTGTCACTTCCAGGTTTTATAGAGGAGACCGGATTGGTTCCTTGAGGGGGGTGTTGTCACATAAACAAATGAAGATTGACAAGATGAATAACCAATCACTGAACCTAAGAATCATGACAGTAAAGATGAATGGGAGAAAATAAAACACAATCGAAATACGCTGCAACACGTAACAATTAGATTAATCGATTATCAAAATAATCATTAGTTGCAGCCCTACTCACCAACCAAAACTCTTCCTCTAATCTTCCCTTCTCCTTCCACCTCTAAAACACCCACATATCTGATTGAACCTTGACAGAAGTATCACCACAGATAGTGCGTTGCTGAGGTCACCGTGATGTCAAGAGGAAGCTAGGGTGGCACATAGGAGGCTGACAGGCTGCCAACCTCATCTGCAAGCAACATGCTGCTCAGCACGCAGTATTACCCCAGGGAAAGATTGCCAAACTAATCCGAGTCACATAGTAAATACGCTTTACTTGCATATTCTCCTTACATGGCACTACACTGCCAAATTAATGTCAAACCAAAGTAAGCTTTGACTAAGACATTTGAAATGTCATTTCTAATTTACAAACTAGACCAATCGCAGCTCACATAATCAAGTCCAAGTAAGGAGTAGTCCAGCAACAAATATTAGTGTAAAATAACAATTTTAATATAGATTCTGATAAGTTTTTTCCAATTTTTGAAGAAATTGTGAGCGACTTTTGCCTGTGGCAGACAGAGGGTTTACCAGTGAGAAACTGCTTAAATATTGGACTGGCTATTTTGACAAGGCTGCCTTATCGCTTCAACTGACTTGGAATATTGTGCACGCATCATATGGACTTCAACGATACATACTGTTTTGATATTTTTTTCATGATGTATTATAATTTTTGGAGTTTGGCTTAATAAATATAAAATACTTATGTTGTATAGTAAATCGTAACTAAATGTATCTTTTCACAACGAAAGAACATAATTAAAAGAGTTAAAATGACAAAAAGGTGATCAATGACAAAACTCATGTGTTTTTGTGAACAATTCCTTTAAAATGAGTAACAATATAGCAAATGTCATTGTTCACAAGAAAATTCAAACTAGAGATCATAAGGTTCTAGAATACTGAAATCAAACTACATTTATGAGTAGCACAATTTGTCAGGATTACGGTACGGAAATACAGAAAACTTTGGTCAAACGAGTACAAAGGCCTCCACTTGACAGTGACTGGCATGTAAACTAGCAACAAAAGGTAAGAGGCTTTAGGAGCTGGTCTTTCTTTGCTGTTGATTATTTTAAGTCCTTTGTAGCAGTCCTCACATAAAGAGACAACCTAAACCTTTAATGAAGAGACATAAGCGACAGTCTGTAAATGTGATCCAGAGTTAATTAAAAGATCCACTGCTCTGAGCTTGATGGTCAGTATATCAACTGCAGTTGTTTTCTTGTCTGTCTTCCTTTGACATTTGAGTAAACTCCTTCATGGACCAAGAGCTCAGTGAAATAATGTTGTCTCTCCTTTTCAGCTCATTCATCACGGATTCTAATAATTTGCTGTCCTGTGGCCCACAACTAATAAGACCTAATGGTGATGTGCGTGTGTGTGTGTGTGTGTGTGTGTGTGTGTGTGTGTGTGTGTGTGTGTGTGTGTATTAGGATGCAGGAGGAACTCCTCTGCTTCAGTTTTTGAATAATCACCCTCTGTGGAGCAACAAAGGGCTGTGGCTCTTCTGGAAGAACAAATAGCCCTCATCAAAAACCAGACAGAGGGCTTCTAAGGCACCAGGGCAAGCATGTGAATAGATACATTGTCAAAGGATAAGCAAAGAATATGAAGTGGCTCATAAAGCCTGCTTAGTTGAAGTCATTTGTAGGTATTTAGAGCTTCAGAAATGGGTCCATGTATACCGAAGTAGAATGTTAAATGCCCATTTTATTTCCATATTATGACAGAACTCCGATTTAAACAGGATAACAAAGATATTGTGCAGGATGGGACTTCCATCTGGAATTGATCGGATTGTGAAAAGTGAGGGTTGCAAACCAGAATGGAGCCATGTAATTGAAGGGGAGAGATTGAAAAAGTAAAAGGGATTCTTGACATCAGCTGAAAAGGGAAGTCATTTCAGAAGTGGATAGAAAGTCATACAGTTTGAAATGAAAGGGTGAGTAAAAGTTTTTTAAAGTTTCAATAAGAATTGAAGGAACAAAGTCTGCTGATTCATATGACGTGTCAGCCTTGCATAGGGTTTGAACTGGCTAAAACGACTGTGACCTTTTTCTACAAGCACCAAAACTTCAGATATCAGTTATCTATAATTAGAAAGGCTGGCCATAAATCTGTGGTTTCAAAGGCAAAATTAGAGCGCATCAGAGTCCTTGAATAAAGTGATCCGCATTCAACATGAATTGTACGGAACAGTACAGGGGTGGGTTGGTGCGTTGGGTCAGTTTCTCAGTAATTGCTTCCCTTGGTTAACCTTGGGCACCTCGTGATATCAGATTGTAGAAGTCTAATCTCATACTATAGACACCCTGTTGTCAAGTCATGACATATCCTTTAAATCAGGATATCCTTCATGTTGTAAAAAGGCTCCAGATTCAAAATACCTATTTTGATTGTCCATTTAGATGATATTGGTATTGAGTGTACAGTTTTATTGTCAAATTGGCTGTGCTAATAAATATTTTGCTAGTCAAATGAGGTTAATAAATACTTAACCAGTGTAACAGACAAGACTATCATTCATCGGGAAAGAGGAAGTGGAAGAGGAAAATGCTGAACTGAAACAAAACACGTCACACACACACACCTCCAGGTGTGTGCCTCTCTCTCTCTCTCTCTCTCTCTCTGGTGTCCCCGGCTCCTCCTTTATTCCTCTGCCACTGATTGGGCATCTCAGCACTGGGTGTGCAACCTCACGGCACGGCTATGCCCTCCTCCTCATCACATACCCCCACCATCCGACCTACTCTCCCCCCAAATTCCAGGAAGGGAGGAGTGGCCCCTTCAGTCATTCCACTGCAGCTTGTCTTCCCCGCCTACTGAGAACCTGGGTAGGATGAGGGGAGGGGAGAGAGACAGAGCAAACAGGAGAGAGAGAGAAAAGAAGAGAAAAAAAACTCCAGACCACTTCCTGACCATACCACCATTCAGACCTCAGCCAGCTGTCCAGCGATCCTCCACGGCGATGGCATTGGATTTCGTCTCCTGGCATATGGCGGCGGCACCTCCTTCTCCTGGCAGAACGCTCCAGTACCATCAAACCAACCTCTCCTTGCACGACTTCGTCCAGTCTCAGCTTTCAGTACTAGGGTTATAGACAAGCCTCTCGTTCGTTGGGAAAAGGAGGAAGCGGGAGCCGGATTAACAATTAACAAGACTTAAAATGTGGAATTGAAACGTAACACACTCACACACACACACACAGCTTGTGTTCGCTCGTGTTCCATGCGCATCTATTCCGGTCATCATTAATTTCAGATTTACAATACTTAAAAAAAAACTGTCGTTGGTCAATTTACATGTCAGTCAGATGGTCTCTTTCTGTCTAAAGTTGGTAGTTCTTGTCCTGTATAAAATGTTTGTTTTTATTTTATGCTAGCGAAGTCTGGCTATGTAAGGCCATGCCCACTAAAATATCACTGTAACCCTATGTGATGAGGAGGAGGACGTGGCCGGCCGTTGCCGGAGGGGGCGGGGGATTGGGGGGGGGGGGTAGGTCACAGCCCGGAGAAATTCCCAGCCGGAGTTTGGCGATGGGGTTATGTGGCGAGGTGGAGGGGCAACGTCTGGGCAGAGTGAGGCCGGGAAGATAAGTGGTGAATAAGTTACCAGACATACCAGTCTCGAGTTCTAGTGAGGGGTGGTGGGATTATTTAAGGAAAGGAGTCAGCGGCAGATGGAGAGAGATGTATGAAGTTGTGTGTGTGTGTGTGTGTGTGTGTGTGTGTGTGTGTGTGTGTGCGCGCGCAACGTGACTGGGGAAGCAGTGCATTTGGTACTGTCTTTTAAGCTGTAAAATAAATGTTTATATGATTGTTATGCCGGTCCCAGCTTCCTCCTTGCCCATCTTGTGAACTTGTTACACCATATTTATGTCCCAGCATCCCAGAAGGTACTTTAATCACTGAAACAAAAAGTATGTTTCTAATTGACCAAAATACTGACTAGAAAACATATATTTGCCTTTCCCAGATGTCTATTTTTACTCAGTACAAATATCTAAAAACTGAAAATTTGTAATTCAAAAATGCATTTACAGTACAAATCAACTCCAATCCAGTTCGCTTATCAATGCCGGTTCATGACCATGTAAGGCTGGCACCAGGAAGTCTATGCCCAAAAGGCACCATTTCTGGTAAAAGTGAAAGAACTCTGTGAGATCCAACATCATAAAACTCACACAGAAGAGCATCTCCACCTGAGACAACACACCCTACTGAGCAAGGACCATAAAATACAAATCTCACTCACATCTGCTCCCTCTCTTCCATACTTCACCTCAGGTCACTTTAGAGTCCCCAAAAACTAAGTTATGACTTATCCTGATCTGTAATTTAAAAGGTTTGTTGATCATGCACGTTTGGTATCATCCAAGAGATCTCAGTGCAGCTGGTAAAACGGTCTCATTCCCCTCAAGCAACATCAAATCACAAATAAGATTTAAGAACTTAGTAAATACTGTATTCAATCAAGGACATGCCCCTCCCAGGTCTCTCACAGGAAACATATGCTGTATGCAGATTAGGTGTATAATTAGGGTGGGTACATGGAGCGAGGTAAGTGGCAGCTCCTGCTCCACCCTGCAATGAGACCCCATCCGCAGGTATGTCAAGCACGATTGTGCTTGAGAAAAGGTCGGAACAGCTGATGAAACCTATTCCCATTGTAAGCCACAACACTGAACTACCCGCTGAAATGGGTGGGTCTCTGTCTCGGCTCCTCAGCACAAACCTGGATGTGTGAATGCAAGCCGGCTCCTTATATACCAGTAATTTATTCCACTTGCCAATTTTCATTGGCCTTTTCTCAACTATCAGAGGTGATTGGGGCTCCCAAGTTCAACCCCTAGTGTCACTACATCGACACAACGTCTCGTTCCATCCATCAGGGAACAGAGATTACAACAGTAACCAAGACGTTCTGAGTGGAGCATGGGGCACACCAATTGAGACATTAGAGCTCCGACTAACAGATTGGCATTAGTTAAATTGTACCTGCTTGATATGGAATTTCCGTTTAGGACAACATGAAGTTAAAGCCTAAATAGGGTGTAGTCTAAACCTCTGTTTATTGTAATATTTTTCTAGCTAAGTGTGCATAGGAAACTATGGCATGATTTTATAAAGCTATTTTTAACTTCGGTATTGTTGGTCTATCTTTGTAAATTTTAGTGGTCCTGACCTCTGGGTAGAAATAATGTTACTCTACTGAAGTGTTTACTATCTAAGGGGACTAAACAAAATACTTTTAGATAAAAGGTTAAGCATAAGCCACCATCTAATTAGTATTTAGTCAATTACCTCTGTCTAACGACTAAGACTGGCTAATTTGTGACAGTGAGATCCACGTACATGGCCAGTGCACGACTCTAAGCGACATATGAATCCGAATGAATGAGTACAATATAAAATAGAGTAACATTTGATAATCGTGTTTAAAACCAAATTTAATAATAATAATAAAGATTGGAACATTAGAAACTTTAATAACTGGAGTGCGATCAAATAAACGGGGATCATAAAATGAATAATATAGTTACTTAATCAGAACTAAATAACAAAGTTGATGCGCACATTAAGACAGAATGCGCAGGAGACCTTCAGCCACGCCATTGGATAGCGTCCTTGGGCCATTGGGTGGCCTCCCCCTGACAACCACTTCAATCAGAGAATATGGCTTGTTATTCATATTTCATAATTATACACACAAAAAACACTGGGGAAAACATTTAAATAAAGAATAAAAAATATATATAAATTAAATTTATGGGCCACTAACAGATTTACAGCTCTCCCAAATGCTCACAAAATACACTAACTAGAAGATACTTACAAAAATTATTATTATTTACCCTTAAGCCATCTTCTGGTCTATCATTAGCTTTTTCATTATCATTATCCTTTCTCTGTTTAGTCATGCAAAATAAATATGCCAGAGTAGCTATCCTTTAATAATGGGTCATAACAAAAAATGAAATTGAAAGTGGCTGCCCTCGGGAGTTAATGGTGAGGCCTAAACTGTGCTCTATCCAAATAGGCATTAAGCCGCTTTGCTAACCATACTAACACATCTTTGCTCTCATAGAGGGCATGCCATTTATAGCTGGCTGGCTGGAATAGATTAGATAGACAATCACATGCAAACTCACATCATAAAGAAATAAATTAACCTTAAAGACTAGGGACGTTCATTATCTCCTGATTCATTCGGCTGATGACAAGGGTGCAGTGGAGACATAATAAGGCCGTCCGTGACACATCGATCGAACACAATGAGGCAAAGATGGCACAAAGGAGCCTCAGCAAGATTAGGACATAATGAGTGAGTAATCAAACTGACAGAGGAAAGTCAGAGTGAGAAGGATAGCAGCGGAGGTGGTACGGAAGGTTGGGTGTTTGTCTTGTCTGGTTATGGTAACATGCATGGATGACTCAAATACAGTGTTCTAAGTGAGGCAGGCACAGGTTCAGCCTCCGCTTTGTCAGGCACTGTCCACACCTACAGTTGCCAAGCACTGGAATGAGAGAGAGATAACCATTAGAAGTGGTGAACTGCAAGGATGTGGGCTAGAATGCAAAATGGACCTTAGAGACCCTTTGGAAGTGACATTTGCAAAGTGGGCACTGTGGGAAAAACTTTTAGAGAGGCAAATTAAAGCAAGGCCCTGATGAGCAGCAAAACCTCATGCAGATGTGGACCTCATAGCCATTTTGACAGTAATGCACATACTTAAGCTACCAGTGATGGGCAGTAGCTTTGCTACAAATAGCGAAGCTTTAAACTTAAATAAATTTCTAGGGAGTAGCGAGCTGGTAGTTTTGCTAGTGTTTCAATTTAGTAGCCTTTAGTAGAAAAGCTACATTTTTGATAAGGTAGCAGCGTGTTGACAAAAGCTACACCACTATATCATGCCGTGTACCCAGTGTTTACGATCGGTAGTTTAAAATCAGAACTAAAGATGTCAGATTCACAAATGAGTCACTCATTTAAGTCGATTCTTTACAACGAATTGGACATATGTGATAGCAAAGTGGTCCGAATTTGTTTGCGATTCAATCTGAATGACTCCGAAAGCTCACACGTGTGCTGTCGAATTATTTGGAGCATTTTCTCACTGACCAGCACGCTAATGGAATACTTTTAAACACGAAAAATAAAGATAATGCTGGTTGCAGTAGATATTTACAGTATCTACAATCAATAGAAACCAACCCTACAAATGCGTCCTATCATTTTCCAGTAATGAATTTGCTCAGAAACACAAGGAACTTGGCCTGGAACATACAGAATCAAAACAGCAGCACACAGAATTGCAGGATTGTTTCTTAGATGCTATGTCTATGACAGTATGCTCCATGCATCTGGTTGAAAAAATAAATAAAATAAATACAAGCTACAATTGCATTATCTAGATCTGTTAATCTAATTTAGCAAAAATTGGACTAGTACAATTTCAGTCAGACTAAAGCATCATTTCAAAAAATGACAAAAAAATTACTGTATTAGTCAGACTGAAATCAAACTTTTAAAGCACATGTAAACATATGGACTATATACTCCTATTGGTAGTCTCTATATTATGTCAATGCTCATTTACATAAAGTTAACTCGCATTAAATGTGAATAACTTTCAGTTACTGGCTACAAATCAGTGTGATCGGCCCTTTAGGTCACCTACACACTAGAGAAAGCTCTGCTGGAGCTTGTGAAGGTTAGGGATGCCTAAGCTCTATTTCGAGAGTGTATAAACCAATGTAGGTTTAAAATCAAGCACAAATGCAGCAAACTGGATTCCCGAAAGCACAACTGGATATAAGAGACATGTATTAGCTATCTGAAATTCTCATTGGTCAATGAATGCCTATGTCAGAGTGTTGCAGCAAAAGTTTAAATGGACAGTGTCACTTTTGGCAAAATATTTAGTTTTTCCTGTATGTCCTTCTGATGCACCATTCCCCTTAAAATCAAAGGATTCACAGCATTCTCTGACGCAGCATAAAATCTAGATTGTAGGTTCCCTTACAATGACATTTTAACAGCCTTGCCCCACAAACACACATTACCTTCAGTGCAGAGTGGCCACATAAAGACAAATGAATGTTGGTGGGGAAAAACAAAACAAAAGTGTGAATCATTACAAAACAACCCAGGTTGTGTTCATACTGTATGTATATGTTTGCATATTAATGCGTGTGTGTGTGTGTGTGTGTGTGTTAACAGTTTGCATTGGTGTCAGTGGAGGGTGTGGCATGGCTGCTATATGCAATCGCTGCCTAATCATTTGCATTCTTCTCCTTCATGAATAGTTAAACCCTGGGCACCTACCCAGAGTCTTGTCCACCTTTACAGGCTTTGCCCACAGAAGAAACAGCAGCCAAAATGATCAACTAATACACTCTATCCTCCAATGGAGACAAGAGCATAAATGGGTAATTGGGCACTGATCACTATGGAACTGTGATTACAGGGCATTACATGTTGGACACAAGTCTTTGTTTTTTGTGTGGGGACCGTTGCACACTTGCCAATTCCACATTTGTAAGTGAAAATGAAAGTGTTTGTATACCTGCATCATTTTACACGTCAATGTACAGTACGTTTTGGTGTCCATGTGTCTATTCATGATAGATTGATCAGGATTTGTGATTTAATGTATCCATGTGAATGTGAATTTACTTGTGTGGGTGTGTGCACATTTTACTAATATTATTACAACTGTGGAATTTCTATGGTGACAAAATAGCCATGTTTTACACTTGTTTGATGGATCACAAAAATTCAGCCCACTCTTAAGTCTTCATCATTATTACAGCATTAGGAAATGTATAGAACTAGAAAGATTATGTAACAAACTGGCTGATTAATCAGGCAACAGTTGGCTATTTAAGGACTATTTGGCTTTGGGTGATAATATTATCTTGTGCCAGTTGCGAAAATGTTATTTCTTTGTTCCATGTAGCACGAAATGGGATGTTGAGCTTTTGTTGATGTTGAGAAATTCAGTGTATTTCACATTCTATCAATTTATATGATGTCATGAAATTGCATGTTTAATAATGATAGAAGTAGGGTTGTGCTAGACTAGTCGACTAAAAGGTTCTGATACTGACACTGGAATTACTAGTAGTTTAATATTTTTCCCTATTAAACTGTTCAACATTTTTAAACATTTGCATTTGGATTTATATTTTTACAGAGACTGCATTTAAATTATTGTCACATTAATGGCACGCAACGGAAAATGTCCTCTCGCAAGACAAGTAAACTCAGCAAAGTAGCAATGAAATCACTTCGTTGGTGGTTCGGGAAGTTGATTTCCGAAATGTTGGCTTGAAAGTTGGATGTTTTCACATTTGAGTCTTAAATCGGTGTGTGCTTTTCCAGCTGAACAGGCTTTTTCAAGCACAGGATAGCCGCCTCAGGTGAGTCAATTCCCATATTTCATCTGACCATGATGACGTGTTAATTTTGCTCATCGAAACTTTATCATTTTGATTAAGTAGCCTAGAAAATGACTGTTTTAGGCAAGGAATGCCATTTTTTTAATCTGCTGATTAAAAAGGCTATTTTCAACAATGTACAGACTGCTTAAACTCTCTTTTATTCTGTGTGCACGTCTTGTTTAGAATACATAAGATTTATTGTAGGCTAAATCATATGCCTATATTTTCTATTGTATATTTATTTTTCTTTTCAATCGTAACTGTTATTGGTTACCATGACAGCTGTCATATTAGATTAATGGCTAATGCTTGCATGTTGCAACTTTTCAACCAACTTTTGGCTTAGCCTACCTGTTCATTATTTTCAACAATGTCCTGACTGTTTTAAGAAATATGTTAAGAAAATTGCCCTGACTGTTTTAATATGTTATGTAACTTTTCCTGGGTGAATTCCATTTAGAACAAGCTATGAAATATGGGCTATTGGTCCTGCATTATTCATTCAATTGTTTTCAATAAATAAACCTGTATTCACTAAAGGTGACTGCGTGTCATGTTCTATAACTAATGTTCAATGATCGTAATGCAAGGTGAGCAAGGCGAGCAAATGATGACAAAATGTTCATTTTTGGGTGAACTATTCATTTAAATTATATTACGCATAGGATATATCAGCTACTTTACCCTGCTCTCTAGATTCTGGCATTGGCCATTAAAAATCCCACATCATTCGGCCATTAAGCAGAATTATAACACAAGACTCAGTATAAGGCCTTAGGTCTGTATAATAGGATGGTCCGTAAATATGTAAACAGCCTTGCATTACTTTACTTACATAGTGAAGCAAAGCTATATTTCTATGCTGAGGTGGGCACTCTCTCACACACACACACACACACACACACACACACACACACAGAGAGAGATACAAGCCTGAGGTGAGGAAATAGCTGATTAAACAAACTGAATACTGAACTTGAATCGCTGTCTTTTCTTCACAGTGCAAAAGATGGGACAGTGAGGAAAGAAGGAAAAAAAGATGGTGTGGAATGTGCATGAGCAAAAGTCTCAGAACACCAAGCCAAAAACACACTGCGTCAGCCTATCAACAAATATGTTACATTTATTTTAGTGAGTTGCAATAAAATAAAAGGAAACAATATGAGAATCTAAAACAATGCAAGTACATTGCAAAAACTGTGCAAGAATTTAAGAGGCTGAAAAATGTATGTGTGTATATCATCCTTCCCATGAAGCTGGATATCACCTATGTACCTTTTCCTTAAAGTAATAATTTGGGTTTAATACAAGTTAAGCTTATTTGACATAATTTGTGACAATGCGGATTACAACAAAAAAAAAATATTTTGATCATCTCCCTTTAGCTTAAGAAAAATCTTACAATGAGGCACTTACAATGCAAGTGAATGGGGCCAATTTTTGGAGGGTTTAAATGGTAGAAATGTGAAGCATATAACAATTTTAAAAAAAAAGCACTTACAGTATACTTATGTATATACTTGGTTTACTTATAATATACTATTTGAGCTCTACAATTTTTTTAAACCGTTGTTTTTGTGGCAGACTAATATGATGGGGAGTATGGGGTTTACACGGCATCGAAGTTGTAAACTGGAACCAACTTTACACAGAAAATATTAGTAAGCAACTTTATCCCAAAAAACATGTTGTTTACTGTGGCAGCGGGGGCGTCGTCAAGTGTCCGCCTGGAGAGAGGAGGAGTGGTAAGAGCGCTTACACCTGAGCTAAATTATGCCTAACGCCTGTTTCTGATTACAGTGAACACGGGGAGAGTGGCATAAAAGAGCGACATAGCCAGCATATCGAGAGAGAGTCTGGATCAGAGAGAGAGTTCTGTGAGTTCCCATTTCGTAAAGCTGAAACCGTATGTGTTAAACTGAAGCTGTATCTATTAAACTGAAGCTGTCATCTAGTGTGAAAGCGCAAATAAAAGACCTTACATTTACATTTTGTGGCTATAATTTTTAAACAGTAAGTATTTCATAACCCAGACATTTTGCTTCTTTTTTTTGTTTTTAAAGAAAAGGACAAGTCAAAATTAAATGTGGTCGTAATCAACATTATGCCTAGAAATGCTGTGGATTGATCTTAAATTATTAATTAAAACTGGAATATATTCCTTTATACCATGCAGTGGCCATTTTATAAGTGATCTATCAAGGTAAACTTTTTTTCTGGTAATATTTAAATTTTATATAAAGTACATTTAATAGAAAGTATAAGAGTAGTGGGCATGAATTACTTTTGGGAAGCTGACATGTCCTGTGGTGTATGTTATAATCAGATTTTAATGACCATATATTTACTGACAAACTATGTAGGATATTTGTCATTTTAAAACATTATTTATCATATGGCAGGGCCATTTAAAATAAAAAGGTGCTTCAAAATGGTGAAAAGAAATGGTGACCAGTTACAGCATCTAAAAAATTAACTTTCCCTTATGTATTCACATAAATTTTAACCTTGACATTGATGAAACCAAACATCTTATCGACACGTCACACCTCAACAACTCTTTATTAATGTAATGTAATTAAATGAATTAAATAAAACACACTAACTGGCAGCTAAGAGAAATACTTGAAAAACACCCACACACATCAGAATGAAACAGATGGAAATACATAAGGTATGGACGGGAGTAGGCTTTCCCATGTTGCAGACATTTCCATACAAGCGGGTGTATGTGGGCAGACACACTCACACACAAAAACAAGGAAAATAGAAAAAAATGCTATTCTTTGCTTTGGTCCACACACAATCAGAGAAGACAATAACAATAGCAAAATGTGTTATAATGTATTTTCTTTTGATTACTTCCATCTTTTGATCACATCACAATCCACACTGCAAGCTCAACACTGTGAATAGCGATCCAAGAAAAACTTTCAAAATATTTTAGTTCAGTGTTGCATCTGCATTGGTGAAAGAAATGTTAATGGCACGAAAATCATGAAAATCCCAGTGTTTGGCAGGTGCTAGTTTTGGAAAGTGGGATGGCGAGAAAGTGTATCTGGGTCACTAGAAGCCATGCATCCCAAGTCTGCCACCAGCAAAGAAAAAAAATCCTTTTCTTTTTCCTCTTTCCTTTAATCCGCCATCTTCTCCCACACACACTCCCTTACTTGATAGGAGCATCAGAATTTGGCTGCTCACTCTCAGACTGCAGCATAAGCTATTAGTGAGAGAGACTATTGCGGCAGGTGGAATGGGAGGAAGTAAAAGAGAAAGAGACAGGAAAAGAAGAACTTATGCTGGAATAGGGCTAGAAGAACACGTCAATGTTACTAGGAAGCAGAGAAGTATTCCCTCAACGAAGATCTTCCACTGCTTGTCACATGTGCTTGTCATATTTTCCAAGATTCTCCTCTCGCTCCCCTCCTTTACTCTCTTTTTATCTTTTCTTGTCTTCTCTCTGTACCAGGTGTGTTATGTCGATGCATGAGTAAGCATCATACAAGCCCTCCGAGCTATCTGCACTAAAGCGTTTAAAATAGCTCTTCCAGAAAAGCACAGGCACACTTAAAACATTCTACTCAACCACACCTGCACCTCCAAAGAGCGACCCCGATTTATTTCTACTCTCAACCCTCCTCCTCCTGCACACTTGCTCCTTTTTACATGCTGTTCTTTTTTGGTCCCTCTCCTTCTTTTAAAGCTACTGATTTATATGTGGGAACTGACGAGGAAAGCAGAAAGTGGGAAAGAAGTAGAGAGAGAGATACCACTATAATGTTCATACTGTGAATGCTGACACAAGTCTGCAGCAAAGTGAATCGAATTATCTTTGAGTTACTCCCCCATTTAAAACTCCTGCTTTTAAAAGCCACCCATTATCTCTCATTTTTCTCTCCCTTCATCCATCCCTAATGAGTCTCAGAGGGCTCATTATTATTGAGTTTATTGCATAAATATAGCATTACTGTAGTCAAATACACACCCACACAATCACATACACTTTATTATACACATATGCATAAACATCCACTTGCTGACGTAGGTATATGTTAGAGGGATTCTGTATGTGTTTTTGATCCAAGTAAGTCTTAGTCATGCTCTGTAAAGAGGGAAAAACATTTTCTCTCTCCTGGGTGCCAACAAGTTCTGTTGAAACACTGAAAACTGAACTGTGTAATTGTACTTTTTTCAGGCACATTATTTTATTATATCTTATATCTCACAGCTGTAGGTTTCTCTCAGAGTTGGAAGTACAATGTAGGATACATCTAACATTACGGTTGTCATCTTGCTGAAAATCAGGATACAATTATTAATGAGTTCATTTCTGTCTTTGTTGATGGTTTTTCAGATGTGTTTAATGGGGCCTTGGTAGCTCAGTGAGTAAAGATGCTGACTACCACCCCAGGAGTCATGAGTTTGAAGTCACATGCTGAGTGACTCCAGCCAGGTCTCATAAGCAACCAAACTGGCCCGTCTGCAAGGGAGGGTAGTCACATGGGGTAACCTCCTTGTGGTCGCTATGTGGTTCGCTCTTGGTGGGGTACGTGGCGAGTTGTGCGTGGATGCCGCGGAAAATAGCGTGAAGCCTCCACACGCGCTATGTCTCCGCGGTAACACGCTCAACAAGCCACGTGATAAGATGCATAGGTTGACTGTCTTTGAATATTTCTAATATTCTCTGGAGGCAACTGAGATTCATCCTCCGCCACCCGGATTGAGGAGAGTCACTACACCACCACGACTTAGTGCATTGGGATTTGGGCATTCCAAACTGGGGAGAAAAAGGGAGGAAATAAAAAAAGTGGTGTTTAAAAAGGCACACACATTCCAAAAAAATATATATATATGAAAAAAAAAAAAAATAAATAAATCGCACTTGACATGCACCTTAGACCTCCATTTGATGTGTTCCACTCACAAACATGTCTGAAATCCCCCCCCCCATATCTTCACATGGCTGGCTTCCTTCTACACTGGCACTCTCACTCTATGTGCACGCTTTCTTGGTCAGGCCTTGATCGATGGCACAATGGTAAGACAAACCGTCACATCCAATAAACCAGTCATTCAACCTGCGATATCTAAAATAGCTTACACAAACACTGCTGCTTGTTTTACCATAGCAATGCAACAATTTCAACACACACCCTCACTCTTCTAACGCACAAACTACAACAAAAACACAACACACACTACACTCCAAAGTTAAACTCAACATATCGAAATTTCAGACGAACCTCCAAATTGTAAGAAACAGCATTAATAGTAGACTAAAACAGGTAAACAATTACCTTCCTGCCTATCGTGGGCCCGAGTTTTCTATGAGGCACAGGGCCAGTTCACTCTTTGTTGGTGGTTGTTCAGAAGGGGTGTTTAAAAAGGAACACACAGTCCAAAAGAAAAACTAAAACAAACATGACGCACAGAAAGACTTTCACCCGGCATGTTCCACCAGCAAACATCTCTGAACTTTCCTGCCTCTCTTCCCAAGGCTGGCTTCTTCAAGACTGGTACGCTCACTCTACACACACGCTCTCTTGGTCAGGCCTTGATCGATGGTACGTTGGAGAGACCAAACTGCCTTTTACCTATATATAGACAGGTAAGCTTCACTCTGCCCCCCAGTGTATGGTATGTGTAATATGGAAGCATGGTATCTAAACTAAAGTGTATCTTTACGTAACAAATTCAGTAGGAATGCCTACTAACAACCAACAGTTCAGTGACTTGGATCACAGACAGTCAACCGCGTTTCCTTTCAATGTATACTTTTTGGCTGAGAGCGAATACGAGCATGTTGGATACAAGTGGAGTATGACTGCTTTGTGACACTCTTTTATTAGTCAATTGCAGGCTCATGCGCCGATGACGCGCACAGATGAGGACTGTCCGTATGTCGAGGAAATCTGGGCCGCAATCTGGGTACATTCCACACAGGCTCTGCTGATGATAAAAGTTTAGTCACGCATTCTGTGTACAGCGTGATCAGCAACGCGGACAACCGAAGTATACTTCAGCCTTAAGTGACTTCCAGCAGATTTAATCACTGTCAGTGTGAACGCAACTTCGCAGCATCCTGACTGAACTGGAATCTATTAATGAAGCAACTGATTTGAAATGCTCTACATAGTCGGCAACTCTCTGAACGATCATTCATGTCACACAACTTAAGGAACAGTTTACCCCAAAATAATAATTTTTTCATAATTTACTAAACCTTACTGCAGTCTCAATATCGTATGTCTTTCTTCTGCTTAACACAAATGAAAATATTTTAATGGAGATTTGCCGTGTTCCTTTATTCTATTCCTTTATCACTCCTCAGGTGAAGCACAAAGTAGACTGCCCTCAAAATTGATTCTAATGGAGTGAGACGTTTACAAACAAAAAATACTTTACACAAATATTGGGTAGTCAATTTTTAATAAGATTTCGATTTTTATTGACACTTTTTTTGGCATTGATAGAAACCGAAGTATAATCAACATTTGTTGCAATGCATTCTTGGATTGCTTCCTCTGCAAAAGTATTTTGCGATGCTGCCTTAAAATTCAGAAGAAAATAGATATTTTGAAAGGCAGCGTAATTATGTTGCCTAGCTTTAGGAAAAGGCAAACTCTCACATTGAGGGAGTACCTTTGATGTTGCCTTAAAATTATTTAAGTAGATAGTCAGACAGCGGACTCATCTGTGTGAGAGTGGATACGTGTGATATTACCCACCATTACCACCTCAGCTGAAGACCCTTTCGCAACTAGCTCTGTATGGTGAAGAGCTGAGGTTACACATAGCAGGAAGTCTAAGATAATGATGAGGACATCCAGAATCCTCCGATAGCCTCCATCACGACCCTTCCAGACCGTTTTATCAAAGTCTCCAATCAATGATGTATTGAGGCACTGCACTGAAGTATAGGGCTCTCCTGATTCATGTCTGTAAGGTCACTGCCATTGAGAGCCCCACTAAGAACAACTGGAATATTGTTGACTGAATCATATTCTCTCTCTTAAAGGTCCATTTGCTAATTTACTTCGTCTCATGGCTACTTTGCTGATGTCTCCATCTCGAGCACTTTAAGCTTCTTCTTCTTTCTGAAGAACTGACTCGCATTTCTGTCATAAAATCACACACACAATTGGACACATGCACCTGCCTCTTACACCCAAAGGCACATTTGACAGTTTAATATGTCAAAAGAAAGAGCTTTTCCTGACCCGTGACTGTGATTTCTCACAAAGCGTACTCATTCGAGCTCTCACATTCAGAACATTTTATTCCCACATTGTTCCTAACCCCTTTCTTCCCTTGATATCTTTCCATCCCTGTCTCTCTCCCTCTTTTTGTCCTTTGTCCTTCAAGTGTCCTGCAAAATGTTTACAAAAAAGCACCACATGCCATTAAATATTATCATGTAAATATTATCTTTTAACCATACAATCAGGCTTTTTTTTAATGTATATACACTATATATCTGACACCAATAAAAAAAGTTTTTATATATACTCATTACTTTGTTTTTATATATAGCCCATACCATGGCAATACTATTGTCTTTTATGTAGCCTACTTAATAGCATGGTATAAGAATATGGTAATCATCCGGTACCATGGTATACATGTAGTTGAAATTAAATACTTTTGGAAAGTTGGCATGTGCTGTGGTCTGACATTCTACACTTCATTTTAAAAAGAATTTTGCTAATTGTTGTCCTTTTAAAGATCAATAAAATTAACTAAAAAGGTAAAAAAAAAACAATTTGAATAATACTCTATTAATAGAAGTGCTTCCCATTTCTATAAATGTCCAAACACATACCTCCTACAATGATTCAAAATCTTTCATTTAGGGCCATTATGAAATGTTAAAGCCTGAGTCTAGATTCTGGATGTCATGCTGATTAGCAGTTGCTTTTGCATTTTAGAGAGTCATTCTTTTCTCTGTTCACTTAAATGCATGTAATGTACATACAAATATCAATGTTTCCTTCCTTTGCAGAAACAGCTATCATTTAAAACAGAAGCACTTTCAAGGTATTCCCCTATTTTTCCAATTTAAAAGTTTTACTCACACCCGGTTTGCTCAAATACGCATACATCCACATAAACACACATACATATGTGTGTGTTTACCATCTGGGTGGAGATAGTAAAGAGGATCGATCTCATAAAAAAAAAAAATAAAAAAAAAAAGAGCACTGACAGCACAGATAGCAGAAGAGTAGGGCCATCATGAATACAGCTTTCCCGGTAAATAATTCAGTAAGTGGTTTGTAAGCCCCTGCATTAATTGAATTCAATTAGCCCACTTTGTCTCATGATCTCTGGTTCCATTTAGAATCGAGATAGTCGCTTTGGGTCCTCTGTATCATTTTATTATGTAACACCCATGGCTACAACAACCCTAACTATAGATGTTCATGTGTTATGTTTGGAAAGTCCACATTCCAGTCTGTAAACTTCCCTATTAAGCATTTCAAGCTTCACCCATCCTCTATTTACTTCGTTTGCGCCAATTTGTGGTCAGTTTCATCCGTCATATGCTTCATCACCCACCAAACGAGGAGTACTCTTTTCACTGGGGACCGAAGTGAATCAATCTGGTTGATAAACCAGCAAATACACTCATCTGCTGGACAGATGAAAGACGCTCTTTTTAGAATGTTCGTTAAACTCATTTTCTGAAATTAACTTTACTTTTCAAGCAGATTTTTGGCAGATTTCTGCCTCAGTCCATCCATTTGCTTTCTGAACATCAGCCTTGTCTGTTGGCTCTCTATCGCGCCCTACGCTTACAGCTCTTTTCTTTCTCTCATTCTCTTTCCTCAAACTACAAAGTAAGGTGCTGAGGCGTTTGTGGAAATTATGTACAGAAGGTGAGCAGAACTGACAAAAGGGCAAAACTAGTTTTTGAAAAAGTAGTCTCTGCCTGCATATTGCACACAAAAATGGAAAATGCTTTCTCAATCTGGCAAGCTCTAATCTGATTGGCGGACTGGAACACAACTTTGCGGAGTAATGGTACAGGATTTTTATTTGTTTTATTTTTTATTTTTTGTAATCGGTCCACCATAAATGAGCCATAAAGTTGTGTGAAAGTACCACATTGACCCAATGAGTGAAATATAACTTTTTCAGAGATTTTCAGACTGTTATGTTGCACACTAAGTCCTTGTGGTGGCATAGCGACTTTCTTCAATCCGGGTGGCGAAGGATGAAACTCTGTTGCCTCCGCATCAGAGACAGTCAATCCACGCATCTTATCACGTGGCTTGTTGAGCACGTTAATGTGGAGTCTTCACTCAATTCTCCATGGCATCCACGCACAACTCGCCACGTGCCCCACTGAGAGCGAGAAACACACATTATAGCAACTAAGAGAAGGTTACCCCATGTGACTCTACCTTCCCTAGCAACTAGGCCAATTTGGTTGCTTAGGAGACCTGGCTGTACATTTTGTTTGTCTCATCTTGGACTTACAGTGACACCAAGTGGTGTGGATGTAGCATCATTCAAAATGAATAGTTTTCAATTACATATGCTATTGTAGAAATTCACTTTTCACAATCAGCCATGATTAATTTAATCCAAGAGTATTCAGCTGATCATGTATTTCTAAAATGTCAGCCCCCATGAGGGCACCCATGGCCCATGTGGAATATAACATTTTTATAAGGTTACTGATGACTAAAGTCCTCATCAGAGTGCACCATTAACTAGCTATGAACAAACAGCTGCATATTCTGCTTTGCTTTTCTTATTATCTTATATCTGTGGCATAGTGTAATTATTTATATTGAACAGGCAGAAATTCAAATAAGAGAGTCTTTAGATTTTTCAATATTTTTTTTTCTTTGAAAAACATTTATAGAGACTGCCATGTCATCATTTTAAAATGATCTTTTTCTCTTTTTTGGCCTATTATTGTAGTATTATCTACAGTTATTACATATAAACCCATCCCAAAATGGCACGTCAAAACAAAACAAGCTAGCCTCTAGTTGGTTGTCTTACATGTTGCTTAAACAGATTGTTTACTGTCTAAGTGGGTGGTTTTTGGCGAGAATAAACTACAAAACTGACTAAATACATTTCGTCAGATATCTGGCTATGTGAGACTATGGGGAAAGTTGCTAGCAATTTACAAAGCCAAACATCTCCAAAATAGTAGAGAGAAACACAGGACAAGACAAAGTGAATTCAACTTTTTAAGACTGTTTAGTCTCTGAGAGGAAGATATCCTGCAATCGTTAATATTTATGAGCAGCAGAGGAAGCAAAAGTGAAAATAATTAATCAGGAAACAGAGATGAATGTAAATTACAGCAGAAAGTCTATATATATATCTGCAAATGGAAGAACAAACAGGTAAATGGTAAATGACAATTAGTCCAAACCTCAGCACATAACCTTTGTGTTAATGTTCACATTGCTTCAATCTCTGAAAAAAAGTGCTGAAAGTGTTAAGCTACACAGAAGAAAAAACAAGACCCACTAAAGGTAAAGCACTATCTGCTCTTACATATAAATGTCTATTCTTTGAACTCACATAGCAGCCACATGAGTGTGCATTCACCTCATCAAAGATCAGACAGACTGTAATCTAATTACCGAAGCAGTGCATCATATATTACGGACTAGCTAGAGCTGTGAAGTTTGTTCTGTGGAAATGCTGACATGTCCTGCTGGAGTGGACAGACCTGTTCTGGACTCATTAAAGCTACTAAGCACCACCTGGTCTCTCCTCTCAAAGCTCTCTGAACTGGACATGCAATTAAAGGAATAGTTCATCCAAAAATGAAAATGATGTCATCATTTATTTACCCTCATGTCCTACCTTTTTTTTCCCAGAAGGCCTAAGGTTCTTTTTTCCTTATAATGAAAAAGTATGGGGACAGTGGCTGTAAGACTCTGTCAAACAGAGTGCAAATGAGGGCTGTCTGAATAATGTCTTGGTAGTGAGATATTCTTCATTGCTTCATTGTACATTTTACACATAACCAAATATGAGGCGATCAAATGTTAAATGGTGCTTAAAGCCTTGGTGCATGGTTCTGTGACATCAAAGACATGGATGAACTTGCCCTCTTCCCTGTTGTGACGCAGATGTTCTCAAAGCTCACACACACACAAAGATTGACTCACCTCAAACACACTATTTGCAAACATTCACATTTAAATCTTCTAAAGCTCATGAAGGATAATGGATGAGTGATATCTATCTAAATGTGAATACTGAGCTAAAACACAACACATGTCCATAAATAATGATTAGTCACCCAAATACATCAGTAATGTTGAAACGTATGTGGGTTGACAATGTGTCCATGGTCTTTTTTTTTTTATTATTATTATCAACAAGATTATGTTAAAATGTATATAAATAAATAAAAAAGTATATTTATAGTCTTCAAAAAAAATCAGGTCTCGACCTAGTTTTCCCATAATTTGGAAAATCACCTTTTTGCCTAAACAATTTTAGTTTAGATGGTGCTGTGTGGTGACAAATTAATTTCTACAAATATTAGGGTTACAAATAGTTCATATTGTCTCTTAATATGTGATCATAAAGGCTGGATGTATATAAAAATAATATTGAACTGCTTCCAGTGGTTGGAAAAGGTGGGTGGTTGGAAAAGGTGTTGTTTCATCTAGGATACACCTGTATAAAGACTGATTCTATAGGCAAACTGTAACAGCCAGCTTATCTTTCTGAAAGGACATACAGCGCGGTTTAAATGGATAAATAACTATGTAAATCTTTAATTTAGGTTGTCAAAAGTGATTTCCACCATGAAGAAACAACCACCTCTGTGTGGGTGCATTATGCAAGACTAAATATTAGAAAACATATCACAGTAAAAACAATATTATGCATGCAAACACTCCAAAACACATACACTTGAGCTAAGACACAAACACAAACACAAACACAAACACAAACACACACACAATGAATTGCATTATCTATCAATGGTGTGGCCTGTGTTGGAGACTTGGTGCCTCGCACTAATCTTGCATGAAGACAGGGCTATTGAGGAAGTGTCAGGGTGCTTGCAAACAGGAGAAACTCTTACACGGACATGAAAATAAAGAAAAGATGGAGAAGTGGCGACGGGGTCCCACCGATTACGCATGCTAGAGGCGAGAGAGAGAGAGAGAGAGAGAGAGAGAGAGAGAGAGAGAGAGAGAGAGAGAACATGAAGAGAATTGAGCTCACGCTCCTGGAAGTACTGGAGAGGAAAAAAATAAGAGAAAGAGATAAAGAGACAGTGAGGAGGGACTGAGGGCATTGAAAAGGGGAAGGGTTTTACCCTTAAAAAGGGAGCAAGATGGATACAGAGAGAGAAAAAAAGGCTTTAATAAGTCCCTACTCTTCCTTAAAAGCAAATTGGCTAGGCATATTGCACACCTCATTCTATAGCCCATATAATAGGGCTGCACAATTATAACAAAAATCAGAATTGATGATCATTTCCCTTGGTATTTGTAAAGCAGGTTAAGGGAAAGGAGAAAAATCACTGCAAAAACATACATTTAATACAAAATTTAATTTAAAATATTGACGCAACATGAGTAGGCCTACATGGACTGCTGTAATTGTCACTTTTTGCGATTGGTTAATTGTGGCAGCTGTAATTGTAATATCGATTTACTCAATTAACTGTGCAGCCCTACCATATAATGTTTATGCTTAATAAATCTGAATGGAAATATCAACTTTTTCTGTGCCTCTGTAGATCTCAAAATCTGGTAATTTGTTCATACAGTTACTTTCTCGGTTCTCTTATCTCCTACAAACCACAGCATAACTTTCCTATTTTCCTACCAGGTAGTGTGTGTGTGTGTGTGTGTGTGCGTGTGTGTGCAAAAGTTTAATTGCTCCCTGCAATTCCATGACAATCAAGAAATACATTAAAGAAGACACCACGCTGTGCCACATCAAACATAGAAAAACACATTGACATGCACAAAAACAAACAAATCTAAATGAGAAGACTCAGAAATATGCACATAACAAGTGAAATATGTTGTTTTAGACCCATGGTTGTTATCGTTAATGAAAATTATTAACAAGATGAAAACATGTTAATTAAAAAGATAAAGCTGAAACCATAAACAATACAAATGAAGACTAAATTTAAATACAGATAAAATTACTTTAATTTTCATATTTTTACCATCTGTGTGTATTCTATCAAAAAGAACCACCAGCAATGGCCGTCTAATCAAGACAATGTTCCTGTAAAGGGCTGGGTAAAAATATATATTTTCAGATTTACAGTGATTTAGATTTTAAAATTTTTCCACTTCTGTTTTGATGTTTGTTTGTTAAAGAATTACCAGTTAAAATGCATAGTTTGGGCCCTGTTAGGTTTTAAAGTTAATGTTTCCATAATCTACCAAGTTAGAAGTTTAGCATTTGACTAAGAAAACTTTGAACTTGAACTTTGGTAATTTGGTAAATGAGAATTATTTTAACCTGTTGATACGCACCCCCTTTTTGAGCACAAACCATGAAAATGACATACCTGAACTTAAATGGTTATATTTACTGGACCCTTTGGAGTATGGACACAGTTGTAGTATCTTTTGAAAGAAGACACTTTAAGTTTCAGAATTAATATATGTTAATTTTTAAAGTTAGAGAAGCTGAAGTTTATAGTAATGGAAATATTTTGTGCCAAACATGTTTTTATAATCAAATTATAAAAGTGCCAAGACAACTCAGAAATCCAATGTTCTCAAAGCCACAAGTCTAAAGAAGTTAGGTTTAAAATTTGAAGATGATCTAACAAAAGCCCAGTCTGAGGCTGACGCCCAGATGTCCGACATGCTTACCCGGGCCGTCGTTAGCATGGGGTTGGACTGGAACCCTCCATCCTCCCCACAGCCTTCGCGGCTGGACGATTGGTTCCTCTGGTCTGCGTGCCGCTCACAGCAGCGCCCGCCGCCCACCCCGGTTCCTTTCTTCCCGGAAGAGCATGATGAGCTGACGAGATCATGGAGAACACCCTTCTCCACCAGTCACCGTGCCTCACACTCATCCGCTCTCAATACCCTTGACGGCGGAGCGCCCCACAGGTACACGGCGGTCTCCCAGGTGGACAGAGCGGTTGCGATACACCTGTGCCCCGAAAACGCCGCCACCAGGCGGGGTCGCCCTGTGTTCCCCTCCAAGGCCTGTAGGATGACGTCTTCATTGACCTCCAAAGCCTACAGCGCCACCGGACAGGCCGCTTCCGCCCTGCATGCCATGGCCCTCCTGCAAGTCCACCAGGCCAAGGCTTTTAAAAGATCTCCACTTGGGTAGTCCTGATCCTGACGTGCTGCATGTACTGTGCTCAGCAACCGACCTCGCCCTCAGGGCTACGAAGGTCACAGCGCAGTCACTCGGGCAGGCGATGGTCACTCTTGTGGTTCAGGAACGACATCTGTGGCTGAACATGGTCGAGATGCAAAACACGCTTCCTCGACGCACCGGTCTCCCAGTTCAGCCTTTTCGGCAACACTGTAGAGGACTTCGCACAGCAGTTCTCAGCGGTGAAAAAGCAGACGGAGGCCATATCTCACATCATGCCCCGCCGCACCTCCAGCGCGGGCCGTGCCCCATCTGCCCACCGAGGGCGTCCCCCTGCGGCACCTAAGAAACACACAGCTCCCAGCATCGAGCAGCCCGCTGGAGGCGCATGCCCCCCGTCTCACGAGCCCCTTCGAGGACCCGGAAGGCTCCCAAGCGTTCCTGAGACGGACAACCCAGGGACCAAGATGTTTGCTCCGGAGCTGGTAAGCAGACCACTCCGTCCCCCGGTGGAGGGCCGGGAGGAGAATTTTCAGTTAAGTTTACTTACTTTGCCACACCCTCTTCGGGCTGCGGTACCCACATTCTCAATAAAAGAGCAATTCCCTTTGTCTCTGTGTCACCTGGCCCGCAAATGCCATTCTCACGGCACTCTGCCGCCACACCTCAACAGTCCCGGCACAATGGACGCAGACCTCTCGCCTCCAGCCCCACGACTGCCTAGAGGATGCCTCCGTAGGACCTTCTCCTCAGTCACTAACCCGCTCCCCGCCGGGTGTGTGGAGCAAGATAAGTGCTTCGAGTTTTCTCTCAGCACCAGAGCCTCGGGATGCATTTTTGCCTCCCTACGATGCATTACATACTCCGCCCCGCTGCGAAGCCCCGCCGGGTACGTCAAAAATAATAGTCCCCTTAGTGCCCCTAGAACGGAGCTTGGACGCATGGCTCTCACTTCCCAATCCATCACGCTGGCTGACCAGGACCATTCGACTCGGTTATGCAATTCAGTTTGCCAGGACCCACCGCCCCCTTCTGGGGTGTCCGCTTTACCACAGTACACGGTGAAGATGCCAAATCCCTGCGCGCAGAAATCACAACTCTTACTAAAGAACACGATAGAGCCCATCCCTCCAACCGAGATGAAGAAGGGTTTCTACAGCCCTTACTTCATCGTACCCAAGAAAGGTGGCAGCTTACGAGCGATCTTGGACTTGCGAGTTTTCAACCGGGCTTTGCACAAACTCCCGTTCAAAATGCTCACACAAAGACACATTCTTACTTGTGTCCGGCATCTAGATTGGTTCGCAGTGGTAGACATGAAGGATGCGTACTTACACATCTCAATATTGCCTCGGCATCGACCCTTTCTACGGTTCGCGTTCGACGACCAAGCGTAGCAGTACAAGGTCCTCCCCTTCGGCATGTCCCGGTCCCCTCGCGTCTTCACGAAGGTCGCAGAGGCAGCCTTTGCCCCGCTTCGGGAAGCATGCATCTGCATTCTCAATTACCTCAACGACTGGCTCATTCTGGCCCACTCCCGAGAGTTACTATGTGCCTACAGGGCCACGTAGCTGAACCAAGCCACTGTTGCGGCCGAACCTCATTGACGGCTTCTCAGAAAAATCTGCATTTAAGAGAGACTCCTAGTGTCGCTTCGACACAACGTTTTGATCCCTCCATCAGGGAACGGAGGTTACATTCATGACCTAGATGTTTTACAACATGAATGCTGCTCAGATTGCATAATTTGTTGAAGAACGATGACGAAGGGTAAATCTTTCAGGCGAAATCGCATGTAAACAATGGAGAATATAGCAATATTTCTCAGATGTATCACTTTTATGGACAAAAAGTGCTATTGGATGTTTTTCAATGAACACTTGACATGGACAACTGACCCAAGTGTGGCGAACTGGATCGCGTTTTCATAACAAAGGTATGAAGTCCCGTTTTGCTATTGCATGTTTTAATTTGTACTCCTGGCACAAATAACTAAATTGCTGTTTCTGGAGCATTGCTATTGTGAAACAGAGGTCGGATATCAATGTTGAACCCTTAGACCTTTGAAAAGATGTATAATTTGCTAACATTGATTATATTTATATATGGTAAATTATATATTAAATGCAAACCGAGTGAAGTCACTCCTGAGTGCGGTGAAATTGCGTATCAACAGGTTAAGCATAAAGTGGCATGTGTTGTCATTATAGGCAGATTTTACAAATTGTAGTGTTATGGAATAAAAATTAAACTTAACACACACAAACACATGCGCGCGTGTGTGTGTGTGTGTATATAAATATATATAGTTTTCAAAAATTTGCTAAACTGACATTGAAAATAAAACAATAAAACTATTGAAAATTTCAAAAACAACAACAACAACAACAACAACAACAACAACAACAACCCTTTTTATGTACAGCAATCAGAACGCAGACAATGAACGTATCATTGTCTGCATTCTGATTGTTGATTGCCAGGCTGCAAGCGTTCCTGAGCACCACTGAAAGATCAAGTTACGTCAAGAGAGTTTTCTCTGATTTCTTTCTCTCTCTCTATTTCTGTCACTCAAAAGCACAGAAATATCACACCTTCAAAAGATCTTCTTCCTTCAGCAAGGAGAACACCATAAAATACACCCA
The DNA here is from genome assembly GCA_032164185.1 of Moxostoma hubbsi. Taxonomy (NCBI): domain Eukaryota; kingdom Metazoa; phylum Chordata; class Actinopteri; order Cypriniformes; family Catostomidae; genus Moxostoma; species Moxostoma hubbsi. The sequence goes on along the minus strand of JAVLUX010000017.1, from coordinate 27,499,500 downwards.
TCAACCATCCACATTGTGAATTCAACTCTGGTATTTATTTATCGTCCTCATCTCAACTGTGGATCATAGCTATAGAGCAGATACCACTCACCATTGCAATGCAGTGATATAGTTTTTAGCTCGATTTCCCACAGCTGACAGAATACAGAAAGGTAAGCACTTGTTATAGTGAGAGCGTTGAGAAAAGTTGAGACAAATAAAGTGAAAAGTCATTGACAACCACAAAATAATAATAATCTCTGAGGCACACATAAAATTTTATATGAGCTTACACACATTAAGAGTGTTTGTCAGTGCACGGATGGGTATTAGCCAAATAATTTATTCATGAATAAAAGGTATTGAAATATTCTTCGGTTTCCATTGCAAGCCAAAAATGGGAAAAGGACTAGCATGCATAAGAGCATGAATTAGAGAAATGTAAATAAAGCAGAGCTGTGTCAGGATATTTCACTAATCTTGGCAGAGATTAGACAGTTATAGACTTAGACTGTCAGGCAAAGGGACAGATCAAAAAGGCACTAGGATTTTGTAATCTGTGAGAATCGACCAGTGCAGATGTACACCAGTGTTTCCAACAGTGTTATTCAGCAAAACTGCAAACAAATATAGATATTTTAGTTGTGATTTTGTGAATTATGTGTGAAGAGACAGAAAGCCTGCACCACAATATAATATATTGTCAATATAAAGACAACATTCCAATGCTATGTCCTTGCTGACTACATGCAAGAATGAATCATTGGATTGGAGCAGTACATTTAAATGAATCAGGATTGGTTAATGAATCAGTTGAGAGGATTTGCTAATCAGTCTGAAAATAACTCAAGATCAGGAATCAACAGTTTGAATTATGGACTGAATCAGTCACAGACTGATCTCACAGAGAAACCAAAACAGTAGGTCGACTATTCTTCTAAATTTGAAGTCTGTGCAAAAGAATGCCCACAGTGGCCACTGTTGCTAGGTGTATGGGCATGTATGAGCTCCATTTTCAGGGTGAAATCCCCATGGAGGGGCACCATAAGCGGAAAAAAATTCAAACTCTGAATCACGTTTGCCACCGATTATGCAAATGCAATAACTAGGTTATAACACAGTTTTCAATACTTGGGTCTCCCACACTACTGACGCAACATACTTCCAGTCGCACCACAGTGTAATGTCAACAACCTGGGGCCGCTACAAACAAGTTTAGGAAAGGAGAGGGCACGGACCAGAGGAAACATATTTTGTTTCTAGGAATTACGGTACATAAGTTCTAGACTGAAATGTAAGTGAAACTTTGAACTATTGATGGTGTGATGAGAGACCCCAAATTTGGGTCAGTCTCTATCCTTGCGCCAAATTTCCTAACTTTCCTATGTAAGGTTCTAAGGGCTCTCATAGACTTTCGTCAGAATAATAATAATAATAATAATAATAATAATAATAAAAGGACACTAACAGGGGCTTCGCAAATGGACCCAAATAAATATAATAAAATATATCTTGGGAAGGAGATTCTATCCAAAAACAAAAACCCATTGGAAACAATGCCATAGTATATAGTAATATATACAGTCCTTCCAGAAAAATGCGGAGTTTTTTTGTGATTGTTGCGGGCAAAAATCCTTGATTACGCGGCACGTTTTCTTAAAAAATGCGATGGAATATGCGGGATATTTATGCAATTTTATGTGATGAAAATGCGGGAACTTTTAAAAATTGCGGGAACTTGCAAAAATTGCAGTTTGATGAAAAAGAGAAAAAAAAGTGATTCCCCAACACCCTGTTCTCACTAGGCCACTGCCTTAATGTAAAAAGTAATTTCGTATTACTTCCTATGATAAGCAAGCATACTACATCACAGAAAGTGCTGGAAATTTCTCATCTTGTTTTATTTCAGACCTTAATAAACATGGCAAACTTACAAAACATTGATGAGTCAAACAAGTTCTGTAGCTTTACAAAGGGAATATGCTACAACTTCTGTAAAAATGAATAAATAAAATATAAAAAAATAAAATGTGTGCTTCCTGTTTTACAGAGGTAGCTATACAAAACAGACATCTTCTGTTAAAATAAGTGCAATCTCTTACTGTAACAAATTTACATACTAATATACTTAAATCATACTAGTTTCAAAAACCTTACAGTTGTAACCCACTGGTAACAAAAAAGTGCAATCTTACAACAGTAAAGTTGCATCAACTCCTGAATGAAACTACAACAGTCCACTGTGAAAATGAAAACTATAACTGCGTAGCCGTTGGGGGATGGCTGCTCTTGTGTGAAGTAAACGCAACATTTTTCAACTTCTCTGCTAGACTTTTATGCAACGAAAATGCGGGGATTATGAAATCATGCAAGTTCCGCATATTTTGCGCGGAAATCAGCAATTTATGCGGCGAGATTGCGGAGTATTTGAAAAAATGCGACCCCCGCATAAATATGCGGACTTTGGCTGATTATGCATTGAATTCAGCGATCGCATAATCACGTTTTTCTGGAGGGACTGTATATATATATATATATACATATACACACAGTAGGTATAGAAAAGAAATCACCCTCCTTTAAAATAATCACATTTTGTTGCTTTGCAGCCTGAAATGAAAACGGACAAAAACTATTTGTTTTTTATTCAGCTGTATTTACAACTTATAATATCCAAGTGAAAGATATAATATCAACTTGTCTGAATTTTTTTTTTACAAATTAAAAAACAGAATCACTGAGTTGGAAAAAGGATCACCCCCTTGTTTCAGTATTTTGTTGAACCACCTTTTGCTTTAATTACAGCCTTTAGTCTGTTGGGATATGTCTCTACTAACTTTGCACATCTAGACGTTGCAATATTTGACCACTCTTCTTTGCAGAACTGCTCAAGTTCAGTTAAATTTGATGGTGACCGTTTGTGGACTGCTGTCTTCAAGTCATTCCACAGATTTTCAATGGGGTTTAAGTCTGGGCTCTGACTAGGCCACGCAAGGACATTCACCTTTTTCTCCTTCAACCACTGTGTGGTCAGTTTTGCTGTGTGCTTTGGGTCATTGTCATGTTGGAAAGTAAATCTTCTTCCCATTGACAACTTTCTGGCAGAGAGCAGCAGATTTTCCTCAAGAATTTGACGGTATTTTGCCCCATCCATTTTTCCTTCTATCTTGACAAGTGCTCCAGTCCCTGCTGCAGAGAAACAACCCCATAACATGATATTACCACCTCCATGCTTTACTGTAGGAATGGTGTTATTTGGATGATGAGCTGTATTGGATCTTCGCCAGACATATCGTTTGGCGTTGAGGCCAAATAATTCAATTTTAGTCTCATCCGACCATAACACCTTTTTCCACGTGTCCTTAGAATCTTCAAGGTGCGTTTTGGCAAAGCTCAGTCGTGACTGCATGTGGCCTTTCTTGAGGAGTGGCTTTTTTCTTGCAACCCTCCCATACAAGCCACATTTGTGGAGAATTTGTGAAATTGTTGTCACATGCACACAATGACCACTCTTTGTCATGAATTCCTGCAACTGCTTCAGAGTTGCTGTAGGCCTCTAGGTAGCCTCTCTGACCAGTTTCCTCCTGGCTCTTTCATCCAGTTTGGAGCGACGTCCTGACCCAGGTAGGGTCTGTGTTGTACCAAATACCTTCCACTTCTTGATAATAGACTTCACTGTGCTTCTAGGCACTGATAAAGCCTTTGAAATTTTTTTGTATCCATCTCCTGACTTGTGCCTGTTCACAACTTTATCCCGGAGATCTTTTGACAATGCCTTGCCACCCATAATTGATTGTTTTCTTCAGTTGCACTACCAAGGACTGAAATGCTTCAGGAAAAGCTTGTTTCATGCTGAGCTAATCAAAATGACCACAGCTGATCACAGTTGAAAGTCAACTGGCTTTGTATTGACAAGGTGATTAACTACACCTGGTGGTGTTTACAAGTCATTTTTAGGAGGGGGGTGATTCTTTTTCCAACTCAGTGATTCTGTTTTTTTAATTTGTAAAAAAAAAATTCAGACAAGTTGATATTATATCTTTCACTTGGATATTATAAGTTGTAAATACAGCTGAATAAAAAACAAATAGTTTTTGTCCGTTTTCATTTCAGGCTGCAAAGCAACAAAATGTGATTATTTTAAAGGGGGGTGATTCTTTTCTATACCCACTGTATATATATATATATATATATATATATATATATATATATATATATATATATATATATATATATATATATATATATATATATATATATATATATATATATATATATATATACACATATAAATATACACACATACAACCAGAGTCTTACATTGGTACTCTGTAAACACATTAGAGAAGAAGCATTCCTATATGCTTTCTACATCCTGCCACCCTGCCAAATGAATCATTGGCCTGTGGCTGATTGTGCTGCACACCTTGATGAGCACAGACCACCTGGATCCTGCCAACAATCAGAATAAAAGTGTGGAAAAATAGATAAATGCAACAAAAAGCATCCAAAGGCTACAGAGTGTGCTGGAGGCAGTGTCTTTGTTCACCTCTCCTTTTCTCTCTATCTCTCTCTCTCTCTCTCTTTCCCCACCCCCACTCCCCAAGAACAAACAGAGACCCAAGAGAGTTCATATCAGGAAGTAGCTTTTGAAATTCACATGAAAAGCTTTGTTCAAAATATTCAGGCAATATGCACTATATCTAGGCAAAAACATGTACGTCAGTCTTTGTTTCTGTCAGTCTCTCTCTCTCCTTGGCTCTCTATCGCACTGCCTTAATGAATAAATTCTCACAATATTAGCATTAGAGGAAATACAAGCTAAACAGAGTCACATGTTGCCAAAGTTTTTTTTTTTTCTTTTTTTTTTTAAGAATGTGTATGTGTGGTAATAAAGAGGTAACGAAAGTGTTGAAGGTATGCCAGTTTTGAGAGGTTTGATTTTTGTCCCCCTAAGAGGCTAAAATAACTGGTTGGTATTTCTTGCAAGTTTTGTCTTTTTGCACTAGCTTAAAGGGACAGTTCACATTCAAATGTATCTTTTGTCATAATTTTTTTACTCTCATATCATTCAAAACTGTATGACGTGTAGGCACAATGTTACAAACTAAGAGCCATTCACTTTCATTGAATGGAAAAAAAGATACAATGAAAGTTAATGGTGACTGAGAATTCATTTCCTTTTCTGTTCCAAGGAAGAAATTCATATAGTTTTGGAATTAAATGAAGGCGAGTAAACAGACCAATCTCACAGTGAAATCGGAAACAGTAGGTTGACTTCTGTATAGTTAAAACCGGTCTCTGCGTACTGAAATTCATAACACTGCCCCCAGTGGCCAAAGACATAAGTGTTGTTGGCCATTTGGACGTGCGTGAGCTCCATTTTCCATGTGAAATGTCCACAGAGGAGCGTCAAAAGCGGTTGTAAAGCTAATTGTTTTCATCTACAGAGGATGTAAGTGAAGCGGAATGCATATTTTATAAACTGTTGTCAAGCCTTTAGATAATTAGCTTCTGATAAGCTAAATGGCTTATTGGAGCCAATTGGAGGTGTACCTGTGGATGTCTTTTAAGGCCTACCTTCAAACTCAGTGCCTCTTTGCTTGGCATCATGGGAAAATCAAAAGAAATTAGCAAAGACCTCAGAGAACAAATTGTGGACCTCCACAAGTTTGGTTCATCCTTGGGAGCAAATTCCATACACCAGAAGGTATCACATTTATCCATACAAACAATAGTATGCAAATATAAACCCCATGGGATTACGCAGCCATCATACCGCTCAGGAAGGAGATGAATTCTGTCTCCTAGAGGCACAAAAAGTGTAAATCAATCCCAGAACAACAAAGGACCTTGTGAAGATGCTTGAGAAAACAGATAGACAAGTATCTGCACTAAACGTGTCCTATATCAACATAACCTGAAAGGCTGCTCAGTTTGCAACTGCACATGGGGACAAAAATTGTACTTTTTGGAGAAATGTCTTCTGGTCTAATGAAACAAAAATGTAACTATTTGGCCATAATGACCATCGTTATGTTTGGAAGAATAGGGGGAGGCTTGCAAGCCGAAGAACACCATCCCAACTGTGAATCATGGGGGTGGCATCACCATGTTGTGGGGTTGCTTTGCTGCAGGGTGGACATCATGAGGAAGGAAAATTATGTGGAGCAAAATCTCAAGACATTAGCCAAGAAGTTAAAGCTCGGTTGCAAATGGATCTTCTAATGGACAATGACCCAAGCATACCTCCAAAGACATGGCAAAATGGCGTATTGGAGTAAGGTATTGGAGTGCCCATCACAAAGCCTTGACCTCAATCCGATAGAAAATTTGTTGCAGAACTGAAAAAGCATGTGCGGGCAAGGAGGCCTAAATACCTGACTCAGTTACACCAGTTCTGGCTGGAGGAATGGCCCAAATTTCTAGCAACTTATTGTGAGAAGCTTGTGGAAGGCTACCCAAAAAGTTTGACCCAATTTAAACAATTTAAAGCCAATGTTACCAAATACTAACAAAGTTTAAGTAAACTTCTGCCCCACTGGGAATGTGATGAAAGAAATAAAAGCTGAAATAAATCGTTCTCTCTACTATTATTCTGGCAATGGAACTGCAGTTTGCCTCCTGGCAGATGGCAGCGGGCTCCTCTGCTTCCTGGCGGATGGCAGTGGGCTCCTCCACTTCCTGACGGACCACTCCAGTACCGCCGGATTGTGCATCCTCACCGTTGCAATCCTTAATCGGCCGGGTTTCGGCACCACTGTGGCAGACAAGCCATCACTCTCTCCCACTGATTGGGGCAACCCTGTGCCAGGCATGCATCCTCGCAGCCCGGCCACACCATCCTCCTCATCACACCTGTTTTTACACAGGCTCACATCTCACCTTAGCCTAAAACACAGACAAATTTATACCAAGAGAACTCACTCTATCTGCCAGTTTGATGGAGTATTATTACAGTATATCAAAAAGGTCTTAAAGTGGAAATGTAGGAAATATAAATTTGCCAATCATGCTTGACAACATATATTCTTAAAATCATTGTTGTATTTTCTTCCTTTGTCACCAGAAATTACTCACAGACCAAATAAATTTACCACAAATTCACCAGAAAAGGAAAAGTATTATAAAAATGGTGAATCAAAGTGAGAAAGGGTATCCCCATCTTACATATATGTATATGGAACTGTACAGGACCTGTAAACTATCACAAATTCACCCATTTTAATCACATTTTTATTTTCACAAGTTCAATTTAAACAGATAAATGAATACATTGAGAAATAAATACATTTTTAAAAGTACAAATATTCCATGTAGTTTCTCAATTTATATAAGGTCATTAAACTGCATGTTTAATAATTATAGAAGCAAAAACAAATTTTTAAAATAGTTGAATTTGTCACAGGACACTGCTAAAACTATTAAAAATTTCATATGCCTATGTAAATTATAAAAATGAATCAGATTTTTGGGTAAAATACCCCTTTTTTCCTGTTGAAAGACACTTGCACAACATGAAATGAGGTGTTCATAAACACAATACATTGAGATTGAATCAGACATGACTGCATTTCAATACATAGTACAGGATCACATTAATGTGCTGCTAACACAGAATAGATATGTTTGTTGTAACCTTTCAAAATCACTTCATATATAAAGAGATTTTATTCCCACTGGCCCCTGTCATGCCTGCGAAACATGCCATGTCTTTGATACAGGTGGTTAGTTTCATTATCTCAACAGATTCAATATACATTCTACTCTAGACTGGATAACTAACTAAGTCTCTGAACTATTTGACCTCTTTTAAAGAGGCCGCACCAACGTGCGTGTGCGTGTGTGTGTGTATGTGTATGTGTGTGTGTGTGCGTGTGCGTGTGCGTTAGAGAGAAAGATGGGCAGCCAGACATTTCAGCGACGGCCCCTCATTACATTTGAGGTGCCGGTGTGTGAAGCATGGGATTCTGAAAAAAAGCCATGAAATGTGCTGTGATGCCACATGTCAGGGAGGCAGCTCAAATACAATACTTGCAGTATATCTGCAGCACAAATCAGAAAAGATAAAGCCTTTCTGTCAAACACCTTGTGACAAAATGTTAGTTTTTCTCAGGAGGTAACTTGTCTTTCTTCAAAGAAGATAAAACAAATCAGTTAACATAAAAAAAAAAAAATAAATAAATAAAAAATCACTATTCGTTGTTGTACAATTCATTCTTTTTACAAATGTTAGCAGGACTCAAAAATAAATATTTTTTTTCTGCTGACCAGATAGTTCAGAAATGTATGAGCATAAAAAAATATAAATATAGGGTGTTCCTCAAAGCTAAGAATGCAAAGAACAAACTTGCTCTCTTGTGAATCTGCCTTGCCTAACAACCTTGAAAGAGCGAACTCAGTAGGAAGGAGGATGTAGAACACATCTATGCAAGTTTTGAGATGTGCTGCAAAATGTGGATTCAACAATCTCAAAACTATTTTCTTTTTTACATCGGAGGATGATGATGACGTCGAACAAATCCACATGAATGCAAGAATGCATAAGAACTAACATTTAGAAACAACCATAGAATGATTAATTGGCAAGTATATAAAAAGATATCTTTTTTTATTTATAATTTATCTTCTAAATAACTGAAATGTATGTTTACAACTTACAACGAACAATTTACAAGGGTTTATAATCGATTTCTCAATTTGGCTTGATTTCCAATTCACGAGATCTTGATTCAGTTCTGATTTAAATAAGATTTAATTCAATTCTGATTCATTATCATAAAGTATGTTCCAAATTTATTGTCCACATATAAAATACATTCACTTACAGCTTAGTCTGTCATCTACACAGAGAACCTTCTAACTTGGTACATTACAAAAATATAAATTTTATAATTAACAATAGGGCCTAAAGTACACAGCTAAATTGCAATACATTTAACAAATGTAATAATTAAAACAACCAAAACTGATATCAACATTAAAAGATCGATATTGGGATTTAAAGAATGGATAATTAAAATGAAGATTGCAATTAATCAGATAAATCAATATTTTTACCCAGCCCTACAATTGACAATAATTTATTAGATTTTTAAGCAATAATAGTTTAAAATTATACTGCTATAATGTAGCTCCATAACAGCTTTAACTTCATAAACACACTTTGGTGAAAAACAATGTCATGGTCATTTGTTTAAGATTTGACCCATTGCAGTAAGAATTCACAACAATGGTCAATAAATCATTAAAAAAAAAACTATATTTAAGGTTGCAAGGCATAAAACATGCATGTTCATTCCATTATTAAATTTCAAACCTTCTACTGCCTAAAACATCTGCCAAAAAGAACACATCTACTCTGTAAAGATGGAAGATCAGGGAGGCTTTTAGTCCCAAATTATCAATCATTATTTTCAAATAGTTTTGGCAATTTTTTGTTTATTTTAACACTCATTGTCTTACCGTTTTCATATAATTTGATAAATTACTTTTAACAGCCACACGATTTACACTCTCTCTCACACACACACACGCGCTCTCACACACGCGCTCTCACACACTCTCTCTCTCTCTCTCTCTCTCTCTCTCTCTCACACACTCTCTCTCTCTCTCACACACTCTCTCTCTCTCTCTCACACGCACACGCACACTCTCTCTCTCGCACACGCACACTCTCTCTCTCTCTCTCTCTCTCTCTCGCTCTCTCTCTCTCTCACACACTCACACACTCACACACTCACACACTCACACACTCACACACTCACACACTCACACACTCACACACTCACACAATTAGCATTAAGTCCTTAAACTAACGGAAAGTAAACAAATTATTATCCACCACATGGCTGCTTTATCACAGCTCAAATTTACCCTGCTAAAAGCTCTTTGTAGTTTGGGATTTTTTGAACTACCGCTGTAAAATGTGCTATCAGAACATTGTCAACAATAAATCACTTCTTAATAAAAGAATCTCCATATGACAAATGTATCTACTAAAAAGACTGAGAAGGCCATCCTGAGACACATAAATAGTCTCCAACCACTAAGCTAATGTCTACCAAAGAGTCCACTTCATCTTCAGACATAAAGGTCTGTAATTTAAACTTGGGACTGAAAAACAGAGATAGAGGGACAGGGAGCAATGTGTGTCATGAAGTTTTGCTATTACTGCCTGTGTCTGGGAGTGGAGTACAAAGCACAATCCTAAAGGTATTATTATAATTGAATAACTGTCAACGTCTGCAGGAAAATATCCAGAAGAGAGAGGGGAGCTTTCCTGACACTGACAGCCCAAGAGAGTGCTTCTACCTGGGAAGAAACCACACAGACGCCCTGCCTGCTGGAAATACCATGAGTAACTGGGCATCTTAGCATGGATCCAATTAAACTGGCATAGTCATTGCCAAAAACACACTTGATGCAGGCAACAAACCTGAATCTCAAGGGCATGACAGCTGGCAGTGCCACATAAATTATAGAGCATGATAATTTTATTATTTCCTTCAAATCAAACTGGAACATATAAAAACAAAAACATAACCCAAACAGATTTTATACATAAATAAATAATAAAAAGAGAGGAGTGAAAAAGTTTCTCAAATGTGGAGAGCATTAGAGGATTAGATGAAAAGACTGAATTAGGGGGTTATCAAGATAAGCAAAGATCCAACAAAGCCACAAAAACTTTAGCCCATGCTGCCGTTCAAAGGCATAAATGTACTCAAAATTTACTTATAACCAAAAATTGTGTCTCTTATATTATGATCCATCCAGTGACAAACTTTTAAGCCATTCGCAATGTTGTTGTAGTTACTGTGTTTGCCTTTGCAGAGCTGCATACACTCTCCTCCTTTTGGGTTTGTTCAAATGTAGATTCTGTTGTGTTGCCTATGTGCAGAACAGGTGGGCTGCTGATGTCTGTTTGTAATGTGTAGGAAGTGTGTCACAGCCCAAGCGGCACTAATGCAGCAAGTGAATCCAGCCATGTGTACGTTTACGCTATTTGGGACAAGTGTGCAGGCGTCTAATTCTCTTTCTTGAATGCAGCCTACCACTCCTGCCCCACAAACTCAGTTTAAGAAGTAAATCTGAAAAAGCTTAAGCAGAAAGCAAAAAGCATCCCTTGCAAAAACAGAACAAGGGTGAGTAATAGAAGTAGGTCTATGACCTTTATAATCCTACATTACATGACTACAAGTTGTAATGACTATTTACAACATGAACTTAAAGTAACTGTTGGATAAATGTAATTTAATCAGTTTTAGAGGAATTGAATTGCTATGCAAGGAAGTGCAAGCAATCCCTACACTAAGCCTCCTCTACTTTACCACATTAATCAACTAAACCAGAATAATTACCTCACTTCCAGTTAGTACTGTGACCAATACAACAGGATAATTACATTTTGTGGGAGCTTCACCTTTCTCCCCTCAGTGGAGCCATACATCTCAGTTAAGTTATTCGACTTGCTAATTACACTTTTAATGTTTGTCTTTCATTAGCGAGTCCTACAAAAATCAATCTTGGTTATGTCAACCTTCCTGTTGATTCTTCCTGCAAAGTGACTTAGTTACCACTTCTAACCACAAGTTTGTGTCAAATAATGCTCAAAATATGCCCAATTAAAATGTCAGAGCAATATGTCCATGTTATACATATCATGTGTCACTACATTCAAACCCTAATAAGTTGACTACACAACTAATTGAGTAAGCTCATTCCTTCAAATAAATTGAGTAATGGCATTTCCAAAACTTGTGTAGTTAAATTCACTTAGCTTGGTGTTTATATAAAATTTACTTAACTATTTAAGTTAGGGTAACTAGATGCAAGCTAGCTTAACTCAGATTTGCTACATAAATCTTGCCATTTCAACTTAATAATTTTACTTGAATGGACTCAAATTTAGCGCATACAATAACACAGCTTAAATATTGAAGATTATAACTGATTCTGGATCAAACATAAAATACAAATATTTCTCCATAGTGAAGCTTAGACAGTATGAATGTACTTCAGTTGTGCATGCAGAAGGACAAACAAGATAGCAATAACAGGGTCCAACTTGACACGGATCACCCTAATGGTGACATCACGCTAAACAACTATTTGCACCAAAACATAAATAATACTAAAAAAGAGCTAAAACCTTTATGGATTCGTAATAACAACTATTTAAATGCCCCCATTTGTTCTCTTTGACCAAGAAAAGTGCAAGGCATAGTGGGTATTCCCCATAGCCTCAATTTTGTAAACAATAGTTTGAGTTATCAACACTTAAAATCTTAAGTCTATGGAATTTTATATATTTTAGTTATTACTGCAAAACTTGATATTTCAAGTAATGTTGAATTAAGACAACATGATTTTTTTTTCCCAGTTATGACAACATTAGTGTATCCAGTGTATGATTACAAGAACAATGAACATACAAGCAGCTCCACAAACCATTAAAGATAAAGTTAATTGCTGTTCATTACCATTGCCTAAAACACAGTAACATGAACACTAATGTAAGCTTGCATGTTTACTATATGAAATGTCATCCTTTTGACACAGTTAAAGTCAAAAGTTAAAATAGGAAGTAAAACATGTGAAATAACCAATGTTACCCAAAACCATAGACCACCCAGTGACAGTTACAGACAGAGTCTGGTGTCTTACTAAAAGAGACGCGTAAAGTCTCTGCCTGTGTTTCAAAACCTAATAAGCTGCCTCCTTAGGGGCCATTCACACAAAAGAGTTGCGCTACATGGACTTCTTTGACTGTAGAGCCGTTTTAAAGACGCCGTGTCAAGTAGAAAAGACGCGTCTCGAAAGACACCTGCGTTATGTTATATTCGTAAGAAAGAAAACAACAACAACAACAACAAGACAGCGGTCAACAACGTGTCTAGCTCAGACGGGCGCAAAAATACGTATTAAATAAATATTGTTGGTCATCACAGGCGCGTTTAGAGCGCGCGTTCCCAATAACTGCGCCCTCATTTCCTAAAATGCTAGCTTTTGAGACTAGAATGTATTCCGACCAGATTCGGAACAAAGAGGGCACCAGCATGACTTAGACAACTGTTAAATAAAGGTGAATCTACTCACGGCAGTTCTCTTCATCGCTGTTGTCCGAGCAGTCGTCATCATCGTCACATCTCCACGGAGTCGGAATACACCTGCCGTTCCTGCACTGAAACTGACCGCTTTCACAGTCCGGTGTAGTGCCTGTCATATAACAAGTCATGCTTAAATGCATAGCACTAGAAAACATTTAATAAGTTACGAAGCTGTACAGTAGCCTACCTGTGTCAAAATGTGGCTACGTGTAAGATGACAGGCTGCAATGAAGCATAAGCCTATAGCACAAGCCACAAACTATATGGTCTATAAAACATGACGCATTGGTGCGCAGAAACGACAAATGGTTAACTTGTTGTATGATGTATTCACATTCATTAGTTGCTCTTTACTTTTAAACACAAGCTGATGACATACCGCTCATACAATATAACTCGTCAACGGAAGTGAATGTGCGCGTCTGCGCCGGTGTTTCTCCATCAACATCGCTTCACAACATTCACACCAGCATATGTCAACGTGCAGCAGACACTTACCGTCTACCAACAGAAATCTCAGGGGTATCATGTGTAAAAGCAGCAGCTTCCCTATTACCGTCCACATCTTCACAGATCAATGCGTCGTGCGCATACGAAATATAAAAAAGCTGTGCTGTACAATTTCTGCCTCCAGTCGCCGTGCAGCCAGCGCTCTCTACCTCTACGCACGCTCCACTCTGCTTTAGATATAAGTTTGAATTGATGACGACTTCGCTGGTGGGCGGAGTTATATGTGCTGGAATACGCGTATGGGCGGGGCTTAATGTTTGTCATTATAATAAACCCTGACACACCATCAATCTACACAGTAGGAGAAATGAACCGTTTCATGAAAATGTCAGGGTAGAAATATATTTATAGAGGGTGTCAGTAAGGAGTACGCACGAGAAAGTCTAATATCTGGAGTGACAAATAATAATAATAAAAAAATGCCATTGTTTGGACTGTTTCTGAAAAAGAAAAAAAACTTGTGGATAGTGAGTGACCCATAATTGTAAACACAATAACACACATACACAGTGTGTATGAGTGAATGTTTGGAAGCCAAATTAGTGTTTTGATGTAAAAAAAAATCTACAGTTAAAACCTACATTTTTATATTTCATAAAAAAGTTATGTTTCTGCTTATTTAACAATAAAGTGCATTGGAGTGGTTTGTAATATTTTATGTTAATTAGTTTAAGTTTATTGAATTGTTTTAGAGTTGTGTGTTACCAATGTTACCAATAATTAATGGTAAAATTATATATTGTGTTTATCAAGAGAGTGCATGTATTTTTACAGTGAATTACTGTTAAAATTACGGTTAAAAAATAATAATAATAATCAGGCGTCCACAGCTGTTGTAAATTTAACATATATTTTACTGATTTTTTTTTTATTGCAGTGTACAATTCATACAAAGAATATTTTGCATAAAGGTGCAGTATGTACAATTCAGAAACCCTTGTTATTAATGACACCTGTGGCCATTAAGTGAACTGCAGCCAGCTGCCTGTTGCTCATGCTCGCACATCGCACTAGTACACACACACTCCATAGGGACGCAAGCTAGCGAGCATCCAAAACAATGACATAACGTACAAAGAGACTGAATGTGATTCACCAGCATCATGCTGGCAGAATAATTAAAATTACACAGTTATAATTGTTTTACCATAAACTTTGCGACTGCATATTATATTTGATTAAAACAATGTAGGCCAATGTCGGCGTTAGCTAGCTAGCCAGCTTTAATATCAATAGCTGTTAGCTAAATTTGGGGGATGATGACAGTAGCTGTTTATAAAATAGACTGTAAATAAATGTAATTCCATCATAAATGTAATTTTGATATATCGATGTCCTATTACTTTATAATAATAGAATGTATATATTTTCTGTATAACCATGTTATGTTACACTAATGAATGGAGCCTTTTGTATTATCTTGAACATTGTCTAGCATTTATTTCATGTATTATTGTTGTTTACCTTGCTGAATAATTACAGATTAACATTGACATTAACCTGACTTTTAGTATAAAGAGATGACTGTTGAAATTATTTAAAGTTATGAAGCAATGTAGCTTGCAGCGTTAGTGGGCAAGATCAAGTTAGCTAAAATTACACAGATCAATCCGGATGGCACTATATTTCACACGCTTTGCAGTTATGTAAATTTACCTGTCCAATAAGTAGAATGCCAATTCATGGTCGAAGGTCTCTCCAGGAATCAAATGCCCTGCCGATGTTTACTCTAGTTCACTCTAAGATCTCGAGTTTGTGTAGGAGTTTGCTGGATTCCATTTCTAAAATAACGTTACCTAGTGTTGCAGATTGTCTGTTGATGATGTTGAATAGCGGAAGCACTGAGGCAAGGCTCTCGTGAGCGCACATAAACGTCACATACTTTGGATATTCCCGGCAAAAGCGAACTGATCCCTTCACATGAAAATCAGTCTACAGGCTTTAATTGGCAACATAAGAAGTTCGGGAAAGGCTCAGATTTTATGTTGCGTTACAATCCGTTCACATGTTGGCAAAATATAAATGGCAAATATTACATAACATTTTTTTTACATATTGCACCTTTGAACAATGACCAACAACATCTGCTATCACAGTATAATTTTCTGTAAAGTTGCTTTGAAAGGATGTGCGTTGTGAAAAGCAATATAAAAAAAAAATAATTACTTGACTTGATTATCAGTTACTTAAACATAGTTCAGATGGTTAGGTCTTTCAACATTATTTCATGTTATGATACTGTATAAAGTAAATGTAAAAACAAACTAAAGTGTAACAGCTTCACATAAAGGACATAAATATATGCAAAAATATGGATGCATAAACACATACCAAACTGACCTCTACAGTTGTGTGTTGGGTGGGAGATCTGGTGTAGTTTCTAGGTTATATAAGGTACAGTAGCTGCAGGAACTGGCATCAGAACAGGAAGCCATAGGAATTGCAGAGCTATGATAAATGCCCCTCAGTTTTCCTCAGTTGAGAAGGATTCACCATCAGTCAGTTTTTCTCAAATGCACTCAATTGACTCTGAAAAACAACTTCCTCTGCTTGGGTACTGTCTGAGAGATTACTTGCACTGTTTATCTAGCATCTGTATCTGCAGCATGAACCACCATTTTAACCATAATAAGAAAATAAAAAGCTTTTGGTTAACTAACCATCAACAGTATGTTAAAGGAATTCAGTCACCCAAAAATTCTCTCATCATTTAGTCACCCTCATGCCATCCCAGATGTGTGTTACTTTCTTCTGATGAACACAAACTAAGATTTTTAGAAGAATATTTCAGCTCTATAGGTCCATACAATGCAAGTATGGGAACCAAAATTTTGAAGCTCCAAAATGCATATAAAAAAGTATAAAAGTTATCCATAAGACTTCAGGGGTTAAAATCCATATCTTCAGAAGCGATAAGATAGGTGAGGGAGAGAAACAGTCCAATATTTAAGTAATTTTAATTATCACTCTCCACTTTCACTTTTACATTCTTCTTATTTTGTTTTCGGTGATTCACATTATTCATGCATATCACCACCTACTGGGCAGGAAGGAGATTGTATGTACCTACAGGGCTATCTTTGTTTGTGTTTTGCAGAAGAAAGAAAGACATACACATATGGGATGGCATGAGTGTGACTAAATGATGAGTGAATTTTCATTTTTGGGTGAACTATCCCTTTAAATATGTTTATGACCTCATTATTATCATTTTCTTATACCTATATATATACACAGTGCAGATGTCCAAATTATATACCTTGATTCTCTTGAATTTTAGAACACAAATAAAATCAAATTTGAAGTTTGGTGGTTTTTAGACCATCGCTATGCTTGTGTACACTTAAGTTGACAAAACATACCTTTAAGCATATATGCATTTACAATTTACAGCCTCTCTCTTCCAAGACAATGGACCAAAAATATTGATGACTCATCTTGCACTACACAGATTTCTGTCCAATCAAATGCACTCTAGAATGAGAGTGCCCCTCCCCTGCAAGTGACTAGAAAGTAGCAAATCATGTGATATGTTTGGAATAGCATACTACAGTACATTTTTCTTTTTTTTCTTTTTTTTTAAAGGGAAGTTCCCTTCAATGTTCCACCCAAACTTTCTGTTTTAATATTAAATAAATCAGCACAGAGTATAAAAAATGTGCTCTTGAAGCCTTTTCATGTGGTCTTTAAATGCGGCATAAATTATTTGCCAATATCACACAGTCATTTGGATTTTGGTGACACTGCTGAATATTTAACTGGTCTTTGAGTCATTTCTGTGAAATTTTAATAAAAAAGTAAAACTGAACATTTAAAAGTTGTGTGAAAGCATCAGAACATTGGAACAGGAGGTCAGCTGATCACCGTTCTCTCTTTTTCTATTTCAGAGGCAAACCCAGCCTAAACTGCCAGAACTGCTGTCTGCCAAGCTGCTGACCCAAAAACAGAGGAATATTTAGTCAATAACTGGCCGGCTGCCCACCAGCTATTGAGGTGCGAAAGAGGATTTAAACGTCAGTGCATGAGAAAATATGACAAGGGAGGGCAAATATGCTGCAGTAGCTTGTATGAGAAACGAACGGACATGCCTGAACAGTGGTTCCTGTTTTAACATACATTCTCTGCCATCCTCAAAAAAGTATCCTCCTTATCGATCTTTAATAGAAACCCATTATTTATGGAAGAGCATGGCTGTTAATGCAGTGTGCTTATCTTGTATATTTTGATGTGGTTTTGAGACTAGATTCCAGTCGCCGATGTCTGAATAGTCCAGTGATTTGGGGGCATTGAGCATTTTACACAATTTACCTCACAGGGTTAGAGATTGTAAAAGGTGGACCATAATAATATGCATGAATTAATCTCTTGGAAAGCGTGAGTGCTACCCCTAAGACCCTAATTGTTGTTTTTCTTTTTTGTTTTAATTTTTCTGCCTCTATAATTTCCTGCTATCACTCAAGCATGAGGTTGTTGTGTTTTATCAGACATAGTGAATCAGCGGTTCTGTATATTTGAGGAATATTCTTCATCAATGAGTGAATTTTTCAGTGACTTTTTCGGGGCAAAATCTGTTGAGGTTTGTCTCCTGTAACCCAGACTGTCTTTCAGCACCCCTTGCATCGTTAACTAACCATCAACTATCTTGAAAAATAAAAAAACACTGTTGTTATTTGTTATATACTTGAGCTATCGATACCGCTTCAACCAAAAAAAGTGATCAGGCAACTGTTGCAGTTTACCTCCTCATCCTCATACAATTTCTTTTTGCAAGCATCTTTTAGAGCAGTCTGACTAACTTTTAAAAGGATAGTCCATCCAAAAATGAAACTTTGCTCATCATTCACTCACCCTCTATATCTTCAGAAGTTATATAATAGGTGTGGGTGAGAAACAGATCAAAATCAAAAGTCCTTTTTTTCCTGAAAATGTTCACTTTCACTTTTACATCTGAAAGACACGTGGTGCCTGTTTAGTTTCACTCTCACATCTGAAAACAGAAAAACAGGACTTAAATATTGTTCTGTTACCACCCACACCTATTACACTTCTGAAGACATGGATTTTACTTTTATGTTTCCTTTATGTGATTTTTTTTCGAGCTACAAAGGTCTAATCACCATTTATTGCATTGTATGGACCTACAGAGCTGAGATATTCTTCTAAAAATCTTAGTTTGTGTTCTGCTGAAGAAAGACAGTCATACACATCTGGGATGGCATAAGGGTGAGTAAATGATAAAAAAAAAAAATTCTTTTTGGGTGAACTATCCCTTTGAACTTCCTTTAATAAGCACACCCAAATTGCACCCCCACCCCCGGAAAACCAGCACCCTGAACTTAGGCTCTATTAAAGTTGCCTTCAGTACATAACTGTAAACACGGTTTATATTCACTATTCAAGACTGAGGGAGGAGTCAAAATTATTTTCTGGGGTAACCAAAAACCATGCTACAGGTATTGATGATAAGATGTTGAGTAACCTGCAATATGTTTTTAAATACCTGTAATTCCACACAAATGGACATGAAAAGGGAAGTCTGAAACCGTTGTAAACCTCACGGTAGTGGTTCAAGCTCAGCTTCATGAGAATTACCCGTGGCACAGAAAATGTTAGCATAATACGCAGATATTAAGAATCGTGACCTAAAAAATCATAACTCATCTAAATATACTGTAATAGCACTCTGTTACATAGTCTTGATGATTTATTAAACTTCCCTCACATCTTCTGTCTGTGTCCATGTAATTAATTCACTTGTAAAATAGAATAATCTCAGAGGTGGGTAAATGCAGCTACTATATAGAATAGTAGTTTTTTTTATGTAATTGTATTAATCGAATGAATTTCACGTACAATATCAAAGCAAATAATTGACAATTATGATTTTTTTTAATGAACGTGTAGCCCTATTTTGATCCCAAATTGTCATTGTACGTTAGGGATTTACTTCCAAAATCATGTTAAATTTAGTAGCTCGAAAGTGGAGAAAAAATTGCTCATCATCCGAATGTAGGTTAGTGGTCACATTTAATTTTTTTAGGGACCAAAAATAAATAAACACAGAATATTCCCATGTGATTTGGCATTTTTTTTATCTAAAAGGATTTCTCTCCATCTCTCACTCTTTATTTTATTTATTTATTTTTGGCAGCCAGTTGGAGATCTGGGGTTTTGAGTAAATCGCCGCTTTGGATTATGGACTTGACGACAATAAACCCACACGTGGAAAGTATATCCAGTGATCTGCCTGTTTGTATTTAAATTCTAGTAGTTTAGACTCAAGAAGATCTGAATGTAGAACATCCATGTGTATTGCTTTAATAGGATTTCAGTTCTGGGTTTGTATATACAGTGCATTTTCAATGTCATGTGTCAGCATTCTGAACTTCACAAGACACTGGTGTGTATATTCACTCACTCAGCACATCTGAGTGATAAACTGTCATGCATTGTGTTATGCTCTTTATATCTCCCCTCTCTCTCTTTCACACACAAACACCTAAAACATCTGAAAACAATTCCACCCTGCCAGTATATCCTCTCCATTCCCTCCTAACCTCCAGCTATTGTGCTTCTTGCTGGGTTTTCTCTTGATAATTCATGGAGAGGCTATAATTTTAGCTCTACAGGTCTGCTATTTTTCTCTCACTGGTATCTGTGGCGCTCAGGCAGCTATCATACCAGTGCTTGGCTATTTTCCCATTGAAATCTATAGCTTGGTCTCCCCTGTATGTTCTCTCATTACAACTATCATAATTAAATATAAAATCTATACCATAAATTCTTAAAGCTCAGGTCTTATTCATCTCTCATAGAATGTGAAGACATTTCATGTAGAGGGAGGAGGTTAAGATGTTTCTTTACATTTTAAAGCTACAAGACATATAATCTACCTACTGTTGCTCCTTTGATTGACAGAGAGAGAGAGAGCAAGAGAGAAAATTCAAGCTTTATCTGTTCAATCAGATTTATGTAGTTGTGCGGCCAATGCCAAGATTTACGACATTGACAGATTAATGAGAGTTTATCCCACATTTAGAGAAAGAGGAACAGGAAATCGTTTAATGTGGCCAGTCGTTACTCACCTGCTATCTAATCTATTAAATTGTTTGCAATATTTGCCTTTGTTCTAAATGAGTGATAATATCAACTTATCTAGCAATGAATGAAAAATAGAGGAAAGCATGGAGATTCAGGTCAGGTAGAAAGTCTCACAACACTCAGACTCTTTACTTTTATTACTTAGCGTTACATCAGTGTCAGATGTATTAAGATGTAGCCAAGATGCCAACATACATATTTTTTGTTCCTTGATATGTCTGCCGTACTTCTAGGTGTCAACGTGAATGCCCCATTTGCCTGTGAAATGAGATTCAGCCCTTTGTTTCACTTTTATTAGCGAGCAGCGGGTTTGCTGTCAAATCCAATACATTTTGGATTAATTGCCCTGTCCTCCAAAAACAGCCTGTAATTACAGAATACTGTTTTTTTTATTTTATTTAAATGTCTTTATTGTTTATTGTTTGTATTGTTGGGACCCTTTAGTAGGATGTGCGGAATAGTAGATGCAACACAGCCTGAAACACCACAAGTTTTGGCAAATATTTCCACATTGTATTCTTATCATTAGTTCTTCTGCTGGTTTCAGAATAGTACTATCCATAAAGCTTTTTACTTATTACCTTCTGGTTGCAAGCAGTCATGCATTATTGTGTTCAAATGTATCTATTTGTCTGACATCAACTGCATAGTATTGAACAAGTTGTTTTTGTGAGCCTGATCTCATAAAAATTACGTGACTGTGGTGATGTTTTAAAAAAATATTACCTGGCTCATAACACATCTCGCCTTAAAGCTACACCTAACTGATAATGTCATAGAAAGCAAATGTGACATGAAAAATGCAATTGCTGTAGCAACCACGTAATTTTGTGGTGCTTCTATGACACTTTGAACTAACGTGCTCTCCAGGACTTTTATTCCGGTCTTTTTCATTGTTAGTGCAATGCTATATCAGTTGAGCTACTGTGCAATTTGATCACATGCAAACAAGCTTATAAATGTCATTGGTTAAGTAATGAAAATGTTAAAATATATTGCCTTACAAGTCATGCACTATAGTAAAACTGTTTAGATGTCATAATACAGCAATGGGCGGCCCGGTGACTCATTGGGAAACACTGCGTCTCACAGCCAGAAGGTCTGCAATTGGAGTCCTGGCTCACCCCTTTCTGTGTAGAGTTTGCATTTTTCTATGGGTGTTCTGGTTTCCCCCACAGTTCAAAAACATGCAGGCCAAGTGAATTGGAAACTCTAAATTGCCTGCAGGTGAGAGTATGAATGTGTATGTCTGTATGTGCTAGCCCTGTGATGGACTGGCCACTTGTCTAGGGTGTTTCTCCGCCTTCGGCCAGAGACAGCTGGGATAGGATCCAGCATGCTTGGTGACCTTGTATAGGACAAAATGCTACAGATGATGGATGGAAGATAGCCGTGTGTGGTGAACATGTGGAAAACTGATAATTTGCATTTCCCCTTCTGTCACTCACTCGACGTTGTGTCGAATGATGTGACACAAGGGGTCTTCTTGGGACGCCAAACGTCCCTCTGAACCTGAGAAAAGGCCAATGTCAAGTTGGCAGACAGATAAAGGGAAGCGGGGCAGAATTTTTTTTCAGAGCCGAACGGTTGTGCAACAGCAAGCTGAAGTTCACCACTGTTTCACTCACCTCTGTCAGTGAGAAGCATTTCTGTTGGATCTACGGCGCATTTCCAGCTGGCGTTCTCTCTCTCTGCACGCTGTGCCATCTACACCCCTGGGCGCTTCGACAGCACTTTTCACTGCTAAAAGAGTGTTCTCCTCCTAAAAGAGTTTTATTTCTCCAAAAGAGTTTGAGTTTTCCACTCACAAAAGAGCAATACACACCGGCGTTGAACGTCCTTTTCAGGACGTGTCATTTTCAAGATGCCTTTTCTTCCGTGTTGTTCCTGGATGCGGTCGATTTCTCTCCAAGACCGACGGCCACAGATTCTGCCTCATGTGCCTGGGCAGCGATCACACTGAGGCAGCATTCGTGGATGGCTCATGTACTCATTGCAAGAACATGACCATGGCTGCCTTGCAGTCGGGGCTCTCCTTCCTCAAGGTTAATGCCACTTCAGCCGCCCCCTGCACCCCTCATTCTTCCCACGGGATTGAGGACGGCCCGGCTGGCGATGAAGGCGATATTGGGCTAACAACAGGCTCAGTTTGGCTGAGTAAATCCCCACAAACCACCCACCCCCCAACACGCTCGCTCACTTCCGTCCGAGCTCGGGATGAGTGCGGCTGGCCTCACAGACAGCCGGCATTCTCCCTTGAGCCCCTGTAATTGGATGATGACATCGCCGCTGCATCGGAGAGTGTCCAGGCAGCGTCCCAGTCCGAGACGGACGCACAGATGGCCGACATGCTTGCCCGGTCTGCCTTGAGCGTGGGCTTGGACTGGAAACCTCCATCCTACCCACAGCCTTCATGGCTTGACGACTGGTACCTCGGCTCCGGGCAGCGTTCACAGCCATACACCCCCCAGGTACCGTTCTTCCCGAAAGTGTAAGACGAGATAACTTGTTCGTGGAGGGCATATATATACTGCCCGTAACCGACCCCTCCGCTCATCCGCTCTCACTACCCTGGATGACGGGGCAATCCACGGGAACACAGAGGTCCCCCAGGTGAATAGAGCAGTTGCGATCCACCTGTGTCCTGAGAATGCCGCCACCTGGCGGGACCACCCGGTACACCCCTCCAGAGCCTGTAGAATGACGTCATCATTGACCTCCAAAGCCTAAAGCGCCACCGGACAGGCCGCCTCCGCCCTGCATGCCATGGCTCTCCTGCAGGTCCATCAAGCCAAGGCACTTAAAGATCTGCACCTGAGTAGTCCTGACCCCTACGTGCTGCAGGAACTAGTGTTAATTTTGTCACCTATTTTTAATTTAGTCTTAGTCTTGTGCAAAATGTCCTTATTAGTTTTAGTCATATTTAGTCATTCACATATCTTTTTTTGTTAGTCAAGTTTTAGTCGACTAAAAGTCTCGTCATTTTAGTCTAGTTTTAGTCAAAAGAGAATTTAAGGTATCTTAGTCAAGTTTTAGTCAACTAAAAGTCTCGTCATTTTAGTCTAGTTTTAGTCAAAAGAAAACTCAATATATCTTAGTCAAGTTTCAAAACATTTTAGTCTTTTTTTAAATAAATTATTTCTGAGATTAATTCTGAGATAACCATTTCAGTCAAATAATGTTTCACACATCTCAAATATTGGTTAAATGTCATAATTACCTGACAAAATACACTTGTTGAATGATTTGTTGAATTCACTTTGTTAAACGTGTCTGGTTTTCTGATTTAAGAGACACATTCACAAATGATGAACTTGTTCTGAAGAGTATTTTATTAAGCAAATAAGTTACATAAAATATATGTAACCTGCATAATGTATGTGCCACAACACCATAGCTAACTGGTTAATTTACAGCGTAGATGCATAAAATCAGCATTAGCTTATGAGACGTATATTTAAGTTAACTTGTGTGGGTGGTTAGCCTTTAGATGTCGCTTAAGGTTGGTGGTGTTTTTCCCCGATATTTTTTGTCCGCAGTGCTTCCCGTCAGTTATAATGACACATTCTGACTTTTTGTCAATATCATTGTACCTAAAATGCGACCAAATATCGAGCCTCTTCCTTCTACCTAGCATGTCGTCGGCGCTCGTCGCGTGTTCGCCACTGTCTATGATTGTTGTGTTCTTGCTCCATGTAGTTTCGTGTTGCAGCCACAGGAGTATGAGACCTGTTGTAACCGTTACTTGAGCAACAGCGCGAACTCATTCGGAATATTTTGAAGGCGTAACAGCTGAATATTCTATCTCATGATGAAAAAGTAGAGACGATTGTATACGAAAATGAAGAGAGATTTTATCTTAGTTTCTATTTTATGCAAAACATTTTAGTCTCGTCTTTTTTCGTCAACAATAATGCATGTTAATTTAGTCTTAGTCAGCGTTTTTGGACATTGGTGCAGTCTCGTCATCGTCTCGTCTTAGTCATGGAAAAAAAGGTCGCTGACGAACATATTTAGTCTCGTCTCGTCTGACGAAATTAACACTGGCAGGAACTGCGCTCTGCCACCGACCTCGCACTCAGAGCCATGAAGGTCACAGCGCAGGCACTCGGGTGGGCGATGGCCACCCTCGTGGTCCAGGAGCTTTACCTCTGGCTGAACATGGTTTGAGATGTGCGACATTGACGAGTCACGATTTCTCAATGCCCCCATTTCCCAGCCTGGCCTCTTCGGCGACACTGTCGACGACTTCGGCCAGCAGTTCTCGGCGATGAAGAAGTAGATGGAGGCAATTTCTCACATCATGCCGCGGCGCCGGCCAACCAGCACGCCCCACCTGCTCGCCAAGGGCGTCCCCCTGCGACCAAACAACAAAAAACTCTGCCTCAACCTGGGCCCAGCTCTCAGCCCCAGCGACGAGCACCTTGCAGGCGGCATATACCCCCCCATCTCCAGGATCCCTTCCAGGACCAGGAAAGCTCCGTAGCACTCCTGAGACGGGTGACCCAGGCAGTCAGATGTTCGCTCCGGAGATGGTACCAAGACCACTCCATCCCCCGGTGGAGGGCCGGGAAGAGAATCCTTGTTTTCGTTACCTTTATTTGCCGCACAGCCTTCGGCTGCGGTACACACATTCTCAATAAAAGAGCTCCCTGGGTCATCCAGCCGGTGCACGCCATTCTCACGTCACCCCGGCTCCAAAACTCTACAGTCCCGGCTCCCCGGACACAGCTCCCTCGCCTCCGGACCCGCGACTGCTCAGCCCGGCAGGCTAGTGCTGACGAGTTCCGAAGACACCTCTCTAAGACCTCATCTTCAGTCTCTAACCAAGGTAAGTGCTTTGACTCTTTTCTCAGCACCCAAGCCTCAGGACGCTCTTCTACCTACCGACGCGCTATTACCTGCTCCCCCCCCACCGCGATGCCCCGCCCAGTATGTCAAAATAAATCGTCCCGTTAGTGCCCCTCAGGCGGAGTTTGGATGCATGGCTTTCACTTCCCAATCCATTGCGCTGGCTGGCCAGGACCATCCGACTCAGCTACGCAATTCAGTTTGTCCGGCTCCCGCCTCGTTTCAGCGGTATTAGCTCTACTTCTGTGTGCGGCAACAAAGCCAGCTCCTTACGAGTAGAGATCACGACCCTACTCCTCAAGGATGCAATAGAGCCCGTCCCTCCAGCCGAGATGGAGAAGGGTTTCCACAGCCCCTCATTGTACCCAAAAAAGGCATTGGGTTGCGACCAATCTTGGACCTGCGAGTTCTCAATCTGGCTTTACACAGACTCCCATTCAAAATGCTCACACAGAAACAGATTATTACCTGCGTTCAACAGCTAGATTGGTTTGCAGCGGTAGACCTGAAGGACGCGTACTTCCACGTCTCCATTCTGCCTCGACACCGACCCTTCTTACGGTTCGTGTTCGGCGGCCAGTCATATCCCCTTCGGCCTGACCCTCTTGGGATCACTCAGTGGTCTTCTCGGGTCTTCAGAGACCCTCCTTCGAGCCGCTTGATTCAGTTGAGCTCAAGGCCCACTCCCTGAAGACGGCCCTCCTGATTGCATTAGTCTCCATCAAGAGGGTTGGGGACCTGCAAGCGTTCTCTATCAGCGACACTTGCCTGGAGTTCAGTCCGGCACATTCTCACATTATCCTGAGGCCGCAACCGGGCTACGTGCCCAAGGTTCCTACGACCCCCTTCAGGGACCGTGAACCTGCAAGTGCTGCCCTGGGAGGAGGCAGACCCAGCCCTTTTGTTGCTGTGTCTGGTACGTGCTTTGTATATCTATTTGGACCGAATGCAGAGCTGTAGATGTTCTGAACAGCTCTTTGTCTGCTTTGGCGGATTGGGAACGCCATCTCCAAACAGAGGTTAGCTCTCTGGGTTGTTGATGCTATTTCCTTAGCTTATCACACCCAGGCCGTGCCTGTCCACTTGCGGGCACACTCTACGAGAAGTGTGGCACTGGCCCCTCCTCAGCAGACATCTGCAGAGCAGCGGGCTGGGCAACACCCAATACCTTTGCCAGATTTTACAATCTCAGGGTTGAGTTGGTCTCGTCCCGTGTTTTGTCAGTTCCGAGCCGGTAGAACTTGGTAAAGCGGCACAACCGACCGGGGGTGTTCCACTTGCACACAGCACCCTTCACCAAGTTGATCCAGTGCGCCTTCTATCCCAGATAAGCCACTAAACGTTGCTCCCTGGATGTTCTCCTCCCTAGCCTTCTGGCTGGCGAATTCAGAGGAGCAATTCGTGGCCAGATCCACTACAAGACACAGGTGCTCTGTACTGTGGTCGGGCTCCACGGGCTTAGTTCCCTTCTCAGGCATACTCCGCGTGATGTATTTCCCATGGTACGGTCCCCCTGTCGGTGGACCCGCGTTTCCCTTGGGCAGCCCCGCTGTCCCGGTTGCCGTGCTGTAGAGTCCCCCCTCATTAGGCTGGACCTACCACCACGCCATTTCCCACATATGGCTTCACAACCCTCGTGGTGTATTTGCCACATGCTACCTCCCCCTAGACTGGGCAGGATGTGGCCTCCACAGAGTCTTTTCCCCCTGAAAGAATAGACCGGGATAGACCGCCTTCCCTGATGCATTTCATTGCGTTATGATAGCCTCAGCTGCTTCATGTTCTATGTGAGAGACATAGTGAGAGAAAAGGCTGCGGCTGCTGGGCTTGCTCCCATGCTAGTCATGTAGCACCTGTCTGCCCCCCACCCCCCTGCCCCCCCCCAGGGGTGCGAGGAACCTAAGATCTGTATGTGACATCTCTTTGGGGGCGTTGGGGAGGGATACGTGCAGCCGACAGAGTTTCCTCTAGCACGCAGTAGCCTGCTTGCACCTGTCTCAACAGTTCACATAATACGGTCAGTGCGTGGCGTTTTTAGATGGGACCCCTTGTGTCACTTCATTCGACACATCGTCGAGTGAGTGACAGAAGGGGACAGTCATGGTTAATTTTGTTACCTCCGTTCCCCGAGGGAAGGAATGAAACGTTGTGTCCCTCCTGCCACAGCACTAGACCTACCACTGTAAATGGCCATACCTTATTTTCGGCTCCTCAGTGCAAAATCCTGACTGACAGTCGCTGCCCCGCTTCCCTATATACCCTTATGTTCGTGGCGGGGCATGCAAATTCTGTCTGACAACTTGACATTGGCCTTTTCTCAGGTTCAGAGGTATGTTTTGCGTTCAAGGAAGACCCCTTGTGTCACTTCATTCGACAAAATGTCTCATTCCTTCCCTCGGGGAATGGAGGTTACAACAGTAACCATGACGTTTTTCTTGTGATTTGCAGAAAAGTAAATAAAAGTCGTAATTGTTTTAGTGCTTCCAATGTGCATTTCACCAGAATACTAATGCAAAAAATTCAACAAGCTACATAATAATTTTCAAAAAATTTAGGTATAGTAATGATTTTCAGAGACACTGGGTAGGTTTTTACAGCTTAGTTTCAATAAATGTTTTTTTTTACTTGGGAAAAAGTTTTGAGTTCAAATTATATTAGAGTGAACTTTTATCTCAAATGACCAAGGAAAATTTAATTCCTTATGGCATGACCCCTTTAAAGCCCAAGTATGAACCTGTATATGCTGCGTCTTATACAATGGCAATTAATCTTCGTGAGACCCCACATCCTCCAGCATGGACATTGTGTTAGTCTTCGCTGTATGCTATGCATAATTTAAATTAATTTAAACTTGAGTTTAAACTTGAGTCTCAGTTCAGAATACTGGGCAGTCAGTCAAAGGTTAAACTTTTGATACACCATGTCATGTGACAAAACAACAACTAATCAATCTAATTTATCTTGTTATAAGGATTTTTTTTTACATTTTTACAGGAAAACAATACAAAAATTATCTTCAAGAATTTGATTTCATCATTATTTTTGTTCTAATATCAAAGTAGAAAAAAGTAAATTACGATCCATCTGGAATTTTCTTGAATTTTCTTTTCATCGAGTCTGGTAACGTGCATGTAAAATGGCTAGAAATAGCATTTTAGCTTAACATAAAGCTGACAATTTACACAAGGATTATTTCGATTTGTTCTGCTCCAAACTCTGTCTGCTCATATGAATGAAACACATCATAAGAAAGTGTTCACCGCAGTTCAAATGCACTTTGGATCGCATCATTTATATGTATAACTTTTTCCATCTGAAAGGACTCAATTTTATATAAAATAAATGACAATAAAATGCAAAGTAATCTCTTCAGTAATCAAAATTCTTTTGATTGTAACTGTTAGTTAATAGTTTGATTAATTATGATTGTAAATTTTGTATAAAAATAAATATTTAAATAATAATTGTATTTGGAACCCCAGTGAGCATGCCGAATGCGACTGTGGCAAGGAACACAAAACTCCATAGGATGTTGGTTAATGAAGAAAAATAACCTTGGGAGAAACCAGGATCACTATGGGGCCAGTTTCCCTCTGGTTAAACAGCATGAATATAATGCCAATATTAGTTATTTATGTGCAGTGCAAGTCATGGTTTAAAATTATTAAACTAAGTAAGTTTTAAGGGACAGTGTTTAAAAACAGATTTTGTATGAACTATGAAGTCTTTCACAACACACATCGTTTCAAAGCAGCTTTACAGAAGATCAGGCATTAACAGAAGATAAAACTGTAATGTCTATAATGTCAATGACTCATCATTGTGTAATTAGATAAAATACAATTGTTAATCATGTTGAAAATAAGTAATTAAATAATAATAATAATAAATAATTGTATTAATAACCTCAGTGAGCAAGCCGAAGGCGACAAGGAACACAAAACTCCATAAAATGTTGGTTAAAGGGAGAAAAATAACCTTGTGGAAACCAGACTCAATGTGGGGTCCAGTTCTCCTCTAGCTAACATCATGAATATAATTTCAATATTACTTATGCATAGTGCAAGTCATGGATTAATGTCTATGAAGTCCATCCTGGATTAACTGCAGAAGTTCACATAGATGCAGTTGTCCATGTTAATTGGCTGATGAAGTCTTTTGTTGGCAATTGAAAGTCTATGTATTCCATTTCAAGAGCATAGTCCATCAGTGAGGTGCATCACATTTCAACCTGGCCGGTAATTTTGGTGAGGTTCGGTGTGGTCCATCCTAAATCCAAGGTTCAGACAATGGCATATGAAATATCCCATGTCTTATGGTTGGAGTTGGCATCAGTTCATCCTCTGAAGTCCATCATAATAGGCTGAAGTGATGTTTGTCTAGCATTGGCTGCATTTAGTCATCATCACACAGCGATACGTAGCAGTGGAGTCCAACACGAAACAGGAATGGAGCTGATTCTAGCTGGTTCTGGTAACCTGGATAGGAGTCCCGAGGTTGAGACAGGGAAACAAATCAAAAAATATAAGCGTAGATGTCATTCAATTTATTGCAGAGTTATAGATTATGATCAAGGTTTCTGGTTCCGGCAGACTAGACTAAAGCAGCCTAATTGTGGGTTGAAGGATAAATTAGGTGTATGCCTGGCTAATAGATGAGTTTTTAGTCTAGACTCAAACTGAGGGAGTGTGTCTGCATCTCGAACAGTGTTAGGGAGACTATTCTATAGTTTAGGAGCCAAATATGAAAAGGATCTACCTCCTTTTGTGGATTTTGTTATTCTAGGAACTATTAACAGGCCAGAATTTTGCGATCATAATGAACGTGATAGAATATAGCATGGTAGAAGGTCACTTAAGTTCTGCAGTGCTAGACTTTTAAAGTTAATACGAAATTTAACAAATAGCCAATGCAACGATGATAAAATGGGGCTAATATGATCAGATTTCTTGGTTCTC
Organism: Moxostoma hubbsi; assembly: GCA_032164185.1. NCBI lineage: Eukaryota > Metazoa > Chordata > Actinopteri > Cypriniformes > Catostomidae > Moxostoma > Moxostoma hubbsi. Next base: position 27,468,989 of record JAVLUX010000017.1, on the reverse strand, counting down.
GTTAGCACTCTGGCTGCTGCATTTTGAACCAATTTAAATTTATTTATTGATCCTGCTGGACAGCCTCCCAGTAATGCATTACAATAATCTAGTCTTGAGGTCATGAACGCATGAATTTGTTTTTCGTCATCAGCAACAGAGAGCATGTGCTGTAATTTAGCAATATTTCTTAGGTGGAAGAATGCTGTTCTACAAACAATGATAATTTTATTTTCAAAGGACAGATTGGTATCAAATATAACACCCAAGTTCTTCTCTGTTGATGATGATGTAACAGTACATCCATCGAGAGTCAAATTATATTTTAGCTGCTTATTTTTTAAAGTTTTTTGGTCGAATAATTAGTACCTCTGTTTTGTCAGAATTGAGTACAAGGAAATTTCTTGCCATCCAATCATTTAGTTCATTGATACACTCTGCTAATTTGGAGAATTGTGAAATCTCATCAGGTTTATAAAGTTGTGTATCGTCAGCATAGCAGTGGAAACTTATTCCATGTTTCCTGATAATATCTCCCAGGGGAAGCATATACAAGGAGAAAAGCAGAGGCCCTAAAACTGATCCATGTGGCACTCCATACTTTACTTTTGTTTGGTTTGACAATTCCTCATTTACATAGACAAAGTGGTAGCGGTCAGCTAAATAGGGCCTAAACCATGCTAATGCAACTCCACAAATGCCAACATATTTCTCCAGCCTATTCAAGAGAATATTGTGATCTATCATGTCGAATGCAGCACTAAGATCTAAAAGCATTATTTTCGACATAAACGGGAGATTTGAAATCAGCCTATAATTAGCCAGTTCTCCAGGATCAAGTTGTGGCTTCTTAATAAGCGGTTTGATAACTGCCATTTTAAAGTTTCTTGGGAGATGTCCTAAGGATAGCAAGGAGTTAATAATATTAAGAAAAGGTTTTGAAATTACTGGAGATACCTCTTTTAAGAGCTTAGTTGGTATTGTATCTAACAAACATGTTGTGGCTTTTGATGTTTCGATAAGTTTTGTTAGCTCTTCATGACCTATGACAGTGAAGGATTGAAGTTGCATGTGAGGAAAATTATTAGACACTGTTTTCTGAGGTGCTATGACAGATGATTGCATAATTCCAATTATTTCAATTTTATCTGTAAATAAATTCATGAAGTCATTACTCTTGTGCTGCAACATAATATCTGTTTCTGTTGAGGCTTTATTCCTAACCAATTTAGCCACAGTACTGAATAAACACCTAGGATTGTTGTAGTTATTTTCTATGAGTTTACTAAAATATGCTGACCTGGCAGCTTTTAGTGCCTGTCTGTAACTACAGACACTATCCTTCCATGCACCACGATTCTTCTAATATTGTATTCTTCCACATGTGCTCCATTTTCCGAGCTGCTCTCTTGAGAGCATGAGTGTGATCATTGTTCCATGGTACAGGCTTTTTTCTTTTTTTTATCTTTAACCGAAGGGGGTCAATACTATCAAGAGTGCTAGAGAAGATTGTATTTATATTTTATGTTATTACATTAAGTTATTCTAGAATTTTTATTTTACTGAGTATATGAGATAAATCTGGAAGATTATTAGTGAAGCTATCTTTAGTGGTCGAAAGAATAGTTCACCCTGAACGTGGTGTAGATTGAGTAATATTAGCTGATCGCAGCATACAAGAGACGAGGTAATTGTCTGACATATCATCACTCTGTGGCAGAGTTTCTATGGTATCAACATCAACTTCATATGACAGAATTCAATCTAGCATATGATTATGGCAATGTTGGTCCTATCACATTTATCTAACTCCAAGGGAGTTGAGAATATCGATAAATGCTAATCCCAATGTGTCATATTTCACTACATTTTCATTTCTGCTAGATCAGATAGAAAATTTGTAATTCACCAAGGACATCAGAATACAGCCTGGGTGATCTATATACTGTAGCAAGGGCAAAAGATGACAGAGATTTTTTATGTGTATCTGACAATGTCACATTAAGCATTATTAGTTCAAAAGGCTATAACTTATATCCTGTCCTCTGAGTAACACTAAACACTTCACTGTAAATTGCAACACCTCCTCTTCGACCCTTCAGACGAGGCTCATGTTTATAACAATTACCTGGGGGAGTAGATTCATTTAAACTAATATATTCATCAGGTTTAAGCCAGGTTTCAGTCAAACAGAGCGCACCCAAACTATCATCTGTAACAATTTAATTTACAATGAGTGCTTTGGTTTAAAGAGATTTATTGTTTAGTAACCCTACCTTTATATTATGTTTATCTCACTTTTTTTTTCATGTTTGACCATAATCACTTTTTTTTCTAAATTATTTAGTGAGAGTTTTGTGTTTGGTAGTTTGGGGAACCGACACAGTCTCTATATTATATCTAAGTGATACAGTCTCTATGTGTTTATGCAACATGTGTGATGTCTCAAGGCAGCTAGCAGATATTCGGATTAACCAGTTTGTCTGCTTCCTGACCTGGGCCCCAGTTAGTCAAATACTATCACTATTAAGACTATGAGCCAAATTACTAGAGAAGAGAGTGGCACCTTCCCTGGAGGGATGGAGTGTGTCTCTCTTTAGCAGGTCAGGTCTTCCCCAAAAACTCTTACAATTGTCTATAAATCCTATGTTACTCTCTGGACACCACTCACACATCCAGACATTCAGTGGCACGAATCTAATATAAACCTTGTCACCACAACAAGCAGGGAGGGGGCCAGAGCATATTAGTGTCTGACATAGTTTTTGCCAATTCACACACATCTTTAAAAAAAAAAATCTGGCTTTCTATAGCTTGGTATTATTTAAAATTTCACAACTTAGTTCCACTGTCCCCATATGAGACTATTTGCTCTAATAGTTTTCTATTTTGTATGTTTATTAGGGGCTACATGTTACAAATCAGTGAAATTAGAAATGTATAAGGTCTTAGGAGCTTGATTCAGTGAAGGGTCAGGGAAGGTGACAGAATTGGGTACATGGTCAGGCTATTTTTCCATGCACAGAGTACTCTGTATGTATGCAGTGGATGGTGTGCAGTGGAGCATGGGTAGTAAAATAAATCATTCAGCTATGATGTGGCATAAATTTGTAGGTAAGTCTGATGGTTGTCTGCTGTGACAGAAAGGTAATTAGCTACTCGGTGATAAAGAGAGACAGTGCTGAGGCTCCCTGGGATATGTCCTGGAGGACTTCAGGAATAAATCTCATAAAGAAAATGCAAATCAAACAAAATATTGTGGTTAGCTCCAGTAGTGAGAGAGGACAACTTGTTACTGTTTGTTTACTCTTTTATTTGCAATGTTACACTTGGCCTTTCCATGATTGGAAAGCTAACCGATTAGTAAAAAACACATGAAGTGACCAAGAGTAAATACCCCAACATATAATAATCACAACAATATTAGGAGCTGCACTAGTGCTTCATTTCATTAACACAGAACCAAATAAGTATAAGAGAAATTATACTTTGAAACTAGGGGCTGATGTGGGTCAGAGCTGGCATATTTTAGTCTGACTTTTATGCAGCATTGCTCAGATATACATTTGCTTAAACTTCTAAAACAGAGATGTTTAAAAAACAAGACACTGCAAAAAAAAAAATATAAAATAACATTAATAATAATAAAACTTTCTCTGGGTCTTTCTCACTGTGACACATGCTTTGTTAATAAATAATGGTAGCTGTGTCCAGGCACTGTAGCTTGCCATGTTTTTGCTGCAGGAGAAGCCAAAGCTCAGTTTACTATTGATTACTGAAATGTTACACCACATATGACTGCCAAAGGAGGTCGAAGGTGTGCAATCGCTCACAGCATAAATGCAGAGAAACACTAGAGTACTGTTCATCACAGTCTTGTTCAAGGGCCACCTGCATTTTGCTGTTAATACAGTATGATACTGACGTACTAGAAAGATTTAAAGGAACTTGGGGTGATGTGTTTTAAATCTGCTTTAAAAAGTTGATATTGTAAACTAACATGATGACTACAAAGTGCTTGTAATATCTTAGGTCCATGTTCAATACAGACCACACTGGGCAAGATATTGAATTGATTTCCATTTCACTAAAGCAGTGAAACAACTAAAAAGTGCCGAAATGTTCTGTGCTTTTTCGTTTCTTGTCAATACCAATTATAATATAGTAATTTAAAAATGTCTTGCTGCTTCCAAGCAATGGAAAAACGTTTTTTTTTTTTTTTTTTTTTTTTTTTTTTTATGTAAAAATAAAAGTGAAATGTGGAAACCTTTCTGTGGTTTATATTGTGATTTTTAAATGTGGAGCATGAGCAAAACGGGAAGCACAAGCTTATAGTGTGAGTTGTGGGACTTACCTTTAATTTGCAATGTAACCCCAATGCATGTATCTATTACTGCAGTATTCAAGATGTCGTCTCAGGTTATTATTAAGTGTATAATCCTTAAAAACATTTCACAATACATCTTAGTTTTCACCAGTTATGAGGAAATTTTGAATAGCAGCTTGTCATTAATGATGTCAGAAATGAAAGCACACGCAAACACACACACACACACACACACACACACACACACACACACACACACACACACACACACACACACACGTACACATGTTGGTGCGGCTATCCTTATGAGGATTCTCCATAAAACATAATGAGTTTTATACAGTACGAACTAAACCTAACCCTCACAAAAAACTTTTCAAATAATCATTGTTTAGTATGTTTTCTAAGCTATATGAATTATAGGGACACTATTAATGTCCTCATAAACCACATTTATAGCATAATATCCTTGTAATTACAAGATTTTAACCTAAAAGAGAGAGAGAGAGAGAGAGAGAGAGAGAGAGAGAGAGAGAGAGAGAGAGAGAGAGAGAGAGAAACACAGAAGACACATTTTTTCTTGTAAACAACTATTTTCATCTTCCTAAATGTCTTTGTTAATACTCCTACATGGTGTTTACATGCCCCAAGAAGTCATTTCAGTGACAAGCCTCTCCTGACCCCAATTTCAATGTCTTGATCCCCATTCTGTGCAATGTGTTAGCCATCTTAACATGGCAGGGTTGGGATATTTAATCCTAAATATCCCTCTCTATTTCTAAGCTTGAAACGTATCTATTTCTTTTTTGATGCAATATTACAGAGCTCCTCAACCAAAGACAAACACCCTTTTCCCCTTCCTTCTCCCCCCATTTCCTCTATTTTGATTTTAGTGGTGTCTGCAAGGCAAGCATCACTATAATTATTGCTCGGACTTAGATGTAGCAATTTGAACCATCCCCTAACTCTAAGCTTAAGGATGTAACTCATTCCACATTTATGAAATGGACATGAATGATGCCTTGAAATTACTTTACAGAGGAAAGGTGTGCTATTACTTTTCATTGTGTCTGATTTTCGCCTGACAGACAATTAAACAGCAAACAAAATATCCTATATGGGACCAAACTATCAGAGACCTGGGGATGAGCTCTTTTGACTTCTACTTTGGCGTCTACTAACCCCAAGTGTCAAATTTTACTTTGTCACTTCAAAATAAAAACACAATTTTTTACTCCAAAAATCTAAATACTTTGCTCTGTCCACAGAAAATAGACATGAAAACTTTTCATATCCAACATACTAGAATGTCACAGATCACAATTTTCCAATGGCAAACAATTTGATAATTTCACCTCAAAACTGTTCAGATTGAATATTCTCACTAATATTGATATTCATCTTCACCCAAATCTTACCCTACTAATTTAAAATAGCAGAACTAATAAGGTAATATGTAAAGTAGTATTTTTTTGTAATCTATTATTTTTTGATTATTTATTGCATGATTTGATGATCTAATTTTCAGTGTTTAAGTAATAATTTAAACTCCTTTCATTAAACATTAGTAAGCAGGAAATCAAACAGCAATTTGCTATGTTTCAGTCCCTGAGCCTAAATTATGTAATTCAGATTACATGTAGTTTATTTCTAACAAACACTGCATGCTGTACAGTACACTGCATCTTTCCTTTCTTTCTTGGCTCCCTCTTGGTCCTCTGTTTGTTCACTTCTCTCTATATCTCCTACCTTTCTTCCTGTAACCCTCAGCACACAACATGATGGCCTCTGAAGTGTCATCCCATCACCACACATTCATCTCTAACCTCAATTTCTGTCTTCAGCTCTCAGCTAGAGACCTTATTCCAAACGGGCAGTTCAATAAAACGTCATCCATTTTTACATTGCGGGTAAACAGTTCTCTTCCTTCCAATCCCTCTATGTTGCTTCTTTGTTAAGTTAGATTCCTTGTCTCACTGGGAATGTAAATTAATAATTACACAAGTTATTACACGACCATACTAAACTGAATCTGAAACAGAAGCTAAAGAATCTAACTCAGCAAGGGGTGCTTAAAATATACAATACCAGCCATGCAGGGAAAGTGTATCTGCCTCCTTTTAAGTCAATGTTTGTTTGATCAGAGATTTAAAACAGTCACAGATATAAATCTTCATGGTTTTAATGTCTTTAAACCACCTTGCTAGTTTTGCAAACACCATCCATGTTAGTGGAGAAATAGGGTTGTACATTTTCCATTTTCCATGGTTATTGCACCATTCAGTACTCTGGTTTTATTCCTTTAGCTGAATATATAAGGATCTTATCGCCTGAACAGTTAAACCTTGAGCAGTCACAAGAATGATGGGAAATTAGATCCCATATGCTTCGGAAATCAACGAAATATGACGTATGATTTGCATTTAGACGAGCTGATTATTATTATGCATCCTTGTCATGATAGAACAGATACTATAAGAATAGACAGCATACTCATTTTTAATAGTTTACTGTATGTATAGGTATTGGTGTGAGTGTATGTGTAATAGAATGAGTGTATGAATATAACATTTATTTATTTTTCAAATGACATATTGTCACAAGTCTCCATTTACATATGTTTGTGCAAACAGAGAGATACATGCACAAATAGAATGTGAAGGAACTATGGTAGGGCTGTCAATCGATTAAAATGTGTAATCGAATTAATTACATGGTGTCCCGATTAATTAATCACTATTAGTCATATATACAAATATTTGCAGAGAAAACCCCTCATATAACAATAATTCAATATATAAAGATTATACATATTTATATCAATATATAATTATACATAGTTATCTTTAAATATTTAACAATTTTATATATATATATATATATATATATATATATATATATATATATATACTGTATATATATATATATATATATATATATATACTGTATATATATATATATATACATAAAACAAAAAATATTCAGATAATTAAAATGCATTACATTCTTGTGGCTTTAGAATACAATGTATTGTTTACTCCCATATTATTGATAATAAGTCAATCACTGGCATACAGGTCACAGCAATCCATTTCGCAAGTGACTTTGTCAATCAGTTGGAGATTTATTATGAGCGCTTGTTTAAGAGCCTGTCAATCTACACCTGCGTCAGACATGCTTGTGTAGCGTCTCGGGTGAGTTGCATCATAAACATAAAATGTTTAGTTCACTGTTTCAAGTTAAATATAGTTTAATACTCAATCTTTAAACACATCTTGATATCCCTTAGTTCGCATTTGCGCTCCTTCAAGTGTTTTGAACGCAAGAATGTAAGGTATGTTTGCATTGTTCTTCCTGCTGAAGTTTTTTCTTCAATATATAAACTGTGTGTTGCTCATACAGCTGAAATTTCACTTACTGCCCTCTGGAGTAAACAGGTGATACTACAAGCGTGTATTTCTCAGGAATCTTCCTTATTATGGTGCGATTAATTGTGTTAATTTTTTTAACACGTTATTTTTTATCGCACTGAATTAATGCGTTAAATTGACAGCCCAAAACCATGGACAAAAATAGTCATAACTGTGAAAAAGATGAATATTAATTGTAGTAACTGAAAAGGAACTGAAAAAACAAAAGAATGAATTAATAATGTAATAATTCAAGAAATGCCATTGAGGTTTTGGGTTAAAATTTGTGTAGCTGTACTCTTTTGCCATAGAAATTATGCATGCTATGTACTGTATGTATCCAAGTGGAGAAATTTCATGTAACTTAAATCTTGCCATAAATTGGATGTGGCCCCTTTAAGAGTTTTATGACACCCGCTTTCCAGCACTCTCTCGTGTTAAAAACGTGAGGACTTCTATTGTGCAAGAGAGCTCCCGGTTTTTTCATCGGTTGAGAATTCTTGGGTAAATATCAAATTTTACATAAAAAAGGTTTATAAATTGCATTAAATATGTGTTCAGAAAAGTTGTATGATAAAATTGAATGTTTGTAATGGAACATTTTTGAAGGATGCATATGGATTGCATGTGTGGATTTTGACCACATTTTACACATGTGAGGACTGGGTATGTAAATTTAGATCATATCTTATTTAATGATTTATAGCCCAGAGTGATTTCCAGTTTAGTGAATAAGTGTAATATGTTTTATATGTGAAAATATGTGTTATGAGATTTGTAGTGTTTTAAACTGCAACACATGTCCTTAACTTAAATCAAAAGACATATAACACAAACACACACATACAGGGCAGCTGCCTGTAGCTCTCTCTCTCCTGAACTGCCGTCTCCGGCCGACTTTATCCCTCTTGTGGGCTTGATTAGCCTGATTAGGGGCCGGGCGTGCGTCATTACGGCCCGGCCTTGCCCTCCTCCTTGCCACACAGTCCCCCAGACTTTTTAAATGGCCATGATAATGAATATTCTTCTTTTTTTTTTATCTTAAGCATAAAAGAATGTCTTCCTTTAATCTTATACCAAGCATTTTGTCATGTTCCTGAGGCATTTCACTGAATTTGTACCTAGAAATAAACAATCATTCAAATGCACACACAGTCTATAATTTGTGCCATTTATGTAAACATTTATTTGTGTTCCCTTTCTGAGACATATATTTTACCAAAACAATGCATGATTTGTATACACGTATCAACCCATAACATTTTTCGCTCCACACATATATAACATTATTAACCAGGAGTGATATCATTCAGCTTTTTTCAACAGTGTGGAAACAGAAACAGGTTAGACATAAAATGTGGATTATAGTCACATAGCTCATTGTCACATAGTCATTAAGCTCAACAACACAACCACATCACATGAATTTCAAAATTATATCTTAATCCATAAATATATAATATCTTAATTTCATGTGTTTGTATGGTGATCTGTCCAACACCACACTAGGAGCAGCTGCCATTTTGAGCAAAAAAAAAAAATACACACACAACCCTGTCACATTTTTTCCTGTCAATCTGTGACGGGGAGTTATCGACTAATCACTACATTTCTGAATATTGTAACACAAATATTAGTTAATTGTCAATACATTATACATAACATATTCAATATATTTACTTGAAGGAAACATGGTGTTAAAAATGCATTGGGTTTAGGGTTAGGGTGCACATGACACCTCTCATTATCTCTCGTTAGCACTAATCAGGTTTGGAGAGGAATGGAATACATGTAACGGGACTACGTATTTAAAATACAAAATATAAGTAACTGTATTCCACTACAGTTACAATTTAAATAACTGGTAACTAGAATACAGTTACATTCAAAAAGTATATTGATTACTGAAGAGATTGCTTTGCATTTTATTGTCATTTGTTTCATTTAATATTTAGTCCTTTCAGATGGAAAACATTTATACATATAAATGATGTGATTGAAAGTGTATTTGAACAGCAGTGAAACACTTTCTGATGATGTGTTACATTCATACGAGCAGACAGAGAAGTTTGAAGTTAGTCTGGAGTAGAGGAAATAGAAATAAACCTTATGTAAATTGTCAGCTTTATGCTAAGATAAAATGCTATTTCTAGCCATTTTACATGCACATGCTACCAGACAAAGAAAATTCACGATGGATCATAATTTTTTTTTTCTAGAAAGACCTTTGATATTAGGACAAAAATCATATTCTTGATAATAATTTTTGTTTTGTATGCCTGTAAAAATATCTAAAAATCCTGAAAACAAAATCAATTTGATTTATCTTGTTTTAGAAACAACACTGCATAAGATATTTAGGTTTTTCAGAGAATGTATTTTTAACACGTGTGTTTTGTCTTACTGTACTGGCAGAGTTTTTATAGTCAAAACAAGTGAAAAAAATCTACCAGTGCTGAAGAAGTAATCCAAAGTATTTATAATACATTACTGACCTTGAGTTATCTAATGGAATAGGTTACAAATTACTTTTTACAGCATGTATTCTGTAATCTAATTCTGTAACTTGGAATACATTTCAAAAGTAATCCTCCTAACCCTGGCAGTAATAATATTATTTGCACATTTGCTTTGTAAAATTGTATAATATTCAGTTAAATGAATGAGAATTGAAGTGTTTAGTTCAGGTCATATTTTAGAAATGAGCACACAGGTATGTCAAATCTTGGTGATATTGGGGACACTAATATAAGGAGGAATTGATAAAACCAGCAGGCTCAGATTTATATTCAAAATGATACTCTCATATAATTTAGAATCTGACATGGCAAAGTATACAATTTGAAAATGGATCATGACTAAGCAAATAATATCCAACATTCTAACTGTACACACACACACACACACACACACACACACACACACACACACATACACATACACACACACACATATATATATATATATATATATATATATATATATATATATATATATATATATATATATATAAAATAGAAACTTAACTTTTGTTATTCCCTACTGCACATGAGATAACCGTATCTTTCCCATGCTCTCACTAACAAGTTATCTTTGGCACAAAAAAAAAAAAAAAAGGCTTAGAATTATAGGAGGATTAGCACTGCCTGCAGGGCTGAACAAAGCAAGATTTCTGGGTAAATTTAAGGAGATTTCATCAAGAAAACATAAACAGGTTAGTGGTTTGTGGATAGAACGGTCTTCTGTAGGGAGTGAGGGCGCATAGAGCACAAACAAAGAAGATTAGAACAGGGGCCAAGGGCAGGTAGGAAAGGTGAAACAAAGTAAAATATGTACTGAGTAGGCACAGAGAAAGAATTATAGATTATGGCCTTTATGTCTGATTCAAGATCTGCAGAAATTGAAAGTGATGAAAATCGTACAGAGCTCTCAGCGTGAGCAAAGAAACACAGGTCGGACAATTTAAAGTCAAGTTAAAAAAAAAACAAAAAAACATTTTGCCACACCTGTCAATGATGAATTGAAAAGCCATTTCATAAAGATTTCCTACCAGCCAAGAAATTGCAACACATACAGTGGTGGCCAAAAATATTGGCACCCTTGTTTAATATGAGCAAAGAAGGCTGTGAAAAATATGTCTTTATTGTTTATCCTTTTCATCTTTCATTCAAAAAATTCACAAAAATAAGTCCTCTAATGGATATCAAACAATTGCAAACACAACACAAGTTTTATCAAAAACTAATATTTTTTTCAAATATATGTGTGGCACAATTATTGGCACCCCTAGAAATTATTTTTAGTAAAATATATCTGAAGTATATTCCCAATAAAAAATATTTACACCTGGGTGACAAGAAACATGAAATTGTTCAGCCATGACTTCCTGTTTCAGAGGGGTATATATATATGAAGTAACGCACTAGCCAAATTCCCTTAGTCATCTATAACCCCTGTCAAAAATTATGGAATCATCACACTTAGAGGATGTTCACCCAGCTTTTTACTTTGTAGCAAATAAACAAAAATCACAGATATGACAAAACATTTTGTTTAATAGCTGAACATGCTGGCTTCATGAAACATCCCTCAAACAAATTATGTTATATTGTTATAATTATTATAATCAAGTAGAGGAAAAGATTTTGGAATCATCTTATAATTTGGATTTCTAAAACAAATAACAATTTAAATTAGTCTGCCGTTAAAAGAGAGTGCTTACAGACATTAATGAGCTGTTGGATTTGGCTAATTGAAAGGAAACATGGCCCCAACAATAGCACTTAACAGTCACTAAAAAAAAAATAAAAAAATTAACAATTCTTGTTGCACTTAAATCTGTTTTGAATACTATTCTGATGATAGTGAAACTTTGTAGTATGGCACTTTTTCGTCCACTGTCTCCTTAAGATGATTCGCTTATGTTTTTCCTCTTTTGTAAGTCACTTTGGATAAAAGCATCTGCCAAATGAATAAATGTAAATGAATACATTTATGCAAGAGAATTGTTAATTGAAACAATGGAAAGGATTATAAAACTCCTTCAAGAAGGAAATCCATCATGGAGCGTGGCAAAAGAAATTGGTTGTTCCCAGTCAGCTGTCTAAAATTTGGTTTGGGGAGTCACGGAAAACATGCAGCGAGATTACGTATTTAAAATAAAAATATAAGTAACTGTATTCCACTACAGTTACAATTTAAATCAAAATTTATATTCAAAAGTATACTGAAGAGATAACTTTGCATTTTACTGTCATTTGTTTCATTTAAAAAAAAATATTTTCAGATGGAAAGCATTTATATATAAATAATACGGTCCAAAGTGCATTTCTATCATTCACACTTTCTTATTAGCAGAAGAAATAGAAATAAACCTTGTGTAAATTGTCAGCTTTACGCTAAGCTAAAATGCTATTTCTAGCCATTTTACATGCACATCTTACCAGACACGCTCATATTTTTTTATCAAGAAAATTCACGATAGATTATAATTTCTTTTTTTCTTACAAGACCTTTGATATTAGGGCAAAAATCATATTCTTGATAATAATTTTTGCATTGTTTTCCTGTAAAAATATCTAAAAATCATTAAAACAAGATCAATTTGATTTTTGAGAAACAACACTACATAAGATATTTAGGTTTTTCAGAGAATGTATTTTTAACATGTGTATTTTTTCTTATAGTCAGAGTTTTTATAGTCAAAAATAGTGAAAAAAATCTACCAGTGCAGAATTATTGCTGTAATCTGTAGTGAAATACAGTTCAAAAGTAATCCTCCTAACCTTGATGGAAAGGTTATAAAAAGAAATCATACGGGTAGACCAAGGAAGACAAAGTGTCAGGATAGAAATCTCAAAGCAATATGTCATGAAAATAGAAACCGCACAACAAAACAAATGAAAAACAAATGGGTGGAAACAGGAGTCAATGATTGTGACAGAACTGTAAGAAATTGGCTGAATGAAATGGGATTTTCATATAGAAAAGCCAAATGAAAACCAGCACTAACACCTAAACAAAAGAAAACAAGAATATTGGATAAAAGTGATATTCAGTGATGAATCACAAATCTGCATTGGCCAAGGCAATGATGCTGGAACTTTTGTCTGGTGCCGTTCTAATGAAACATAAAAATGACTGCTTGAAGAAAACAATAAATGTTCCCCAGTCATTTATGATATGGGGTTGCATGTCAGGTAAATGACCAGGGGAGATGGCAATCATTACCTCAAAAGTCAATGTACAGGTGTACATTGAAATTTTGGACACTTTTTGGACACTTTCTCATTCCATCGATAGAAAATAGGTTGGGTGATGATGAAATCATTTTTCAGGATGATAACACATCTTGCCACAGAGCAAAGCGTGTAAAAGCTTTTCTTCAGGAAAGGCATATCAACTCAATGACATGTCCAGCATATAGCCCTGATCTCAATCCGATTGAAAATTTATAATGGAAATTGAAATTTTTTTGTCCATGACCAGGCTCCATCCTGCAACGCTGATCTGTCAACTGCTATTTGAGAAAGTTGGAACCAGCTTGAAGGAGAATATTATTTTTCATTAGTGAAGTCCATGCTTCAAAGAATTCGGGCCGTCATAAAAGTCAGAGGAGGAGCAACAAAGTAATAATTGTGATTTTTTTTTTTTTTTTTTGTAGATGATTCCATAATTTTTTTCCTCAACATTGAGTGATTCCATAATTTTTTCCTCTACTTGATCTGGAAAAAAAAAATGCCATTAATTAAAATAATGTAATTTGTTTGAGGGATGTTTCACGAAACTAAAATTTTCAGCTATAACACAAAATTAGTTTTGTGTCATATCTGTGAGTTGTTATTTTGCTACAAAGTAAAAGAGCTGAGTGAACATCCTTTAAGTGTGATGAATCCATAATTTTTGCCAGGGGTTGTATCACAATGGGTAAGACCAAAGAATAAAGTTATGATGTGCAGCCAAAGGTTGCTTCACAGAATGGAAAATTACTATAATTAAATAGCTAAAGCATTGAAAATACACATTTCCACCATCAGGGCAATAATTAAGAAGTTCCATTCAACTGTGAGATGTTAAGAATCGACCTGGAAGAGGATGTGTATCTATATTGTCTCCATGCATGGGGAGGATGATACAACCACCATCCTGTAATTTATGTTAAACTGACCTCAGTTAACCCTGTACTGATTAGAAGTACCTCTCTAGCTGTAATTCCAACTGACAAATACCTACATGTCATCCACTATTAGCATTTTGAAAGGGTCTGTATGGATGACCCAACACCCCATTCTCCTAGTTGGAACATTGCTGGACATTCCCCCTGATGCAGCAGAGAACATGTTGACAGTGCAAACACACTTGGTGGTTGCCCTGTTAACAACACCTTTGTCTTGTCTAAACTGGCTGGCTGTCTGCTGTTGAAAACATGGAATGGCTGCCCACCTCTCAGATCTGAAAAAGATTATTTGATGGTTTGTTGACTTATGGCAAATTTTGTAGTATGAAATACATGGTCTATTTTCTGTTTTTGGATGCTGTTGGTGTGCTTTTGTCTTTTGTTTCTCCAGAGGCTGAGAACCCAAAGACTTTGTTTATCCTCCCTCTACCTCTTTAGATGCACGGCCAATCCTTCATGCATATGGTAAACACACAGACTCTGCCAAGAGTCAGAGAGAGGGAGACAAGTAGAAATGAAGAAAGGGAGGGAAAAATGAAAAGAATAAGCGTGTTTTATTCATTCAGAGATCACACATCAGTCTGCTCAGGTGTTCTGCCGTATATTGTTCAAAATGAGATGGGGACCACGCAGACACAATGCACCCTCCGATTCCGACACTACAAGAAAAGAGGCTCAGGTGGTCTTAAAACCAAGAGATACATGCCCACCATACACATACACATACACAGCCCACAAGCACCAATCAGTAGCAAGACATACGCACACTCATTCCACAAAGAGCTGGGCAAAGAGGGGAGTAATCCAATTGGAATGGGACAGCGCTGCCATGGCGACGAAAATCAGGAGTGAAGGAGCTCTTCAATTAGAATATTCTTGGCACGACAGACTCTAAAACACTTGTTGGAGTGTGAGCATTAAGTATGCCTTTATGTCTGTAATACAAGGTCATTTTTTCTATTTGGTAATGTCAAAATATGAAAAACTATATTTTATGATTTTATATCTTTTTAATGAAATCTGACAGAATGACTAGGCATCAAAACTGATATTAAGATGATTTTGGACAATTAAAACATAAGTGTTGTGCACAGTTTTATGCAGGTACAAAGTATTTCTAGGAGATGTGTGTAAATTTCCATACTTCACTTTTAATCTTATTCACAGATAAGGATCACAAGAGAAAGCCAATTTTTTGCCCTTTACTACAGAGCAACATCAGGTCAGAGGAGAGTGTTAGAAGACACAATCCACAAAGAAGTCTACAGGGCTACGACCAAGCTTTATTACAGGCAGCTTTATCATGGCAAAGAATGATTGTTAGAAAACATAATTAAATAACTTTTAAGCAGTTAACCACTCACTCACAAAAGGTTCTTCCTCTCGATACTTTAAATCTGCTTGGTATACTATATCCAATTAACTATATCATTATCATGAATTGATGAGGTAAAACCATTGAAGAGGTATTTCAAAGCTACTAATTAAACATTAAGGGAACATTAACACTGTATAAGAATAATTATATGCCTGCATCCCTAAATCATGAAATCATGATGCATTCAAAATAAACTTGGCATAATAATTAGAGTTGGGAAACTCAAGTTTGGACTCTAACTCGCGTCCGAGTAACGAGTCCAATTTTAATGGCTTGGACTTGTCACAGACTCAAAGGCATTTTTACTCACACCTAACCCGGACTTGAGCCTTTGGGACTGGATTTTTTTCAGAGTCCAGCTGAGTCCATGACATTTGTGAAGCTATGAAAAAAATCAAATAAAACAGAAATTAATGAACACATCTCTTTCTGCATGGAGCTGTATTAGCCCCTGAAGTTGTAGATGTAGCCAGAGTTGTTTCACTGTGTTTAAGAAAACACACGTGCACACACACACATGCACAGGCACACTCATCAGTCAACCAGTACGCCTGAATGTTACTGCAGAGACTACTGTATAACATCAACTACCGAGGTGGCTGGCATGATGAAAACATAAAGATGGATATGTATCCAATGCAAACTAAACAAGACAGTTTCACACAACACGGGACCTGACAAATGGTAAAATTGCATGTGGCGTTTGAGCAGCCAAGACAGTGCTCGCAATGTGGATTCATCGTGGTTAAAAACATAAAATCAAGAACTTCATTGATGCATGTCACCCACATCATGTCTCTCATAGTTTACTAAAAACAGTATATTGAAATAAAAATACATAAAAATGGGGAGGTGGTGGGCGTAGTGGCTAGAGCACAGGGCTGCTAATCAGAAGGTCGCTGGTTCGAACCCCACAGCCACCACCATTGTGTCCTTGAGCAAGGCACTTAACTCCAGGTTGCTCTGGGGGGATTGTCCCTGTAATAAATGCACTGTAAGTCGCTTTGGATAAAAGCGTCTGCCAAATGCATAAATGTAAATGTAAAAATAGTATTAATATTGGATATTAAGTCTTTTTATGCATAATGTATCTACACATGTAGGCTTCTGAAGTCTCTTGTGGTCTACGCAGTGTTATCAGCTTGAACTGCTCCATAATAGCTTGATGAATTAACTGTGTAACTTTTTAAATAGTCGGGGGGAAAAATTATTATTGCTAAAGAAGACAGCAACTCTAAACAGATAAACAGCACCTATTTATTATTGAATGACTATTTTCAAAGCATTAACAAGCTGCTTAAAATACATTCTTTTACAGCATTTGTTCAACATTCACAACATTCAACCATTCACAATAAAATATTAGGATATTTTGGGCAGTGAAATTGTTTGTTTATAATTTAATTATAGCAATCCCTTCATTGAAAGAACACAACATTTGATATGAAAACCCTACGACGAGGGAAAAGTTGTTTGATGGTTATCTTTGCTGAAATGTGAACAGCATACATAAAGCCATAATGGCAATGTTGTCATGCAATACCTTGTTGAAAGATATCCCGTTATAGTGCAAGCTT
This sequence comes from Moxostoma hubbsi, assembly GCA_032164185.1. Lineage (NCBI taxonomy): Eukaryota > Metazoa > Chordata > Actinopteri > Cypriniformes > Catostomidae > Moxostoma > Moxostoma hubbsi. The sequence continues at coordinate 27,451,642 of JAVLUX010000017.1, read as the reverse complement.
TCCAGTGAGGGCAGGTGGCTTGTGCACTACCTATGCAAAGGAACCATGCTTGAAATTATGGAAGCTCTGGCAAGGGGGTAGACATAGTTATGCGCCATCTTTTGAACGGTGGGTGTGCTTGAATTGAATCGGATGTGCTGGGAGAGAGCCACCAACCACCACCAGATATGCATGAGAACTTATGGCTGATGAAGAGTTGAGCTTGTTTGATGATTTGGATTAGGTTGACTATTTCAGGTACAATTGGGGAGACCAGCGGCCAAGCATCTTCATTGTGGATTCCAGTATACCTCGAAGGGTGCCAGTAGAAGCTGGTCTGTGGTATTCCTGCGAAACGAGGGAGGGAGTCAGAGATTACGTTGAAAAACCCAGGAATGTGTCTAGCTGGGATAATGAAGTTGCAAGAAATGCTCTGCCATGTCAGACATCTCATAAGGGACATGATGGTTCGAGGAGGACCAGCCTTTATTGATTATAGTGACGACTGCGGAATTATTGCATAACAACGATGCGTTTGCGTGTCCGAAGGGAACCCATATGACGCTGGCCATGACGATGGGTGTGGAATAATAAAGGCCTCTTTTAAGCTTCTCTTGTTGATGTAGCTTGCTGTGGCATCACAAAACGCAGCTGCAGCTGTTCTGGGAATGTATTTCCTATTTCTGTATTCAAACATATATGTTACCCCATATAGAGTAAAGAACTATTTCATTGGAGGGTATAGAAGAATGTTGTTTTGCTAGACCGTATAATGAAGTGCTGTACGAATAAACGTGGAAGGATTTCATAGCTTGGGTCTATGTGTCATTTTTTTCTTCCCTCAGCTGAGCCACATCGAGACAGGGATTGCAGGTCAAGAAAAATGTATTAAATACATTAAAAATGATGAAATTATCTAACAATTGGATTAATTTCAAAGAGAGCGGATGGAGCGTAGGAAGCTATATTGAAAAAAGTATAATTCTGGCCATTTCCATGTGAACCATGATCCTAGAAAGTAACCCCTGAATCCTATGGAGGGAGCTGTGTCCGTGAATAGGGACATGTCCACAGGTTTTATCCAGTGATTGACAGACCTACTTACTTGCTACTAAAATGTAACGTCCCTGACCATGCGCATTAAAAGGGAACGGCTCCTATCGAAATGCTTTGATACTTAAAAGTAATGTAGTTGGGCTGAAATGACTGTTAGACTCTGAGCTTTGAAATTTGGAACATGGATAAAGTGTTTGAAGATCCCCATAGATTGAAATGTGGTATGAACAACGATGAGTGAATGATTTATGAAGACATGCCATACGAATTTCTGCACTATAATGATGCCTGAATGATAATAAAATGTAAATATGCCATGAGATAGGAATTACTCACTGTATGACATGATCATTATGCGATATACCTTACACTGACAATAAAATAATCTGAAGAATAAGGGGATGCAGTCCGGTGCCTTCCACAGATGTGTGCCACAACAGTTGTGCTTGCGATGAGAATGTGGAAGTACGTGTAGAGTAAGAAAACGCTGCCTGTTGTGGATCGGTATTAATGCGCCCTTGGAGGCGCTCAGGGGACTTCACTCGAAATGTTGTACCGAACAAAATAAGTTATTTATTTCACCAAGGACCCTTTCACAAGGCTTTGGTGAAGGCTATATTAACCGGTTGATACGCATTTGTTCGCACACGGGAGTGACGTCACTCTGCTTACATTTAATATATAATTTACCGTCTATATATGTAATTAATGTTAACAAATTATACTTCTTTTCAAAGCTCTAAGGGTTCAACATTGATATCCGATCTCTGTTGCATGATAGCAATCCTCCAGAAACAGCAATTTAGTTATTTGTGCAAATTGATATGTTCTCCATTGTTTACATTAGATTTCACCTGGAAGAATTACCCTTCGTTGTCGTTCTTCAACAAACTAAGCAATCTGAGCAGCATTCATGTTGTAAAACTGTATATTATCTTATATATTAGAGTCTTATAAACAAAACGAGCCCATCTCCAAAGTCTATTTGTTAAAAATGCGTAGTAGTTTCATTCATAGTTGCCAAGTAGTGAAGTCAGAATTTGAGTTGACATTGAGAGGCGGAGCCTTAATTTTACTCTGAGCTTTTTTTCTCTGTAAAAACGCTGGAAGCATTTTTTGTTAGATCATCTTCAAATTTGAAACATAACTTCTTTAGACTTGTGGATATATATATATATATATATAAATAACATCTTCAGCACAAAATATTTCCATTACTATAAATTTCATAGTTCTCTAACTTTAAAAAATAACAACATATATTAATTCTGAAACTTGGAAAATAAAGTCTAGAACTTACAAAAGATTCTACAACTGTGTCCATACTCCAAAGTGTCCAGTAAATACAACCATTTAAGTTCAGGTGTGTCATTTTCATGGTTTGTGCTCAAAAAGGGGGCGCACATCAACAGGTTAAACTGTGATGCCATGCTCCCTTGGAATGCCCACATCATGGGCTCATTCTTTCCTAGTGAGTAGGGCATAAGGATGATAAATTGTATTGGAAAGCACCCATTATGTGATTTGGGTGAAGGCGACCAGCAAAACGGGGATATCTTACTGAATGGAGTAATGGGACCTCATACAATAAGCACTGATTGTACATGATGATATGCCTGAATAATTATCTTAATTCCCCTATGGGGAACGCTCGGTCATGCAGCATGGTGAATGACATGTGAATGAACCTTGACCGAGTTGCCCTCATGAGATCGCGCGATTGCCTGCCATTACTATGAGAGTGATTGTGCTGTTGACGTGAAATACTGGCTTTGCGGATGCGTTAAGATGACCAGACAGCATTGCAACTTTGTGATGAACAGGCAGCATGGCAACAGAAGGCCTAGACCCATGACTAAATCTGAATGCATTTGATGGATATGATAATAACTTGGCTTATTTCTGATGGAAACCAGCTGATGCCTGAGTTGATGATTTTGACGGACTTGGCGTGGAGAGCGCGCCTTCCGTGCCGGGTCGTGCAATCCGCTTGAGGATGCGGTGGCTCGATTGAGAGAGATTTCCTAAGTGAATGAGATATGGATGAAGATCTGGGTTTGCTGGTTGTTTACTCCCAATAGGTTTGATGTGGACAGAAGTTGAGATGAAGTGATGACGTCATTGGAAAGGGAAGGCGGGCTTCCAGAGATGTTCTGTGCACTGTTCTCCTGTGGCCTGGAGAGGATGAAATATGTATATTTGCCACGTTAGCACACTGAAACAGCAATGTGATAGATTGTGAGCAGACTTATAAAGCAATGGCTTACATTTGATTGGCTGGGAATTACCTAGCTAATAGTGCGATGATGTACAGCTGGTAGTCTTCCCGCTAGAACTACGTTGCGCTTACATTTCTTTAGATAGGGATAATTTTAAATAAAACTAAATTCAATTTAATTGAAAGATTGCAAATGAAGTAGAAATAAAAACTAAATAATAATTTAAAAAAAGAATAACCTAGATTGTAATGACTAACGCAGCTTTCACTTTCTTTAGTCTATGTTTGAGTGGAGGGGAAAAGCAACAAATAATTTAAATGTCAACAGAACGCAATAAGAATTTTGTTGAAGGACAGTTTTGTTTTCATACTCCTAAAGCATATGCTTTCATTATGAAACCACTATGAAGTCTATTCAGCAGGATACTAATCAAAATGTATATATGAAAGGCAACAGAGGTATTTTTGTTACATTTATATTGAAAAACTGTTTTTCTAAGTTTAAAATAAGTTTAAAATATTGACGTTGAGTTTACGGTTACAATTTTAATTCAGATTCATGAACAGATTCATTCGGACTCGATTGTTTAAAGACTCTGACTTGACTTAATAGTAATAATAATAGTGAAAGCAAGAAAGAGTCTAAAAACTATTTCAATATTTCATCCACATAGACATGCTGAACACTGATTGAAACATGCTCACTTCAACTTGACCTCAGCATCGTGCCTCCTCTCATCCATAAACATGCATTGCTGTGTGAAAGGTCAAATGGAGGCCACGGAATGGATGCAGACTCTCAAACAGGTACTGTTAGAGTTAAGAGGCCAATGGGGCACCTCTGGAGACCATTTGACCAGCATTATGGAAATGCAGGCAATAGTATTAAGAGGGCAAGCCAACTTCATTCAAATGGGGAAAGAAACAAAGAGAGGGAGAGGGAGAAAGAAAGGGAGAAAATTGTACTGAAAACAGCTGAACGAATTACCACTATAAGCACATCTATAAGTCAGATGTATTTCACTCAAAAAAGGAAGCCATTACCCTTACTTAATTGAATTGTAGAACGTTTTTTCAAGTAATTTATTGTCTTTCATTTCAAAAGTCAGTTTCATTGAGAAATCATAATTTAGTTGGATTAGGTCAAATTGTTGCACAATAGTGGGTTTTACTTCTTTAAAGGGGCATTCAGTAGTTCTCTAGCTAGCGTTAGCATTGCTCTTCTTCATGTACTTTAAGTACCGATGTTACAGTGGTGTTAGGCGCTATGCTGCCATCTTTCGAATTGGATCAGCATGATTGTCTTTGCTGCCCTGTCCAGCTCTGGAATATCATTTGCATCTTGAAAATGTTGGAGTTTGAGGTCATTTCTAAAGTTTTTTATTACTACTATAATATAACTGCTTTGCCTAAAAACAAACATCAGAAATCAAGCGAAAATGCCTCTACTGTTAAGGACAAATTATTATTGTTTCTCATATCAATAATCTTTGGAGGCTGTCTATCATTAACGTTATTTCTAAAAAGAGTTATTACCTTTATTAGAGAACAGCTTAGCATTAAATTAACCTCAGTTATCTAGAGATACAGAATGTCAAGGTAATGGAAAGGTTGGAATTGTTTATGATGATCAAATTTAGCATGTCCATGAATACTGTATTTGGCTAATGTTTTATGTTTCCAAGCAAACAATGTCATGGTTTACACAAAATCCAAAACATTCACTGTGCCAAGCTACTTTGCACTAAAAGAATGAAGACGTGTGCTGTTTCACTGAGATGGAGGTAGATGGGCTGCTCTTACTATAGCTGTGACAACAAAGAAAAGAAAATTATACATTGCTTTCTGGTTGCATTTGTAAGCACTGCTGAAAACTGTCCATTACTAACATGTATTGACTACACGCATCATTTTTCTGATCATTTTTAATTTTCTGTAAATTCCACTGATACTATCCAGGGGGGCACCACACTACATCATTTTCTTTATTTATTTAATCAAGTTTTATTTCAATGGATATTAAAGTTTTGAAGTATAATTAATCAGGTGTAAATTATTGTTTAAAGGTCCGGACAGTTTTCCAAAGCAGTGCATAAAAAAAGACAGTGGTCTAAACAATGAATAATTCCTTCACTGTCCAAGAAAAAAGAAGCAACACTGGCATCACTACTCAGGTTTCTCTCCATCATCAAATCTTTCCATCTTGTGAATGCCGTACAGATGTTTACTTAGTTTTTTGCTTTTGCCAGTCATTCTATTTTCTTGCTTCAGACCTTTTTTGCTTCTTCAGCAGTACAGCTACTGAGCCTCCCATTGTCTCCGTTGCTAAAGTACGATATATATATATATATATGTTCCATTGTGTTCTTTTCACAATTCACATCACCAAACTACAAAACTGTGTGCTAAATTAGTACAGCCAAGCGTATCTACATAGCCGGCAGCCAATGAGTGCAAGGTTTCTCTTCTTTGACGTTTAGCGAAACACCACAGCTCATGTGATTTCAACATGGCGAAACACATTGAAGGGGGTGACCCACACCATGTATAATAAAACATTTTTTATAGAAAACTATTTTGAGTGCAGTGTTCTGTTCATCTCATCTGAGTGACACCATTCAGATCCCTCTTCACAAAAAAATCTGTTAATGTGTAAAAAATGTCAATTAGCCCCAAATTACTGAATGCACCTTTAACACAATTAAAATGTCATCAATTTATCAAGGTTTATTTCTCATTTCTCATGTTGGTCCAACTTATTTTATTTTATTATTCATTATGCCAGGTGAACAAGTGTAAGGACAGTGAAACTGCCAATTTAATAGCAACTGTTTTTAGAGCTAAGCAGCACTTAACTCAAGCTTCACTTGAAAGAGAAAGTCCATCCTCAACCTAGCATAAGTGCAATTCCTAAATTAATTCCCGCAAAGAACACATGTGAGGCGGATGTTTCTCTTAAGGCACATTTCATGACCTTGTTCACAATAAAATCATAATCATTCACATTTTAGACACATGTTAATGTTTTGGTTAGTAATTAATTAGTAGTTATTTAAAATTAGCCATAGTTAGATAATAGTTCTCAATGAGGCAAATCAAATTCAGTAATTATTGATTACCTAACAGTGAACTACCGCAGTCATCAGTTTGCTATTACTTAGTGATTGGTTAATCATGTTTCCATATTAGTTAATAGTAACTAAAGTGTTAATGTAAAACTTCTCATTTGTCCTGCATTAATTCCTGCATAGTTATCTATTAATGATGGACCATTATTAAAAGTGTTACACTTTTTATTAACCTACCCAAAAAAATAACTCATAAATGGCAAACAAACACTGTCACACCTATTGTCACAGAAGTTATGAAATCTACTGACCAAAAGAGCTGTCAAAGAGTCAGGCTTCAGATATGAGCCATACTCCTTTGAGACCCACTCAGTGTCAGTGATTTGACAAGCCAGCCGCATCCGCATGGCTATAGTATATTTCTATGGGGAAATTCTGCCCTGGGGCTAGAAGAAGGGGATGGATCCTTTGTACATTTGACCAAAAGTATAATCAAGAGGTATAACTCAAAATAAAAAAAGGGTGACAGAAAAAAGCACAGATGATGGGGTGGGCTGACAGTAATGGATGAGTGAAGAGGACCTCTGAGGTTCCGGAAAGATGTAATCAATAACTCATCAGAAACATGGCACTGGAATACAGTGAATGCTCTCTCCACTGTTCAGATCAGAAGAGACTTCTTCTCTGAATGTGAAGGGCTGTGAATGAGACTGGAGAAAAGGAAATGGGTGTAACTCATGGGCCAATGGAGAACATGACACTTATACCTGCATAGCGGAATTCACTTTTGTAATGCAAATGCCAGGCAGCATAATTGTGTTGTACTTGACGTGGTTCATAAAAAACAGAAGGCAACTAAAATTTGATGATTGTAGTACAAAAGGTAAAATCACCTGTGGATTGCAGGGATCTAAACTTCCATATGTTGAGATAGCTCAGGGGAGTGAAGATTACTTATGTGGCCTGAACAAGATGAAGATAGCAAGTTTGCTATCTAAGCATTAAAAATGCATTTGATCAAGTGTTAATACCCCCAAACATGATAGTGGCTGTGTTCCGAAATCATGTATGTTCATAGAATGTACACTACCGTTCAAAAGTTTGGGGTCACTTACTCATTCTTTATTTATTTATTTATTTCACATTTTAGAATAATAGTAGTCAGCAAAACTATGGAATAATAGAAATGGAAATATGGGAATTATTTTGTGACCAAAAAATCCAAAATAAATCCAAAACTATGTAATATTTTAGCATCTTCAAAGTAGTCACCCTTTGCCTAGATTTTGCAGACATGTACTCGTGACATTTTCTCAACCAACTTCTTGAGGAATCACCCCGGGATGCTTTTTAAACAGTATTGAAGGAGTTCCCATCTATGTTGGGCACTTATTGGCTTCTTTTCTTCATATTTTGATCCAAGTCATCCATTTCAAAAACTTTTTTTTTTTTAAGGAAATTTTAGATTTGTAATTAAATAAATGTATATGTTTTGGCAGAATAATATTTTGTCTACAAAGTTAATTTCAAACTTTTAAGCATACACCTTCAGATCAAAAGATTTTTAAGATCATGAGAAACATTTCAGACAAGTGACCCCAAACTTTTGAACGGTAGTGTATTCTAACTGATAAAGAATTTAGTACTTCTTGACTGTTAATATAATTGACAAAGTATGTTTTTGTAAAGTTTAAATACAGTTCTGAGCCTACTACTCCGTTGTGTTTTAGCAAATTTTTACACAGTATGCATATAAGTGTGATTCTGGACAACATGAGATTTCGAGATTGAGAAAAACAGCAATATCAAGACTTAAGAATTTCGGAGATGCATACAAGAAGCTAGAGAGTTTTAAAAAGCATTTATTTAACCACAAATCATAGAGTAAGCTTGCTGAGTGAAACTGAGCACTCTGGATGTTGGAACTCAAAGGTAGCCATGAACAGCAAGGGTCATACTGTCTTATAACTTCAATGAAAAAACAAATCACCACTGAGGCTTCCTTTGACCCACACTTAACGGTAACTGAAATGTACAAAACAATAATTGATAGAAAATGCATGGGGTTCTGGCATGTTTCAAATGAAATATTTAATCTAATTTTGTCAAACTGAACCAGTTCAACTCAAAAGCAGTTTTTAAAAGGGTAGAGACAGTTTCATTGATTAGAGGGCATTTAAAAGAAGATAAATATAAATTTACTGATCAAAGTTTTCAACATCTTGACAGTTTTGATATCAGTAGGGAACAGTTGAAACAGTTTGATTTAGAGTGACAGGTGTCCATCATGTGACAAATATTATTTTCATAATTTAAAAGGTATTTTTTCAAAACCCATCATTAATGATTAAAATCATTGATCATTAATGAAAACAAAACTTTACGCTGCCCTTATTCAACAAATAATTTAGCATTTTTACTTCCATTACATGTTTTCCATGTTTTGGATCCTTAGCAGTTTAAGTAATCGTAACATCAGCAATCAGTAAAGTGCTTTCTTAGACAGTTATAAATAAGTAAATAAATGGAAGTGCATAGATAAATGTTAGTTATTCTTAACTTTTAATTAGTTTGTAAATTAAAATTGCACTACGTTATTGCTATTCAAAAATTTTTTAGAAATAACATTTACGTCCTCTCACTTTCAACTGCTTTTATTTTCACCAATCTTAACATTTGTATGAACATTAAAAAGATTCAACAGCTAAGACATAAACTGAACAAGTTTCACAGACATATGACTAACAGAAATGGAATAATGTGTCCCTGAACAAAGGGGGGGGGATCAAAATAAAGTAACAGTCAGTATCTGGTGTGGCCACCAGCTGCATTAAGTACTGCAGTGCATCTCCTCCTCATGGACTGCACCAGATTTACCATCTTACTGTGAGATGTTACACCACTCTTCCACCAAGGCACTTGCAAGTTCACGACATTTCCGAGGATAATGACCCTAGCCCTCACCTTCTGATCCAACAGGTCCCAGACGTGCTCTATGGGATTGAGATCCGGGCTCTTCGCTGGCCATGACAGAACACTGACATTCCTGTCTTTCAGGAAATCACGCACAGAACGAGCAGTATGGCTGGTGGCATTGTCATGCTGGAGTGCCATGTCAGGATGAGCCTGCAGGAAGGGTACCACATGAGGGAGGAGGATGTCTTCCCTGTAATGCACAGGGTTGAGATTGCCTGCAATGACAACAAGCTCAGTCCGATGATGCTGTGACACACTGTCCCAGACCATGACAGACCCTCCATCTCCAAATCGATCCTGCTCCAGAGTACAGGCCTCATTCCTTAGACGAAAAACGCGAGTTCATCCATCACCCTTGGCGAGATAAAACTGACTCATCAGTGAATTGAACTTTTTGCCAGTCCTGTCTGGTCCAGCGAAAGTGGGATTGTGCCCAAAGGTGACGTTGTCGCCGGTGATGTCTGAAAAGGAGCTGCCTTTCAACAGGCCTACAAGCCCTCTCTCAACTTATTGTGGACAGTCTGAACACTGATAGAGGGATTGTGCATTCCTGGTGTAACTCAGGCAGTGGTTGTTGCCATCCTGTTCCTGTCCCGCAGGTGTGATATTCAGATGTACCAATCCTGTGCAGGTGTTGTTACACATGGTTTGCCACTCCGAGGATGATCAGCTGTCCTTCATGTCTCCCTTTAGAGCTGTCTTGGGCATCTCACAGCATGGACATTGCAATTTTCACCGGCCTGCCTCCATGCATCATGCCTAAGTCACGTTCACGCAGATGAACAGGGACCCTGGGCATCTTTCTTTTATTGTTTTTCAGAGTCAGTAGAAAGGTCTCTTTAGTGTCCTAAGTTTTTATAACTGTGACCTTAGTTGCCTACCATCTGTAAGCTGTTAGTGTCTTAACAACCATTCCACAGATGCATGTTCATTAATTGTTTATGGTTCATTGAACAGGCATGGAAATTATTGTTTAAATCCTTTAAAATAAAGATCTGTAAATTTATTTAGATTTTTTAATTTTAATATGTAAATATTATCTTTAAAATACAGTGTCCTGAAAAAGGGATGTTTTATGTTGAAGAAGATGTATGCTCACATGAGACTCCAGTCATATCATAAACTCAATAAAAACTGTTTAATTTTACATGGAGCGGGTCACCCCCTCATGGGCACTGCAATGTTGAAAGCACATGACACCAGAGTTACTACCACTAAAAATTATAATAATAATAACATGTTTACTTTATGTAGTGCTTTCAGCCAAAGCTCAAACATAAAGTGCATGTAAAAAAACAAGCAAACCAAACAATAAAACAACAAATACAATATACTAACTACAAACAACAACAGAACCCAAGCCAAGCAAATGGAAAGATAAAATGTCCAAACAAGAGTTCCCTGATGGAGTCAAGAAACGAACCGCTACTACCTGCAGCTGTCACGGTGCAGATCACAGATAAATGGTGCCACATCAAATGCCAAGCGCTAACACAAGGCAGTGTTTAGCCTGCAGAGAGCTCTTGAGTCACGGCTGACCAATAACAAAAATTGTTTGGATTGAATACAAGAATGTCCATTATTAGGGTTTTGAGATGGATAAAAAAAAACACAGAACTTATTGTACTACTTTCTGTAGCATCCTGGACAATTGGTGTCAGTACAGAGTCCAAAACCACATCCAAACCATGTACAACTGGGTCCCATGGGATGAGTAAGAGCCAGCTAAAATCTGTGCACCTTAAAAGAAAATGTACATTGCTTTATCAAAGTTTTGTTTCAGTTAAATTATACAGTATTATATATACTGTATTACTGTATCATTTTGATGTCCTGCAATATATGCAGTCATGCAGGAGCAAAATTTCATTAATTAGAAACTCATTCACACCTCACCACACCTGACTTCAATAATAATAATAATAATAATAATAATAATAATAATAATAAACATTTTAATAGAACCCACTGTCTTCATTTAGCTTGAGTAAAATGTATTATTGCTATTTTTGCACTGTTGTCTTCAGAGTGAAACAATTCATTGTTATAGGTAAAAGGAAGTACAGCAGCCATTAAATCAATCTCCTCCTGTAGATTACTCAGCAGATTAGCCTTGAGTTTCTATGAAAGTTTGCAATAAAGAAAACAGATTTGCCTGCTCTGCATGTGGGAATATTTATTATACAGGACTTCAGTATAAACCAAATATAAAGTTAAATTTATTTTGTGCTTTTTATTAACGTGAGTGTCTGTGAGTGTGTGAGTAAGCTGCCTAGCAGTCAAACGTGAACTCAAATTGCAGTGCAGACACACTTTGAGGCTTGTGCCTGGAGGAAGGCCTTACCTTGTCAGTGGTGAGCCACAAAATATGGTTACTGTCTCCTCAAGAAAAGCACATCAGGAAACAGTAAACAAATGGTAGTTCTGTGTGGTTTTGTGGAGTTTTGGAGAGATTAAGGTACCAAGCTACCACATGAAGAAATACTATCAAGTCGGCAAATTTTTTTATTTTTTTAAATTTTTTTATTTACATTTATTTTATAAGTAATAATTGAAGATATTTCTTAACCTATCATAGGCCTGCACATAAAGAATGTGCATGGATTTAAGGGGGATTTTTTTGTACTCAATATGGCCATCCTGGGACCGACAAAGGTAATTTGATTATTTAATTAATTATAATTTTAAAAAAGTACTTAATTTAATATTAAAATGGTTTTCCTGATTGCTTCTTTTCTTAAAAGACATTCTAGGCTAGGTGAATTAAGACTGAGTGCATTACATTATGAAGGGAGATAAATATGGGCTATATGAAGAAGCAAATATCTGCTAATTAAAAGATTAACAGGGCTATTAATTTTGTTAACTTCAAAACTAGGGCTGTCAAACAATTAAACATTATAATTGAATTAATACATGATATGCCAATTAATTCTAAATTAACTGAAATTAATTGCACACTCTATACACATAAGAAAGGCCTATAATTAAATATATAGTGATTAAATAATTAATAATCTATAAAAATTAAATAATCGAAAATAATAATTCAGATAATTATGCATTACATAGACCTTATTTACTGCAGCGCCATCTTTTATTTTTGACTTTTGATTGAAAAAGTATGTTTCTATGGGGAAAATCTATTTTGTTATTTTTGGGAATGGCAACAAGGCTGTGTGGGATGGATGTACAGTCTCTTGTACTGCATTTTAAAGTCTTTTTGGATCGTTCTGAGGACAAAACATTGATAAATATCTTTCCAAGAACATTCAGTGGACAAAAAACTCCAAACAACATGAGTAATATCAGATAGGATCTAGGAACTTTTTACAGCTAAATACCATACATGCTATTGAAGAGATGGTAAGTTTATCCCTCAAAGCCACATTTTCATTACCATAAAAATAAATGGCGCTACTGTGAATAAGTTCTATTATTGTGGCAGACGAGTAAAGCATAGATAAAACCAGTGGTGAATTCTCAGAGCCAGCAAAGCCTTGCTGGCCTAACATGCCAAATAAATAAATAGTTTTTTCATCCTTTCATTCTCAATCACCTTTTTGCCTCAATTCTCAAACACTTTATGTGTTTTTAATCACTTTCCACTCTTAATTAATCTACAAACAAATAGAGAAAAATTTAAAGTTTATCCAGTCAGAATTTAGTCCTTTATGCTTACAAGCAAAGTGTGACAACTGTTTCACAAACCGAATGCCCAAAGCAGAGCGTGAATCTGAGCTCCACCCCCTCAGGCCTTCAGAATTTCCACAGAATCACTCAACAGTGCAAATGAATGAGAAACTAAAATCAGAATGTCAGATTCATCAGCCAATCGGATTTATTTATTTGTTCTTGGTTGGTGTGATCTTTAGGATATGTCCCGTTCGAGGCCTTCTAGTTGGCCCTGAGTGACGTAATCACGCTTTAAGTGATGTACGTAATAAGAACGAAACTCGTAAAATTGTCATCACTGCTTCAAGCAAATTGGTAAGTGCTTTTTGCATTGTTATATCAACATCAGGAGTTTTCTAAGTATAAATTAGGCTGCTTGAGCATTCAGTGTTGGATCGTTTTGAAAAGTAGTGCTGCGTTCCATTCAATTCAACTTCCTACTAGGAAAAGTGCAATGGAATGCATATTTAAGTCAGAATTACAACTTGTAGGTTCATGCAGAAATTCTCAACTCTGATTTCGCCGAGGTACAGGGGCATGATGTCACAAACATGTTGACACTTTTGTATCTCAGAGATTATTTCAGGGAGATGGAGTTGCTTGGAGACATCACTAATGAGAGTCAAAAACCTGCTAAGCTAACGGGAGCATTGTAGTTCCGAAAATCGGGGAATGGAATGCATTTATGGTCGGAGATATCAAATAGGAATATCTCACATCCAACTTGAATAAAACACAGCATAACTGTGTACCCTGACGAAACAAAATATATTGCAAGCAACATTTAAATTGAAAATATCATTAGATATGTATTTTCCAGGTATTATAGACCTCCTTGGTAGATTCATATTAAAAAAATATGATTTTGAAGCATAACAGTCATACTGCAGTTAAAATTAGCCTTACTTGAGCATAAAGTGTCGTTTCAAGTTCTGGCTTTCGTGCGTGGATGTGTTTTTAAAATGTCAGTTGGTATTACTAGTTGACTGCCACGTAATATATGATGCATCTTAATAATTGTTAAACTGTGTTTTCTTAATGGGATTAATCACACTGAAGGCCTAAACTTAACTAGATAAGAAAATACAAAAAGTGGCTTTAACAGGCAATATATTATTTATTTCCATATTATTGAACATAAACCTATCATTGGCCTACAGCCCAGAACAATCAATTTTTTAATTGAATTTGTTGATCTAAGATAGATTTATTATAAGGAATTTTCTAAGGATGCACTAACATACACATGAGTCAGACAAATGCTTTAGAGTGTCTCACTTTGGTTGCGTCTCATCTATCCATGTCGCTGGAGTATAGACTAATAATAACTAATAAAAACATCATTTTGTGCTGTCGCTATTGTCAAGAAAGCCTGAGTGTGGTTTGTTGTCTGTAGATCTGCGCGTTGCCCAGCTGGAGCTTCGCTTTCTGCCCCCTGCTGAAAACAGGTGGTAATTACAGCTTGAATTGCTCAGATGGTAGGAATTTTTCTTATTACAGTTATTATCAGACATGATTAGTTGTGTTAATTATGATTTTTTTTAACGTAATTTATCACTCTGAATTAATGTGTTAAATTGACAGCCCTATTCAAAACATGATTATGATAAAGAACCTGTCAAAATTTACAAGGTTTGTGGCATCATATCTTTTAAATATATTTAGAAGCTTTGCTTGAGGCAGATAGTCTTAAGTAAACAAGATATCATCACATGTTTGAAAAACTACTTAAGATACACACCTATGTTGTACACACACCAAAACATCACATAAGAAAGTGAAGTGTGATTAGTTTAACCTGTCAGTCAGAAATTTCCTATCTGAATGAACGGCTGTTGGCCAGAATAAGATAATGAAATATGCAGAAAATTACAGCATTGCAGTTAAGTCTAGTTGGGATAGAAGAGAGTCCTAGCCTGTTCACTTCAAGTACTGGGATGGGATGGATGATCATAGTGCTTGTTGTCATGTTGTTTGGTGTGTGCAGTGAATATAATATTTTTATAGTGAAATGGTCCCTCACCTGATTTTGTCCATGGGTGTGCTTCAGTGTTGGAGTATCGCGGATGTGACATGCAGTGTGATTTAATGACACTGTTACCACTCTGATTTAAACCAACTAGTTTCTACCTGGTTTTATTGAAGGCCCACCTCTGATTCCAGAGATGATCAGTTGAATTTGGATTGGCCAATAAAATTCCAGGGGTTGCCAGGGGCAACCCAGGCCACAAATCTGGACACGCCCCTGGTTCTAAGCAAGCAGAGCATTGCAAACTGTTGGAGGGCTTGTGGCGCACTGGGAACCTCTTGCTACTGAACATTAGCAAAGCCAAGGAGAGAATGTGGAGGTTCTGCACTCTTTTATACTGTATATGTTGCAGTCCACCTAAACAACAAACTTGACTGTATGGGCAAATTAACATAAGGACAGACTCTGCTGAGCCTCTTTCAACACTATATGCATATTTTACCTGGGATATTTGGAAAGCATGCGCCTTAAACCCTAATTACACTAACAGACAATACGAGATGGTGCACCTATTCCAGAAAGCTCCATCTTGGAGTGCCATTAGCCACCAGTTTATTCTACTCAATTGTTTTTTTAAAAGCACACATATAAGCCAGTTTCTATCAGAATTTGAATGTGTGCTTGGTATATATGGTATAATAAATACACTACAGCTCTTTTATTATGCCATGTTGAAAATGCCAATTTTTGGTGGGAATAAAAAACAAGCTGTTTTTGTGTGTGTGTCTTTAAATGCAAATGAGCTGGTGCTTCCCGCCCCGTACCCAGTTTTGACAACACTGCTTCGGGTAACTAGACATCATAAGCAATATGACTGACAGCAAAAAATAGTGGTGTTCAGACCTATGAGTTTGAACCGGAGTCAGACACTGATGAGGGAGAGACTCCGTCAGAAGTAACAACTTTGACAACGAACGAGGAATTTTCCGAATGGTTATTTGATGAATTTATTCATTTGTTGTAGTTTTTTTCAGCAGTTTTGCAATGATGGATGAGCAACACACACGCACACACACACACACACTGTCACGACCCGCTCAAAGCCGTGAAAAATGAGTGGAGGACATGGTGAATTTGGTCAGGTTGTAAACAATATTTATTAACATAAATAGGAAAATATATAGAACAGGAAATCAGTTACAACAAAACTGCCATTTCTGTCTGACAAGCGATGTTAAAATGTCAGACAGAACTAAGATCAAAGTAAAGGCAAAGCTAAACAAACCCAACACAAAAAGAACAGGAGCAACTCCCAAGAGTCTTGCAGCTCTGAAGATCTCCAAAAGTCTCCCTCAACATTCTCAAAGCCTAAGCTTATATACAGGTGCACATCACTGATGCTCCTACACAGGTGTACATCATTCTCTTGATGAAACTACCAGCCACACCCACCGGTCGACAACAGCGGGAACAACCGGAGACCCGTCACAACACACACACAATTCCTGTTACAACGTTCGCTATGCGCTATAACTAAACAACACACCCAAGCAAACATGTTGAACATGTTGCGTAATGTTCACTTATTAATTGGTGTACAGGTGCGGCAGTGTTCGTCAGCAGTCTTGGCAGGGCCTGTAAAAAGTGACATCAATTTGTACAAAATCTGCGAACGGTTTGTTCTGAGACAGTGCTTACGATAATGGGGATAAAAAAAGGACTTGGTGGATTTTTATCATTATAGGGTAGTTGTGTACACACACTGCCAACACACATTTATGTTCAAACACCATGTAAAAGTGAATTTTGCATAATAGGTCCCCTATAAAATCATCTGTCACCAACCATGTATCCAGCCAAAAGGAACAACAGTTTTTCTTTGCCATATAATGATTTATATTCTCTATTGTAACTGGATTGTGTCTAAGAATAGTTGCATGTTTGTGAAATTTATGCACACTTTGTTTCCTGAGCACATATATCTATGTATTGCAGCTATTGAAAACATCTTCACATAAATTGCTTGTTTTCCATATAGTTAATGCACTGACATTTCTCCCCTTGCACTAACCTGATTTACGCTTTTTAAAATGCACATAATGTATTTATTTTGTAAATGAATAGAAACCTGTGTAGCCTCTCTTTCTCTATCTCTGGCGCTGTTCTGAACTACATGAGTAGTTACCACACGGCCTCAGATTTGATCCATCTGTTTATGCATGGAATGCATTTAATCTGAATAACACAACATACACATTCAATAGGAAGATCAACACAAGAGGCAGCAAATATTTGTGGCCACATTGACTCCAGAATCTATAATATTTTCTGTCCTCATTTCTTCTCCATACACATCAACCTGACATTCCCAAAACCCAGCCGCTGTTCATCCATCAGATGAGCTGACCTGAGCAGTGTCCATCTTAACATCTGCTGTGCATTTTTAAAAAGGCCTGATTTCCATTTCAAACAAAGCTGTGAATTCTCTGGGGTTTTACCTTTGAACACAGAGAGAATATGAATGGTCTAGCATGGCAGAGAGCATAGCTGGATGAATACATCCGGAGGCTTCAATGTCTCATCTGACGAACATAAAATGCAAGGGTCAATGGGATGCCCCAAACACAGAGAGTATGCTGCTGCTACTATGTAAAGGATGACTTGAATATCTGAAGATCAGTCAGTGAGATTTAGCATTCAGAGCATGAAATAGTTCATGTAGTATATGGCATGTACTGCTCACAGTCTGATTGCTGACCAACTAAAAAAGCACATTCCTCACAAAACTAAAAAGCCCTTTCTCGATCTGGCAGGCTCTAAAATGACTGGCTGACTTTATACAACTTCCGGAAGTCAAGGCTCAATGGTTTAATTAAGTATTTTTAAGTCTATTTAGCTTTGTTTTCTGAGTACTGTCTGTAACATAGTTTGCACTTGTTACTTTCTAAAGACACTCTCTGCTCTTTTTCTGTTTTTCTGTAGCTGTTCCTAGACTGCCGCACCATTATTTAAAAATATTTTTTTGTTAGTTTTAGTTTTTTCTTCATTCTGTTTTTTTTGTTGTTTGTTTTGTTCTGATATAATAAACTTAAGATAAATGTGCACCAAAATGACTTGGGTAAAAAAAATGTAACCTGAAAAAACGTTCTTTTTATTGTGTGTGTGACCTCAATTTCTTTTTCGGTCTAATTTTTTTTTTTAGCCCTGTGTTACATTTTTATGCCTTACTAATCCAAAATGAAGGAAATGTCTAGGTTACGTAAGTAACCTCTGTTCCCTGATGGAGGGAACGCGATTTGTGTCGAAGAAGCGGCACTAGGGGTCTCTCTTAAGCACTGAATATGCCTCTGATGCATGAAAAAAGGCCAATGAGAAGTTGGCAGACAGTATTTGCATACCCCACCCCCGGATATACGGGTATAAAGGCGAGGAAATACTATGAGTTCATTCGGGATTTTTCTGAGGAGCCGGGAGTGTCCGGTCACCTCAGTGGCTCAGCTCAGCGACGTGGCCGGGAGGACACAACGTCTCTTTCCCTCCATCAGGGAACAGAGGTTACATACGTAACCTAGACGTTCCCCGTCTGTCGCTCACTTCGACGTCGTGTTCCCGCATCTGTCGCGAGGAGTACGAGGTCCGAGAACCAGGCCCGGGTGGGCCAGGAGCCACTAGGGTGACTTTTTCCTCATCCTCCCTGACCTTGCTCAGCACATGTGCAAGAAGGCTCACTGGGGGAAATGCGTACTTGCACAGCCCCGAGGGCCAGCTGTGTGACTGTGCGTCTGCCCTGATGGAAGCCTCTGTTCGGGCATACCAGAGCAGGCAGTGGGAGGTCTCTCGGGAGGCAAACAGGTCTACCTAGGCCTTGCGAACCGATCCCAAATAAGCTGTATAGGATGGGGGTAGAGCCTCCACTCTCCGCCAGGCAAGCGTTGTCATGACAGTGCGTCCGCTACCACATTGAGATTGCCGGGGATGTGAGTGGCGCGCAGCGACCTGAGTCGGTGCTGTCTCCAATGGAGGAGACGATGGGCGAGTCGTGACATGTGGCGGGAGCGTACGCCGCCTTGGCGATTTATGTACGCTACCGCGGTGGTGCTGTCTGACCTGATTAAGACATGTTTGTCCCGAACTAACGGGAGAAACTTCTGCAGGGCAAAGAAAACAGTCAGCAACTCTAGGCAATTTATATGCCAGCGCAGCGGGGCCCCTTTCCAACGGCCCGCAGCTGCATGCCCGTTCCACACGGCACCCCAACCCATTTTGGAGGCGTCGGTCGTGACCAAAACGCATTGGGACACCTGCTGCAAGGGTACTCCTGCCCGAAGAAAGCAGAGGTCTGTCCATGGATTGAGTGTTCGGCGGCAGGTGGGGTGACAATGACACGGTGTGTGCAGTGGTGCCATGCTCGTCTCAGGACTCAAGTCTGAAGCCAGTGCTGAAGCGGTCTCATATGCATCAACCCCAGCATCGCGACAGCCGCGGTGGATGCCATATGCCCCATGCCCCAGGAGCCTCTGGAAAAGCCTCTGGAAAAGTTTTAAAGGAATCGCTGTGCCCAGAGGCGAGGCACTTCAACACTGACTGAGCACACTCGTTGGTGAGTCGTGCCAACATTGAGACCGAGTCTAACTCCATGCCGAGAAAAGAGATGCTCTGAACCGGGCTGAGCTTATTCTTTTCCAAGTTGACCTGAAGCCCCAAACAGCTGAGGTGCCTGAGCACCTGGTCTCTGTGAGTGCATAATAACTCTCGGGAGTGGGCCAGGATGAGCCAGTCGTCAAGGTAATTGAGTATACGGATGCCGGCTTCTCGGAGCAGGGCAAGGGCTACCTCTGCGACTTTGGTGAAGACGCAAGGGGACAGAAACATGCTGAAGGGTAGGACCTTGTACTCTCTATATGGTGTTGAGGCAATATAGAGATATGGAAGTACGTAAGCCGCTGTCTTTCTTGGGTACAATGAAGTAAGTGCTGTAGAGACCCTTCTTCATTTCAGCTGGAGGGACAGGCTCTATTACATTTTTGAGTAAAAGGGTAGCGATCTACTGCGGTAAAGTGGACGCCCGTGAAGGGGGTGCGGAGGCCTGGCAAACTGAATTGCGTAACCAAATTGGATGGTCCAGGCCAGCCAGCATGATGGATTGGGAAGTGAAAGCCACGCATCCAAGCTCCGTGCTAGGGGCACCAAAGGGATTACTATTTTTGACGTACCCGGTGGGGTGGAGCAGGTGTTACGGCGTCAGGAGGCGATGACGCGTCCCGAGGCTCTGGTGCTGGGAAAAGACTCAAAGCACTTACCTTGCTCCGCTCACCCAGCAGGGGGTGGGTTCGTGACTGAGGAGGAGAGCTGGTAGAGGCGTCCTCTGGACTCGCCCCGAACCGGCCAGCCGGGGAACAGTCATGGGGCTGAGGGTGGGGGGTCCGTGTCCAGTGTGCTGGGACTGATGAGGTGTGGTGGCAGAGTGCTGTGGGAACGGCTTTTGCGGGCCAGGTGACCCAGAGACAAAGGAAATAGCTCTGTTATTGAGAATGTGGGTACTGCAGCCCCGACTAGGGGGTTCAAGAAAGGTTTCTCCTCCCAGCCCTCCACCAGGGAATGGAGTGGTCTGCTTAACAGCTCCGTAGATAACGTCTTGGTCCCTCGGTCGTCCGTCTCAGGAACACCTGGGAGCCTTCCGGGTCCTCGAGGGGGTCCTTGCGACGGGGGGCATCTGCTTCCTGCGGGGCGATCAACGCATGGGCTGAGAGCTGGGCCCAGGTTGAGGCGGAGCAGCCTCGTGTTTCTTTGCAGGGGGACGCCCTCGGCAAGCAGACGGGGCATGGCCCATGGCGGCAGGCTTGCGGCAGGGCAGGATGTGAGAGATCGCCTCCATCTGTTTCTTCACCGCGGAGAACTGCTGGGTAAAGTCCTTGACGGTGTCGCCGAAGAGGCCGAACTGGGAGACAGGGACATTGAGAAAGCGAGTCTTGTCGGTTTCACGCATCTCAACCAAGTTCAGCCATTGATGACATTCCTGGAAAACGAGTGTGGCCATCGCCTGCCCGAGTGACTGCGCTGTGACCTTCGTGGCCCTGAGGGCGAGGTTGGTCGCTGAGCGCAGTTCCTGCAGCACATCGGGATCAGGGCTACCCACGTGCAGATCTTTAAGTGCCTTGGCCTGGTGGACTTGCAGGAGGGCCATGGCGTGCAGGGTGGAAGCAGCGTGTCCGACGGCGCTGTAGGCTTTAGCAGTCAGTGTAGACGTCGTCCTACAGGCCTTGAAGGGGAGCACAGGGCGACCCCGCCAGGTGGTCTGGTTTCCGGGGCACAGGTGGAGCGCAACAGCCCTATCCACCTGGGGAATCGCCGTGTACCCGTGGGCCACTCCGCCGTCGAGGGTAGCGAGAGCGGATGAGCGGGTGGCATGACGAGTGGAGAGCGGCGCCCTCCACATAGACGACAACTCATCATGCACTTCCAGGAAAAATGGGACCGGGGGTGTGCGCGGCTGTGAGCAGCGCGGTGTTCCCAGGAACCAATCATCCAATCGCGATGGCTGTGGGGAGGACGGAGGCCCAGGCAAGCATATCAGACATCTGCGCATCCGCCTCAGCCTGGGCATGCTTGCCCGAAGGCGGCAGCCCAGGGGAGTCATCTGTGTCAGAGCTCATCCACTTCTAGCTCTAGAGGATAGGCAGGCTGGCTGTGAGGCGGGCTGCTGTTGCCTCGAGCATGGACGGGAGTCAATGAGCGTGCCGGGGGGCGGGTGGTCCGAGTGGGCATACACGGCAGAGCTGCACACGCTGCCGTCCCCAGATCGCCTCCAGTGCCAGCATCATCCTCAATCCCATGGGAAAAGGAGCAATGCGGGGGGCGGCTGGAGTGGCGTGCTTTCTGTTGAAAGCAAGCCGCGACCGCAACGTTGCCATGGTCATGCTCTTGCAGTGAGAGCATGAACCATCCACAAACGCTGCCTCAGTGTGATCGCAATCCAGACACACGAAACAACGCCTGTGGCTGTCTGAAGCATCCAGGAACTACACAGGGGCTGAATGGCATCTTTATAAAGATGCGTCCTGAAAAGGACGTTCAACGGCGCTGTGTATTGCTCTTTTAGAGGAAAATACCTCTTTTAAGAATTAAAACTCTTTTAATTTTGCGCTGTCGAAGCGCCCAGGGGCAAACTGCACTGCCGTGCAGAGAAGGATAAAAGCCGCTGATGTGTGCCGTAGATCCAACA
This sequence comes from Moxostoma hubbsi, assembly GCA_032164185.1. Lineage (NCBI taxonomy): Eukaryota > Metazoa > Chordata > Actinopteri > Cypriniformes > Catostomidae > Moxostoma > Moxostoma hubbsi. The sequence goes on along the minus strand of JAVLUX010000017.1, from coordinate 27,429,479 downwards.
GCAAGCAAAGCGTCAGAGGAACAGGAACAGGTGTGTAACTCACAGCTGACTGCTGACACGACCAAGGCTCCGTAGAAAATTTCTGAATGAACTCATAGTATTTCCTCGCCTTTATACCCGTATTTCTGGGGGCGGGGTATGCAAATACTGTCTGCCAACTTCCCATTGGCCTTTTTTCATGCATCAGAGGCATATTCGGCACTCAAGAGAGACCCCTAGTGTCGCTTCTTTGATACGACTTCGAAGTGAGCGACAGACAGGGAACTTTTATTAATGGAGTAAGTGGGCAATATTTAATGTAGCAAAAATTTGTCTTATTAAATTAAATTATTTAATTTAATTTATAAATTATTTTTTATTTAAAAATAAGCTAAAGACAAAAATATAAATGGTGGGCTAATTTGCACAACACAAGAACATTTAGAAAAATAAAATAAATAAAAAACACCTGGGTTTAGGTTACATTCACTGGTTCAAAAACATAATCGTAGAAAATAAATAAATGTGTTATACATTATGTTTAACTGTGAATATACTTTGAATGTCATGAAGTACATGGAGGTCTAGTTCATAATAATAATAATAAGTTACTTTAAATATTAAGCCAATGTGAATAAAGGATAATATAATGTCTGACTTCATCTAAACTAAGTCATGTCTGACTTAATGCAAACCTGCTGAGGTTTGTCTAGATTAAGCATCATATTTCACAAATTTTAACAGATATTCAGAATTACACACATGCACACTCACACTCTTCCTTCTCTGATCATTGTGTGACCAACTCCTTGTTCTTTGAGGCAGCCCTAAAACGGTATAACCAGTGTATGGGCAATGAATGGGCAAAGAATCGTCACACATACAGTTGCAAAAACTGGATTTGTTAGCATAAAATTAAAGTGTATGAATTTCTGATGTTAAAATATTTTCTCTTATTAGTATGTTTATTGTGCAGAGAAAATGATAAGTAAGCCATTCATAGGTTGACTTCCCATCAAAGGATAAAGACTTAGCTCTGTGGCACTCATTTGTTTTAACACCCTTTTATTCCCATAATAAGTGGACAATAATAAGTAAAATTTAAAAAGAAACATGAACCAACTAACTATGTAATGATGATTTAACCCTTAACCCAAAGCTTAACCTAAGCATTAAGTCTAACCTCTTACCCAAACCCTAAACCTAACCATGATTTTAATAGGAAAATAAACATTTATGTGCCACGGAAGAAAGAAAACACTGGGTATTGATCGTGGCTTAATACAGGTTATTGGCTCACATCAGTCAGTTGCATTGCATTGCATAAATATAAAATGAGTAATTCAATATGTTGACCGAAGTTTCCTTTATAAAAATAATGTGTTGGATAGGAAGTTAGTTAAAAAAAATGTATTGTATTGTACTTTATTTTATTGTAAACCTGTATTGTATCAATTTGAACTTCTGTTAATTTATTAGATGGTGTCTTTGGTTATAAAAATCATACCTTTTCTTGTGAGCCAAGTCATACGATAACTTATGATTTTCAAATAACTAGGAGTTGTTGTGAAACTATGTTGGTTTGTCCAACCAATGTTAGATGGGGAGAGTGTTCAATAAATATGCTTGGAAACATGAATGCTGCAGTGATGCTAGTTGCCCAGAAATGACACATCGTCTCTGGTTAGATAAAGGTATATAGATAGGTATAGATTGTGTACAGTGTGATTGACTGACAGTACGACCATATTGTACTGTCATATGCTTCTATTTTCATTAACTTTACACCTATTCTGCATGGTCGTGTATAGGTTGTGACCTTTGACTTATTGTCAATTCCATTTGTGAAAACATAAATAAACAAATAATACCTGAAATTGATTTTAGTCTCTTTGGGGAAAATGTATTGAGTGAAAAAAATTATATAATGAAGAAATTATTTATTCAGCCATTCCACATCAAATCTAAAATGAACGACAGGAAGGCAATACATCTTGTCATGCCAGAATATAATGTAAAATGATTTGGTTTGAAAAATTGTTAGACTGGAACTCAAACAGACTTGTAGAATAATTTTATATTCTAGTCAAATGCAATGAATATCAGGTCTCTGCCTAAAGTAACTGTTTCTGACCATCTACTTTAATAAAGCTCCTTCAAGTCTATGAATCAACAGTTCCCCGTCTGTCGCTCACTTCGATGTTGTGTCGAAGAAGCGACAATAGGGGTCTCTCGAGCGCCGAATATACCTCTGATCTATGAAAAAAGGCCAATGAGAAGTTGGTAGAGTATTTGCATACCCCGCCCCTGGACATACGGGTATAAAAGCGGGAAAATACGTTGAGTTCATTCAGAAATTTTCTTCGGAGCCGATGGTCATGTATGCAGTCAGATGCGAGTCACACACCTGTTCCTGCTTCTGTTCCTCTGGCAGTGTAGCTGGCCCCTGGGCATTTCTACAGCGCAGAAACCTTAAAAGAGTTTATTGTAAAAGAGTGATTTGCTCTATAAAGGATGAGCTGACGTCTCAAAGTCAGGGCGTCCTCCTGCGGCTAAAAAAATACCCTGCTCCACCTCAACCCGGGCCCAGCTCTCACCCCCAGCGTCGAGCACACCGCAGGAAGCAGACGCCCCCCCGTCTCACGAACCCCAGCGAGGACCCGCGAGGCTCCCAGGTGCTCCTGAGACGTTCGACCCAGGAACCAAGATGTTAGCTCTGGAGGTGGTAAGCAGAGGAGAATCTTTTGTTGAATTTATTTCATTTGCCGCACCCCCTCAGGGCTGCGGTACCGATATTCTTAGTAAAAGAGCTATTTCCTTTGTCTCTGGGTCACCTGGCCCGCAAATGCCGTTCTCACAGCACTCTGCCGCCAGGCTCTCGCTGGCTGGCCCAGACCATCTGACTCGGTTCCACAATTCAGCCCCCTTTCGCGGGCGTCCGCTTTTCCGCAGTAGACGGCGAGCATGCCAGATATCAACAGTCCCAGCATGCTGGACACGGACCCCCCGCCTTCAGCCCCTGTTCCCTGGCCGGCCGGTCCTGACGAGTCTAGAGGACGCCTCCACTGGACCTCCTCCTCAGTCACTAACCTGCCCCCTGCCGGGTGTGCGGAGCAAGGTAAGAGCTTCCTGACGCCATATTACCTGCTCCGTCCCGCCGGGTATGTCAAAAATAATCATCCCCTTGGTGCTCCTAGCACGCAGTTTGGATGCGTGGCTTTCACTTTCCAACCCATCTCGCTGGCTGGCCCGGACCATCCGACTCAGTTCAACAATTCAACCCCCTTTAGCAGGTGTCTGCTTTTCCGCAGTAGACGGCGAGCATGCCAAATCCCTGCGCGTGGAAATCGATACTCTCTTACTCAAAGACGCGATAGAGTCTGTCCCTCCAACCGAGTTGAAGAAGGGTTTCTACAGCCCTTATTTCATTGTACCCAAGAAAGGTGGTGGTTACGCCCAATCTTGGACTTGCGAGTTTTCAACCAAGCTTTGCACAAACTCCCGTTCAAAATGCTCACGCAAAAACACATCTTAACTTGCGTCTGGCATCTAGATTGGTTCACAGCGGTAGACCTGAAGGACGCATACTTCCACGTCTCAATTCTGCCTTGACACCGACCCTTACTACGGTTCGCATTCGACGGCCAGGCGTATCAGTACAAAGTCCTCCCCTTCGGCTTGTCTCTGTCCCCTTGTGTCTTCACGAAAGTCGCAGAGGCAGCCCTTGCCCCGCTCCGAGAAACCGGCATTCGCGTACTCAATTACCTCGGTGACTGGCTTATCTTGGCCCACTCCCGAGAGTTACTATGTGCTCACAGAGACCAGGTGCTCATGCACCTCAGCCATTTGGGGCTTCAGGTCAACTGGGAAAAGAACAAGCCACCCCGGTCCAGAGCATCTCTTTTCTCGGCATGGATTTAGACTCAGTCTCAATGTCAGCATGTCTCACCAATGAGCATGCACAGTCGGTGCTGGAATGCCTCGCCACCTTCAGGCCGGGCACAGTGGTCCCCTTAAAAAAATTTCAGAGGCTCCTGGGGCATATGGCATCCTCCGCGGCGGTCGCGCCACTGGGATTGATGCATATGAGACCGCTTCAGCACTGGCTTCAGACTCGAGTCCTCAGCTTGGGTTGGGGCAGCGTGTGCAATGGGCAAGCAGTGGCGGGCCATTGGAAAGGGGCCCTGCTGCGCTGGCACATCAACTGCCTGGAGTTGCTGACAGTTTTCTTTGCCCTGTGGAAGTTTCTCCCATTATTTCGAGACAAACATTTCCTGACCAGGTCAGACAGCACCACCACGTTAGCGTACATAAATCGCTGCCTGCCACTCACATCCCCGGCAACCTCAATGTGGTAGCGGACGTGCTGTCACGACAACGCTTGCCCAGTGGAGAGTGGAGGCTTCACTCCCAGTCGGTCCATCTGATTTGGGAATGGTTCGGCAAGGGCCAGGTAGACTAGTTTGCCTCCCAAGAGACCTCCCACTGCCCGCTCTGGTATGCCCGATCAGAGGCTCCCCTCTGGGCAGACGCACTGGCACACAGCTGGTCTGCAAGGTCAGGTGAGGATGAGGAACAAGTCACCCTAGTGGCTCCCTATTGGCCCACCCGGGCCTGGTTCTCAGACCTCATACTCCTCGCGACAGCTCCTCCCTGGAGAATTCCTATGAGTAAAGACCTTCTTTCTCAGGGACGGGGCACGCTCTGGCATCCACACCCAGACCTTTGGAACCTCCATGTCTGGCTCCTGGATGGGACGTGGAAGATCTATCTGGTTTACCACCTTCTGTCGTAGCCACGATCAACTAAGCCAGAGCCCCTTCTACTAGGCAACTTTACGCCCAGAAGTGGCGCTTGTTCGCAAATTGGTGTTCTTCCTGGGCTAAAGACCCAAAGAGGTGTGCGGTTAGGTCAGTGCCCTTATTTCTGCAATAGAGGCTGGAGGGGAGGTCTTTTCCCCCTGAAAGAATAGGAAACTGGGTAAGACCCCCTTCCCTCGATGCGTGTAAGGGCCCCGGCCATTCTTGCTCTATGCAGAGAAACATAGAGAGAAAAGAGGCCCAGCCAGGCTTGGCCCGTTCCCAGGTTGGCAAGCGTCGCCTTGTTCCCCTGTCTAGGGTAACCAGAAGGATTCTGACGACTATTTTGGGGCATTGGGGACGGGTACGTGCAGTCTGACACAGCTGGTTGCTTGTGCACGTAAATTACCTGCCCAATCCTGTGTAAGCAGTACACGTACACGACTCAGCGCATGGCGTGATTTAAACTGGACACCTAGTGTCGATTCTTCGACACAATGTCGAAGTGAGCGACAGACGGGGAACGTCTAGGTTACGTATGTAACCTCCGTTCCCTGATGGAGGGAACGAGACGTTGTGTCCTCCCGGCCACGTCGCTGAGCGAAGCCACTGTTGTGGCCGGACCATTTCCGGCTCCTCAGAAAAATCCTGAATGAACTCTTTACACGCTTTTATACCCGTATGTCCGGGGGCGGGGTATGCAAATACTGTCTGCCAACTTCTCATTGGCCTTTTTTCATATATCAGAGGCATATTCGGCGCTCAAGAGAGACCCCTAGTGTCACTTCTTCGACACAACGTCTCGTTCCCTCCATCAGGGAATGGAGGTTACATACGTAACCTAGACGTTTCTCCAACCTGAGAGACATATGCTTCTATTTTCATTAACTTTACACTTATTCTGCATGGTCTTGTAGAGGTTGTGCTCTTCGACTTATTGTGGAATATGAATGTCTTTTTCTTTCTCTATATTATGGGCTATGGGATGTTGTTTGTTAGAATGTATATGCTGACCTTGGGGTTGGTGCAGAGAGCATCACTCGATCTCCACGGTTTTACAGAATAGATGACTATATATTCTGCTACATGTATGTTTCATTAGTGCTGACTTATGCTGACTGAAAAAACTTTTTTGCTGAAAAAAAAATTAAGTTAAACCTCCCCCTACAAATACTGTACATGCATGTGCAAATGCAATGTGGTATAAGAGTAAGACCGGCAAGCAAGATAGAAACTATATGCATTCACTTCGGATTTCCAGTCACATAAGACTTGTCGCTGAATGTCATAACATGTGACATTTATCTGCCCTTAAACATTTATGCCAATCACACACACAAACAAAAATGCCGCACCACAAATAGAATCTGCTCTAACTTCAGCATCACTTGTATGATTTGCTTTGTGTTAAAGGCTACAAGCTCCATCATTCCCCCCTGGTACTGCATGGCTATGAAAGGTTAACTTTTTCAGATTTCAGAGACTTTCAGAAATATGATTTCATGCCTGAAGAAAACAAACAGGAAGCTGGCATTTCCATTTGTGAAAAAATAACTAAACAAATAATACCTGAAATTGATTTTAGTCTCTTTGGGGAAAATGTATTGAGTGAAAAAAAATTATATATTGAAGAAATTATTTATTCAGCCATTCCACATCAAATCTAAGATGAATGACAGGAAGGCAATAAATCTTGTCATACCAGAATATACTGTAAAATGATTTGGTTTGAAAAATTGGTAGATTTGAATGAAGAAAAAAAGATGCAAGATGCAATACCATTTAACAAAAACAGACTTGGAGAATAATTTGATAGTTTAGTCAAATGCAATGAATATCAGGTCTCCGCCTAAAGCAACTGTTTCTGACCATCTACTTTAATAAAGCTCCTTCAAGTCTATGAATCAACAGTTTCTCCAACCTGAGAGTTCTTTCTTTTCTGGAAACAGCAGAGGACAAAAAATAAACAATAAACTCTTCTGTCATATCCTCTGATATGCTCCTCTGTCTACTCTTATTTTTCCATTATACACTTTCATTAGAAATATACATAAAAATTTCATAAAAATATACACTTTTTAGATAAAGTTAAAGCATTTCACTCATTATCAAAGCAACACCAAACATGATTTATTTGAATTGTTATGATAATCTTGTTTGGTTTTCATCTGCAACCTTCTTTATTAAAAGTTAAATGAGAAATGCTATGAAATGCAAGGAGAGTGACAATGTAATTTAGATTTTTTTTCTAGTTTCAGTCTGCTTATGGACTGACCACAAACTGAATCCAAGTTCATGTCATTGAATCTTTAAAAGATATTCAGAGCTACACAGTTATATTCATGAATTATTTGAAGTAAATTACTTTTTAATGGAAATTGTAACTGCAAAATGTACCCAAATTTTTTTTCAGAAATTTCTTTGTTGTATGTATGTAAAGTACAATCTTTTGCAGGGAGCTTCTACTCTGCTGCATGCCAGTCTTCATATTGGTATCACTGATTTCACATTTACCAGCCCAAACGTCACATTAAAAATATGGATGGTTGCTTTACTTGTCACTTATACAGCTTCTTTCTTTCTAAATTTGCGTTTTTTGTTGTTGTTGTTGTTGTTTTTGTTTTGTGTGAACATTGATGTTTTTTTGCCAGAATATATTACAAGATGGACAGCATGAAATGTCTGGCTCTAAAATACTGTTTTTAACCACATGTAGTGAGGGTTATTTGAGTGTATGTTTGCATGTATTGGTATGTGCTACAAATAAAATACAGTATAAGATCTGCACCTTTAAACTATGTAATGAGTAGCAGGTCATTATTTCAGCAGCTAACTCATGCCATGACTTGGCTTATGACATTTCTCTGCATTTGCAGAATAATACGTTTGTGACATTTTAATCTAACATCCATCAAACCAACCAGTAACCATTATCAACCCCAACTCAGTCTGTAAGCTGACCTCACCATCTGCCCTGCTGGCACTCATTAATGAATCTGCATGAAAAAGTGCTCTTGCAGGAGGAGGTCATGGAATCAAAGTGAAGGAGAGAGCAAGAGATAATAATGCAACCAAAGATGCGGGCATGAAAAGAGCAGAAGTTCCAAATGAGACAGTTCCTCTTTGGTATGGCTCTATATTAGCTCACTAATGACTGTTCTGACTTGGAATCTCTGAAAAATGAATAGGCCTCTGCCTGTGCCATAAAAGTGCAGCATACCAAGCCATCTTAAATATAATGACACAACTCTTGACAACATCTGCCATCATTTCATCCGTAAGTACTGAATGAGAGAGGAGTTATATTGCCTTATGAATGCAGATTTCAGGGGCTCAAACAACATCAAAAAATGGCCAGTGCTAACTTTTAGTAATAACAGTATAGTAAATCCCAAATTTAATTTACCAAAGAGGATAAGATGAAAAAAAGTAATTGGTGGTTGAAGTTTGAAAGAAGAAAAACAAGTGAGAAGGCATTAAAGAAATGATATAAGCAATGTGTAAGAATCCACTGATATAATCCTACTGAATACAGTATATAAAAAATGAATACGCCTCCTTTGCACTTAATCCACAGTATGCCAAGTCAGCTCAAACATGTAAATAATAAAAGTATAGTATACAGTATAGTATGTACCATAGTAGTACAGTATAACTAAATTATGCATGCAACATGCATACCGATGCATACCATTTATGGTAGACCTTCGCTTACCGCTTAACGAAAGCTTTAGTACAAGACTCAATTCAAGCTTTAAATAACCTTCCTTTGATGGAGGGGTGATGCAGGAAGAACTGTCACAGGAGTGAGGTGTGTGGCTGTTTACATACTCTTGCATTGTGATTCACAGGGATAGATGAATACTTTCCTCCTAAACTTTAATTTAGAACACCATTTAGGGTTAAGGGTCGCTGTTGTCTTAAATTTACAAATTCTGTGCAGCTGGATTACACAAACCCTGATGTCTGTGACACTGTTGATAGTCTAGCACTCCTCAAAAACAAATAAAGAGAGAGCTTCAATTACTATCACAGTGAAGGATCATTTCCGTCAAATAAAGCTATTATTTCAGCACCTAGTATTAGATTGCTTTTGACTGTGATCAATGGGTGGTGATAGGGTGTGATAGTCCGAGGTACATTTATCACCAGTTTCTCTCCATACTTCACTTCAAAGAAATCCATTCAACTTTTCAATCAAGTCATATGTCATAGCAATTTGGATATTATAAACTTTAGTCTTTTCAGAAAATCCATTGTTTATTGGGTAACTTTTTTATTACTTTCAGGATGTTTAAATTAAATGTCAAGGAACATTTTGTTGTGGGCAACACCGCAATAGTCCCAGTAATTGGATGAGAGAGAGTAGCTTTCCAATTAGTTGGGGAACAGTGACATGAATATTGGCTGAAGAAGAGACCACTATGTGTCTCAAACTTTTATATATTATTCCTATTTATTATTTATACATTTATCTGCTACAAATTAAAGTAGTTCAGAAATCTAACACCTATTTATTAAACTGTATAGTGTCAAGAACAAAGAGTTCTTTAATTACAAATCATCCCACTATCCCAACTCACGGGTTGGGAAATTAAAAGAAAATTTGAATATTAAATTGCAGTAATCACATTTAGTGTTCAAAATCATAGGTAATGCCTTTGTGCAGTAAATCCATTTTTAAAAAGTATAAAAAATTATATATTTACACAGAGGCAATAACTTCCACTGCCACCTCAACAATGTTGGGAAGTACGGTAACTAACTAAAACTTGCAATGCTACTAACTTAAGCTGTGTTCAAACAGTGTTGCTTTTTCCAGCTACATTTTCCAGTGACTAGTATTATAGCATCACAAACACTTGCAGCATTGGAGCCGAGGGATAAACCACTCAACTAAACATCCTTTCTCATACAGTAGTTCATGTAAAAGATCTGGTTAAAATGAATGATTCACTTCACGCAAGCACCTGTGTGGATTTTATTTAATTTTTTTTCATTTAAGCAAAACATTTAGACGCTGTTTTCTAGTTTTATTATCTTATACAGTTTTAGCATAAAATGTATATGTCATCCTAATTATTTAATGTCAGCCTATAAATAAGTATCAGGTAATGTGAATGTATTCTCTAATCAGAACTTCTAATAAGATCTGATTAATAATCTTTAAATTGCTTCGATTTTGTTGTAGTTACTTTTTGTTAGTTACTTGTAGTGTAGCTTTTAGTTTTAGTTTTAAATAACGAGGGGAATGAAATGCGATAATCTGAAGTAGTGTGAGCTGCAAGACAACCGTCTGTGTTCCGCGACTGCTTTTGGGTCCTTGAATAACTTATAATGTGCAAGGAAGGGCAGCTGGTGGAGTTTCTGGTGCCCCATAAGGTTAAAATGGGCCTCCCTTGGGAGGTGGTGCCCTAAGCAGACTGCGTAATATGCATATAGGGAGCAGCGGTACTGCATGTCACCTTTGTAGCTAAGAACTATTTGGTTAAACTTATGGAGTTGAAACTTACCCAAATACAAACATTGTAGGGTCTCCCCTATATTGATTGAGAATGAAAATCGATAAACAGTACAGAGCAGCTTTATAATATCTACTCAATGACCAGTAAATCTGTTTTTGTTGGAAACAGGAATGTGTTTTTGGCCCTTGTGTAACTACAGACAGACAGAAACCACGTGCTTCTGCCACTGGGCAGATTGTTCTGCCCCACTTGCCTGGCATTTTCTGAGGACACACAGGCTGGCATCTGTTGGAGGGCATGGAACGTTCAACGTTTTTACTGTTATATGGAGACATCATGCCTGTATCAACCCGTGAAAGTGGCAGATTCATGTTGCCACACCATACTAAAACCTCCTACAGCACTTTTCACTTTGAAGGACTATGAATATTATGAATCATTTGTTACCTCACAAAACGAATGAAATACAGCTTCCACACTGCTGCAAATTTTAAGGTAATCATTCCCTGTATGATTATTTTTTAAATGCACAGCTTTATGAATGTACTGTATCAAGTCATAGCATTTGCAAATCTCTCAAACCAGTTGCATACTACAACAATGGAGATCTTCTTTCTTGCAGTGTTGATCCAAAACCTCTAGGCACTCAAGGTTATGGGTTTGTATTATAGACATGGTGGCCTGGCCAATCGTGTTTTGCTTTTATTCCCCTGGGCTTTTTAAGTGGCAGGTTAGTGTGATGGGATCCAAATGGGTAACACCGTTTTAGTCAGCAAATGTTTCTAAATCCAATTCTCTGTGTCAAGACCCTTCAGGGACTTCCTAAAGAAAAACACATCAACTCGAAATATGTTTGCCCAAAAAGGCCGCATAGAGAGGTTTTCAGCCTGTAACGTTCACACCATTAGATTTAGATTTCACCGCAGTCGATAAAGGTGGAGCTTGTAATTTACATAGCAAACTAATGTGTTCTACACTTATTAGCATTATGAAAACTCTTATGGGCATATACTTTAATATGGCATGTATAGAGCATGCAGCGTGCCAGAGAGATTTTTTCATTTCTATGAGGGCTGAGGGGCAAGTATGGCACCATACATCAGCATGATATCAGTTGGGCGCTTGTACTTTTACCTGTGCTTTTATTCTCCACTCTCTTACCCAAACATTTCTCTAGAACTTTTAGGTAATGCAGTGTTAATACAGCTGTCTCTCAATTACTAATAAGGCTCACAAAGCAAGAGATGAGCCTATTAGTCAGCCCTGAACACCAAATTGTGCAGTACATCATAACCAGCTGGTATGTCTTGCGACATTCAAAGACTTCACCGGATTGGCTAGTATATAGTCGAGTCAAGTGAAGTCATTTTTATTTGTATAGCACTTTTCACAACACACACCATTTCAATGCAGCTTTACAGGAAATCAAGCATTAATAGATCATTTTTTTTAATGAAACTGTAATATCTATAATGTCTTTGTGGCAGAATGAATCGCCCTTCCGGCTCTTCATCGTCGCCCCACCTTTTAGGACCCCCTTCAGCCATGCTCACAAAGGGAGTTATGGTGCATTAAGACCAGAGGTGTCGAGCGTGTCAAATCGACCGGAAGTCATTAATTTTGTATGGCAGCAAGCGTCTCTCAGCAGCGAGAAGAGGCATGTCTGTGGCCGGCTCCAGTTCTAGTGAAGTCTAGAGAACACAACAGTGTAAACTTTGGTTCCCACCAAACAATAGTTCCGAAAACAAAATTGAGGAGAAACGAATTATTGCCGTGGCGGGTTTTCCCCTAATATACGATCGGCCCCTGTTTGCTTGCAGGGATATGTATTTTATTTTGTTTATTTTGCTAATTAAAAAAAAAATTTAATTACATTCTGCCATCGATCGATTTCTTACTTTAACATTTAAAAGATTTCATGAGGATATACGCTACTTGTGATGGGTTGTCAGAAAGATACCGGTCGACATGTCTGGATGTTTTGCGGCCCCTTTAACTATAGTTCACAAGACCAAGCATTCTGAACAAACATTGCTGCCTATTTCAACTACGTCAGAGCATCCACGAATCTTCCATAGCCTTGTTGGCAGGGTAGCCAGTGTGAATTTTGATGTTCTTGCCTCCTCTGATTTGAACACACAATCAGGCAGGAGAGCGAGAAGAGGTGAATAAATAATAAGCCTTGTTCTGACAGCGGTGAATGAATCACACCTTTGAATAATGCCTCATCACCGCTGTCTTTAAAACACAGTGCGCACCAATTCCCGGGGAGCCGGATTCAAATCTGTGCACACACACTGGTATTCTCGTATGCCCAGGACCAGAGCTGAATTTTTTTTTTTAATGAACTTTAAGATTAATAAATAATGTCTTTGAAGTTCATGCTGGATTAACAGCAAAAGTTTACATAGATGCATTGTCCCTTTTTAGATGGTCGATGAAGGCTTTTGTTGGCAATTAAATAAGTCTACGTATACCATATCAAGAGTGTAGTCCATCAAATCAACAAAGGTGATGCAGGCAGAGAAAAATGATGAGGTGCATCGCAGTTCAACCTGGAGGACATTTCTGTAAAGTTTGTTGGGGTTAATTCTAAGTCCAAGGTTCAGGCAGTGGCATATGAAGTATCCAATGTCTTACAGTTGAAGTTGGCATCAGTTCATCCTCTGATGTCAAAAAACTGAAGCGACATCTGCTAACATCGGTTGTAGTTTGTCATCACAACACGTAGCAGTGGAGTCCGACACCAAACAGGAATGGAGCTGGATCTGGCAGGCTCTAGTGACCTCAGGATATGAATTGAGACATGGAAACAAATAGAATAATATCAGTGTAAATGCCATTCATTTTTATGCAGAGTTATAGATCACTGTAATAATGCTGGACACACATAGAGACGATCACAATTACTTTAAGTGATGAACCCAGGTGCAGTTTTATTTTTCAAATGTTGAATCCCAAAAAACTACAAAAAGACTACAAATGTGAAACATGAACTTGACATGAACAAAACAACAAAGTTACATTCACAATACCTCACCTAAGAGACAAGGCAAACATGAGGGCTTTATAAACAAAAATGGGTAACAAAACAACCAATGAACAGACAGAACTATAAACAAGATAACAAGTCTATTAAACTAAACCATTGACAACCTAGAACTGATAACAAAGTAATCAAACAACGGACCAATGAAAACATGATACATGAACAGGGGAAACACATGACATGATCACATGAGGGAACAGGAAATCATATGACATGACAACATGAACTAGATTTTCAAAATAAAAGATATGAACCAACAGAATAAACATGACAATCATGATGGATATTTCTGGTTCAGGCAGACCTAACTAAAGCAGCCTAATTGTGAGTTGAAGGATACATTAGGTTTATGCCTGGTTAAATAGATGATTCTTTAGTCTAGACTAAGAGTGTGTCTACATCCCGAACAGTGTTAGTGAGACTATTCCATAGTTTAAGAGCCAAGTATGAAAAGGATCTACCTACATTTGTGGATTTTGATATTCTTGGAATTATTAACAAGCCAGAATTTTGTGATCGTTATGAACATGACTGAATATAGCATGTCATAAGGTCACTTAAGTGGACATGCTTTTTAAGTAACTTAAATGGAGCTAGACCATTCAAAGCTTTGTATGTTGTTAACAAAATTTAAAATGAATACATAATTTAACTGGTTGCCAATGTAATAATGATAAAATGGATAAAATTGGTATGTTTATCATATTTATTGGCTCTAGTCAGCACTCTGGCAGCTGCATTTTGAACCAATTTAAGATTATTTATTGAACTTACTGGGCATCCTCCCAGTAATACATTACAATAATCTAGTTTTGTGGTCATGAACGCATTAATTCATTTTTCGGCATCAGCAACAGAGAGCATGTGTTGTAATTTAGCAATATTTCTCAGGTGGAAGAATGCTGTTCTACTTTGCAATACATTCAACAATACATTCATCGATGACATTCAAATTACATTTTAGTGGCTTATTTTTTAGAGGTTTTTGGTCCAATCATTAGTACCTCTGTTTAGTCAGAATTGTGCAAAAGGAAATTTCTGGCCATCCAATCTTTAATTTTATTGATATACTCTACTAATTTGGAGAATTGTTAATTTTTGTTGGTTCTAGAAGAAATATAAAGTTGGGTGTCATTGGCATAACATTTGTAAACTTATTCCATGATTCCTGATCAAATATTCCAGGGGAAGCATGTATAAGGAGAAAAGCAGAGGTCCTAAAACTGATCCCTGTGGGACTCCATACTTAACTTTTGTTTGATTTGACAATTCCTCGTTTATACATACACAGTGGTAGTGGTCTGATAAATAGGACTTAAACCATCCTAAATCAAGTCCACTAATGCCAATATAATTCTCCAGCATATTCAAGAGAATGTTGTGATCTATCATGTTGAAGGCAGAACTAATTTCTAAAAGCTCTAGAAGAGAAATGCAGCCGTGATCAGATGATAAGAGGAAGTAATTTGTAACTCTGATAAGTGCAGTCTCTGTGCTGTGATGGGGCCTAAATCCTGACTGAAATTGTTCATATATTCCATTTATCTGTAGAAATTAACATAGTTGGGAGGACACAACCTTTTCTAGTATTTTTGACATAAATGGTAGATTTGAAATCGGTCTGTAATTAGCCAATTCTCCAGATCAAGTGTGGCTTCTCAATAAGCAGTTTGATAACTGCCATTTAAAAAAAATTTGGGACATGTCCTAAGGATAACAAGGAGTTAATAATATTAAGAAGAGGTTCTGAGATTACTGGGAATTCCTCTTTTAAGAGCTTAGTTGGCATTGGATCTAACATACATGTTGTGGCTTTTGATTGTTTTACAAGTTTTGTTAGCTCTTCATGACCTATGACAGTGAACACTGTTTTCAGAGTCACAGTACCGAATAAACACCTAGGATTGTTGGGGTTATTTTCTATGAGTTTGCTAAAATATGCTGACCTGGCAGCTTTTAGTGCCTGTCTGTAGCTACAGACACTATCATTCCATGCACCGCGAGATACCTCTAATATTGTATTCTTCCACTTGCACTCCATTTTCCAAACTGCAGAGCATGAGTGTGATCATTGTACCACGGTGTGAGGCTTTTTTCTTTAATTGTATTTAATCAAAGGGGTCGTCACTATCAAGAGTGCTAGACTGTATTTTCTATCATTTCAGTAATTCTTCTAGACTTTTTGGCTTACTGAGTATGTGAGACAATTCTGGAAGATTATTAGTGAAGCTATCTTTAGTGGATAAAAGAATAGTTCTACCTGAATGATAGTGTGGTGTAGATTGAGTGACATTAGCTGACCGCAACAAACAACAGACGAGGTAATGATCTGAGATGTCATTGCTCTGTGGTAGAATTTCTACAGTATCCACGTCAACTCCATATGACAGAATTAAATCTAGCATATGATTATGGTGATGAGTTGGTCCTGTCACATTTTATCTTGATTAATATATTTTATATGAATATCAGTAAATGCTGATCCCAATGTAATTTTCATTATCTATGTGAACGTGTGAAAGCTGTATCTACATTTGCTACTATATCAAATAGAAAATGTGCAAATTCACCAAGAAAACCAGTGTAAGGCACAGGTGATCTATATACTGTAGCAAGGCACAATTTTTATTTATTTCTGACGGTGTCATATTAAACATTATTAGTTCAAAAGACTTAAACTTATATCCTGTCCTCTGAGTAACACAAAAACTTCCCTGTAAATTGTAGCAACACCTCCTCCTTGACCCTTCAGATGAGACTCATGTTTATAAAAATAACCTGAGGGAGTAGATTAATTTAAACTAATATATTCATCCAGTTTAATACAGGTTTTGGTCAAACAGAGTGCATTAAAACTATGATCTGTAATCATTTAATTTACAATTATTGCTTTGGTAGAAAGAGATCTAATGTTTAGTAGCCCTACCTTTTATATTATGTTTATCTTACTTTTTTTTTTTTTTTCAAGTTTGACTTTAATAAAAAAAACATTCTGAATGATTTAGTGGGAGTTTTGTGTTTGGTAGTTCGAGGAAAAGACACAGTCTCTATTTGATATCTAGGTGATACAGTCTCTATGTGTTGTAGTTTATGTGATGCCTCAAAACAGCTAGCAAATGTTCAGATTAACCAGTTTATCTGCTTCCTGACCTGGGTCCCAGTTAGTCTATATATACTATATTTATATATAAATACTATAATTATTAAGACTATAATCCAGATTAATAGAGAGGAGAGTGGCACCTCCCCTGGATGGATGGAGTCCATCTCTCTTTAGCAGGTCAAGTCTACCCCAAAAACTCTTCCAATTGTCTATAAATCCTATTCTATTCCCCAGATACCACTCAGACATCCAGCCATTCAGTGACACCAATCTACTATAAACCTTATCACCACGATGAGTAGGGAGGGGGCCAGAGCACATTACGGTGTTTGATATAGTTTTTTCAAATATATCTAGTGATCTCCGACTGGTGAAGCCAGACATCATTAGTGCCGACATGAATAACAATTTTAGAAAATCTATGTTTAGCATTAGCCAGCACTTGTAAATTTGATCTGTCAGATGCCCAGTACCTGAAATACATTTAACAATGTTGGCTGGAGTCTTTATTTTCACATTCCTTCCAATAGAATCACCAATTATTAGAACTCTTTCAACATGATTCTCATTGAGTGCATCACTGAGTAGGGTGAATCGATTGGAAACCCTAACAGGAACCAGAGAGTGGGGTCTCTTTGCTGAGTGGTTATGCTGCAGAGACATCACCCAATCACCCTGCTGTGGGGGCTCTAGAGCTGAAACCAAAGTGTGTATGTTGCTTGCTGTTATACCAACATCTGAAACTGTATCTACCGGCTTCTCTTTCTCACTGAGATTATTAACCTTCTCCATCAGCCTAATTCCTTAAATTTATCACATCCCTCACTGGGGTTTGTGAATTTCTCACTGGTGATGGAAGAAGCTATAGTAAACATGTGGCATGTAATGCAGGAAGAAATAACATGATCAGATGCCATGACTTACCGCAATTGTTTGTTGTTGTTAAGGTCGTTCTTGAGTGGTGAGGGTTTGAGATTGATGTGGTTCCTTATCAGCAGATGTTTGAGATTGATGCAATAATCCATGTAAAAACACAGTGGAGAAAATTAATACACACAGATTCATCCGATATACAATTTTAAACATTTAATTGATGTATGGCGAATCAGCACACTGTATAACACAATGACCACATATGTGAATTGTATGTTCAGTTTCCTTAAAATATCCTATATTTATTGTGCATTATCACACTGAGAATCAATGGGTTCGTCCGGTCCAGTAACTGGAGGCGACAGTGTGGCACAAATGGAATCTATTAAGTGTTCCCAGACAGAGACGGAGCAGAGCGTGTAAGAAATACAGTGGCTGACAGGATTTCTAACAAGCAATTAACCACAGTGACCCGCTGTTAGCTAAACTGTCCTTTTGACTTTGTGTCACACACATTATATACTCAAAGATCCACTGTAATGGATCGGACTGCCTAAGGTGTCATACAGTTTCCCAGTCCCTCAATGCGCTTGCATTATGTAAAAGTGATAAATGAAGAGAGAAATCAGCAAAGGATTTAAAATAACACTGAACACCCCAGGCTTTCTGAACTCTATAATACACATTTCAGTAATTCTCTAGAATAGCAATAACATGCTTACACTTTTTTATTTATTCACAGTTGCTGCAACATGCTGTAAAGAAACTGTCACTAATTTTGAATAGACAAGTCAAGACATTACTCTGTCAGAATGCTTGTTTTTTATATGTAAGAAAGCAAATGTGAAACGGTGATTCAGAAAAATACAAGATATAAGCATGGGATATCAAGAAGTTTAGGAGTTAAAATGCAGAAATGTTTGTATAGCCACACAACTGTGTAACACAGAGTTGCAGTGATCAATCTGTCAGACACATAAATAGCCTACTGAAGGGGAGAGGGTAAGGAAAAAGGGAGTGTTAGTGTGGAATTGGGGAGGAATGAGGATGGATGGAAATGTGGTTGAACATAAAATCTCTCAGCAACTGCATTTGTTCAAATAAATGTGTTCAAATCAGTTGCTGTTGATTTTCAAGAGCTATAGACTAGCTATGGTGTTTTAGTAGTATTCCTTAAGTCTTAAAGTTTATTCTGGAATGTCATTGACAGTGTGATTTGGAAAAAAAAATAGTTATCGTAAATGCTAAAGCTTTTCTAGGTAATTTTATTGTTGTAAATGTGATCAAGTTTGTATTTAAAACGTCAGGTTAATAGGTTAAGATTAACTCTAATTCAAATTGTTTATTACGGAAGCCCTAAACTACAAGGTGGTTCGTGTTCTCACTGCGAGAATCTTACCGTGGCAATTTTGTAGGTATCTTAGTGCCTACATACAACACTGTTCCCCGTCTATCGCTCACTTCGATGTTGTGTCGAAGAAGCGACACTAGGGGTCTCTCTTGAGAGCCTTTTGCATCTCTGATCTATGAGAAAAGGCCATTGAGAAATTGGCAGACAGAATTCGCATGTCCCGCCCCCAGACATACGGGTATAAAGGGAGGGAAATGCATCTGATTCATTCAGAAATTTTCTTCAGAGCCGATTAGTTGTGTATGCAGTGTGCAGCGAGTCACAGTCTGTTTCCTCCCATCTCTGAGCTACTGCTGTTGGATCTACAGCGGATATCAGCGGCTTTCTCCTTTTCAGCTTGCCCCGGGCACTTTGACAGTGCAGTTAAAAGAGTTATTTCTCTAAAAGAGTTATTTTTTCTAAAAGATCAAAATACACAGCGGCGTTGAACGTCCTTATCAGGATGCATTTTTATAAAGATGCCTTTCCGCCCCTGTGTAGTTCCTGAATGCGGTAGAGTGCTCTCCGCTCCTGACGGTCACAGGTGCTGCCTCGTGTGTCTGGGCAGCGATCACACCGAGGCAGCATTTGTGGATGGTTCGTGTTCTCACTGCGAGAATCTTACCATGGCAACGTTGCGGTCTTTCTTTCCTAAGATGGAACGCCACCCCCACGTAGCTCCTTCTTCCCATGGCATTGAGGATGACCCGGCTGGCGATGGAGGCGATTTGGGGATGGCAGCGGGCTCGGTTTTGCCGGGTACGTACCCACGAACCACCCGCCCCCCGACACACTCGTTACCTACTCCGCTCCGTTGCGAAGCCCCGCCGGGTATGTCAAAAATAATCATCCCCTTAGTGCCCCTAGCATGGAGCTTGGATGTGTGGCTTTCACTTCCCAATCCGTCACGCTGGCTGGCCAGGACCATGGCAAAGATGCCAAATTCCAGCGCGCGGAAATCGCGACTCTCTTACTCAAAGACACGATAGAGCCTGTCCCTCCAACCGAGATGAAGAAGGGTTTCTACAGCCCTTATTTCATCGAACCCAAAAAAGGCAGCGGCTTATGACGATCATGGACTTGCGAGTTTTCAACAGGGCCTTGCACAAATTCCCGTTCAAAATGCTCACGCAAAGACACATTCTCAATCTTGCCTCGACATCGACCCTTTCTATGGTTCGATGGCCAGGCATATTAGTACAAGGTCCTCCCCTTCGGCATGTATCTGTACCCTCGCGTCTTTATGAAGGTCGCAGAGGCAGCCCTTGCCCCACTTTGGGAAGCAGGCATTCGCATACTCAACTACCTCGATGACTGGCTCATCCTGACCCACTCCCGAGAGATACTGTGCGCTCACAGGGACAAGGTGCTCAGGCACCTTAGCCGCTTAGGTCTTCAGGTCAACTGGGAAAAGAGTAAGCTCACCCCGGTTCAGAGCATTTCTTTTCTCGGCATGGAGTTAGACTCGGTCTCAATATCAGCACACCTCACCAATGAGCGTGCGCAGTCAGTGCTGAAGTGCCTCACCTCGTTCAGGCCAAAACATTTCCAAAAGCTCTGGGGGCATGTGGCACTTGCCATAGACCCGAGTCCCAAGACGAGCATGTCGCCGCGGCACGCACCATGTGTTTATCACCCCCGCCTGCCGCCAAACTTTCAAACCCAGGACAGACCTCTGTTTTTTACGGGCAGGTGTCCCTTTGCAGCAGGTGTCCTGATTCGTCCTGATCACCAAAGACGCTTCCAAACAGGGTTGGGGCGCCGTGTGCAATGGGCACGCAGCCGCGGGCTGTTGGAAAGGGCCCCCACTGCACTGGCACATCAATTGCCTAGAGTTGTTGGCTGTACTTATTGCCCAGCGGAGGTTTCTCCCACTAGTTCGGGGCAAGCACGTCTTGATCCGATCAGACAGCACCACCACGGTAGCGTACATAAATCGCCGCGGTGGCGTACGCTCTCATCACATGTCACAACTCGCCCGTCATCTCCTCCTTTGGAGCCAGCAGCGACTAAGTCGCATCCCGGGCAACCTCAATATGGTAGCGAACACGCTACAAAAATCTATCAGGTACAGTGTTCGCCCAGCGGAGAGTGGAGGCTTCACCCCCTGTCGTTCCAGCTGATTTGGGAACGGTTCGGCAAGGCACAGGTAGACCTATTCGCCTCCCGAGAGACCTCCCACTGCCCGCTCTGGTATGCCCGAATGGAGGCTCCTCTCGGGACAGACACGCTGGTACACAGCTGGCCCATGGGGCTGCACAAGTACGCATTTCCCCCAGTGAGCCTTCTTGCACAGGTACTATGCAAGGTTAGGGAGGACGTGGAACAAGTCACTCTGTTGGCCCCTTATTGGCCCTCTCGGAATTGGTTCTCACATCTCGTGCTCCTCACGACAGCCCCTGCCTGGCAAATTCACCTGAGGAAGGACCTTCTTTCTCAGGGATGGGGCACTCTCTGGCATCCACACCCAGACCTCTGGAACCTCCACGTCTGGCCCCTGGACGGGATGTGGAAGATCTAGCTGGCCTACCACCTACTGTCGTAGACACGATCAACCAAGCCAGAGCTCCCTCTACCAGGCAATTTTACACCCTGAAGTGGTGCTTGTTCGCGAATTGGTGTTCTTCCCGCACTGAAGACCCTCAGAGCTGCGCAGTCGTGTCAGTGCTCTCATTTCTGCAGGAGAGGTTGGAGGGGAGGCTATCCCCCTCCATCTTGAAATTGTATGTAGCCGCTATCACGGCCCACCATGACGCAGTAGATGGCAAGTCTTTTGGTAAGCATGACTGAGTTACCAGGTTCCTAAGAGGCGCCCGGAGATAGAATCCCTCCTGGCTAAGCCTGTTCCCCTCCTGGGATTTCTCAGTGATCCTCTCGGGCCTTCAGAGATCCCCCTTCGAGCCGATAGAATTAAGGCCCTCTCCCTGAAGACAGCCCTCCTGATTGCGCTCGCCTTCATCAAGAGGATCGGGGACCTGCAAGTGTTCTCTGTCAGCGACTCCTGCCTGGAGTTCAGTCTGGACACTCATGTGATCCTAAGACCACGACCGGGCTATGTGCCCAAGGTTCCTATGACTCCCTTCAGAGACCAGGTAGTGAACCCGCAAGCGCTGCCCCGGGAGGAGGCAGATCCACCCCCTTCGTTGCTGTGTCCAGTATGTGCGATTTGCTTTGCGTATCTATTTTGACCACACGCAGAGCTTTAGATGTTCTGAGCAGCTCTTTGTCTGCTTTGGTGGACAGCGGAAAGGGAACGCTGTCTCCAAACAGAGGCTTTCCCATTGGGTGGTTGATGCCATAGCATGGGCCAATCACACCCTGTCCGTGCCCGCCCCTTTGCGGGTTCGAGCACACTCTACGAGAAGTGTGATGCCCTCGTGGGCACTGGTCAAGGCGCCTCCCTAGCAGACATATGCAGAGCAGCGGTTTGGGCAACACCCAATACCTTCACGAGATTTTACAATCTCAGTGTTGAGACAGTTTCATTCTCAGGTCCGAGCCGGTAGAACTCGGTTCACGCTGACAAACTGACCAGGTGGACTGCTTGCAACTAGCGCCCTTTCCCTCCGCTGAGGTAATACCTTGCGCTTTTACCCCAGGAGATCCCACAAACTCAAGACCAATGCGTGTACTCAATTTACCCTGTACAGGAATAGGTGCTCCACAGGACGGGCTCCAACATGGACTTTTCCCCCTGTGTGTATTTTCTGCGGAACGGTCCCCTTGCAAGCGGACCCGCGTCTCCCTTGGGCATTCCTCATGAACCCCCGGTCGCCGTGTTTGTAGCAACTCCTCCCTCCCAATGAGGTAGGATCAACCACTGCACCATTCTCCACATGTGACCTAAAAGCCCATGTGATGTATTTCACCACTCTTTACCTCACCCAATCTGGGAAGGTGTGGTCTACGCAGGGTCTTTCCCCCCTAAAAGAATAGGAAAACTGGGAAAGATCGCCTTCCCCGATGCGTATGATAGCGTTAAGATGGCCCCAGCCACTTTAACTCTTTGCGAGAAAAATAGAGAGAGAAAAGGCGTGGCTGGCACGGCCTGCTCCCTTGCTTGGCATGTCGACTTGTTCCCCCCTGTCGGGAGTAAAGAACCAGAAGGCTTTGACGATTTTATGGGGCATTGGGGAAGGGTCTGTGCAGCCTGGCACAGCCAGTTGCTTTGGCAAGTAAAATACCTGCTCGCTCCTGTTTCAGCAGTACGCGTACACGGCTCAGTGCATGCTGTGATTTAAATTGGACCCCTAGTGACGCTTCTTCGACACAACGTCGAAGTGAGCGACAGACGGGGAACGTCTAGGTTACGGATGTAACCTCCATTCCCTGATGGAGGGAACGAGACGTTGTGTCCTCCTGGCCATGTCGCTGAACAGAGCCACTGTTGCGGCCGAACCTCATTGTCGGCTCCTCAGAAAAATTCTGAATGAAACAGACGCATTTCCTTCCCTTTATACCCGTATGTCTGGGGGCGGGACATGCAAATTCTGTCTGCCAATTTCTCAATGGCCTTTTCTCATAGATCAGAGTTGCAAAAGGCGCTCAAAAGAGACCCCTAGTGTCACTTCTTCGACACAATGTCTTGTTCCCTCCATCAGGGAATGGAGGTTTCATCCGTAACCTAGACATTTTAGTATCACGTAGAAAAAATGTATCTAAATGTAATCTTTCGAGAATAAAGTTGTAATATTTTGAGAATAAAATAACAATTACGAGAATTAATTGTAGCATTATGAGAATAAAGTCATAATATTTTTAAAATAAGTCAGTGATGTGGTGGACAACAGCAAAGTGGTGTGTTTGGGTCTTTGGATACAGCAAACACCACTAACCAGGGAGATAACATTGGCTATGCAACTTTTTTTTCAAGTTTCCTGAATAAAACCCCCCAAACATTTTTGTATCCTGTGTTGTTTCTTTACAACCCATCGGCTACATATCGTTGTGACAGTGATGTGCTATTTAATATTTTGATTTATTTTCTCCTAATGTTTCAACTTTATTCTCACAATATTGTACTTTATTCACATAATGCTATGACTTTATTCTCATAATTTTGACTTTTTTTATGGTTATTTTTTTTTTTAATTTTTACATTTTTAAATATGGCCATAATAACTGCCTGCATTATATCTACACAAGAATGAGCAAAAATGCTGTTTAAGAAAATATATAGTTTATATATAAAATATATAGTTTATATTTAAAAGTTTATATATAGCATGTGTTGCATTGTACGACATATTCAATGTGATGTAACATATCTGAAATTGTATCTGTTTTGCTTGTGTATTTTGGGGTGGGAATGTCTAGTTGTGCATGTCTTTTCACTTGGCTTTTCTCCTCTCTGGAAAAAAGAAAATGAAAAAATCAGAAACCAGGAAAATGCTGCCTCCGGAGGCTGTATACGGAGGTAGGAAGGGATCAAGGCATGTCCGAATCCAATGTTTGGATTACATCCTGTATACTGGGATACCTG
The DNA here is from genome assembly GCA_032164185.1 of Moxostoma hubbsi. Classification (NCBI taxonomy): domain Eukaryota; kingdom Metazoa; phylum Chordata; class Actinopteri; order Cypriniformes; family Catostomidae; genus Moxostoma; species Moxostoma hubbsi. The sequence goes on along the minus strand of JAVLUX010000017.1, from coordinate 27,405,339 downwards.
ATAGATTTTTGAAGGCAGCATTAGATGTATCCTTCATTGCCTATGTAATCCCAAAATCCTGTGCCCCTGAATCCATGGCTGTTGAGCTGAAGTAAAAAGAAAACGGTGGACAAAGAGGCAGTTGATAATTTGTGTATAAATGTGCATTTTTATTCACTTTCCAAATTTTGATTCTATTTCTAGCTTGAAAGTAATATTACGGTTATGAAATATACCCTTGGTTATCGGCTAAATTTTGTTCTAGATTAGTAAAGTATTGTGGTTCGGTTGGATAACTGAAGCAGACGTGCTAACTTTAATGGACACCAGATGGCATTAATCAGTTGCTGGTGTACTAACAACGATGTGGAATTATGCTGCCTCAGTAGTCTGTCTGAAACCAGTTTCTGGAGTTACCTGCATGCGCAAGCCTCTCTCTTGTTCTCCCTTTCACTCTTATCACTACCAGGTGAGAGCACTAACGAAGAGTTCTCCTGATTGGTCTGGCTGTGAGCTGCTGGAGGATAAAAGCTGCTGGAAAGCTTCGTCTCCCCTCTCCTGGCTCAGATATGTCATTAAACGCTATTGAAAGTTGTACATCAATTGAGATTGCATTTGTGTCTAGAGAGTGAGCAAGCTATTGTTAAAAGTTACTGTCCTAATTTGAGTGTTTCTTGGACTGATTACTTTGGGAGTATTTTTAGGGAGGTGGGTGCCATTTTGTTGAGTTTTTTTTCTTTTCTCTTGTTTCTGCGTAGAGTTAGTTAGGGTACGTTTATGTTTATTTCAGTTTTATTTTCTAGGTACATTTTATTTATTTTTTTTGACTCCCCTTTCAGGAATTTGTGAACTTTTGTTTGTTACTTTGGCCTTTGCCCCCTCCTGATTCCTTTCATCTGGTTTCATCAAATAAATACCTTGTTTTGCATTCTTAAAAACTTGACATATTTCTGTGTGCTGGGCATAGACTGTAAAAAAAGAGGTGCTGGGGTGAGAGTGAACCACAACCACCTTGTCACAGATTTCCCAACCTAGACTGGGACTAATTACACATTTCACACTGCAGGACATACCCACAAACATAACTTGGAATCAGTGTAACTGCCAGTTTTTGAATCCCCAATGTTTTGATCCAAACATTATTTAACCTGTTACTTTAATCTCATGGGACCAACAGCAGGCTGCAAACCCAGCTCTATGTGAAAATAATTTAAAAAATGCATTTCTTCACAGTTAAAGGAATCTACAGATGTGATTTACCCCATACATACTGAAGTAGGCCTCCCTTATGAAACTCATGTGACTGTGGGAGGATTTTCTTGTTCTCACTATTTAAAAAAAGCAACTGTTGTAGGCTTATCGACATTCAAAACTATGCTCAAATTTGTTCCTGGATGAACAAAAAAATCAGCCACCGATTCGGGCCAAGTGGATGATGCATCTTTATACTTATCAAAGAAAGAAAGTTGGGGCTCTACATGGTAATTTTTTCAACATGCATTATAAACTATGCCTTACAGATGACATACAGTACATTCATATTGCCTCTTTATATCAATATGATAAAAGATCATTAGATTGATTGTTTGATAGATGCATGTGTGTGTGATAGTGCTTTTTTTTCTTCTTCTTTTTACCAAGGAGGTCTATAATACCTGGAAATAGCCATCCATGAGCATTCATATATTTAGTGTTGGATAGATAACACGTGTAGCTGACAGTAGACGCAAACTTGTCCATGTGATCCAGTCAAACTTTGATGCCTTGGTTTGTGTATGTGCATTTCAGAGAAAGAGCCTGGGAGACAGGTCTTTAGAGACATTACTGGCCTAGTGAGATGTCTGGAAGGTAAGAAAAAGCATGAAATACCATTTTAAATAAAACACTGCAAAGGGACTGGGACTATATAAAAACAAACTCTGTAAAGGAGAGGTTATGGTAAAGGACAGGTGGACAGTTCTGAGGAGAAAGGAGATGGTGATTAAAACAGGGTAAAAAATCCCAGCAAGGACACAAAGCGAGAGTGACAAGTAGAGAAAAGGCTCAAACTGAGAGAAAAAGAGAGAGGCAAGCCAAACCAGGGAGAGGCAGATGAAATTTGACAGCTAAGGTGAGCATAAAAGACACAGGTGGATGAAGGGCATCCCACACATTGTAGAGACACTAACAAAGACCTAAAAACATGACCTACAAATAGGGCCAAGTCTGTTATTTACTGTATCGCCATTTCATTCAGGTCTACATCTAAACAACAACACACAGATGCTGATAATGCTTTTGAACAACAGCTATACAAACAAGAATTTAATATCAAGTAACTTACATTTTAGACAAAGAATGGCCATTAAATTTGGCAATTTTTGTGGCACATTGAAAAATATTTCCAAAGAAAGCCAAAGCAAAACCAACCATTGGATGTTGCTAAGCAACGCACAGACTGAGAGTCTGTCTGGAATGCTGCTACCTTATGGTACAATATATTATTTACTTTAATATTAATAATAATTGTATTTAAGCAACATATCTCAAACAAGAGTGCTGTTGTACTGAATATAGGTTTTTAGAATTTTAATTTTATTTTAAATGTGATGCTCTGTAGTACAGCACATTATTTGAAATAAATATAATAATATTTTTTTTTATGTTTTATATTATACTGTGAGGATCTTTACTGAAGAATTTACACAATGGTATGTAAAAAAATCATTGTTATATTTTCATTTGATATGAGCTTTATTAATTCATCTGGTTAGACACTATTTTGGTGATGAAAAAGGAACGTAAAACAAAAGTTTGGTTAAAAAAAGGAATTTAGACACAAAAAAAAGGTTTTAAACAAAAAAAATAAAACGAATTTCAAAGAGTCCTGCTTAAAAGCTTGAACAATGTTCACTTAATTGAGAAATTTATATAAAAGTTGTAAGCCATGGTGATGATATTTTAAAAATCTGTCTCTACTCTCAAGTTAATTATAGAGACTGGAAGATGTTTAAGACACAGGTGCAATTCCCCATCAAATCTTTTGTAGCTTTAGTGAAGCTCTCCTGATTATGGGGCCTAATGATCCAGGGTTTACTGCTGCCTTTCCCAGAGTTTTCCTGCAGAAACCGAAAGCCTGATGGACACATTAAACACACAGGTATACAGCTGGGAAAAAGGAACCAGACAGAGACAGACAGAATCAAAAAGTCAAGAACTAACAGCAGCTCCCTGGCCATAATGAAGATTATCTTCTTGGTGAAGTGAATTGCAGAGATGGCATTTACTCGTAATGTCAAAACACACTCCTTTGTATTTATAAGGCTTAGATCCTGATATTAAACTAAATAGGGAACACTGGAAAAGACTCACTGATTGCTTTTTGTCAAATTATGTCACTAGCTCTTCTTTTGAGCATTTTATTTCATTCTCTCAACTAGGTGAAAAGCTCATCACTTGGAGATGAATTCGGTTATTAAAAGTGACAGGACCTTTTGCTTTCTACAGCAAAGATTATCTACTTTAACCTCACATTAGGGAGGCATCTATCAATCTTCATTCACACCCACTCAGTCCATGCCTATTTACCTAGTAAGAACATTTGAAAACAGAAGGGCTGGGGCTGATGTGGAACAACGGTGGTGAAGCTAATTACAACAGCTGGCACAGAAACTTCTATTGACTAACATAATTTCACTAATCTTTCCCCTCAAGGTCAGGTCCACATGTGGAGAATCACTGTGACATAATTAGATTCTATGAATTTCTCACAGAGGACGTAATTTTCAGTAAAAGGCTAAAGTAATTCCATTCGCACAACAGAACTATTTATTCACTGTATAATGCTGTGTTTTTTACAGGACGAATAACAGCATGTGGAGATGTGAGGGGGGAGAAGTTAATTTGATTCATGAGTAGCTTTAATGAGAGAAACATAAAGCATAAGCTCTTCTGTAATGTACAAACCATGAGCATTCTCCATAAGTGCTGCCCAGCTGTCAACTGTATTGAATGCTACTGCATTTATCTCCAGTAAGAAAGCTATTATATGTGCCAAAAAGGTTCAGCGAATCAAAAGGAAGGAGATGTAGAAGACAAGAGGAAGACTACAGGAACAAGAGAAACAATCAATTATCATAATTGTTCCATCTAGCAGCCGCTCCCCTGTGTTTATGTTAAGCATGTGTTTTGATAAAATGCATAAATAGTCATTAATTCGCAATTTTATGCATCTGTCTGTCTTTAAATAGTTGCAAAATTATTTCAAGAAGGCTTTCAAATAGCATAACAGATATGATGGTAACATTTTTAACATGCACAATGTTAGTTAAATGTATCACTTTATATAATTGTTGTTGTTTTGTTCATGTGTCTGGTATGAAAAAAGCTATTATAAAAGCCATTTAATATTGCTCCCCATTGCCTGTCCTTATGAATAATCAGGGTTGGCAATAATGATATGTTTTGCAATGCAAAACACTCTCATATACATTCCTGTCAGACTGGCTGGAAAAGTAGGGGAGGGGTTTCAGGCTTTTGCACTCTGCCTTTGTTTAATTCTGAGATGGTTGCTAAACTCGCTACCATTTGCTCAGCTTGCATAATATAAAAGAGGTCTCCTGAAAAATGCAACCTGCGTGTGGCTATGTTTTCATTGTTGTTCTTTTTGACGTTCATTTGTTAAATTCCAGAGAGAATAAGGGCAATTTAAGATGAATTTGTCATTCTGAAAAAAAAAATTAAATGCAGAGCCTTTTTCCCAGGCAGAAAAGGAGCACAAAAGGAGTAAAAGAGCAGAGAATCATCACAAAACCGAGTTGAGAGAGACAAAAAGATGGACAAACAGACAGCCTGTCAGAAAGACAAAAAGAGGGATTCTGTGTGAAGCATTCTTCACATATAGGCAGTCGAGGCGAGGGCACCGCTGCATTTGTATTTTCCATATTACATTTAGCAGGTTTCAATAACCTGTGCTGAAACTGGTAGAAATTCATAAGTCATGCACCTGCTGACAAATGAAGCAGCATTTCCCTTATTTTTTGTTTTCAGGTCTCTACACATCGGATGCACAACGGTATCAGCAGTGTTTGCAATAATGTGATGAGGTGGATTGTATCAAGTGAGATAAACTCTGCTAGAAGAGAAACTGTAGTTACATTGATGAGCCTCCAAATCATTGTATGACAAAAAGTTATGTGCCACCACAAATCAATGTGTGGTGTCACATACATGTTATGAACATACTTAACAGGCAAAGAGCATAGCAACAAAGTGTGGTCATAATATGCATGAATATTTTGATGTCACTTCTGTTTTTTTTATTTTTTAGAAGTGCTGCTGCATGATAATGCATACCAAATCTGCTTATAGTGTTAGACATTCTGACAAAAAATATTTCTTATGAAGTTGTAAATAATGCTTTGGGATGTTTAAAAACCTTTAGAACTTGGAGACCTTTTCCCACCAACTTCTCCTGTCAAGACTCCTTAGCATAATGCCAAAGCCCTGTGGTTGTTTCTGAGCAGAGAAAGAGAGTTAGAAAGGAGATGAAATGCGAAGAGAGAGAGAGAGATGATCTGGTGCTGCAGTCACCCACAGCTGAAGGTCTACAGCAGCACCTAGATCTGCGAAAGCAGTACTGCCACAGCTGTGCCCTGGCAGTCAATCCAATTAAAACCAACATTTTTATGTTTCAAAAGAAAGCCAGACTTCTAGACAACAAATTTATTTTAACACTAGGCAACACAACCCTAGAACACACACTAAATTATGACACTCTTGGACTAAAAATTAGCACATCAGGTGGCTTTGGTCTGGCTGTTTACACACTGAAGGAGAAAGCAAGGAGAGCATTCTATTTCATTAAAAGAAAATTCCTTAACAGAAATCCCAATCAAAACCTGGAACAAAATATTTGACTGTCATTTTACCTGTCGCCCTTTATGAAAGTGAGTTCTGGGGACCCCTATGTAGTCATGACTTCTCCAAATGGGATAAACACCCTGTTTAGACCTCCATACAGAATTATGTAGAAACATTTTAAGAGTCCAAAAGAAAAGGTCAAATAATGCATGCCGAGCCGAACTAGACAGATACCCATTCATTTTACACATTCAAAAGAGATCTATTAAATTTTGGAAACACCTTAAATCAAGCCCTCATCAAACACTCTACCATGAAGCATTTGTAGACAAAGAGCTGAACCCCAAAAGCAGTCCTCTCAGACAGCTGGTCCTGAAACTCACAAGCTCAAACCAGTTACAGACAAGTACTCCTAAAATAAAACATATCAAATTCGGACAAATCATAAATCACAATAAAAATACCAATTTGGAACATTGGGTGAATGAAACTAAATCACAACACAAATCAGAATGATATAGAAGCCTTAAAAAGAAAATGTGATTTGCCGGTTTATCTGTCCACCATCAGAGATGTAAAATAGAGGCACATCCTGACCAAATACAGGCTGAGTGAACATAACCTTGCCATAGAAAGAGGGAGACTTGGCTCCCCAGGGAAAACCGAACATGTGTTCACTGCCTGAATGGAGAGGTTGAAACAGAGATGCACTTTCTCCTCCACTGTGGAAAATATCAATAAATTAGACACATTCTTCACAAAATGCAGAGAATCTATCCCTGAAATATGTGAACTGTCTGAAATTGAACAAATTCAAATCATATTAGGAGAGAAAGAATACGAGACCCCTACAGCTGCTAAATATGTCACATCTGTTCATATATTATTTAATTATATATACTGTATATCACTGTGTATCAGTTACATGTGATTTAAAATATTTACATACAATGCATTTGTTTATTTGTTTGTTAATTACTATGTTCTAAATATCCAAAATTGATTAATGTTATACACATCTGCTCTGTTTGATTTGATTATATATTGTACATTTGCAACATTGTAACATACAGTCATGCCAGTAAAGCAATTGAAATGGAATTGGGGAGAGAGAGAGAGAGAGAGAGAGAGAGAGAGAGAGAGAGAACAACAACAAACAACAACAGTTTGAGCTTGCTCAAATTGACTTTGGATTGTGACTTGGGGGGTTAAGGATTCTCTCCAGGTCATCAAGCATTTTATCGGGCAGCGTGGAGCACACACAGGCCTACCGTGGCATTTCACAGTGCTTCATATGCTGCAGATTTGCCCCTCCAGCCTCTCTACGCACATTGACATATGTGCTTCCTACATATAAATCACATGCCACACAGTTACTTATGCAGCATCTTAACTTTGGTGCTCTTGGGTTTGACCAACTTGGTTGGACAACTAAAAAGATCTGATCCAATCTGGTGACCTACATTGGGGTAATTTTCAGCTCTTTCTGTTAAGAACTGAGAATAAACATGATTTATATGCTCCAAAAATATGAGTTCCTAATGAGTTTTAATGCTCCATAAGCACATAAAGGCACATAATCCATATGACTTCAGTGTTTTAATCTATACCTTCAAAAGTTATATGATAGGTTTGGGTGAGAAACAGTCCTTTTTTTCCTTTTTTCCCAAAAACACAAGAATAATGTGAAAGTTAAAGTGGAGATTGACTGAGCAGGGAGGAGAATTTATTGTAAAAACTGCCTTATATATTCATCTGTTTCTCACCCATGCCTATCGTGTCGCTTCAGAAGACATTGATTTAACCACTGGAGTCTTATGGATTACTTTTATGATGACTTGTCTAATTTTTGGAGCTTTACACTTTTGGCTTCACTTGCATTGTAAGCCCAAAAGAGCTGAGAAATTCCTCTAAAAATCTTAATTTGAGTTCAGCAGATGAAAGAAAGTCATACACATCTGGGATGGCATGAGGGTAAGTAAATGATGAGATAATTTAAATTTTTGGTTAAATGTTCCGTTAAAACTCCTTTTTTTTACAGTGTATTTCTCTCATCACATCACAGTGGTCAGCTAAGCAACGTGCATGTAAAATACATTAAGGATGTTCTCACAGTTTAACTCCTTCAGGCTTATGTGAGATGAACTGGTGATGTGTGAAGGACTTTGAACACATTTCAGGTGATTTGACTGCCCTTTTGATGGTGCTTGACATTCTGTGCACCATTCAGCTTGAAAGTCAAAGAGAGAGTGCCTTCAAATATAGGGAAAATTCTACTTTTACCCCATAAAGAAAGACGCAGAAGTGTTTTTAAAGATTTTGTTTAATAGATTAAACAAGATTAGCAGAGATCTTGCAGGTCTTCCCATGAAGATGATTTAATTTCAAAAAAATGTTGCACATAATTTAATTTATGAGATGGCAATTAATCTGAAACATTTGAAAGATAATATATGAAAAGATTAAAAAAAAAAAATCTGACACTCCCAATAAGTTTATATTAAACACACACCAGTCAAAATGCACATACAACAAAGTAATGTACATCTCATACAATTATGAATTATTAATGTCATCATTAAAGAGTGTTCAAACATCATAGTGTACCAATGATCTGACATTAATTTTTAATGATGACATAAAAGCTACAATTAATTTGCCCTCAGCTGTCACTGAAACAGCAAACAATAACATCTCTATATTGTCAAATGGTATAGAGGCCTCTAAGGATGTCTTGCCTCTCTCAAGGTCCAGAATTATACTGAATGAAAGCCTTGAAATATCAATACTCTCAGTGGATGCTGGTGTATTAAGGATCAATATTGGAATAGTGATATATCATTATGAGACAATGTGACTAACAACACACGTTAATGAGAGTGTGATTACTTGTATATGGCAGAGGGGGGCACCCCAGGCAACAATATTTTATGCCCAGCAGGTCCTGACGATACAAACATCATCCACATGGAGGCATCGCAGAGGTCAGTTTCACAGTCCCTTCAGTACATAGTCATTATGTGTGCAAATACTGATTCCTAAAACCTTTACTATTGTAAGTCTGGGTATCAGGGTGTAAGGTTTCTTTTATAAACTCAAATGTAGTAAATGTATGGAGGTGGGCAATAAAAAGAAAGAGTCATCATTATGTAAATGGTAGTTCTCAAAATATTTTACTGTCATTGTTATGTCATATTTTATTGCTATTTTAAACGTAAGTTTGGTAATTTGTTTATAATAATTTGACATAATTATTCAATTATAATTATATTTTTATTTTTATGACTATGTTGAATATTTGTACTTTTACTGTTAGATACCATTTAATTTAGATTGATGAAATGCAAAAAAAAAAAAAAAAAAAAAAAACCGGCAACAACAGCAAAATGCAACAACAATATTTAAAGGCCTAGCAAATATTATATTGGCCAGAGCCTATAACATTGGATTCATGAGGACCTTAAGTGTTATTGAAGACATTTCACAGTGATTATTTTAGGTTGAGTAAATGTTAAGTGCCCTACATTTGATTGCAGCATATTAAGGATTTTCAGCAAAAAAAAAAAAAAAGCACCCTTAATTGTGGAAGTGGGACAAAATGTGATTTAATGAAGTAAATAATACATGCGCTTGAGCCATGAGAAAATGAATACCCTTATGCATTCTTTTTAGGCTATTTCTATAATTATATTTCCCTATTTTGTGTTTCTATTATACAATACATTTTATATAAATTATTTATATCATAAATCAATTTTCAGAATGTTTATATATATATATATATATATATATATATATATATATATATATATATATATATATATATATATATATATATATATATAAAGCCTTTGTTCTGTGTTGATAAAGGTAGCAATCCTGAGCATGGATTATTGCACGGTCAAGAGTAACAGGAGAAGATAGGAGGAGTTTTCATCGCATCATCATTAACCGTGTGACGTTGTCAATAACTAACAACGAGGTTAAATATTGAGAAATGGGTAAGGTGAGCTGAAACTTGACAAGTACGAGATCAATCACAGCTTCATTCCGAAAGTGCATATCCACTGGCAAACCAGGTGAGAGGCGACCTTCCAGATTCCACAGCACAGCTGAATAGTTTATCATTTCAAAATCTGCCTGCAGTTTCCACTAAGACTCTGCTTACGCATGGCAACATATTAGATTTGCCTGTGATTAATAACGGAATAACGGAATAAAGTCGGTTGATTTAAACTGCTTTTTTTATCCAAGGTTTTAAATTATCATTCATGGCATAAAGTAGAGCGGTATTAGATAGCAGTGCGTTGTTCTTATAAATGTCCACTAAACCCGATAGAGACTCACAGGGAGATTTGACCCACCTAGATCCGCTCAAAGCAGTGTGGAATGAAGAGATTGACGTGGAGAGCGTTGACAGATGGGAGCCCGCGGCGTGCAGGGCAGAGATGATGAGGATGGATCATGAAGCCCCAGCGCAGCGCAAGCTGACCCGCAGCCCGAAGTGCGCTCGCTGCAGGAATCACGGCGTCGTGTCGCGCCTCAAGGGCCACAAGCGCTTGTGTCGCTGGCGGGACTGTCAGTGCGCGAACTGTCTGCTCGTTGTAGAGAGACAGAGGGTGATGGCAGCGCAAGTCGCTCTCAGGAGACAGCAGGCCACAGAGGTTGGTTCATTAAGCAAGGGTCTTGTTGAAAGTTATTCAGTGCACTACAGTTGAACTAAAAATGGTTTTAATGATTTTGTTGTAGGGTTAGAGCAGGTGTGGTAACTTGCCTGGAGGGAATCTCCACATTTCTACTTTTTTTTTTTTTCAGACTAAATTAATGTTTTTATTAAAGTCAAAAATATTATTTTACACACCACTGAATCAATCTAAATACATCAATCTTCACCAACAAAACGTATTTTAAGGCTAATAGATCATAAAGAAATAGCTCCTTAATGTAACAACTGGAGATTACTTTTTACAGTGGTTAGCAGGCCCATATATATATATATATATTGGCCTCTATATATTAAGGCAATATTTCTGAAGAGTCTTCAGCAAATGACTCTGTAAAAACGGGTAGCCTGCAATTGCCATTTCTGCACTGTAAAAATAATAATTAAAAAATCATGTTAAATTTAGGGTAAAAAAATTGGCAGCTGTGGTTGCCAGGAATTCACCTTAAAAATACGGTAACCACATTTCTGGCTCTACAGGATCTAATTTTGTTGCCTGTATATTTTGCGGTGCATTACTAAACACTATCAGGGTAACACATGTGAAATTAAAATTATGTAATAAACATTAACTAAAGTACATAACAAAAATAAAACAGAACACCCCAATGTACATGACTGATATTAAAAATAAGAGGAAACAAAATTATTCCCAAAAAATATATTTTGAAATTTACTGGGTCACATAAAATTCTGTGAATGCCCAATTATTATTTTTACCAAACTTTTACCAATAATTTACTGTAAAAAGTACTCTTACTCTCTTGTTAAACATAATATAAATTTGTACTGTTAATTATACAGACAATCCGTTTTTACATTTAACAAAATGAAAACATGTATTGTCTTTTTAAATATATAAAAAAAAATGTACAGTATATTTTAATGTAACTACCTGTTAACCAATTAAAGTTTTTTTTTAACTGTATAATTTTTACAGTCTTTTACCATTCAAATTATGAAAATTTTTTACAGTGAGGAGCTATATTCAAGCCTAAGTACATTGTATTGGTGTAATCAAATTTATTCAGGTTGATTCAGTGATGTTAAGAAACATTTTTGTATTAAATAAAACTGTTAATTTAGATTTACCACGTGAAGCAAATATTAGGTTACTCAGTATATCAGGGATGTTTTGTAATCATTCCTAAAACAGTATTAATGATTGTTTTCTACTACTGATGGCAGAGATATGCATCTTTCAAAATTAAATTATTGTAATTAATTTCACACTGAGTTAGAGCACTTATGTGCTATGACTTAAAGTAGCTGAACTGATTCAAAAACAAAAAGTCATCAAGTGGACTTGGATCAAATTATGCAAAAATATTATTCCTTTAATCTTTTGTATCTTTTGTCTATCTTGTGAATTAATGGTGAGCTGTCTTTGCTTTGACAGTGTAAAAAAGGTCAAAAAAAGACCTTTCTTCTCAGACGCAAAGCCTACCAGCGCTACACGAGGGCACCTAGTCTTCTGGCAAAGAGTATTCTAGAGGGTAAGCCTTAATTAACGCACATCTCATTAACACAATAGCACCCTCAAAGGCGACATTGGAAGAAACTGGATTAGTTCACCCGTTATACATCTGTCTGGAATAGATCTGTTTGTGTTTATTTAAGGTAATTAAAATTAGGCAAATTGATAGAGGAATTACAGAAGAATTGGCTCGTATAACTGCTTTGGAGTTAGATTTTCCCCCATGTGTTTTTCACTGTGTCAATGTTAAGGTCAAAGAGATTTTCTGTTGCCATAAATTTGAATGTAATTAAAGTGTTATTGTTTCATTCTAAAATGTAATGGGCATTATATGGTAAATGGTCTGCACTTATATAGCGCTTTTTTAACCTTAGAGGTTACCAAAGCACTTTACACTGTGTCCCAATCACCCATTCACATTCACACACCAATGGCCACAGAGCTGCCATGCAAGGCATTAGGAGCAACTTGGGGTTCAGTGTCTTGCCCAAGGACACTTCGGCATGTGAAGTCGTGTGGGCCGGGAATCGAACCGCCAACCCTGTGATTAGTAACCAACCCGCTCTACCACCTGAGCCACAGCGGCCCCATCAAGGGTATATTCTAGCTTACATGAGTTCTGCATAGAGATGCATTTCTTTACTCTTATGAAATTAAATAAAAAAGGTTGCTCTTAATTTCAAAGCAATTGCTAAGAAACCCTTTTATACTCATGAAACTCTGTACTTGTCACTTTAAGAACTCTATCTTGCCTACAAGGTCCAGTGTGCCAGTCTTTATTTATCCTCCTGAGACCCCAACGTGACTGATGTGCGCATTTTCCATTTCCCTTTTTGATTTGTAACTAGAAGCGCCTAATAACAAGCAAAAAAACAAAGCAAACAAACAAAACAAAAAAAACATCTAAAGCAAATCTTTTTCCTAAAAATGTATGTCCACATATGTGGACAGTGGGACTAAGATTTGAAATTTTATGTAATTCCAAGGTATAGAAAGTCAGATGTTTTTCATCAAATTGTTCATTTTGTGTCCAGGAGTGTTGGTTATTCATGTTTTTGAGACGTTATAAAATTACAGCTGATTTTCTATAAAGCTAAATATGGATTCTGATAAATAGTTATGGCCAGCATCATCAAATCACTGCCAACCATGTTAAAATAAACTTTTGCATTATAAAATTCTGAATCTATGTACTGATTATTGTCCCATGTTTGCTAAACATTTAGAGTTATCAAACATCATCTGCAGCCTGAAACTTTTGGTCAGATTTTTGGATTGAATGCACTTAGCTGCATAGAAAACTAGGATGCATCCTTGCTTCCTAGCTCCATAATTAGTGAAAACCTTCAGTGTGCTGTTTGTCTGACTGGTCTCAGAACAGTTCGAAATGTACCTTATAAGGTCCCATTTTCCACATATGTGGACATCATGTTTATCAGTGTACTGATGTACGAAGAATATATGGATTTTTAAAAGCAAACAAAACTAGAGACACTACTCTTACAACCAAACAGGTTTCAATAAAAAAAACTTAAAGAGGTTTCTTACCAGAGACGCTTCTGTTGGCGCTGCTCCTGTAGTGCTTTACGGAAATCAATGCCACACTGTTGCGTCACATGACACGGTGCGCCATAAGTTTATCCCTTAAATGACAGTGTAGAGTTTTTTGAATTGGTTTAAATTCATATTCATTTTGTGTTGCGTCCACACATGTGGACACGGGGCCTCATGTGGTTATTTATCTTAACTTAAGTGGAGCAGTTTATTCTTTCCACTCTCAGTTATGAACTGTTAAAGGTGATGTGTTTTAGTTTTTTCAATGTTGAAATACATTCTCCTGTCCCAGGCTAATATTCAGAGCCAAATACACAGTAGGTAAGTAAGTAGGTTGATTTTCTCATAATGTGCAAACACTGTGTTCTGCATGTTTGAGCATCCCATCAAGCCTGAAAAAGCAGGAATGGCTAAACCAATGCTGTAAGTTTGAGCAGGGGTCTAACAGTACTTTCTTTTTTTACTTTATAGCAATGAAGAAATTATAAACCTTTTAAGACCTACAATAGACAAAATCTTGAATATGTACAAGAAAGCCACTTGTTCTAATACTCCTCTTTTCATGTCATAGGCTACAAGCCACCAATGCTGGAGGATTGGCCAAAGAAACTCCACAACCCACCAGTTAGTGTTCGGATGAGGAAGAGGAGAGCATTTGCTGATAAAGAGCTGGAAAGTGTGATGCTGGAAAGAGAGCTAAGGCAGAAAGAGATGGAGGAGTTCCCTGCACTCCTCCTCCAGTCTGTGATGCCCTCCACACCATACTTCATCCCACTTTCAGACCCAATCATGCCCACATACATGCCTGTTTCCAAAACTGGCCTACCTTTGATTGACTGTGCTCTTTTCCACTATCCACATGTGCTTAAATCCAAGACTCAAGACTGCTCAGACACACTGGCAGAGAGTGTCTCTCTAAGAGTATGTGAGAACTGGAATGTTTTCACTGTGAGAGAGTCAAGTCTGGAATCTCTGCCATATCCATCGATTCAACCTCCACCAAGTTGCTACAGTGCAAGTCCAGGTGTTGATGTGATAAAGACCATGCCGGAAAGCAGTTCTGCCGATCTGTCTGCTGCCAAGCCAAAAAGATTTACTGTTGACACTATACAAAAGCAAGACATTCCTTCCCCACTGACTACGGCTGATGTGTTGGTACAATCTAAATCACCACACAAATGCAGGAAGTCTTTGGGACAGGGGGCAACTGTACGTATGGATAGTGTAGAGGGTGCAAATCAAGACTCCATCAAAAAAGCTGTAACACAGCCATTACCCTTTTCTGTCGAAGCATTGCTCATGAGATAGTAATAAGAGCGACTTTCAATTTCTACTTCACTGGAGAACAAAATTATTTTCTTGTGAGGTTTGAATTTTTATTCAACATTTGGTTTGTTTATTAAGATATAAAAGTTTTTAATTACACAGTACAGACTTTACAATAAATGCATACAGTCTAAAAGTCCAAATGTGCAATAGTTAATTTAAGGAGCTATTTCTACCTAATCTGACCCTTAAAAGTACTTTCATTGGTGTAATCCAATGTATTCATGTAGAATATTTAGTATTACAAAAATATAATCTCTTGATTTGTAGACCTTGTAGACCTGTTCATTTAAGGTTAACACATACATTTTAAAGTTAGCTGACAAAACATTTCTACTACTAACCTTTAACACTCTCTTTCTACTTCTACTCAATATTTTGCTGTAAGGTTACAAATGTAATGTTCTTTCTTGTTAGTCATGACTAACTCTCTGTCTCTCTCTCTCTCTCTCTCTATATATATATATATATAAATTCAAAACATGAAAGTCTGTTGTTATCTCAGAGATAGCTGTGGATCAATTGAAAAGTGAAAAAGCGAGGGAAAAAAAACCCTATTTTTTTCTGTCTCTGTCTTTAATTTGAATTAATAATGTAATTCCCCTTCTGTCACTCACTCGACCTTGTGTCAAATGAAGTGACACAAGGGGTCTTCCTGGGACACCAAACGTACCTCTGAACCTGAGAAAATGCCAGTGTCAAGTTGGCAGACATAATTTGCATGCCCCGCCCCGGAAATACGGGTATAAAGGGAAGCGGGGCAGCGAGTGTCGACGTTCTCTCTCTCTCTGCATGCTGTGCAGTCCACGCCCCTGGAAGCTTCGACAGCGCTTTCATTGCCTGAAAGAGTGTTTCTCCTCCTAAAAAGTGTTTATTTCCTCTAAAAGAGTTTGAGTTCCCACTCATAAAAGAGCAACACACAGCAGGCGTTGAACGTCTTTTTTCAGGACGCGTCTTTTTAAAGATGTCTTTCTGCCTCTGTGTAGTTCCTCGATGTGGTTGATTTCTCTCTACTTCTGACGGTCATAAAAGCTCCCTTGCATGCCTGGGCTGCGATCACACGCAGGCAGCATTTTATGAATGGTTCATGTTCTCAGTGCGAAAACATAACCATGGCAACATTGCGGCCGTGGCTTTCTTTTCTCACGAGAGACGTTCGCTCCGGAGCTGGTATTAAGACCACTCCGTCCCCCGGTGGAGGGCCGGGAGGAGAATCCCAAAACTCTACAGTCCCGGCACCCCGGACGCAGCTCTCTCACCTCTGGACCCGCGACTGCCAGGCCAGCACTGATGAGTTCTGAAGACGCCTCTCTAAGACCTCTTCCTCAGTCTCTAACCCACCCCCTGCTTGGTGTGTGGAGTAAGGTAAGTGCTTTGAGTCTTTTCTCAACACCCAAGCCTCGGGACGCTCTTCTGCGTCTCGACGTGCTATTACCTGCTCCCCCCGCCACAAAGCCCCACCCGGTACGTCAAAAGCGATCATCCCATAAGTGCCCCTCACGCAGAGTTTGGATTCGCGGCTTTCGCTGCCTGACCCATCGCGCTGGTTGGCCAGGACCATCCGACTCGGCTACGCAACTCAGTTTGCCCAGCTCCTGCCTCATTTATGTGGCATTCGCTCCACCTCTGTACGCGCTGACAAACCCAGCGCTTTACGGGCAAAGATCACGACTCAAGGATGCAATAGAGCCCGTCCCTCCAGCCGAGATGAAGAAGGGTCTCTACCACTTACTTCATCGTACCCAAAAAGTTGCTGGAAAATTCCCCTAAGGAAGGACCTTCTTTCTCAGGGTACGGGGCACCCTCTGGCACCCGCACCCAGACCTCTGGAACCTCCACGTCTGGGGGTGGATCTATCACCTGCAGTTGTAGAAACGATCAACCAAGCCAGAGCTCCCTCCACCAGGCAACTTTACACCTTAAAGTGGTGCTTGTTCACAAATTGGTATTCTTCTCAAGCCAAAGACTCTCAGAGGTGCACAGTTCGGTCAGTGCTTTCATTCCTGCAGGAGAGGCACCACAACACAGAGATGGCAAGTCCATAGGTAAGCACAACTTGATTATCAGGTTCCTGAAAGGCACCCGGAGACTGAAACCTCCCCGGCCTAGCCTATTCCCCTCCTGGGATCTCTCAGTGGTCCTCTGGGTCCTTCAGAGACCCCCCTTCGAGCCGCTTTATTCAGTTAAGCTCAAGGCCCTCTCCCGTTCTCTGCCAGCAACATCTGCCTGGAGTTCGGTCTGGCACATTCTCACGTTATCCTGAGGCCGCGACCAGGCTACGTGCCCAAGGTTCCTACGACCCCCTTCAGGGACCAGGTTGTGAACCTGCAAGCAAGCTGCCCCGGGAGGAGGCAGACCCGGCCTTCTCGTTGCTGTGTCTGGTACGTGCTTTGCATATCTATTTGGATCGCACGCAGAGCTCTAGATGTTCTGAGCAACTCTTTGTCTGCTTCGGCGGACGGTGGGAAGGGAACGCCGTCTCCAAGCAGAGGTTAGCTCACTGGGTCGTTGATGCTATTTCCTTAGCTTATCACACCCAGGCCGTGCCTGCCCCCTTGCGGGTTCGAGCACACCCTACGAGAAGTGTGGCATCCTCGTGGGCACTGGCCCACGGCACCTCCTTAGCAGACATCTGCAGAGCAGCGGGCTGGGCAACACTCAATACCTTTACCAGATTTTACAATCTCAGGGGTGAGTTGGTCTCGTCCCGTGTTTTGTCAGGTCCGAGCCGGTAGAACTCGGTAACACGGCACAACTGACTGGGTGTTCCGCTTGCACACAGCACCCTTCACCAAGTTGATCCAGTGTGCCTTCTATCCCAGGTTAGCCACTAAGCGGCATCCCTGGATGTTCTCCTCCATAGCCTTCTGGCCGGCGAATTCAGCGGAGCAATTCACGGCCAGACAAACTACGAGTCACAGGTGCTCTGTACGGGGGTCGGGCTTCACGGGCTTAGTTCCCTTCTCATGCAAACTCCCTGAGATGTATTTCCCGCGGTACGGTCTCCCTGTCGGCGGACTCGCTTTTCCCTTGGGCAGCCCCGCTGCCCCAGTCGCCGTGCTGTAGAGTCCCCCCTCATTAGGCTGGACCTACCACCGTGCCATTTCCTATGTACGGTTTCACAACCCTCGTGGTGTATTTGCCACATTTTACCTCCCCCTAGACTGGTCAAGATGTGGCCTCAGCAGTGTCTTTTCCCCCTGAAAGAATAGGACCGGGAAAGACTGCCTTCCCCGACGCATTTCATAGAGTTAAGATAGCCCCAGCTGCTTCACATCCTATGTGAGAGACATAGTGAGAGAGAAGGTCGCGGCTGCTAGTCCTGCTAGTCCAGGATGCTAGTCATGTAGCACCTGTTCCCCCCCTCAGGGGTGCGGGAACCTAAGGTCTGTATGTGACATCTCTTTGGGGGGGGCTGCAGTCGTAGATGTCGTTCTTTGGGAGGGCTACCTGCAGCCGACACAGTTGCCTCTAGCACGCAGTTGCCTGTCTTGACAGTTCACGTAACACGGTCAGTGTGTGCCGTTTTTAGATGGGACCCCTTGTGACACTTCATTCAACACAACGTCGAGTGAGTGACAGAAGGGGAACGTCATGGTTACTACTGTAACCTCCGTTCCCCGAGGGAACGTGTCCCTCCAGCCACAGCACTAGACCTACCACTGTAAACGGCCGTATCTTATTTTCGGCTCCTCAGTGCAAAATCCTGACTGACACTTGCTGCCCCGCTACCCTTTATACCCATATGTCCAAGGCGGGGCATGCAAATTCTGTCTGCCAACTTGAAATTGGCCTTTTCTCAGGTTCAGAGGTACGTTTGGCATCCCAGGAAGACCCTTGTGTCACTTCATTCGACACAACATCTCATTCCTTCCCTCGGGGAATGGAGGTTACAACAGTAACCATGACGTTTTTATACATTGGTGGTTGGATTGAAGTGATGCCTGGTCCATCTGTATATTTAAACTGAAGGCTCCCACAAAGGTTCTTTTGAACTGGTTCTGCAGTGTTCTGAAATATTTTTTTAACCAACACAAAGTGTAAATCTAAACAGGTTAACAGAAAGTCAGTTGTGACATAAAATGGAATAATTTTAATATGACCCCAGGAGAACAAGTTCCTTATGTTTTCTCTCCCCTTTCCTTCTACATCTTGATCTGGATGTTCAAAAATAATCAGACCTTCCATTTCCAGTGGTCTTGGACTTATATAAAAGTAAATTGACCACCATAAGTTCAATAAATAAATAGTTGAGTTATAGTCAACCCTTTCTGTTTCATTAAAACAAAACAAAAATAATAACAAGATTAGTTACATTGTGTTTAATTGTTGTCCTGACATTGTCCTTTCCATTATCCAACTTTTCATTAGTCTGTTGAAATTTTGTCTGAAAGTTTAATTTAGTAAAAAAAAAAAAGAATGTGCATGAACATGGGAACCCAAAGAAATTATATCTTTGGCCCACCTAACAACTGAATATTTTGTAGTACACAAGAATGGTAACAGAATTTAGTATATTTAATATTTACATTTTTAATATTAGTTGAGACGGAATTTGTGTTCATGAAGCTTTGAATATATTATTTGTACTTGATAAACTTTGAAGCAAAATGCATTTTGTATTTTATTTAATTTTTTAAAATCCTGATCAACTTACTAATATTAGAGTTGGACACAATGAACACAAATTACTCTGACACAAATGAAATTGCACTAGAATTTTTTATTTTTTTAAATGCCCTTCATGTTGTAATATCTAAATCTACTGCTTCAAATAAAGTCAATATGATTAGGTCATATTATTTAACATGTCTCAGTTAACCTGAATACATTTGTTACACACAAACAAATAATACATTTACAGGTTACAACAAGTAAGCAATTGTAGGTCATTAATTTTTTACAGTGTGGGGTGTGAAAGTGTTGGTTAAAAAAAATTGTGCAGTATCTTTTTGGGAGCATATTAGTATCTAGGAGACTGAGGTAGTTTAACCTACAGATATATCCTCTCCTTTCACTCCTTTCTTTATTTTCCATTTCAGTTTATGAGATATGGAAGCCTGATAACTCTGGACCATGTGGTGTCATGTGTGATGGCATCGTGCCCTCCAGAGCGTATGTCTATCTCAGTATCTCAGTGCATCTTCCTGTGCGGATAGGGGCTTTACATTTGGAGCCTTCGTGAGGAAAAGCATTAGAATTTCATATAGTATCGTAATCAATTTATATCACAAGCATTAGTCACATGAGATCATAATCATTCTCGTCAGAACAATGCCTTATTAATCATCTTTTTCATACAATATATTTTTAGAATCAATTAAATAAATAGTTAACACACAAATTAAATGATCTCATTATCTTCTCACTCTCACGCTACACCAGATATGTAGGACTTTCTTTCTTCTGCTGAACACAAACGAAGATTTTTAGAAAAATATCTAAGCTCTGTAGGTCCATACAATGCAAGTCAACAGCTTCAAAAAGCATACAAAGGTAGCAAAAAGTTATACATATGACTCCAGTGGTTAAATCAATGTCTTCAGAAGCGACAAGATAGTGGGTGAGAATGTTTTGGACCTTGTCGACTTTCATTGTGTGGACCTATAGAGCTGAAATATTCTTATAAATGTCTTTGTGTTCCAAGGAAAGTCATACACATCTGGGATGGCATGAGGGTGAGAAAATGATGAGAGAATTTAAATTTTGGGGTGAACTATTCCTTTAAAATGGTTTTAGAGAGAGAGAAGAGATTCTCTCTGCATCTCAGTTCACATACTATGCAACCTTAATAGTATACAAAATTAGAAATAGTGTGGCCAGAATCATAATACATTGAAAATAGTCAGCTGAAATTATTCACTTTTTCCAAAAGTTTTTCAAAGTGTGGTTCGAATTCTCATGACAATTGAGTGCATGCTTTTCAGTTAATATTGACTACAACCTTTTTCAACTGAAAAGTCTAAAAATCTATGAGCCTAAAAGTAATAATTAATTTAACTAGATGGTAACACATCTTTCTTTCTTTCTTAATTGATTGAACACTCTGTAATTTTTAGACAAAGACATTATTTTATTAGTACACATTTTGTAATGGCATTGAAGGAACTATTTATTTTCATGTCAGTCAAAGGGAATACATACTTAATTTAGTGTTGCTAAATTACATTTACATTACAGTGGAGGGAAAATATATTCTAAGGCAGCACCCCTGAACCACTTTCATTGTTGGTTTATTTATTCTCACATACTGCTCTACCATGAAGTCAGCCTAATTTGCTTGAGTTATCTAGATAACGGCATATTCTTTCTCCTGACATGGTATCAGCAACATCTAGTATCAAGGTCCACGGGGGTTGCTTTGATCCTGGTGCCAGCTCCCAACTCAAGCAGAATTTGCCAGACTGATTCCCTGCACTTGGCATGCTTAACCCTAAAAAACCCCTGCATACCCTGCCACTCTTGGGTTACATGACTCCCCTCTTCCTCCAAATAGGGGGTGTCTCTTTCAGTGTGGGTGGGCTGGCCCGCTGCCGCTCACCTGCTGCGTCCAATAAAAAACTATGTTGTGTCATGTGTATTTGGCCTTGGGATAAATGGACAGCTTCCACGAGGCAGAAATCTACTGCAGTATGGACTCCAAAGATTTTATATATATATATATATACACAAATATTTTATTAAATATATTTAATTAAATATATGTGGGTAATTGTGGTAGAGGTAGAGCCAAAAAGCTTATTGTGGTATGAGTGTTTGTTTCAGTTAGTATTAATATGTTTAAAAGCGTTTAATATATGCTTGCGATTTCTCTGTTGAATGTTGAAATTACTGTATACATACACTACCGTTCAAAAGTTTGGGGTCACCCAAACAATTTTGTGTTTTCCTGAAAAGTCACACTTATTCACCACCATACGTTGTGAAATGAATAGAAAATAGAGTCAAGACATTGACAAGGTTAGAAATAATGATTTGTATTTGAAATAAGATTTTTTTTACATCAAACTTTGCTTTCGTCAAAGAATCCTCCATTTGCAGCAATTACAGCATTGCAGACCTTTGGCATTCTAGCTGTTAATTTGTTGAGGTAATCTGGAGAAATTGCACCCCACGCTTCCAGAAGCAGCTCCCACAAGTTGGATTGGTTGGATGGGCACTTCTTGCGTACCATACGGTCAAGCTGCTCCCACAACAGCTCAATGGGGTTCAGATCTGGTGACTGCGCTGGCCACTCCATTACCGATAGAATACCAGCTGCCTGCTTCTGCTCTAAATAGTTCTTGCACAATTTGGAGGTGTGTTTAGGGTCATTGTCCTGTTGTAGGATGAAATTGGCTCCAATCAAGCGCTGTCCACTGGGTATGGCATGGCGTTGCAAAATGGAGTGATAGCCTTCCTTATTCAGAATCCCTTTTACCCTGTACAAATCTCCCACCTTACCAGCACCAAAGCAACCCCAGACCATTATATTACCTCCACCATGCTTAACAGATGGCGTCAGGCATTCTTCCAGCATCTTTTCATTTGTTCTGCGTCTCACAAACGTTCTTCTTTGTGATCCAAACACCTCAAACTTGGATTCATCTGTCCACAACACTTTTTTCCAGTCTTCCTCTGTCCAATGTCTGTGTTCTTTTGCCCATCTTAATCTTTTTCTTTTATTGGCCAGTCTCAGATATGGCTTTTTCTTTGCCACTCTGCCCTGAAGCCCAGAATCCCGCAGCCGCCTCTTCACTGTACATGTTGACACTGGTGTTTTGCGGGTACTATTTAATGAAGATGCCAGTTGGGGACCTGTGAGGCGTCTGTTTCTCAAACTAGAGACTCTAATGTACTTATCTTCTTGCTCAGTTGTGCAACGCGGCCTCCCACTTCTTTTTCTACTCTGGTTAGAGCCTGTTTGTGCTGTCCTCTGAAGGGAGTAGTACACACCTTTGTAGGAAATCTTCAATTTCTTAGCAATGTCTCGCATGGAATAGCCTTCATTTCTAAGGACAAGAATAGACTGTCGAGTTTCAGATGAAAGTTCTCTTTTTCTGGCCATTTTGAGCGTTTAATTGACCCCACAAATGTGATGCTCCAGAAACTCAATCTGCTCAAAGGAAGGTCAGTTTTGTAGCTTCTGTAACGACCTAAACTGTTTTCAGATGTGTGAACATGATTGCACAAGGGTTTTCTAATCATCAATTAGCCTTCTGAGCCAATGAGCAAACACATTGTACCATTAGAACACTGGAGTGATAGTTGCTGGAAATGGGCCTCTATACACCTATGTACATATTGCACCAAAAACCAGACATTTGCAGCTAGAATAGTCATTTACCACATTAGCAATGTATAGAGTGTATTTCTTCAAAGTTAAGACTAGTTTAAAGTTGTCTTCATTGAAAAGTACAGTGCTTTTCCTTCAAAAATAAGGACATTTCAATGTGACCCCAAACTTTTGAACGGTAGTGTACATTGTTTTCGAAATGGGTGAATCTGTGAGTACCTCTCAACTTTGGATGCATGTTTAATAACTGATGAATGTGTTCCAACTTGTGAAAACCTCAAATCTGTTTCTCAGGTCTATCTGTGGTCACAAATGCAAGAGAAACATATCTATTTCAGATCCTTTTTCAATATTCTATTTAGGGATAAAACAGAAGCCAGCAAATCTGTCTAAACCTGTTACAAATTGGTGTTGCAGAATAAGCAACCTGTCAGCTACAACACACAAACCGATTTGTTAACAAGAACACCTGAGCTCTCTTACAGTGAAAATGTTGTCTCTGTAAATTCAAAAATCATTCTCTCAGCACATACATACTGTATCAGTTCAGTTTTTATTTTTAAAGAGCCCTAATGTGGTATTGAAATTTTACGCATTTAAAAACATTACTGCAGGGTGAGTAGGGTTCCAATCGCTTTCATCATAGGGTTCTGGTTTTTCTTGTTCCCTAAACTGAGGCTTTGTGGGGAGGTTTGGAGCATTCAGCTGGAACAACACAGAAGCTGTGCTGACTGCAGCAGCTGTGTAGCTATACTGTTACATTCTCTTGGGTCGCCCAACTCCCAAAATCCACCTTTCCAATTCAACAACATAAAGCACAGACATTCTTGATTGTAAAACCACAGGAGCCATTACACCGCATGATTCATCTTAAGCGCTTTAAAATGCTCTGCAAGAAATAGAAATGATTTAGTTATTACTTAGCCTAGAGCTATTTCTACTGGAACCAATCCAAAAAATAGGTAAAGGAAAGCTCTTTGAAATGGCACAAAGAATAATTTCATTGAAACATTTCTCAAAAATAAAAAAGGCTGCAGTTTGATAATATAAAGAAATCTTATCCCTGGATTACTGACATTGATTAAGTCTTATAGAGCATTGTTCATATCAACTATTTTACAAAGTCATATACCATCACTTTAACACTTTAGCAATAACAGTTTAGTCGATCCATGCTACATGGACATTTTTATGAGGCTAATATGATTTAATAAGTTTAACTAAACACTGGAGGCACTACAACAATGCATTTAATTCCTTTTTAAACAAATCACTAGTATTAGTGCCAGGGGTGCGTTAATGCAAGGGCTTACAAGGGCATACACTGGCTGATGTCCAGGGACAAACAACTCCCTGGGATGCCCCATTTGTGGCATTCGCCACCTGTCATGGACTATGTTCCATTCAGCTTAAACACTCCCAAGAAACTCCAGGACACAGATGATTCATTTCCAAGAAGTTTACTAGGAATTTTGTAAAACTGCAATAAAATACAATGAGATGTCAATATTATTAATCAAACACAGATGCACAGTAACAATGTAAATAGCACGGCTTGGCTAACATAACAGTGTAGCTCATATGAGAAACACAATCGAGCTAGTAAAAAACAACGAGCAGCAATAAACAAAGCTAACTTAGCCTTCTCAATAATCTTACAAAATTCAAATAAGCAGTAACCTATTGTTAAACAATGATAAATACTCACAGACGTTGCGTTAGCAAAAGGGTAGAAGAAAAAGCGATCGATTCAGAAACGGACGACTGATAGAGCTCGCACATTCTTGTTTCCCCACATGAACGGATACTGCGTTACTATGGTTACAAATATAAACAAACCACGCGGAACTACTGAAACAAAGTAGAAACGCATTTCAAGCGGCATGACACTCCCCGCTTGGGATCTTTAAAGAGCCCACATTAATTAACAGAATCAGTCTTTGGAGAGAGAAGCAGAACCACTTCTGTAATGGGCCGAGAAAAGGTCTTTCTGATTCCATCCTTGATGACTTCGACTTGAACCGTCCGAACCAATCCATCATCTCCTGGAAGGGTTTTTGTAATGATGCCCGTAGGCCATTGATTTCTCTTTGCCTGATTGTCTTTCAAGAGAACTATGTCTCCTTCTTGAAGGTTCGGCCTTTTTCCTTGCCACTTGTGCCGAAGCTGCAATGTTTTGAGGTATTCATGTTTCCACCTGTTCCAAAACATGTCTGCTAGGCCCTGAACCCGCTTCCACTCCTCTCTGACGAGATGCGCTTCTTCAAAGCTTCCTGATGGAGGAGGAGGTGCAGAGCCAGTCTTAAGAGTCAAGAGTGTTGCTGGGGTAAGGATGAGAAGTGATTCTGGATCCGATGACACTGGGATGAGCGGTCTAGCGTTCATGATTGCAGCTACCTCAGCCATGAGTGTAGTCAGAACTTCATGTGTAAGGTAAGACCTCCTCTGCTCAAGCAGCATGCAGTCCAAAATCCGGCGGGCAATACCAATCATGCGTTCCCACGCGCCACCCATATGAGATGCGTGGGGCGGGTTGAATACCCAGGTGCAGCTCTGTGTGTGCAGGTACTCTTCCACACTGTTGAAGCCTGGCTTAATCCTGTCCATCTCCAGCTCGCGAGAGGCACCGATGAAATTAGTTCCGCAGTCCGAGCGGATCTGCTTTGCGGGGCCCCTGACTGCAAAGAAACTTCTCAAGGCGTTGATGAAGCTGCTGGTACTCATTGCTTCAATTACCTCGATGTGAACTGCCCTTGAACACATGCATGAGAACATCACAGCCCATCGTTTAGAATTGGAGACTCCTCCTCTTGTGCGACGTGAGACAATGTCCCATGGTCCAAAGACGTCAACACCTACATAGGTGAAAGGAGGTGCTACTTGTAGCTGTTCCGCTGGCAGAGCTGCCATCTGCTGATGTTCGGTCTTTCCCCTCAGCCTTCTACATGTGATACATCTGTGAAGCAGTCTGCTAATGCAGCGTTTAGCTCCCACCAGCCAGAAACCTGCCGCTCGAATGGCACCTTCGGTCAGATGTCTTCCTTGGTGTTTTACAGCTTCATGATAGTGAGAGACAAGCAGGGTTGCGAGATGATGCCGGCCAGGAATGATGATAGGGTGAGTCTCGTTCATGCTCAGATCTGACTGTTCAATCCGACCTCCCACTTTAAGAAGTTGATCTTGGTCCATGATAGGGCGCAATTTCCACAGGCTGCTGGAAGATGAGATGTTCGATCCTGAGTTTACACACTTAAGTTCGTCTGAATAGCACTCATTTTGGACACTCTTCACAATGCATACTTTGGCCCTCAGCAACTCTTCCTCTGTGGAGCGACAGATATGCCACCCCTGACATTCATTCTGGGTGGAGTGGGCAAAAGAACGAGCCTAGTGGATGAGATGTGCTATGGCTGTGAGGAGATTGCTGAACTTGGAGAAACGTTCAAAGCGTTGTGGGTGTACCACATCTCTGGTAACATATGTGAGACTTGTCACCACCTGGGGACGCACTTCAGAGTCAGTGTCAGGGTTAATAAGGTTATAAGTCTCTTGAAGCTCAGATGGATGCGAAGGTGCATCATGAAGAAAGGCTGGTCCTTTGAGCCAAGTTGTGCTGCTAAGCAAGGCTGGTGTCACAGTTCTTGACCCAATGTCGGCTGGGTTGAGATGCGTTGGGACGTACTTCCACTGGCCGGAACAAGGTGATTGATGGATTCGTTGGACCCTGTTGTGTACGTAGACATAGAATCTCCTTGACTGGTTCTGGATGTACCCCAATACAACCTTGCTATCGGTGTAGTAGGTGATGTTATCGAATGTTGCGTCCATCTCTGTGACTACCATTTCGGCGATCTCGATGGCGAGCACAGCTGCACAGAGCTCAAGTCTCGGGATAGTTAAACCAGGCTGGGGGGCCAACTTCGCTTTCCCGAAGACAAAGCCAATCTCAGCCTGTTCTTGATGGCTTGTCACCTTGATGTAAGCTACGGCTGCTATCGCCTTGACTGATGCGTCTGCAAAGACACAGAGTTCTCTTCTTAGCGCGCCTGCAGTGGAGAAGGATGTGTAAGGACGTGGTATCTGGAGCCCCTCTAGTTCTTGAAGTGACTGTTTCCATCTAGTCCACTCAATCTCCATGTCTTTGGGAAGAGGTGAATCCCAGTCCTCTGCTTGCGTGGTGAGTTCCCTGAGTATGAGTCTTCCATGAATCGTGATGGGTGCAAGGAACCCTAAAGGATCGTAGAGGCTGTTCACGGTTGAGAGTACCCCTCTGCGAGTGAATGGCTTCTGGTCATCTTTGATTTGAAACATAAAGGTGTCTGTGCGCATGTTCCAGAACAATCCAAGGCTACGTTGGATGGGCAGATCATCAACGAAGAGATCTAGGCTGTTGACGTCCTTGGTGCGATCTTCGGATGGAAATGCTTCGATGACTGCTGGTCGATTTGAAGCAATTTTGTGCAGCCTTATGTTAGAAGCTGCAAGCATTTTCTGTGCTCGTCCGAGGATGCTGATGGCCTCTTCCTCGGTGCTGAAGGACTTTAAAGCATCATCAACATAGAACTCACGGTCAATGAATCTTCTTGCATCACTGCCATAGTCGGCTTCTGCTTCTTTAGCTGCCCGTCGCATGCCATACACTGCAACGGCAGGCGAGGGACTGTTCCCAAAAAGGTGAACCCGCATTCTGTAGTCCACGATGTCGGAGGTAGGGTTGTTATTCCTATACCACAGGAATCGGAGAAAATCACGGTGTTCCTCCTTAACGACAAAGCAGTGGAACATGTGCTCGATGTCAGCGGTGATCGCCACCTGTTCCTTCCTGAATCTCATAAGGACACCTAGCAGGCTATTATTAAGATCAGGGCCAGTGAGCAAGACATCGTTGAGTGACACACCTTCACATGACGCGCTGCTGTCAAAGACCACACGGATCTTATCTGGCTTCCTAGGATGGTACACACCGAACAGGGGCAGGTACCAACACTCTTGTCCAGGCTGCACTGGCGGGGCAACTTCTGCGTGTGCCTTCTGGAGCATCTTCTCCATAAACTCTAAGAAATCGGCTTTCATCTGTGGTCGTTTTTCCAATGAGCGCCGGAGTGAGACGAGATGGTCAAAAGCTTGTTTCCTGTTGTTGGGCAGCCGCTGTCTCGGTGTCCGAAAGGGCAAAGGCGCAACCCAACTTTTGGAGCTGTCCTGACAGCACTCAGCTTCCATTATCTTCAGAAACTCTAGATCCTCCATGGATGGAGCGAGTCTGTGGTCGTCGGGGGTACAAGCGAAGACAGTCTGCCCCAAGCAGTCTCCACTGGGCATCATTGAGCCACGGGTGGAGGTTGGTGCTGAATGATGCTGAGGTTTAGACACTTGTCCAATTACCTCTTTCACTCTGATCTGGTTGTTGCATGGCTGAAGATAACTGGTACGACCATTCTCTAAGATGGCTGTTTTGTAACTTCTCACCTCATGTGGTCTGTGAGCACCTCCTAGGCACACATCACCGACGACGACCCATCCTAGGTCAAGCCTTTGCGCAAACGGTGCATCTCCTGGGCCACTTATCTGCTCTCGGACCTTGTGTGCCTGTAAGATGTCTCTGCCCAGTAAAAGGAGTATTTTGGCATTCGGATCCAGTGGTGGAATCTTATTGGCAATGTGCTTCAGGTGGGCATGATGGTAGGCTGCTTCCGGCGTAGGAATCTCGGCGCGAATGTTAGGGATTCGGTTGCACTCGAGGAGCGTAGGCAGAGGAAGGCTTAGTTTCTTGTCCACCGGCTCCACAGTGTAACCGCTTGCTCTCCTCCCCGCTGTCTCTGAACGCCCCGCACAGGTCTTGAGTGTATATGAGTAGGAACTTCCGGAGATCTTAAAAACCTCGAAGAACTCCGACCGCGCCAGGGAGCGATTGCTCTGCTCATCCAGTATGGCGTACATTCTCTTGGACTCCTCCCTGCATCCGTTTGGGAACACACTGACGAGGCAGATCTTAGCACATGCTCTGGCACTCAATCCTTTGCCGCATACTTGAGTGCACGTCGACTTGACCTCCTGGATGTCTGCTCTGTCCTCCTCCCCGCCTTCCTCTGAAGTGGAAGGGGACGACTTAGATTTCCAGGTAGGTGGGCAGGGGTGAAGCGCTGTCGCATGAGCAGTGCTTTCACATTCTGTACATTTTATCTCAGCTGTGCAGTTCTTTGCAAGATGCTCTGTGGAGGAGCAATAGCGAAAGCAGATGTAATGCTCTTTCAAAAGCTGTTTGCGATCATTTATGCTCTTTTCACGGAAGCCTCTGCATTTTCTCAGAGGGTGGGGCTTTCTATGCAGAGGGCAGTGCTTATTTGGGTCAATTGGTTCTGTACTTTCTCTACGCTCAGCCTTAGCAGTTCCTGAGACCTGCGTCTTGTGAACATAAACAGACGTCTTTGTAGGCCTCTCCCACTTACTTTTTCTCTCTACTGGAGCTTGCGTGAAGAGGTTAAAGCTTGGGTCGGTGCGAGCCCTTGCCTCCATGGCGATGAAGTTTACAAACACAGCGAAAGGTGGGAAGGTAACGAAATGTTCCTGTTTGTATCTTGTACCGAAGTAAAGCCACTTTTCTTGCATGTTGTATGGGAGTTTCTCAATGATAGGCTTAATTCCTCTGGAGGTATCCAAGTACGACAAGCCTGCAAGGTAGCCGTCTTCCTTGGCGGCTTGTAGCTCTGACAACAGGTCGGCTAGATCCCTGAGTCTCTGTGGATCCTTTGTTGTGACCTTTGGAAAGGTTTCTAGTTTGTTGAACAGAGCCTGCTCGACGGCCTCTGGCGAGCCGTATATTTCGTCGAGGCGCCCCCATGCCATGTGCAGTCCAGTTGCTGGATCCTTAATGTTGACCGTTTTTATCCTTCTTACTTGTTCTGATGACTCTTTTCCCAGGTACTTGGTGAGGAGGTCAAGTTCTCCTGCAGCAGAAAGGTCTAGATCAGCGATAGCGTTCAGGAACGATGTTTTCCAGGCCCAATAGTTCATTGGCTGGTCATCATATGCAGTGAGGCCTGAAGTTACCAGGCGACTGCGAGCAAGGTATTTGATAAGGTCACCAGTGGACGTAGAGTGGTCATAGCTAGCTCCATGAGGCGTCCTGTGAGCGGGCGGGTGCACAGGAGATGATGAATCCAGTTTGATGTTCTGTTGTGGACAATTCCCACCAAGCTGAGGAGCTGGAGCGGAGTTGAGAGGCTGATTGAAGCTTTGTTGTGGCGGTGACGAACTGGTCTGAGGGGCCTGAGGAACCTGGTGTGGCATAATGTCAGCAGAAGCGGCAACTTGTGTTTGACTAGCATTGCGTGGGTGGGGTGTTGAAGGGATTACATTGACTGGTTGAGGGTGTAGCGAATGAAGCATTGGCGAAACGTATTCACTCCCTCTTCTGACAGATAGACCCCCGCTGCATAGGCTGGCTTGTGCCGACACGTAGGCGGCGACGCGCTGGTCTTTGACCGATTGGGGGACCGGGGTGTTAGCCTTACTGCATACTTCAATGCCCATATCTTGTAAACCAGCCACGAGAGCATTTGCCTCTGCTATGGCAGCATCCTTTTCTTTTTCATCATTTAAAGCATCGAGATTAGCTTGAACTCGTGCCTGCTCCACTTTAAGTTGAATTTCTTTCAGCGCATGTGCCGCTCTAGCTTGCGCTGCTTCGGCCTTTGCCTTTGCCATGGCGACGGCCATGCTAATCTTCGAACTGGATGTTGTACCAGATGAACGACTGCTTCTTGAGCGCACAGTCTCAGACTGGTTATCTCCATTTCCTTTTATACTACGTTGTGACATTGTGACTCACCGCGTTTTCAATATCAGGAGAAGGAAGCTAGTGTGTAGCTGACGGAGCTGTAGTGTTAGCTGCTTATCCCTTGGTATTGAGTTGCTCCGTAGGATGGCAATCCTTGTGTTCCTTGTTAGCTGTGTTGCCGTCTTTTTACTGTCATGGACTATGTTCCATTCAGCTTAAACACTCCCAAGAAACTCCAGGACACAGATGATTCATTTCCAAGAAGTTTACTAGGAATTTTGTAAAACTGCAATAAAATACAATGAGATGTCAATATTATTAATCAAACACAGATGCACAGTAACAATGTAAATAGCACGGCTTGGCTAACATAACAGTGTAGCTCATATGAGAAACACAATCGAGCTAGTAAAAAACAACGAGCAGCAATAAACAAAGCTAACTTAGCCTTCTCAATAATCTTACAAAATTCAATTAAGCAGTAACCTATTGTTAAACAATGATAAATACTCACAGACGTTGCGTTAGCAAAAGGGTAGAAGAAAAAGCGATCGATTCAGAAACGGACGACTGATAGAGCTCGCACATTCTTGTTTCCCCACATGAACGGATACTGCGTTACTATGGTTACAAATATAAACAAACCACGCGGAACTACTGAAATAAAGTAGAAACGCATTTCAAGCGTGCATGACACCACCCTATTGTCACCCATCAACGTTTGCGAGACGGGTGCATCTAAACACATTCAGTGGGAGACGCTGATATGAAAACGGAGATGGTTCACATCTGTGAAAACTGTCCATGAAGCGCATGTTAACAGAATAAAAGTCCACATAAACCATGTGGTAACACTTTACAATTAAGAGTCACTTGTTAACATTAGTTAATTCATTAGGTATCATTAACTAAAAATGACCAATATATTTATTACAGCATTTATTAAGCTTTGTTACTGTTAGCTAATAAAATTACAATTGTTCATTGTTAATGTTAGTTCATATTGCATTAACTAATGTTAACAAATACAACTTTAAAGTATTAGTTAATGTCATAATTAACATGCTTTAAAAATGTTGTTCATTTTTTGTTTGTGTTAACTAATGTTGTAAACTAATGTTAACAAATGGCACTTTATTGTACAGTGTTACCTACCATGTAATATAGTTTTGCAGATATTTAGCCGTAGTCACGTAATTATCATGAGATTAGGCTCTTATTTTTTTTTTAATAGTTTTTCATTTTGATTGTTTGTAAAGAAATAGTTCACCTAAAAAATTTAATTCTCTCACCATTTACTCACCCTCATGTTGTTCCAGACTCGAATGGCTTTCTTTCTTCTGAAGAACTCAACTGAAGATATTTTAAAGAATATATGAGCTGTTTTTCATACACTGCAAGTCATTGGGGATCAAAACATTCAAGCTCCAAAAATGGACAGAATTTAAAGTATGAGATGAAAGCATGAAAGTAATCCATATTACTCGAGTGGTATATTCCAAGTCTTCTGAAGAAATTCAATAGGTTTGGTTGAGAAACAGACCAAAATTGAAGTCCTTATTCACCAAATGTTTTGACTTCTGCCTTAGTTCTCCTTGTTCTCTGTGTTCCATGACAGAAGCGTGTTTATACGTCCTCAAGCTTGATCCATTCTGTCAGTTGAGGCCTCCATATTTCAGATAATCATTTTTTGTGTTCCGCAGAAAAAAGAAAGTAAAATGAGGTTGAGATGTCATGGCGGAGAGCAAATGATGAAAGAATTAGCATTTTTGGATGAACTATCCCTTTAACATTTGTGGTCTTTCCTGGGCCCACACATATTGGAGTGTCCATATGCTGGTTAAACATTTAAAAAGATAATCATGATTCCAATCTCAACTGCTCTCCCTTCTGTAGCCCAATACTACCCCTAATGCATTAGGAGTATGGGTGGCAACAGACAGATGAAGGTTTCCCCCTACAATGGGATGGGTAGCAATATACATATGAAATTAACTACCAAGAGATCCACCAACCTGTGAACCATTAAAAAAGTATTTAACCTGCCTTGTCCTGGTTGACCTCTAAGCATATAGTATAACCTAAACCACTGCACGACCATAATATCCCCAGAACCCAGGAAAGCCAATCCACCCCTGCGTATTATGTGGTCGCTGCACCATAAAAATGGTATTCAGAATTATTGGCACCTCCTTATGCATGATTAATTGCACCAACGTCAAGCTCCAGTGAGGAGAGGAAAGGTTATCTACACATAAACCTTAGTTGATGATGCTGGGCAAAAATGTGTGAGGCAATAGGATGTGGGATATTGAGAAATGACAGCGGCTTGGCAGAAAGAATGGAGTGAGAGAACAAAAAAGTAGTAAAAGGGATGGAAAGAGATGTGGACAGTGAGACAGGGCAAGAGAGGTAAAGAGAATGTAACAGACAGACTGAGAAGGCAACAAAATAGGGAGACAGACATATACAGACAGAAAGAGAGAGTGAGAGTTGTGTTGCATTGGCAGAATTAAAAAGTGAAGAGTTGGTGTGATAAAGCAAGGAAACCCTGTATTCATCGCAGCTGTACAGCTGGCTCACCTGCCAAGAACAACACAAAGTTTAAGTGCTATTTTTTCTAAATGGATTACAATTACAGACACCACAATCCATGCTGTGATTTCTGAGAGTAATGGAAACTACAGGGTGGATTTAGGGATGTGATTCATTCTAATACAACCACAATTCTGAAAAAGTTGGGACAGTATGAAAAATGCTAATAAAAACAAAAAGGAGTGATTTGAGAATTATATTCACCCTTTGCCATATTGAAAGCACTACAACTAAACATGTGACGTTTTACCTTTTGAATTTCATTGTTTGATTTTATATTTTTTTTAAATGTACAGTAATTTCAAATCAGATGATTGCAACACACTTGAGACAGGGGCAATTTAAGACTAATAACAATTTGATGAGTTAAAATAACAAGACAATGTGAAACAGGAGCTGTTAAACAGGCGAGGCAATCATGTCATAGTATATGAGGAACTTCCAAAAACAGCCTAGTCCTTCAAGAGCAAGGATAATTTGAGACTTGTCAATTTACCAAGAGATACTTCAGCAAATAATCCAGCACTTTGAGAATAATGCACCCCAAAGACAAATTGGAAGTATTTGGGGCATTTCACCTTCCACAGTGCACAATATAGTTAAAAGATTCAAGGAATATTGTCAAATAACGGTGCATAAAGGGCAAGACGAAAACCACTTCTGAATGTATGTGATCTTTGATCCCTCATACATAAGTGTCTTAAAAACAGCATTCATTATGGATATCATGAACATGGGCTTGGGATAACTTTAGTAAAACTTTGTTAGTCAACACCATTCGCCGCTGTATCCACAGATGCAAGTTATATGCAAAGCAGAAGACCTACATCAACACTGTCCAGAAGCTCTGCTGACTTCTCTGTGCTCGGTCACATCTTGGATGGAAAGTAGAACAGTGGAACTGTGTTTTTTGGTCCGATGAGTCCACATTTCAAATAAAATAAATAAAAAACAGCAAGGACCATCCAAGCTGTTATCACCATCAGGTCTAAAAGCCAGTATATATGTGTCAGGGGTGAGTCAGTGCCCATGGCATGGGGAACTCGTACATCTGTGAGGGCAATTGGCCTGCCTGCAGTCCTGACCATCTCCAATTGAGAATGTGTGGTGCACTATGAAGCTCACAATATGGCAACGAAGACCTCGTACAATTGTGCAGCTGAAGACCTGCATAATGTATGATTGGGGGAAAATTCCACTTTTTAAACTTGTGTCTTCAGTGTTTAATAAGTATTATTAGAAGAAATGGTAATGTTTCACAGTGCTAAACTCTTGACTGTCGTAACTTTTTTGGAGTGTGTTGCAAATTCCATTTGAAATGACTGTAAATTAAAAAAAAGAAAGAAAAACAAAAACAACATTTAATTCACAAGGTAAAACATCATATAATATTTAGTTGTAGTGCTATCAATATAGCAAAGGTTCAATATAATTTACAAATCACTCCTTTTTGTTTTTACTTGTATTTTTCTTACTGTCCCAACTTTTTTGCAAATGGGGTTGTAGCTCTGGCTATATATTACATTCAGATAAACCGAACTGGCCGGTGTTTGCTACATATAGCTCTGGAATCCAGTCACAATATACAGTTAGCTGTTTCAATATAAAAGAGTAAAAATAAATATTATATAATAATAAATGTTCTTTCTACTAATAAAAATCCATTAAAGCCAATATAACTTTCAGAAATGTGTGTACCTATGTTAATGTGGGCATGGCATATTGATAGGGTTTTGGTCTTGGCAGACTAGATCTGCTAGACTGAAACTATTGCTGTTACTGCTGGGCAAGTACTGAGACTTGTTACTGCTAGAAAATACACAGACATACTGAGTTACAGGCGCGGATCTACCGGGGTGTCATGTAGTGTCAAATGCTACCCTAAGAAAAGCCATTGCCACCCCATCTGCCACCCCAGCATAAGTATCCAAATGTTTTAAATATAAATGTAAGTATATTATTGTTGATTTTGATATTGTGTAGGGGTTTACTCATGTCAAACTGCCTAAACTCTCACCGAATGCACAAATGACTACAGACCTATTGACTTATTACAGCAGCAACTAATCACAGCATCAACCAATTGCCCACCTACTATTGTAGCGCTTGTATAGTGTTTGGGCTCTTGCGGGATGATTAACTTATTTCCTCAACAACAATGACCACATGGACAAATACGTGGGGTAATAAATGAGGTAAAATATTAATTCCTCAGTTGTTTCCAAGTATTCACATAATGATGGGTGAGACGTGTCCTCACCACTTTTTGAAATAGCTTTCATCAGTATATAATCCAGATGAAACATCTCCAGTTCTTCAGTTGGAGTTTCTATTTCATCTGTGTGTGTTTTGACTGGTGATCCGGCGCTGGAATGCGTTACTTTGAATGTTATGAAAAGTGTTCATTGCGGCTAATATCAGGTTGGGAGGATTACTTTTGAAATGTATTCCACTATAGATTACAGAATACATTCTGTAAAATATAATTTGTAACATATTCCGTTAGATTACCCAAGGTCAGTAGCATACTCTAAATACTTTGGATTACTGGTAGATTTTTTCACTTGTTTTGACTATAAAAATGAACATCAACACATGTTAAAAATACATTCTCTGAAAAACCTAAATATCTTATGCAGCGTTGTTTCTAAAACAAGACAAATTTAACTGATCTTGTTTTAAGGATTTGTAGATATTATTTACAGGAAAGCAATACAAAATTATTATGAAGAATACAATTTTTGCCCTAATATCTAAGGTCTTACTAGAAAAAATTAATTATGATCCAACGTGAATTTTCTTGATAAAAAAATATGATCGCGCCTGGTAATGTGCGTGTAAAATGGCTAGAGATAGCATTAAATATAGGGCTCGGACAACGCGTCAAAGTCATCGATGACGTCGACGCAAAAAATACGTCGACGCAAAATATGCTCGTCGATTCGTCAGACCCAAAACAAAGATGGCGGTGCCGGAGAGTATTAACAACACGAGTGGCTCCTCAGACTATCAGAAGTACAAGGCGGCACGCACTCGTTCCTCTAAAGCATGGGAATTCTGTAATTTAAAAGGAAACAATTCCGTGATATGTCGTCTTTGAAAATGGAGATGGCCATCCATTCTAGCACCACGGCAATGCACCAGCACCTGAAGAGGCGCCACCCGAGAGCAGCTGCAGATGACAGAGCACCATAAGTTTTTTTTCAACTCCCCACTTTGCACTCGATGTTGGAGTAGGCTATAATACGTTGTCGACACCTAAAGTTTTCATTTATAGTTATTAATAATGCGCTTATAGCTATGAATGTCGTGAAAAATACATAGAGGACACTGGCAACGCGCTGACAGACAGGACCAAGCAGGTAACATTTAATAAAGTCTCAACTTTCAAATTTGGTCAGTCAAAGAAAATTAAACCATAAATAGGCCTACTATTTTGTGGCTCTTTAATGTGTTGTGACAGATTGCCTCAGTTAAAGCTGCTCGTGAACCGGTCATCTTTCCTTTGTTAATTTATAGCATCAAATAGGCTAAACATGAATGTAGCCTACATCAGAAGGACTGATGTTTTAACCGCGGAAAGACGTCAGTACAGTAGCCTACAATCCATTATTCAAATTCAAATCCACCGACGTTAATCTTCTCTCTCCTGACTACTTTGTCAGACAAAAATGGCATATTATGATTGATTGATCAGATCGCCTGTCAATCAAATTTTATTTTTTTTTGTACATTTTATAATCGAATCAAAATCGAATCGGACTGGGAAAAATGAATCGTTAGATTAATCGATGCATCGAAAAAATAACCGCTAGATTAATCGTTTAAAAAATAATGGTTTATCCCAGCCCTAATTAAATGGCATAAAGCTGACAATTTACACAAGGTTTATTTCTATTTCTTGTGCTCCAAACTTACTTCAAACTTACTTCTCAGTCTGCTCGTATGAATGTAACACATCATAAGAAAGGGTTTCACCGCTGTTCAAATGCATTTTGGATTGCATCATTTATATGTATAAAGGTTTTCCATCTGAAAGGACTAAATATTAAATGAAACAAATGACAATAAAATGCAAAGTAATCTCTTCAGTAATCAATATACTTTTTGAATGTATCTGTATTCTAATTACCAGTTATTTAAATTGTAACTGTAGTAGAATACAGTTACTTATATTTTGTATTTTAAATACATAATCCCATTACATGTATTCTGTTACTGCCCAACCCTGGTCATCAGTGTTGTTTAGTGTCAGCAGTTTTGCCGCAGTTTGCGCTCTTTTCCATGTCCCCCATTGTGATGTCCTTCTCGACCGTATTGTTTGTGTGTATGTAGTTTGTGTTTGTGTGTGTGTGTGTGTTGTTTTTTCTCTGTCTCTTATTCTCTCTTAATCTCTCTCTGGTGTGCAGTAACCAGGTGAGCTGATTGTTGTTGAGGTGCACCGGTGCGCAGTGTGTTTCCTCCCTATATAAACTGAGTGTTTCATGGCTGGGTTGTGTGATGGGAGACGGTTGTTTGTGAACTGCATCATCTCATTCACAGGCGCTCAGGCGCATTCTGGGTTCCTGCTGCCGGATTGTATTGTTTGTGGTTGTCGCTGTCTGAATTTCAATGTTTGCTGTTCTTTCATATACAGAACTGTCAATAAATGTGTCTGTGTTTCTGCTACTCTTGTCTCCCCACATCTTTTATTGCCTTTTATTTTTTATGTGTAACAGCCATCCACTAACGTACTGATGCAATCTTGTTTTATTAATATAGAAAGTTATATTTGGGCGAATTAGAATCCAAAACTTCTAAAACTAAAGGAAAAAGTTACCACTAGATCAATCAGTCATGTACTTAATCAAAGTGCTGATCTATGTATTCATCATCTAACAAAATCCCAAGACTGATAGTTGCAGACTGTAGAAATGTAGAAATGAAATTACATATTACGTGAAAAAAATCGGTAATTAAGTATGACTGTTGATCAAAACAGGCAATTTAAAAGAATCTTTTACTGTGCATAACAATTAATATTCATGAGTTTTGCAACACTGCCCCTCACAGTACAATTTTCTGTTCAGTTTATTTTTATTTAGACCAAACCTTGTGTTAATATTTGCTTTCAAACTGATTACTCCAGCTGTTACAAAGGTGATACAGGCCTACAGTACTTTATTAGCAGAATAATATGGTATATGCATGCATTTTCCATCCATGGATACATTTTAAGGTGGTGACATTAAATCCAGATTGCCGATTCTATATGTGAATCATAGGAACACTTAGAATTTGTTCATGTGTTTAATAGACGATGTCTAGGTGCTCATGAGATAGAATTTTTTTTTCTTGTTATTTATTATATAAAAATTGATTTTTTATTTTTTTTATTTTGGCAAATCATTATCAAAATGGTTACTATGTGAGTCCTGTGGAAATGCGGTTGTATCACAAATTCATGGACATTTATAATTTGATACTGACTCCAATTAATTAACTAGTACTTGTAGCAATGAAGCTTGGTGCCTTAATCCATAAAAACTTTGCTTGGGGGCTTGCTTTAGTGTTGCCACCCCTCATAGTCTGCATGCCACCCCCTTGCCACCCCATAAAAACATACATAACATACATCTTACATAAGTATTCAGACCCTTTGCTTTGAAACTTGAAATTTTGCTGAGGTGCATCCCATTTCTCTTGATCATCTTTGAGATTTTTCTACACTTTGATTGGAGTCTGCCTGTGGAAAATTAAATTGATTGAACATGATTTGGAAAGGCACACATCTGTCTATGTAATTTTTCACAGTTGAAATTGCATATCAGAGCAAAAACCAAGCCATGAGGTCAAAGGAACTGCCTGTAGAGCTCAGAAACAGGACTCTGTCCAGGCACAGATCTGGGAAGGCTAAAAAAATTGTCTGTATTGAAGGTTCCCAAGAGCACAGTAGCCCCCATAATTCTTAAATGGAAGAAATTTGGAACAACCAGGACTCTTCCTAGAGCTGGCTGCCTGTCCAACTGAGCAATCGGGGAGAAGGACCTTGATAAGAGAGGTAAACCAGAACCTTATGGTCACTCTGGTTGAGCTCCTGAGATCATGTGTGGAGATAGGAGAAAATTGCAAAAGGACAACCATCACTGGAAGGACTCTCAGATTGTGAGAAACAAGATTCTCTGGTCTGATGAAACACAGATTTAACTATCTGGCCACAATTCCAAGTGTCATGTCTGGAGAAAACCAGGCACCACTCATCACCTGCACAATACCATCCCAACGGTGAAGCATGGTGGTGGTAGCATCATGTTGTGGGGGTGTTTTTCAGCAGCAGGGACTGGGGGACTGGTCATGGTTGAAGGAAACCTGAACGCAGCAAAATACAGAGATATATTTAATGAAAAACTGGTCCAGAGTGTTCAGGACCTCATACTGGGCCGAAGGTTCACCTTCCAACAGGACAATGACCCTAAACACACAGCCAAGACAATGCAAGAGTTCCTTAGGAAAAACTCCTTTAGTGAATGTTTTGAGTGTTCCAGCCAGATCCTGGACTTGAACCCAATCGAATATCTCTGGAGAGACCTGAAAATGGCTGTCCACAGATGGTCACCATCCAACCTGGAAGAGCTTGAGAGGATCTGCAGAGAAGAATGGCAAAACCCAATGTGAAAAAAATAAGGGGTCTGAATACTTTCTGAATGTGTGTGTGTATATATATATATATATATATATATATATATATATATATATATATATATATACACTGATCAGCCACAACATTAAAACCACCTGCCTAATTTTGTGTAGGTCCCCCTCTTGCCGCCAAAACAGCACCAACACGTATCTCAGAATAGCATCCTGAGATGCTATTCTTCTAACCACAATTGTACAGAACGGTTATCTGAGTTACCATAGACTTTGTCAGTTTGAACCAGTATGGCCATTCTTTGTTGACCTCTTTCAACAACAAGGCATTTCCATCCGCAGAACTGCAGATGTTTTTTGTTTTTGGCTTCATTCTGAATAAGCTGTTGTGTGTGAAAATCAGCAGTTATAGAAATACTCAAACCAATGCACAACATGTCAAACCTTGAGGCGAATGGACCACAACAAACTGAGGCTGCAGTGGGAACAGACTCAACATAACTGGACAGTTACAGGAAAATGGAAAAGGACTGCTCTGTTTTCTGGTTGATCAATTTTCTTTGTTAAAGTAATTGATGGTTTTGCTCATACATTCATGCTGTCTAAATAAACATCATCTAATTGAGGCACTGAAGGTCTGAACACCATAATTTCTCCATCCATTCAGTTCTGACTCAGTCAAGCGGGTGGATGGATTTTAAAATTATTTTTTAAATGGATAAGGGAAGAGTAAGAATTTCCTACTACATTCTAATCATTCAGAAATCACTATATACTGTACATACATCTGCAATCATTTATTCTGTCAAATGTTTGAAGAACTAGTTTTCGAGTACATTCCCTGCCAGACATGATGTGCTATTTAATGGTATAATGATTAAATAGCATGAAAACATTGTCTCTTTATATGTATCGGGCCTCGAGTCAATATTGCTTTTTCCTCTGCAGCTCACACACTGGCTTCCATTTCTTGCTAACATTAGGCCTGGAGCTTTCCACCTGTATCTCATACTTCAGGCCATACTCACTGATGCCCTCCCCTCAAATTTGTTACAATTGTGGCTTCCTCTGCCCCAGGCTGCTGATGGCTTGTACCCCTGCAGAAAATTTTGCCAGTAACACAAACACTTCTGTCTTGTGTTTTTAATTCAAATAAAGCTATTAATCACTTTAATTGCCCTCAATTACCCTACACCACCAGATGCTCACGGGATGTCAAACCCTTAACTGTTCCAGCCAGCCAAACAAGATATAAATCAATGTGTGAAGTAATTTACACCAGCAATTCCATAAAATGTATGTGGAAGCTGGATAACAAAACATTAACTATATGGAAACAGGCACATTGTTAATGGTCTATTTGCCACAAGGGGATTGTAATGAAATGAGGAAAGATATATGGCACAAGAGAGAACAGAGTGTTTTCTAAGTTAGGATAGGAAACATTTTGCCCTCCCTGTTCCAAGTGGCACATGGAGGTTTACTGGTGCTCCAACACAAGCTTTGACCAACACAACTTTACCAGGTTTCACACACTGGGGTACAGCCAAATGTTTGAAATCTTAGACCAAAGTACTTGCTTTGAACATGCACTTACACA
Organism: Moxostoma hubbsi; assembly: GCA_032164185.1. NCBI lineage: Eukaryota > Metazoa > Chordata > Actinopteri > Cypriniformes > Catostomidae > Moxostoma > Moxostoma hubbsi. Next base: position 27,363,562 of record JAVLUX010000017.1, on the reverse strand, counting down.
TGGGTCTATCTTGTTACACTGTTATGAAGCCTTAAACATTCTGGTCATGACTGGATTGTTGACAGGTGCAACAAGGCAAGGTCTTATCCTTGCTGAAAGAACTGATACCATTGTGACATTTATGACACAGTGTCTGATTTCAATGAGGGGAAAAACAAATCAATCTGCACATTAAGATGCATCAACAGTGTTGTCAATAATTACAGAATGTAGCAACAAAAAAATCTAGTAACTATCAGAACCTACTTTGTCTGAAAAAAAGTAATACATAGGCATACATGTTAAAACCTGAGATTCCCAACCAAAAGTATGCAGACCCCACAGGTATTTGCAAGGTCCAGGGAACTTTGCTTGGTTGCTTATTTACCTATAATACCTATTAACCTGAACAGGTACATGAATAGAAATATGACTTGTGTATGAGAAAGCATTATCAACATGCATGGATTATACTTAATGTAGGCCTACTGTAAAGACACCAGACAGAGAAAGATCTCTCATTTGCACTTCTCTTTTTCACAAAATTATAGCATACTGTCCTATTCTCCTCCCACTTTGTCTCTGCTGATCAAACCACAGTAGTAAATATCACAGTAATTGCGATAATGGACATTGAGGAAATGTCCTTTCTTGACCTGTGTGTGCTGACAGATATATGAGAGGGACCACGAGTGTAGCCAAAAGCTGTTTTTTGATTGTATCAGTTCTTTCAAACACATCCAATCAGTCAAAATGCCATTACTTTATTTGTGGAAACAAGCATTCAAGTAGTCCACTGAAGATGAATTTCCCTGAATGACTTTAGTATAAAACATTGATGGGAGGTTTGTGTGTTTCAGTGTATGTGTGTGTGTTCTGAATAGAATAGGAGAGATAGTGAGACTGAATCAGATAAAAAGAAAGTATGCAGGAGAGTGTCACTGTAAAGATAGTAAGTCTCAGGTACTGACCTGATGACTGAATTTTATATTTTTGAAAGTGGGTTTCAGGCCTTGTTGTGACCATGTAGCAGTGCTTTGCTGCTATAAAAGAAGGCCAAGCCCACTTGATCTGCCTCTTCAGCGCATTGAGTGGGGATCAAGGTTTCATTACAAGGTTTCCCCAATGAAGCAACCACCCTCTGACCAGGCAGTGAACCAGCACAAATCAGTCATGCATGCTATTCTGGAAAGAGTATGAAGTATGAAGTGTGCTATATAGATCTCTTGAGCTGAGGAACTCAATCAGAAATAATCATATTATTTGTGTACATTCATAGGGAAACTAAAGTTTAGGTGTGGATACAGGTAGTGGGAAAGTTCCTAATCTCTTGACATTTGTATTGTTTTAAAAATATGATCCCAATCAGCTGGGGGGGTTATGTCCTTCAAATGTTCAGTCTCACACTATTACAAGAGATCTGCTTGTGGAAAATGACTGCTCTGTTTTCTGGTTGAACACTTTTCTCTGCAGAGGTGGGTAGTAACTCGTTACATTTACTCCGTTACATTTACTTGAGTAACATCTTGTGGAAAATTTTACATTTAGAGTAGGTTTAAAAGTGGGTACATTTTACTCTCACTCAAGTAAATTCCTGATGAATTTTTTTACTTTTACTTCTTTACAATGTGTGGCGTTACTGTCATTACATTACTGGGTTTAATTTGAATGACTGTGTAATTTCTTGAGAGATTATTGAATGGGACTTTTACGAGAGCGGAAGTTCACAGCTGCACGCGATGAGATGCTCCCACTTGAGTGATGAGACGGTCACAGTCAGTGCACATCAGTGCAGCAGCATTAAACTCTTCAAAGTGAAGCATTTTCTTCGCTCCACACAGTGAAAAAAATAATAGTTTCGTCATGCAATGCCTTCATTTAACACCAAGACAAACTGATATTTCAAGATTAAAGTCACTGCTCCAACTTCAGGCAGCATGCTGAGATAAATTTTGGCTCTAATTCTAACGCGGGCTTTGCTGTGTAATGAGATGGTCATTTTCAGGGTGATTCTGTAACTGGGCTCTTATGACATCCGTTTTTAAGTGTACATTTTTAAATTATTGCAGCAATATATCAGTGTGTTTGTCCTGCATGTCATAAGCAGTATTTTTGCATTTACTTCGCACCCTCGTGGGGGTACTGGAAACTATCGCAGCTACTTCAGGTGGATTAACTGTATAAATCCATGTAAACATCAAAGTTAAGTCAAAATTACTGCCATTTTATGTGAGCAGAGCAGAGTGGGAGTGGAGCGAGGAGTGGAGGGGCATGATTTTGCCTGAAGCGAGGAGCGGGTTTTTAAAAAATTGGAGTGTCATTGTTTTCTCTCGCTCCAAGAATGCTCCACTAATGCTCCGTCATGGGCAAAACACCTGTTAACAGACCTTAATGCAATAATTCACCACGTGTTAAGCAGTGTTAAACACTATTGGAATGAAGGAAAGATGGAATTTCTGATAAAACCAGAAAAAATATACTAATTTAAAATCTAGCTGCACTTATGTTATGTGAGGTTATGTTCAACCTCTAGCGCAAAGGTTACTTTCGCTTTCTGTTTTCACACTCCTATTATTGAGATAAGTTTGCAGTAAAGCTTGACTTAACTACATGCTTGTGTCTTGTCTCTTTATTCCTGCATCAACTGCCGTTTATTGAAAATTAATGACGGGACGGCGATGGAGAACATGAGTGGGGAGGTGATTGCCACGATCAAATGTTTGTTGTGAAATCCTAAAAGACATGTCTAGAAAATACGATGATAATCCATTCATATGTGGAGAGAAAATCTAAACGTCATCAATACATACATCTATATCTCTCCCCTATTAAACATTTTGAATAATCATATCATCATTCTAATCTAATGCATCACAATCTTAACTGTAGGCTATTATGTCCCACTTTAAATAGAAATGAACTTTTAACGATGCAAAACACCAAATGAACTAATCAACAAGTTAACATTGCATAGCTTTACATTTATCCATTGCCATCTAAATGTATTTTATTGCCATAGGCTAATTTATGCATTATACATTTGCAGATTAAGAAGCTCAGCAAATGCGAATAGAGGAAGATTTAAAAACACTAGTATTTCTAAAAGTGAACTCTGCATTAGACATATAGTTTTGACAGCCTTATCTATGTTATGGTAATTTATATATATATATATATATATATTTTTTTTTTCGTTTGGTAATTGAGATTTTTAATTTAATGTTTTTTGTTTTTGTTTTTTTGCATCGAGCAATTTATTTAATTGATCAAACCCAAAGAATGCTGCCGATATGTTTCAAAAGTTAAACTATAAAAATTATTTAATTTAGTCTTGGGCTAATGTTAATGTTCTAATAATGCACATTGTAGCTTTTCTTTGTGTGTTTGTTTTTTATTTAATACACCTTCTGCATGGAAGGTTGTGAAAGCATACTGAAATAACTTTACAGTGGAAAGGTAGTTAGGAGCTAATTTTGCCATGGAGCGAACACGGAGCGGGGCTTCTCTGATCCAGGCGCTCAGCGAGGAGCGAGCGAGGAATGGGAAATGGACAACCCGGAGTGAAGCTGGAGCTGAGTGATTAAAGAAAGCTTTGAGCGCTGAGGGGAAATTCTTGCCGCTCCACTCCACACACATACTCTGGTGGCAACATTTTAAAGCTAATCAAACAAACACAAGTCATCATAAAAATAATCCATAAAACTCCAGTGGTTAAATCAGTATCTTCAGAAGCGATGTGATAGGTGTTGATGAGAAACAGAGAAACAGATCACTTTCACATTCTTCTTGTTGTGTTGTTCACATTCTTCTCTGCATATCACCCACTGCTGTCTAGCAAAAAAAAATTATATTGATCTGTTTCTCACCCACACCTATCATATCACTTCTGAAGACATGGATTAAACCACTGGAGTATTATGGATTACTTTTATACTGCATTTTTATGCTATTTGGAGCATCAAAATGTTAGCCTTTTACAGAGCTAAAATATTCTTTTAAAAATCTGAATTTGTGTTCTGCAGAAGAAAGTCAAACACATCTGGGATGGCATGAGGGTGAGTAAATGTTGGGAGAATTTTCATTTTTGGGTAAACTATCTCTTTAAAGTGATAGCTCAGCCATAATTTACTCTACCCTCATATTGTTCCAAACCAGTGTGAGGCTTTGTATTATGTGGAACACAAAAGATTTTAGACAGAATGTTAGGGACTGACAGTCTCGGTCACCATTCACCTTCAATATATATATATATATATATATATATATATATATATATATATATATATTTAAAAATAAAACATTCACTGAAAGTAAATAGTGACTCAGGCAAACATTCTGTCTAATATCTCCTTATTGTGTTGTATGGAAGAAAGAAAGTCATAAGGGTTTGGAACAACATGATGGTGAATGATGACAGAATTTCCATGAATAATAATAACAATAATAATTCTGTAGTACAAGTTCAATGTGTATCATGTAATGGAATATAGGGGAAAGTAATGAGTTACTCACTACTTGAGTACTCTTTTAATTGGATACTTTCTTACTCTTTCTCAAGTAATTATTTATGTTAGTACTTTTATTTCTACTTGAGTAATGTTTTTGAAGTAATTGTACTTTTACTTGAGTACAGTTTTTGGCAACTCTACCCATCTCTGTTTTTCTGTTAAAGTAATAGATGGTTTTGCTCATACATTCATGCTGTCTAAATAAACATCATCTAATAGAGACACTGAAGGTCTGAACATTATTTCTCCATCCATTCAGCTCTCACTCAGTCAAGCTCTCAAACACTTAACCTTAAATTGTTTTGGTCAAGGACATTATAAAAGCCTGGGAATTACCTGCAGTAGTTAGTATGCTCAGCATGCCATCAGTTACACTGGAAACAAAATGAAGAAAAAATCCATGCATTCTCTTAAAGATGCAAATATTTGCAGAGCATAATATGTTGATGATGAAATAAGGCTTGTTTTTATATTTCTTCAGGAAATATTTAAACCCTTTTTATCTTCAGAATGAGCTTGCACTCACTATATCCAATGTAAAAAAAAAAAGAAAAAGAAAAGACCAAAATATATTTAGGATAATTCGCAAGAGAGGTTTTCTGGAAAGAACCGTCAAGCCTGTGTGTGAACAGGGATGCCCAGTGGAAAAGAAATGAAGTCTTAGTGAGCATAAACCTGTGTCAAAAAGAGGTTTTACTGAAGTTTATTTATAAAGGCTTCACACAGACCAACATTCCACCATCAGTGGTTGAAAAACTGATGGTATTCAACTTTCCTGAGGCTGCTCATTTTGCACTTCTCTATATCACTTTGCTGTTTACTTTTAGCAATTCAGTTGTGTTCAAAAGAAAATTTAGGGGGTTTTATTTTTGGTTTTGGTTGACAATGAATTGGACACTTTAAATCCTCTGACTTCCATTATACTATTAGGTGATTTATATAGCTTTGACAGTGCTCAGTTTGAGAGCCCTTTATGCTGCCAGAGAAATGAAGCGACTTGAATTATTTTAATCTAAGATATGCACTCTGGAAATACCCACACAATGATTTACACCACTGATTCTGAACTAATGGGTCCCGAACAATAAATGGGTTGCAGGTGTATTCTGGAAACAGGAAATTAGTCGCGGACAACAGGGAAAAAACTATTCTAAATGCAAATAATGAAATGCTACAAATCATCAGTGGTGATTACTTTAAGACTATGTAGGTAGCAATGCTTTCCCTGCAATTGCATAAGAAATCTTTCAATGAGCATTAAAGCATATTAAAAAATTACATATGCATTTAAATGTTTTATGGAATAAAAGTGTAAAATATAACACATCACTATTTTTGAAGCAATCCACTTTTCTCTACATGCAAATATTTCTGCTTTAACAAACTGGTGGATTAAATAAATATGAATACAAAATTCCTCCACTAATTGGAAATCCGTAAACACAAACAAGTGGGGTGATACAAATAGTGAAACATCCTTGTGGTTTTATACTAAATAGCAGCACTTGAACTCTGCTTAGCCAATCGTATTCTAGTTGTACAACTGTTGGATAAAAAGTATTTGAGCACTCTATGGTTAATGGATATTGTCCATAGTTGCATAACTACACGTGTTGTTGTCTTGCTAGGACAACTGTATGAACTTTAAGGGAACGGACTTCATACATCCACTAAAAATCACAGCTGGTTACATAAAAGAATGACTCAGAAAAGTTAAGTCAGTTCTGAAAAATGCTCTAGAATCATTTGTTTGCAGATGCCACTTGCTTAGATGGATCTAATGGTTTTATGTATACATTCTTAAGTATGACTGCATAACAGCCCAAAATTGTCCAAATAATTTTTAGGACCACTGAATCTTTTTTAATTATTTTATTTGTAACATAAAATAAATGATTCCACAGAAAGTCTTCTTCATTCTTCTTAAAGGCTTTGTGTAGCCTGGGATGAAACTCTTGTTTCATTTGATTGTATCCAGTGCTGTTTGTTATCCCGATACTGTTTTACTGTGTGAAAACCACTCCAATGATTCAGCAAGAGAGCAGTCCGAACGAATTTTACTGAATCACAAACCGATTCAGACCATAAAATATTCACTAAAAAGAACAGACTGAAAATAATTATTAATTCGCAAATTGGGCAGCGCTAGTGCTTTTAAACAGCCAACAGAAATACTTCCCAGTTCTTTTGTTGCTCATGTTAAATGTTGTTCATCCAATCAAACTCTTATTTAACTCTTTAACTCTTATTGTTCATCTTATCAAACAAATATTTTGTCGCAAATTAATTTGTTCCTTGGTAGAAGCTAATCAACTGAGGCAAATGCCAACAAGGACAGCATGACATGCCCTCAACATTTTAAACCATGACCAAAAGTACATGTAGCAAGGAGGAGGACAGGGCTGGGCCATGATGACGCACGCCCAGACCCTAATCAGGCTTATCAAGCCGATGAGAGGGATAAAGGCCACCGGAGGCAGCAGTTCGGGAGAGAGAGAGCTACAGGCAGCTGCTCTTTATGTGTTTATGTTTGTGTGTTTTTGTTTAATCAAATATTACTTTGATGCTTTGTCCGGTTCTCACCTCCTCCTTTCCTTTTTACCCTGTTACAATACACAAGATAAAATAATCCACACTGCATTAAATACGGATTATTTTTTGTGCCGTGTTGGGTAGGCACAACCAGGGTTGTCAACCCATTAGGCAGCATAGACGACCACCAATCTATCGAGCCAATCTTAGCATGTGTCCAATCTGTGTCGAACAAAATGCATCCTGTGTGTTCCTATAAATGTTGAGGCGCCCCCCACTGAACATAAATACCATGTCCTAAATGCCTTAATAACATACTACACTTACTTTTTCTGTTATATTTGTGTTTGGCAAAAACAGTGAGAGAAGTATGGATAGTATGCCATTGTGAACACGGCCATGACTCACAAGCGCAGGGCTCATGAATCGGAGCAAGCCCGATATGTGAAATTGTCACCCTTTTGTGTCAGTTCTTCTCAATAAATTTGTCTAACGTGCGGCCTAAATAGTTTGAAGCACTTTGTCATGCAGTAAAACAGTAACAGGATGCTTTAGAAGTCAAAAACTGACTGGAGATTGATGGGAGCATCTCGCCATGGGTGCCAAATGGTGTAGGAATGGCACTGGGCACTGCATGTCGAACGTGCTGTAAAATCTGGAACCTGAAGCAAAACCAGTTGAGAACCACTGATTTACACAATCGGTACACTACCATTAATTGAAGCAGTAATACTGAGCAATATTGAATCACAAAACGGATTTCTCTTCTCATAGAATGGCAGGTATATAAACATATGTAAGGGCAGTTTGATTTCATACAGTTCATTCCAGTCAAGTCATAGACCCAAAGTCCTCTGCCTGCCAGAATGCTGTTATGATATCACACATTCACATTTGCAGCCATGTAATCAATATGGCTCATATATTACTCCATTCCAATGGCACAGTGTGTGTGTGCGTGTGTATGTACTTGTGCCTTTATATTATATTTTTCTCCAAGGATTTTGCCCCCTGGCTGAAAGAAATCATGGGTTTAATTAGCTTAAGCGCTGAGCAAGTTATGCCAATAGCTAATTTATGTAAATATTTATTTATTTTTGTCTGACACAAGAATTTGAGAATGATAACAAAGCAAGCAGAAAATCAAAACCATTAAAAGTTATTGATTGCATAACCTTTAAAAGAGAGCCTACAGCATAATGGAATTGTACAAGCCATTTAAAAGAATGCTTGTGCCATATCACAGTGTCGGACTGGTGGTGAATATTGTATGGACTAGTTCTTGGCTGTTGGCTGGTTTATCAAACTGTCACAAAGGAATCAAATCTTGTATTTCTCAATGCTTCACTCTATGAGAGGGCCCTAGACTGCTGATGAGACCCTGATTGTTAGTATGCATGTCAGCTTTGACGTCTTTACACACTAACACAAGCACTCGCACACACAGATGTGGATATGCCTCTATTCCATTGCTTCAGTCCTACCTTGACTGATGTGCCTCTTTGTTTGTAATACTAGATCTTTCCACCCATTGATGTGTGCTGATGTTATCAGAATAAATCTCCTAAAGAGAAGAAAACCTCTCATATTCAGAGAGTGAAAAGGTATGTAACAATGGTTGCTCTAAAATTTTATTTTGTTCAGCGAAATTAAAGTTTTTTGTTTTTTAATCATGATATAAGTTGAGGCAAAAAAGGTCTATTTAGGGCAAGTCATATGCTCAGTGTTTAGCACTGTGTTAAAAATCTAGGGCTCTGATTTACAAAGATCTCAAAAAAAGGGTACTAATCGAACAAACTGCTTGTGACTTTGTACTGTGGGTGATTGACATCCATAGATTTGCATCCACAGATACGATGCAAATAGGTTGGATATGCCCATACTGGGGAGACTTCTATGTGTGGTAATACCAAATGCCAGCCATGAAATGTCATTACCATTTTTATTGAAGCAAACCTATAGTAAAAAGAGACCTTAGTGTGAGTGAAATATTAACAATCCTAAAACAATACATGTGCTCTGACACTCAACAGCTCAGTCTCTCTTACACATTCATAAACAGTCTTAAAGTAAACATTGACTGATTTCTAGGGGTGGCAATGGAAAATACAGGACCATCGATAGGCAACACAAAGCAGTTCTGTGTTTCACAAGAGCCTATTACTGCTGTGACTGTCAAACTGCATCAGCCTGTACCATGATGACTTGCAATTAGTACAAAAAACAATTATCTTTCATTTGTCTTTGAGCTGAACATACAGGTGTTGTGTGGATACTGTGGATACTTTGGCAGCACCTTGATGGAGGGAATGAGTATGATTGGATTCACAGAAGATCCTCCACAAAGGATTACAAAGGAGATTTAGACAGGTCTTAAAGTGGTTAACTTTACAAGAGTGGACACTCTACATCATGCCACAACACACGGCCCCTTTACCTCAAAGCCATCTACTATGTATGAGGAGTGTAAGGAGACATCCAACGTGTCTGAACAAATCTGAGGCACTTGAGCTAAGTGTTTCACTAAGTGGAAGCATCTTAGTGTAACCTGATCGCCATTTGCGCTCCACCGGAGTGACAGGCAGTGATTGGCATCACTTCTCCAGTGCAGACCTTTGTGATCTTATCTGTGCATACTTCATGTGAAGAAATGGTCAATTAACAAATTGGTGAATTAAATAAATGTACAAAATTCCTCCACTTATTGGAAATCCATAAACACAAACAAGCGGGGTGATACAAATAGTGAAACATCCTTGTGGAGTGACCAATTGTATTTGTTCAGCTTTCAGCCTGGTTTCCATTGTTCATCATTCATAAAGTACTCTCATTGAAAGCCAATTGATTACATTAACAAAATTACTTTAAATTCTCCTATCTTTTTTGTATTATCATGTACTATAAAGTGATTAAAGATGTATGATTTATTTTGATGAATATGATGGACAAGCCATGACTATCTGAGCCACATTTGTCCTTTGAAGTAAAGAGTTCACTGCAAAGGTTTAATGGGATGTCTATGAGTCTCGTTGAACTTAATGAGCCCACCAGTCTTAATCTGATGGATGGCAACAACTAGGCTGCCGAATTGTTTTCTATAGTTCTCTTGTTTTTGATTCATTATCTAAAGACAATGCAAAAATCATTAGTAAAAAATGAATAGATATGGTATGTTATCTTATGTAGATATTGCCAGTAGTATAATTGCAAAGTACCTAAAACTTGTAAAACTTTTGTTTCTATGGCAGAACTTTATGTCATACCATCAAGACCATCAGAATGTTGGTGAAATGTCTCCTTTTCAAGATTTTTATTTTTTTATAGACAAGAGATACAGAGTGTGAGCTTGTGTAATTGTAATATATTTTGAGAATAATTGATAACAGTTTAAGAGATGTGCTATTTTCTTCTCATCAACAACTGTTGATACATATCTAAATACAATTATAGTGACTGTTTCTTTTAATTATCTTTTTTTTTATCAGTATAGACGTTGTGATTATTGACGGAAAAAATAAATAAACATCAACATTTGAAAGATTAATGAACTCAATAGGATTTCATTCAACACCAGATATCCTGATGAACTGTGGAGTTGAATTTTCCTTACTATACGTTTATCAGTTACATTTTTTTCAGTCTCCTTGAGCATTCCTGGAAAACAAATGAAGAAATGAACTGATGATGATAACATTGACCTATGGCTTCGGACTAGTCCCTCCTTAATATCTGTCATAATCACAAGACACCCTAACACAACTTCTTTACATCCACCACTTTGGAAATAAGCTCAAACAGGCCCAACTTCCAACTGATACTCTGCAAACATAGTCTAGCCGTTCTGCAGAAATCCAATCCCTCTTTTGTTGCCAAGTTGTAAGTGGTAGTTGAAGACAGATCTGACATTTAGCTGGCTCATCACCTTGTGAGCGAGGGAAAACCTGTTCTGATTTCTGCCCTATCCCTATCTTGAGACAAATTAGGCTGTTTATCCAACATAGCCTAGTCTTAATCCACATGTGGGAATTAAATTTAAAAATACAGAATATATATAACATGTCATAATTGATCAGTGTTTATGCAATGGATAGATAGATAGATAGATAGATAGATAGATAGATAGATAGATAGATAGATAGATAGATAGATAGAGAGATAGAGAGATAGAGAGATAGAATGACTGATAGTTGGTGTCAATCTTTATTGGCTACCTATAAAATTACTAATAAAACCACACACAGTGGTTCCCAACCCTTTTCCTGGAGGACCCCAACACTGCACATTTTGTATATCTCCCTTATCTGATACACCCAGTTCAGGTCGTAGAATCTCTACAAACGAGCTAATGATTTGAATGAACAGTGTGTTTGATTAGAGAGATTTTCAAATTGTGTAGTGTTGGCGGGCCTCCAGGAACAGGGTTGGAAACCACTGACACAGAGTATGGGCATGCTTAGTCTGTGTCCATTGACATTTACTGCCATCAAAAACCCATTAAGGCAGTGCTGTCTGATAAGGAGTCTCACCGAATAAACTTATAACTCTCTCATGCAGCAGACAGAGCACAGTAGCCATGGAGAGCATGCTAGTTGATCAAATGGTCTTTAAGTAATCAAAGTAACTCAGTCCACAGTTCTTTCTTCTCTCTCACCTGTCAGGACTGCACAAATCTCACTCATGACGAATTCCAATGTGGATCCCCATGTGATAGATCCTTTTCCCAAACAAAAGCCACTTCAGTCAAGAATGTGAGACAAGCAGCAAACTGTTTCTGTCTTTTTCTTACTTTTACTGCCTTTATTTTCTCTGGACATCGTCTTGGGGGAGAATGAAGTGACAGGTATTTTAAAAACACTTGTTGTATTCTAAGGCCAAGGGGATACAAAAGAAGCACAAACACATGTTTTATGTGACATATTCTCTGAAATTGCTATTAGCAGTGACAACAAAGAGAAGTGTTTGTCTTTCTGTTTAGCTGTATATCGCTGATGACAGAAGACCAGAACTCAGTGAGCAGACACTTGATAAGCTTGCGAGGACCAGACAGTATTTTTGCCAATCAGATAACTGACATTGTTTGAGAACACATGGCATCATAGTGCCAATGTAAGTTATTGCATGGGCATAAACCTTATTCCACAAATGTCAAACCAATAACTAAAGGAGATCATGTTACCAAAAAAAAAAAAAGGCTTAAACATGCATGTTAGAATATCTTCATTATTGAAGATCCTCTGACGGTTAGTGTGGGTGAAGGTAGCATATTAAACCATATACCTTCACATATAAAGCAATGGAGTCACTGTACAGCACTGGTACAGTGTAAAGTATATGTAACCCATTTTATATGTCTCCAATGTGATCACTGTTTGTTAGCACTTGTTAAGATAATAAAATATTTTTTGAAGCTCAGTGCCAACATCATATGGTGTCTCATAGGTGTTTCAAACAAATCAAATAAAATTTTCTCAAGCAAAATTGGCTGAAAATAAAAATTATATCCTGCAAATAATTTAATGAAATCAAATAAAATGTAATTCAGATATGCCCAAAAGTTAACGTGGTCTTACAGAAATGGATTGGCCACCATCGGGATATTAGAATAGGATTTATGTATTCCAGAGAGTGATCATGTAAGATTTCTACAAGGCTAGTTAGAGGTTTGCAGAGGTTTATATTGGTCAAATGATTTAGCCTTTTATGATATTTAAAGGGATAATTGACCCAAAATAATTTAATTCTGTAATTTTCTCACCCTTGTGTTGTTCAACATCCATATGACATTATTTCCTCTGTGAAACAATAAAAAGATGTTTAGCAGTATGTTCGTCTTAGTAACCATTCAAGTTTATTCAGCCTGATTTCATGAACATTACGTGACCGTGGCAGCATTTTTGTGAAACAAAATTGCGTGCTTCATTACATGATCCGCTGCAGTTTCCCAGTGAAATGTCCAGCGAGGGCCACCAAAAGAGAGTGAAATGGTGTTGTGATCAGACAATTTTTTTAAGGGGGTTTTGTGAGTGAAACATACCTGCCTAACCGAATTGAAAAACAAATTTTCTGAAGATGTAATTTCGTGTTGCTTCTATGACACTAGCGTGCTTGGTTCGAATCGCGGTCTTCCGAGTCTAATGTCCAACATTCTGTCAGGTGAGCTACCACACAAGCTAATCATGTTAGAATAAGTGTGTAAATGTAGGTAGATCTGCAATACAAGCATTAAAATGTATCATTGTTCAAATGATGCGTTTTACAGTGTAAAAGTGTTTCATATCATAACATAGCAGTGTGTAAGTAATAGTTAATAGTTTTAAAAATAAGTGTTTATAAAGTCATAATCAGCTGTTGTACTCATGATTTGTTTGAAAGTTGATAAAACGCACAGGAAACTGTGGCAAAATGTAGAATGTGGCACGTAAAGGTCAGTTTACAAAAATGTACTTATAGTAACGTTCATTCTATTTGACTATGTAGCTTTTATTGCATTATTATTTTCCATTAAATGAAAGTAAATGGTGACTGAGGCTAACATTCTGCCTAACATCTCATTTTCTGAAAGTTGTGTGGATTTGGAACAATATGAGGGTGATTAAATGATTCCAGAAGTTTCACACTGAGGTGAACAATGCCTGTCAGAACAATTTAATTTAAGCTTTTCGGGTGATTATTACACACTCTTAAAACTGTATTTAGCTAACTACTAATTTCAATACATCTTTGTGGATAAATATAATACTTTCGAGTGAGAAAAGGGAATCATACAGGGCAACATTGATATAAAAAGGACAGCTTCTTTTACCATGGTCACTTTTTTGGCTTCACACACCTATATAGATTTAAATCTTGTGATTTCTTTGATGAGAAATGACTTGGGAATGAATGGTTTGGAGAAATCATCCAAAAGAAATCCTGACTGATTAGACCATTTGTTATTCATGCTATAATGGCTAGCAGGCCAAATTGGCAACAAACTCGAGATGAATTTGAAACAACTACTGCTTACTGGTACTGGCTGTGTTCTTATCTTTGCCAATCTAGCCTACCAGGAACACCCAATTACATTTCAAAGACTAAACATTTAGAGCAGACCAAGACTGTCAGACCCATAATCTAATGCTCTGAGTACATTGTTTCATTTTTGGCACCCTGAATCCTTCACATATCCCTATAAACAGAGAATATGCTGTAAAAACTCAGATCGGGCAGAGCCAGTCTGATTTTTCAGGAGAGTTTCCCATGACCAGGTGGTGTCTCAATTGGTACTCAATGATGGCGAGTGTATTCAGTACAATCAGTGCCATCATGTGCTCCTGGGGTTTATCTACCAGATAGGGATTTTGCAGTCGCCTTATCTGCTTATGTGACTAAGGGAATAAAGCTTAATTTCAGATGAAGTTGGCTGAAGAATGATGGTGGGTGAATTTATCTGAACCTCAACATACACTTGCTCACACCTAAACAAGCACACTCATACACATTTGCATTGTCCCTTTGTGTGTGAGATAAAGAATTATCATGGTGTGTGTGTAAACAATAGGGCTTGAGTGCAGTGTGTAGTTGTATTTCTGCATAGATTGTGTTATAGATGACTGCTTGTCACAGACATAACAGAAACTTCTTGTTAGTAGTTTGCTCTACAAACTTTCTCACAGTCTAAAACTTCCATATCCAGAGTGTGTCTTTAAACACTGCAGAATTTGGGATTTAACAATGAATTATTAAGAGGATAGTAAAAAATAAAACATGAAATATGTGGTGCCTAATGCAAAATGCAAAATAGCTTGAAATGTAGCCACATAAAAAAAAATAATAATAAAAAAAAAAAAAAAAATCTATTTGGAATTAAAAATATACTGTATATTTTTCACTGCAATATTTGGTGCAATATCAAAGAACTAAGTGCATGTTTTGTTTTTTGGTGTGTTTTTTTGTAATCAGGTACTACGTGGAATTGCAGCCCCATCAAAAGCATTTTGAATTGCAATCCGGCACAGGGCAGTTTCTTTTATAGCCTCTACATGGATATTGTTTTTCAGAATTTTAAATTACATAGTTGGTTATTTAGAAACCATAAATACATCTGGAAAGAAGGCGCATGGTTTTTCCTGTGATTGCCATGCTCTTACTAATACCACACAGTTAAACTCTGGATACTATGCAAGAACTAATCATACGGGCTGGAGAATTTTACAAGAGCTTTAATGCGAACACCCATGAATTAAGGATGTATCCATGAGTTTTTCCTCTGTAAATATGTTCAGTTCTAAATTAACTTAATTCAATAATTAAGATCCTGATGAAAGAGAAATATCAGATAAGAAGTCCTACTGTCATAGCCTTACATAGATAACTGTTTACAGAATTTATTGTTGTTGATTTCAGTAAATTCACATCTGCCTCCCAATCCCATTATGCAGTATTAATATTGATACCTGCATTTGCACTTCAATAATATCACTATATACAATATTGTCAACAACTCATAGAACCTTTTTATAGTAAAAGCTAACTTTTTAATTATTACACTACCAAAGCGTTTAAAAACTATTAAAAAAATTATGTAGATAATGTTTTTTTGTTTTTGTTTTTATGCATGTCTTTTATTTGTAAGGAATTTTATTTTTGCACAAGTAGATTATGTTCCACTGTGTTATACAATGTCTCCTGAAGCAACACAATGACTGCTTGTAGATACCACCATGCACATCAGGACGCAAAACATAACATGACAATCTTATTGCACTAGGTAATTATTTGGCTTTGCGCGCCCTCGCGTGGGGAAATCAAGTAACACTTTAGTGTTTTATTTACGGTTGCTAAGCAACACTTCACTGAAGAAGACTGTACTGTAGTGGCTGTGTAGTAATTGCAAGGCGTGATTCGGCGATCATCATAAACAGCAAATATTTGTCGTAAAAATAATACAAGACATTCGTAAATATGGGAAAACCTAAAATATATCCCGTGGGCATGGTTCAACAAACTGCTATACATGTGGAGACAATAATGAAAGAGCTGAGACACCAGAAACTTTACACAGAGTTTAACATCAACCACTTCAAGAAACGTGATTGCTGAGCTTCGCTTTTACAGTATTTATATGTCTGCCTTAATTTGACCAAATGCATAAAAAGCCTCTTTGTTTTTCAAGAGCACATTTTGGTCTCTCGAGCGCCAAATATGAATCTGATCTATGAAAAAAGGCCAATGAGAAGTTGGCAGACAGTATTTGCATACCCCGCCCCCGGACATACGGGTATAAAAATGGGGAAATACGTCGAGTTCATTTAGAAATTTTCTTCAGAGCCGATGGTTGTACTGCAGTGTGCTGCGAGTCACACACCCGTTCCTGTTTCTCTGACGCTCTCTTCTGTTGGATCTACAGGGCACAACAGCTGCTTTCTCCTTCCTTGCATGGCAGTGCAGTTTGCCCCTGGGCGCTTCGACAGTGCAAGAGCATATTAAAAGAGTGATATTTCTTTTAAAAGAGCAATACACAGCGTAGTGGAACATGCTTTTCAGGACGCATCTTTATAAAGATGCCATTCCGCCCATGTGTAGTTTCTGGATGCGGTTGATTTCTCCCTACCTCTGACAGTCATAAAAGCTGCCTCGCTTTTTCAAAAAAGGCCCCCGCAAACACGCGATAGAGCCTGTCCCTCCAACCGAAATGAAGATGGGTTTCTACAGCCCTTACTTCGTTGTACCCAAGAAAGGCGGTGGCTGATCTTGGACCTACGAGTTTTCAACCGGGCTTTGCTCAAACTCCCGTTCAAAATGCTCACGCAAAAACACATCTTAACTTGCGTCCGGCATCTAGATTGGTTCGCAGCGGTAGACCTGAAGGACGCATACTTCCACGTCTCAATTCTGCCTCGACAACGACCCCTTCTACGGCTCGCGTTTGACGGCCAGGCATATCAGTACAAAGTCCTCCCCTTCGGCATGTCTCTGTCCCCTCGTGTCTTCACGAAAGTCGCAGAGGCAGCTCTTGCCCCGCTCCGAGAAGCCGGCATTTGCATACTCCATTACCTCGACGACTGGCTTATTCTGGCCCACTCGCGAGAGTTACTATGTGCTCACAGAGACCAGGTGCTCAGGCACCTCAGCCGTTTGGGGCTTCCGGTCAGCTGGGAAAAGAGCAAGCTCACCCCGGTTCAGAGCATCTCTTTTCTCGGCCACGATTGACGCCTCTAAGTTGGGTTCCTTTCCGGCACTCATTCAGATCCCTGGATGACTCCTCCCTAGCCCTGTGGGTCCACAGTTCAGCGGAGGAACTCGCCGACCCAATCCACTGCGGGTACTTAATCTACCCTGTACTGGAATAGGTGCTCCACAGGTCAGGACTCCTACGTGGACTCCCCCTGTGTGTATCATCTGCAGAACGGTCCCCTTACGAAGTGGACCCGCATCTCCCTTAGGCAGTCCCAGCTGCCCTCCGGTCGCCATGTTGTAGCAACTCACGACAGTGGTGTTAGAGGAATTGTTAACCCACAAATTAAAATGATATCATCATTAACATTAACTTTATAAAATTTTTTGAAAGAGTATCTCAGCGCTGTAGGTCCATACAATGCAACTGAATGGGTACCAAAACACTGAAGCTCCAAAAATCACATAAAGGCAGCCAGAATTGGGGAGTAACGGAACTTGTAAGAGTGTTACATTATCAGGATACAAAAATTGTGTAACTGTAATCCAGTAGAGTTACATAAAAAGCCAACATATTCAGATTACAGTTACATTTGGAAGAAGACTGTCGTGCTGTCGTGGCAAACAACGTCAAACCATTAATTGCTGTTTCATCGCAATGGCCACTGGAGAAATATGATTATTTTTGTACAAATTCCAACATTCTTGTCTCTTCAATTGAGAAAAGGGAAACAACATTACAGTTCAGTGCAATTTAGATGCTACCTTCCAGTTTTGAATATACAGTGCAAGGACGTGAAATATACATTTAAAGGCGAGACCCACACGAAAATTATGTTAGCTAGGATAGCTAAAAATTGGTCATAAGTGTTCCCTGATTTTGCCGTTTGACCATCTGTTGATTGTTTTCGCGGGACCAGGAATAGAAGCGGAGAAATGACCACTCAACTGGCGAACGGCCAGTATTCCGGTACATGGGACACCTAGTGTCGAAACTTTGAAACTTCTCATTTCAATCTTAACATCAGTTGAAACTCTAAAATTGTTCTCTGAAACACATCAAGTTGAACGACAACAGTAATTGGGACAGCATTTTTTTTTTTTCTTTGTTAAAAAAAAATTAAAATCCAGATGGAACACTAATAACTAAATTTTTTTTCAAATTCTGAGGGGAAAAGTGCAATGGATAATTTCTCTGATTTTGATTCTCATTATAAATGCATTGTTAAGAACAGTTCAAAAGTATGGGTGAGTTAGAAATACTGGCAAATGTAACATTTTAAAACAGAAAGTAGGAATATGGAAATCAAGGCACTAAAAAGTTCAAATACATTTTTTATTTTGATCTATTCTTTAAAATAAGATTGTATTTATTTATTTGTATATTTATTTATTTATTATTATTGCTATTAAAATCCTCCTTAAACATAAACATAGAATCACCCATAAATGTTAGCTGGTGATTTTTTTAATGTGGATAATGAGGACGCAAAGGACAGGCACTGGAGGCACTTCATTAACAATGATAATGATGATGATAATGATGATGATGATGGTGATGAATAAGAAGAAGAAGAAGAAGATAGCCTGTGATCTATCTATTGCAGTCAGAAGTTAATGAATGTCTGTGCAAATTAGTCTACATGCTAACTGCAATACTTGGTAGAATTTAACTTGGTAGTGTTTTTGAGGTATATATTATCAGATTTTGTTCAGTGTTAACCAAGGCATGATTCAGTGCATCTGTTCTAACTGTATTTGCTTGATGAGAAAATAAACCATTTTCTGTAACAGGTAGAGGACACACCTGATTTGGTTAAAAATGCTGAGCTGTTGTTCTATATTTTAGCATATTTTTTTATCCTAATAAGGAGGCACTGTTCCTGTTTTTCCTGTTTTTTTTCTTATATATAATAATACCTACATTACTCAAACATTTTTTGTTTGCATTTAGAATGTATGATATAAGTCTTCGAGAACATATTGCTTTTCTCATAACTTTATTTACATATGCGATCTTGAAGCAATTAAAAGTAACTAAAAGTAATGTGATACTTAAAAAGTAATAGAGATGCACCGATCACCGGCCAGGGACCGGAATCAGCCGATTTTCCGCATGCTCGGCCTGGACCGGTGACGCGGTCAGCCTCACATCTTTCCGTTTTCAAGCCGGTCCTATTTGTCACCAGCGGCGCAGACAATAACATCACAGCCGCATGTAAACATGTCACTGGCGTGGAAGATCTTCACTGTGAGTGAAAAATACATAAAGTTCGCAATTTGTAATAATTGTAAGGCTAAAGTAAACCACAGGGGAACCACCACAATAACATTCAGAACAACAAACCTAATTAGACATTTAAAACACTGTAAGGTTAAATATATATATGTTATATATAAATGGGAGACAGTGGGTTAAAGTCTGGAATCTGTGTTCTGGTTAAAAATCTTGATTTACTTCACTGTTCATCTTCCTGTTTTCTGATTGGCTGTATTGCAAGTTGGTGTTGTTTTTCTGAGCGCGGAGTGAGTGAGTAAAAAAAAGAGACAACTGTTCACGAGCTGTTTCTCTCCGGTGTTTTTATTTAATCCTTTGGAGTGTGTGTCACGCAAAGCTAACGAACCCTACTTTACAACACCATCACCCATCTGAAAATGCCCATTTTAAAAAAGAAGCTAAAAAAGGGAAAGCGGCTAAAGCTAACCAGAGCTCAGAGCCAGCCACAAGTCAGCCAGCCACAATAAGATCTTATTTTGACTTAAACATTATTTGCTCCTGTAGATGGACATCAGAAAATTCTTTGGATGAAGCAGGGACAGGAAAGCAGAAAGGAGAGATGAGTTTGAGGGAGGGAAGACTTGATAAACAAACTACATCCTCAGCTGTTAGAGTCAGGTTTCAGACATAAGATGAAAAAGCATAAATTCTCAGTAAAACCTCTGTCAAGTCTATGGAATTGCAGAGGAATAAACACTATTTTGTGTTCTGTAGTACTGTCTTTGATTGTGTATGATAACAATGGATCAATATTTTGGATATTAAATTAATAATTTAATTCACTAGAGCTAGTTTTGAACACTACATAAACAGTTTGCAGTAACTATGGCTGCTGTGTGCCAATTACCTAGCGACTATAAAGGACCATAGTTTGGCTTGTTTTGAGTTATTGTTGCAAGTAAACTTAATGAGTTTCAAATGTCAGTTTAAACTTACACCAATTATGTTAGCTAGCTAGTTATTAATTTAGAAACGACACTTCTGCATTTATAAAGTTATAAAGATAGCTCAGCTAGTTTCGCAAGCTAGCAGCAACTCAGCCAATTTAGGTACCAACTCTGCCTAGCGACCAACTCTCTGCTCATTCTGAGACCTTTATGTCTAAAGCTGTTTCGTCTGAGGCCGTTTTGCCTTACGTTGGATAATGCAATTCCATAGACTTACTTGACAGAGGTTTTCCTGATGTGTAATGTGTAATATAGAAGAATGCAGATTTGCAACAAAGTTTTCTCTGGTTTTGTTATTTGCATATACAGTGTATGCATTTAATGCCTTAAAACATGTTGATAATGTTCATGTAGAGTATGTTGAAGATACTTAAATAAATATTTTCATAAAGATGAATATCTCTACATGTTTACCTTTCCCAGTACTTGTTGCAGTGTAGGAATAGTGGGTTAAGCAAGGGAACTTTGTATAGTGCATTGTTTTGCACACTTCTTGCATGCAGCAGGCCTTCAAGAAAGAAAAAAAGTGATATGAGTAATGGGGGGCCAGTGCCCCAGTAGAGCTTTATGTCTAGCAACGCCCCTGCTACTGACTTATTAGTAGTAGTAGTAGTAGTAGTAGTAGTAGTAGTATTACAGTGAATATTACATAACTTTAGAGCAGTGATATATTTCTGTCATAGCTTTTATTTTAATGGAGCTTTTATTTTGAAGTGTTTATGTGTTGTTTTGACCAAGGAGCTCTGGCGTTATGACAGCAGATTCCCATTCTGGAAAAGCCAGTCGCTACGTGTCTCAAAGTGATTATTAAACTGCAAAAGGCAGCTATTTAGTAAAATAATTATGTACTCTGTATATGTCTCGTACTACAATGTGAATTTGCACTCTGTGTACTGTCATCTGCAACAAAAAGAGAATGTGTGATGCTCATGGTGGTGTTTTCCCTGTATGAGCCAAGTTAAATGTTATGAGCAGTCGACATCAGCACAACACAGTCTCCACACATTAATAAGCACTCACATTTGATTTACATGCAAACTATTTATTTAACTCATTAAATGCAGCTTTTGCTAATAAACATGATTTTAATTTGTTGGCTGAATGTTTACGTAATGACATTCGTACATTAGATGGTATCGTTTTTGGTATCGGAGCATTTTACGAGTTCCGGTACATGAGCGCGATATTGGATTGGGACATCCCCAATTTTTATTTTGCATTCAGATTAGCCTAGTGGATTGCTTCCTGATTTGCACTTATAATATCCCAGAATACATTTAACCATCATCTGCACAGTATATTTTGGGTAAGCTGTAATAACAATTTACCGTAGTAAGAATATTTTCTGCAACAAAACCACAGTTACTACAGTGATTGTATATAGTAGCCACAATTGTCATCAAAAAGGAAATGAAACAAGACAGTAAGCCTCTAATAGCTTCTTTCACTGCTTGAAGGAAATCCTGTCTTATTGTAATTTATTATCGCTTTATGGTAGTGACAAAAAGAGTAAATACTGAATGATAGTTTGGCACATGGTTACCATTGTAAATATTTACAAGGGAAGAATATCTACATTTAACACACCTTCTGTAAATCATCCAAATCAGCACTTTTGTACAATTTTTCAGCTTGTCTCAGTTCTCAACGACAGAAGACTAAACTTTCCATGGCATAACTCAGAAATCACGAAATCATGGACGCTGCCTGGCGCTTGAAGGAGCAGACAAAAAAATCTTGGGTGATAGTTTGGGTCATATTTTCCTGATGCATTAGTGCTGTCAAACAAGCCTGGATAGGATCTGTGTAAGTACAACTGGCCATTCTTTGTTGTCGGAAATAAAAATACTAAATGCGCATGTACAATTTTTTCAGAGAAATGTGGACTACTACATCAAAAACCTTAGTCTTTAAACCTGGTGAGCAGTCTTTAAGTCTTTAAACCTAGTGAGCTGCCTTCCTTGCTTTTTTGCAGTCTAGATAGGCGTTTTTTTTAAAAAGACAGGGTGTTTAGAATTTCAATTGTGTATCTGGAGATATGTAAAAGTGGGTCAAATGAGCACCATTCATCACTATGAATATGACTGCAACTGTCCAGCCGAACCTCCGAAGAGATTAGTTCATATTTAATCGATCTTAGATAATGTCATATTATACAGAAAGGATGATTCACGCAGCTTGTTTTGCAAATGTTTCTTTTTCACAAGTAAAATCCATAACTGTGACCATAATTCACTGGGTGTTTATGAGAAGATTTCATACATAATGTATCGGCCTCTCAGGTCAAGATTTATAACATATTTTCCCAAAAGATATATTCAAGGTTACCTTTTTATGGTGGTACGGTAATATGTTTGTTGCTTCTATCTTACAGAAAATGCATTGCATTTCTTTCTACCTTATGTACTGAATTTATGTAGAAATTATGGCCTAATATGTCTTTACAATGTATGAATGGGAAAATATGTCCATAGATAAGCTAAATGCACAATGAAAATATGTTTTAAAGTAGAGTTCTTCAGTAAATGTTAGTGTACAAAAAAAGAGATCAACTCTCATTGTGTGCTTTGACATATAATTTGAGAAACTGTTTCAAGATATTTTAAAACCTAATATGGATTTAGGTTTTAAAATCCATATTAGTGGAATGTATAGCTCTTAATGAAGAGCTATACATTTATTTTAGTAATGTAGTGCATTTTATAGAACTTTTTTTTTTTTTTTTTTGTCTGTCTGCCTTCTCATTTACAGTAAGTGTGATTTTCTCTTCCAGATCCAGTTCCAACTGAAGTGTGTATGCCAAAAAACTTCATGTTGCATGGACTTATGCATAGCATTTTTTGGTCTAGCCCATTTCAGAACGGAAAAAAATGACTGAGAAACGTCTCGGTTACGTATGTAACGTTCCGTGATGGAGGGAACGAGACGTCGTGTCGAAGAAGCGACACTAGGGGTCTCTCTTGAGCGCCGAAAGATACCTCTGATCTATGAAAAAAGGCCAATGAGAGTTGGCGAACAGTATTTGCATACTCCGCCTCCGGATACGGATATAAAGGCGAGAGAAATACGCTCGTTCATTCAGGATTTTTCTGAGGAGCCGGGAGTGTACCGGGCACCTCAGCGGCTCGGCTCAGCGACGTGGCCGGGAAGACACGACGTCTCGTTCCCTCCATCAGGGAACGGAAGTTACATACGTAACCGAGACGTTCCCCGTCTGTCGCTCACTTCGACGTCGTGTCGAAGAAGCGACACTAGGGGTCCACTTCAAAACTCACCATGCGCTGAGCCGTGTACGTGTACTGCTGACACAGAAGCGGGCAGGTATTTGCACATGCACAAGCGACCAACTGTGTTCAGGCTGCACGTACTCTTCCCCAATGCCCCGGAAAAGCGTCAGCATCCTTTTGGTTACCCTAGGGGGGAACAAGGTGATGCTCCCAACTAGGGAACGGGCCAAGCCTGGCTGGGCCCCTTTTCTCTCTATGTTTTCTCGGCATAGAGCAGCCGGGGCCCTTACCGCATCGAGGGAAGGGGGTCTTATTCCCGAATTCCTATTCTTTTAGGGGGAAAAGACCCTGCGGAGGCCACACCCACCCGAAAGGGGAGGTAAAGGTGGCGAAATACATCACATGGCCTCTTGTTGTGACATGTGGGAAGAATGGCGCGGTGGTAGATCCAACCTCGAGGAGGGGGGAGTTGCTACAACACGGCGACCGGAGGGCAGCCAAAGACTGCCTAAGGGAGATGCGGGTCAGCTCGTAAGGTGACCGTACCGCGGAAGTACACACAGGAGGAGTCCCGTAGGAGGCCTGATCTGTGGAGCACCTATTCCAGTAGGGGTAGCCTGGGGTACCTGTAGTGGACTGGACCCTCGATCGAGGGAAACGGCACTGGAAACAAGCGATTCACCCGGTCAGATCGTCGACGTGTACCGAGTTCTACGGGCTCGGACCTGAGAGAACACGGGACGAGACTGTCTCAACCCTGAGATCGTAAGGGTGTTAGGTGCTGCCCAGCCCGCAGCTCTGCAAATGTCTGCTAGGGAGGTGCCCCTAGCCAGTGCCCATGAGGATGCCACGCTCCTAGTAGAGTGGGCTCGAACCCGCAAAAAAGGAGGGGGGGGCACGGCCTGGGTGTGATAGGCCAACTGAATGGCATCCACTACCCAGTGAGACACCTCTGTTTGGAGACAGCGTTCCCTTTCTGCTGTCCTCCAAAGAAGATAAAGAGCTGCTCAGAGCGCCTGAAGCTCTGGGTGCGTTCCAGGTAGGCACGCAAGGCACGTACCGGACACGACAGTGAGAGGGCTGGGTCTGCCTCCTCCCGGGGCAGCGCTTGTAGGTTTACTACCTGATCTCCAGAGGGCATGGTAGGAACCATGGGCACATAGCCCAGTCGAGGTCTTAGGATCACATGAGTATCTGCCGGACCGAGCTCCAGGCAAGTGTCGTTAGTAGGGAACGCTTGCAGGTCCCCGACCCTCTTGATGGAAGCGGGCGTGATCAGCAGGGCTGTCTTTTTAGGAGAGGGCCCTGAGCCAACTGATTCTAGCGACTCAGGGGGGGGGGGGATCTCTGAAGACCGGCGAGGACCACCGAGAGATCCCAGGAGGGGAACAGGTTTGGCCGGGAGGGGTTTAACCTCCGGGCACCTCTTGGGAACCTGACGATTAAGTCGTGCTTACCCAGAGACTTGCTGTCTACTGGGTCGTGGTGAGCTGCGATAGTGGCAACATACACCTTCAAGGTGGATGGGGACAGCCTCCCCTCCAACCTCTCCTGTAGGAACAGGAGCACAGACCTAACTGCGCACCTCTGGGTCTTCTGCCCGGGAAGAACACCAATTCACGAACAGACGCCATTTCAGGGCGTAGAGTTGCCTGGTAGAAGGGGCTCTGGCTTGGTTGAACGTGGCTACGACCATGGTGGTAGACCAGCTAGATCTTCCGCATCCCGTTCGGGGGCCAGATGTGGAGGTTTCCAAAGGTCTGGGTGCGGATGCCAGAGCGTGCCCCGTCCCTGAGAAAGAAGGTCCTTCCTCAGGGGAATTCGCCAGGGAGGGGCTGTCGCGAGGAGTAAAAGGTCCAAGAACCAGGCCCGGGTGGGCCAGTAAGGAGCCACGAGAGTGACTTGCTCCTCGTCCTCCCTGACCTTGCACAGCACCTGTGCAAGAAGGCTCACTGGGGGAATGCGTACTTGCGCAGCCCCACCGGCCAGCTGTGTGCCAGTGCATCTGCCCCGAGGGGAGCCTCTGAGCGGGCGTACCAGAGCGGGCAGTGGGAGGTCTCTCGGGAGGCAGAGGGGTCTACCTGGGCCTTGCCGAACCGTTCCCAAATCAGCTGAACCGAGTGGGGGTGAAGCCTCCACTCTCCGCCAGGCAAGCATTGTCATGACAGCGCGTCCGCTATCACATTGAGGTTGCCGGGGATGTGAGTGGCACGCAATGACTTGAGTCGGTGCTGGCTCCAAAGGAGGAGACGACGGGCGAGTTGTGACATGTGACGGGAGCGTACGCCGCCTTGGCGATTTATGTATGCGACCGCAGTGGTGCTGTCTGACCTGACTAGGATATGTTCGTCCCGAATTAACGGGAGAAACTTCCGCAGGGCCAAAAGGACGGTCAACAACTCGAGGCAGTTGATGTGCCAACGCAGCTGGGCCCCTTTCCAACGGCCTGAGGCTGCATGCCCGTTGCAAACGGCGCTCCAACCCAATCTGGAGGCGTCGGTCGTGACCAGGACGTGTCTGGACACCTGCTGTAGTGGCACTCCAGCCCGTAAGAAACAGAGATCTGTCCAGGGGTTGAATGTCTGACGGCAGGCGGGGGTGATTGTTACCCGGTGCGTGCCGTGGCGCCATGCTCGTCTCGGGACTCAGGTCTGGAGCCAGTGTTGGAGCGGTCTCATATGCATCAACCCCAGCGGCGCGACCGCCGTGGAGAATGCCATATGCCCCAGGAGCCTCTGGAAAAGTTTTAAGGGGACCGCTGTGCCTGGCCTGAAGGCGGCGAGGCAGTTCAACACTGACTGGGCACGCTCGTTGGTGAGACGTGCCGACATTGAGACCGAGTCTAACTCCATCCCGAGAAAAGAGATGCTCTGAACTGGAGTGAGCTTGCTCTTTTCTCAGTTGACCTGAAGCCCCAGACGGCTGAGGTGCCTGAGCACCTGGTCTCTGTGGGCGCATAGTAACTCTCGCGAGTGGGCCAGAATGAGCCTGTCGTCGAGGTAGATGAGTATGCGGATCCCGGCTTCTCAGAGCGGGGCAAGAGCTGCCTCTGCGACTTTCGTGAAGACGCGAGGGGACAGAGACAGGCCGAAGGGGAGGACTTTGTACTGATACGCCTAGCCCCCGAACGCAAGCCGCAGGTAGGGGCGGTGTCGGGGCAGGATGGAGACATGGAAGTACGTGTCCTTCAGGTCTATCGCTGCGAACCAATCTAGATGCCGGACGCAGGTTAAGCGTGAGCATTTTGAACGGGAGTTTGTGCAACGCTTGGTTGAAAACTCGCAAGTCCAAGATTGGTTGTAAGCCGCCGCCTTTCTTGGGTACGATGAGGTAAGGGCTGTAGAAACCCTCCTTCATCTCGGTTGGAGGGACAGGCCCTATCGCGTCTTTGGCCAGAAGAGTCGCGATTTCCACGCACAGGGACTGGGCATGTTCGCCGTATACTGCGGAAAAGCAGACGCCCATGAAGGGGGGGCGGGGGCCTGGCAAACTGAATTGCGTAACCGAGTCGGATGGTCCGGGCCAGCCAGCGAGACGGGTTGGGAAGTGAAAGCCACGCGTCCAACCTCTGCACTAGGGGCACCAAGGGCACGATTAATTTTGACGTACCTGGCAGGGCTTCGCAGCGGGCGGAGCAGGCAGGGCAGCGTTGGGCGGCGACAGGGCGACCCGCAGCTGGTGTGCTGAGAAAGACTCAAAGCACTTACCTTGCTCCGCACACCCGGCAGGGGGCGGGTTAGCGACTGAGGAGGAGGTCTCGGGTAGGCGTCCTCTTAGACCGGTCGGAACCGGCCGGCTGGAGACGGCAGTCGTGGGGCTGGGGACGGGTGGTCCGTGTCCAGGAAGCCGGGACTGCTAAGATCTGGTGGCAGAGTGCCGTGGGAACGGCATTTGCGGGCCAGGTGACCCAGAGACAAAAGGAAATAGCTCGTTACAGAGAATATGAGAATGTGAAAACTAATTCGACAAAAAATTCTCCTCCCGGCCCTCCACCGGGGACGGAGCGGTCTTACCACCTCCGGAGCTAACATCTTGGTCCCTGGGTTGAGCGTCTACGGACAGCCTGGGAGCCTTCCGGGTCCTTGAGGGGGTCCGTGAGACGGGGGCGTCTGCTTCCTGCGGAGTGCTCGACGCTGGGGCTGAGAGCTGGGCCCGGGTTGAGGCGGAGCAGGGTGTTTCATAGCCGCAGGAGGACGCCCTCGGCGAGCAGACGGGGCATGGCCTATGGCGGCAGGCTTGCGGTGGGGCAGGATGTGCAGTGGCCTCCGTCTGCCTCACTGCTGAGGACTGCTGGGCAGAGTCGTCAACGGTGGTGCCGAATGGACGGAGCTGGGAGACGGGGGGTGTGGGAGAAGGTGTGCCTTGTCTCCCGCATTTCGACCAGGTCCAGTCCACAGGTGCGTTTCTGGACCACAAGGGGTGGCCATCGCCTGTTCGAGTGCCGGCGCTTCTGACCTCCGTGGCCCGGGGGCGCGGTTGGTCATCCAGCGCAGTTCCTGCAGCACATCAAGAACAGGACTACCCAAGGTGCAAGTTTTGAAGTGCATTGGCCTGGCGTTGGTTGCAGGAAGGGCCATGGCGTGCAGAGTGGACCGTTCCACCGTGAGGGTAGTGAGAGCGGAGGAGCGAAGAAGCCTTGGCTTTGCTCAACTCGTCGTGCACGTCCGGGAAGAAAGGAACCGGGGGGGGGGGGGGGGGCGTGGCTGTGAGCGGCGCACCTGCCCGCGGGACCGATCAAGTAGCCCGGGAAAGCATAGCGGATCTCCGTGCGTCAGGCTCAGGCTGGGCGGCAGACCCGAAGGTGGCGGCCCAGGGGAGCGATCAGCATCCGATGCAGCGGTGATGTCATCCAATTCTGAAGCAAGCAAGCGTGCCGGGGAGGCGGGCGGTTCGAGCGGGTTTACCCGGCGAACAGAGCCCGTCATATTACCCCAATCGCCTTCATCACCCGCGGCGCCTGCGCCGATCCCGTAGGAAGAAGGCGGAGCGCGGGGGGGCGGCTGAAGTGGCTTTCTCTCATTACAAAAGAAAGCCGTGCGACCGCAATGCTATAACGGCCATGTTCTCATACTGAGAAGATGGACCATTGGAGAGAATGCTCATCCCGGGCTCAGACGGAAGCAAACAAACGTGCCGGGGAGGCGGGAGGTTCGAGGGGGTTTACCCTGCGAACAGAGCCCGTCATTGTCCCCAAATCGTGTTCGTCACCCGCGGCGCCTGCATCAATCCCGTAGGAAGGAGGCGAGGCGCGGGGGGCGGCTGAAGCGGCTTTCTCTCATTACAAAAGAAAGCCACACGACCGCAATGTTGCCATGGCTATGTTCTCGCACTGAGATCATGAACCATTCATAAAACGCTGCCTGCGTGTGATCGCAGCCCAGGCATGCAAGACAGTTTTTTATGACCGAGAGAGGTGGGGAGAAATCACCGCATCCAGAAACTACACAGGGGCGGAAATTAAATCTTTATAAAGACGCGTCCTGAAAAGGACGTTCAATGCCGCTGTGTAATGCTCTTTCAGAGAAATAAACTCTTTTACAGCGAAAATCACTCTTTCAACTCTTTTAACTCTTTTAACCAGGGGCAAACTGCACGCCGGCAGTGAAGAGAAAAGCCGCTGTAGTGCGCCATAAATCCAACAGCCAAGCAGAGCGTCAGAGGATCAGAAGCAGGATCAGTTGTGTTACTCGCAGCTGACTGCATACACACGACCATCGGCTCCGAAGAAAATTACTGAATGAACGAGCGTATTTCTCTCGCCTTTATATCCGTATCCGGAGGCGGAGTATGCAAATACTGTTCGCCAACTCTCATTGGCCTTTTTTCATAGATCAGAGGTATCTTTCGGCGCTCAAGAGAGACCCCTAGTGTCGCTTCTTCGACACGACGTTGAAGTGAGCGACAGACGGGGAACTAGAGATTCTGGTCACTAGAGATAATTTCCAATTAAAAGGCTTCTCTCTCTCTTTAATCAGATGCATAGCCAAATTTTAAATTCAGTTATGACCTTAAAATAATCCTTATCTGAGTCATCAAAACTTCTTTCTACCCTTACAAATCACAAATAATTGGTGAGCTTATTAGTGTACATTAGGCATTGTATGAAGTATTTCGCTGAGACAAGCCTTTATTGGAATTAGATGTTCCTAATTGATCCTTTTACCCATACTTCCCTTTTCCAAGTATTCTTCTCCATGCTTAAAGACTGTTGTTTTGAAACCATTACTCCAATAACCAATCCCAACTCTTCAAATACAGTATTTGTGCTTATCAAAAGCTAAACACTATCCAGGTAATGTCGAATTAAATTGGGTTCTATTCTTATTTTATTTATTTTTTTCAGCTCAATTATCTCAAGTTTTTCATCACTTCTTGTTATATTAAGCTAATCAAACATTGAAAAGTCCTCTCATCATCAAGGAGGCCTTAACATTTACTGTGAATAGTCACATCAACCTCAATCAATTTCTCAGCAAAGGGTAGAAGGAAGGGCTGTCTATATCTAGAGTCAGGACCAATATGCTGTATCTGACAAGGAAATGTATTTCTCTGCAACATCAAGACATTCAATAAGGTCTTAAAGGTTAATTATAATTCTGCCTAGTTTTGATTCATTCTAATCCTTTGATCAGGAAAAAGAAAAGTTTTCTTACCTCTTGCTGGCACCATAGTGACTGGATTTGATGTGATTTATTGAATTCTGTAGTTGTGAAGCAGTGTCACCACCTTTTTTGATCCACACTGGCCAACACTGCAACTATACTTCATTGAACACAGTCATCAACAAACTTTTCTTGCTCTTGTTTTCCTCTGCATGAATTAACATTTTAAGTCTATCAAATTACATAGTCAACTAAGAAGAACAGCAGGATGAAAAATTGCTTGTAGCAGGGGAACAGGGGAAGTCCAACAGGGCAGATATTTTGAAGTAACAAATCACAAATCACAGCAATAAAATCACACATTAAATTGACATATTGTTTCCATGTACCCTGAAATTAACCCCATTCTGCTGAATTAATGACACGCATTCCTGTTGACTATATATATTTGCAAAACGTGTTATACGTGCCTCCAGGTTCAATTCCCTGCAGTTTCCAGGTGAAATTAACACTAGACATGCTACTGTGTTTTATTCACTTTTAATCAAATCATGACTTTAATGGCTGATTATGACTTTATTAATACTTATTTTTCACTCTATTACTCAGGCCCTGCTATTTTATGATATTCACACATTTTTACTCTAATGCATCTTTTGAAAAAAAAAAACATTTTAATGCTTGTATTACAGACCCAGATATATATATATATATATATATATATATATATATATATATATACATATACGCACGCGCGCACGCACGCACGCACGCACACGCGCACTCACACACACACACACACACACACATATATATATATTCCTACATAATTACGTTGGGTAGTAGCTCACCTGATCAACTGCACTTGATTCAAGGCCAGCATGAACTCAAGCTGACAGGTAACATTGCAGAGTCATAGAGGTTGCACGAAATTATGTGGTTGGTTCAGAAAATGGGATTTTGGTTCAGAAAATGTGATTTTTTTTTTTTTGATTTCGCTTGTTTAAACACATCCAACTAAAATTCACCTTAAAACCTTGTCTGAATACGATACAATTTGACTTGCTTTTGGCACCTCCAGCTGGACATTTCACTGGAAACCTGCAGCCAAACATACTATCCAGCAAATGTCATGTTTATGTAAATTTCATGAGACTAGGGTGAAAATATCCAGCTCACTTTTGTGCTACTCTACGGTGGTACAATGCTGCCATGTACTTATTATTTTTTTCACTCCATTTTGTCATAAATGCAACATATTTTCTCATAAAATATTTTTTTAATCGAATGAATTACATGGTGTCCCGATTAATTAATTGTGATTAATCGCATATACAAATATTTGCTGAGAAAGCCCCTCGTATAACAATAATTCAGTATATAATGATTATACTTATTTATATATAATTATACAGTTGTCTGAATATTAAAACATTATATATAACATTCAGATAATTCAAATGCTTTACATTCTTGTGGCAGAAGAGTTAATCATTGATAAGACGATACAAAAAGCGGCTTTAGAATACAACGTATTGTTTACTACCATATTATTGAACATAATTCAATCATTGGCATACAGTTCACAGCAATCCATTTCGCAAGTGACTTTGTCAATCAGTTCGAGATTTATTATGAGGGCTTTTTTAAGGACCCGTCATGTTTGTGTAGTGTCTCGGGTGTGTTGCATCATAAACATAAAATGTTTAGTTCACTGTGTCAAGTTAAATATAGTTTAATACTCAATCTTTAAACACATCTTGAGATCCCTTAGTTCACATTTGCGCTCCTTCAAGTGTTTTGAACGCAAGAATGTAACGTATGTTTGTTGTTCTGCCTACTGAAGTGTTTTCTTCACTGTATAAACTGTGCGTTGCTCATACAGCTGAAATGTCACTTACTGCCCTCTGGAGTAAACAGGCGGTACTACAAGCTTGCATTTCTCAGGAATCTCCCTTATTATGGTCCGGGGGCATGCGATTAATTGCGTAACATTTTTTAACATGTTGTTTTTTGTCAAATGTATCGCACCGAATTAACACAACTGTTTGTTCAGTCACTTGTCATAACTAAACTGGACTACTGTAACTCTCTCATTGCAGGCCTCCCTGCATGTGCAATTAAACCTCTGCAAATGATCCAGAATGCAGCAGCACGTCTGGTCTTTAATGAACCAAAGAGAGCACATGTTAAACCACTCTTTGTCTCTCTCCACTGGCTGCCGGTTGATGCACGTATTAAATTGAAGGCTCTGATGCTGGCATACAAAACAGTCACTTGGTCTGCTCCAGCATACCTAAAATCATTTCTGCAGAGCTACACGCCCACTAGAAGCCTGCGGTCAGCTAAGGAACGTCACCTTGTTGTATCAAAACAAAGAGGCACCTGTGGTATCATCATACCACATTGGTGGAATGACCTTCCCAACTCCATCTGTGAAACAGACGCACTCTCTATCTTCAAAAAAACGACTTAAAACACATCTTTTCCATGAGCACTTAACCAGTCACAAAAAAATAAAACTTGTTGCACTTTAATCTGTTTTGATTACTATTCTGATGTTAGTGAAACTTTGTAGTATGGCACTTATGTCTCCTTAAGATGATTCACTTGTTTTTTCCTCTTTTTTTAAGTCGCTTTGGATAAAAGCATCTGCCAAATGAAAAGATGTCAAATGTAAATGGGTACATTTTAACCAATGGGCAGGAATAGTAATTATCACCCCCAAAATATATTTTTTTTTTTCAATGAACATACAAAACTACAAAAAAAAACACTGAGCACTATTTAATGCAAAACAAAGAAGAATAACATTCAAATGCAAAAACAAAGAAGAACATCATCCGCTAACATATAAGAAATGTTTGCAGTGCTACAGTGACGTGCACAGACCTTAGCAGGAACGGGACGATTAGTAATTACAAATACTTGACTAATTTCTTTGCTTTTTGAGTATTTAAACATTTTTCTTGTGTATATATACTGTACATACTTTTAAAAAAATTTCCTTTCTCACAAATGATAGCCTATTCTGTTAGATTTCTCACAAAAAGCACAATGGTAATTCACTTATTTATTTATTTTCAGACATGGTCTGAGACTACCCCATGTTTTAGACATGTGTCATAGTAAAACCATGGTACATTTAAAGTGCCTTGGTGGTAACCTGTTTCACGGTGTGAAGGCTTGGTGAGAAAGTGCGAGCGCGAGGACTCGTGGCGATCAACTGTCCGCGAATACAACCGGATCCTTGAATAACATAAGTAAGGTCGGCCGGAGTTTCTGGTGCCCCCCTAGGGAGTTGGTGCCCTACGCAGACTGCGTAATATGCATATAGGGAGTGGCGGTACTGTGGAAGCCTAATGGTATTTTTCTGAAAGTGATTAGTCTAATGGCTTATTAGTTTCAACAAAACCAAACTGGTTTTGGCTGAATCAGACCGCTCCTTCAGTTTATATCAATAATCTATAAAAGACATCTGTAATTTATACCACTGAAAATGAAGCAACTGCTCCCATTTTAATTGATAAATCTGTCTACACTTGTGGTATGAGATGTCAGAAATGCTGTTGCAATCAAGTATTATTCTTTTGATGAACTTACAGCACAATACATGGAGTGGACTTTTTATCTGACCTGTTACTCATCTGAGGTAACAGCACTCTGGGGCGAATTCAAAACAGTCTTTTTTGCTTTCTTGAAGGGCACGGCTGCCACTCGAAAGCTCGTTCAAAACTAAAGTGATAAAATTCACATTTTCTTTGAGGGCCTTTTCATAATTCAGTTAGCGAAGGGTACATTCAGTAATGCCATGTTTCCTTCAGAGTAACTACTTCAAGGGATCTGCAGTTCAGAGTGAGCATAGGGAGGATCACTTGCGATTGGAATCCGCCCCCGATCACACACTCTAAAAGGCACCTCCACTTAATTAGGTTTAATACGCCCACGATTTACAAAGGAATCTCATAATAACACATTACTATTATTGTGAGATTATGATGATATTTTAATTTAGTTTTATTTAACTGTTTAATTATTAAAATGTCTCCCCTTTTTCTGGACAACCAAAAGGGCACCTTTAGATTTGTGAACAAAGGCTTGTGCTCTTGCTGCCCCCGTTCTGTGCATGTCAGGGCAGTGTGATAAGGGGCCATGATCTGAGATGAGACTCGATCCACTCTGAGTGAATGAGTCATTAATGAGGTGATTGGGAACAGGTGTGGCTTATTAGAGTGTGAGTGACTAGGCTGACAGCTGGAGATGGGGAGACTGATGAGGGCTTTACAGAGGGTGCGTCTCAATCAGCTCCCTAGTTCAGTAGTCAGGGCACTGATCAGGGAGTCGTCCATTTTTAGCACTGTCTCAATTGCAAAATTGTTACAGTGCACTCATAATTAGCAAGAATGGTCAAGTGAAAAAGTGAAGGGAGGACAGGGAACCCCCAATTTCTCTTCCCTGCCCAGCCCTGATAACAGCTGAGCTTCAATACGCAAGCTCGTTATCATGTTGCAGGTGATGAAGTCATATGTGTCCCAACGTTCAGTGGATGAACACCCTAGCCAATGCCTGAATTTATGTTCACGACATACTAATTTACAACATAGGGAGCTAATGATCTGATTCTGACACAGGGAGAGAGTGCAGGTGATGGCTGAAGATGGGGAGACCTATGAAGGCATGACAACTTTATTATTTAATATTATATTATACAGCCTCAGTTTATATAAGTGAACCATAATACTACAATAGTACTAGAGGTCTGCACAGGCCTTAAAATAAAACCTGATCCATACCCAACAACAAACCCAAAATCGCTCACTATCTTTATAATTACGTTACCTATTAAGTACTGTTTCAATAGGATATATTTTTATGTAAGAATATAGGCAACATTCGTAACAGTACTAAAACAGTAAATATACAGTTTTAACAAGGCACTGATGAAGCATTGATCAAAAAAAGCATTGATGTTTATGCACTGAAATTTTGCTTGATGCAGAACAAACTAGAATGATATGAAACAGTGCTGCAACAGTCCCCTCTTTACAACCTGAACTTGTTCAGAATGTTGAATCTTTGTGACACCTGTGCTAAAACAATCTAGACGCAGTGCAAAGAATGAAACAGAGCACAGGTGTCTCAGCATGCGTTTTTTTAAAATGTACATTTCTTTTTAACTTGACACGGAGTTTAAACAGTGCTTAGTTTCTGACAATCTGACTAAAGCAATCCATTACATTCATTTAAATCAAGTTATTTCTTAAGGTAACAATGCAAAGGTATGTATTTAGCCTAATTCTTTACAGTGTAAAAACTGGAAAGCAAAAAGTTGAGTAAAATATAAAATAGAAAAGGTTTTCCGATGGCATAGAACCAGCAGTAGAACCAACTTGATTCTAATAGAAACATTTATTTTTAATAGTGCAGAAAATCTCTACAACTTGAGCTGATACTCTCAACAGATACTTCAGCCTTATCTCTCTATATCTGCCTTTTATCTCCTTCTCTAGTGCAACATGCAGAGAAACAGATCGAAGAGGCAGAAGCAGCACATAGATTTGGAGTATGGAGGAGGCCAAGGCTACTGACACCCCTCTTGCTGGAGCAGGATGGTATTGGTGTGACAGCAGTGTGGCTGATATTAGAAAGGTTCTCAGACCAGCTGGAGTGCAAAGTATAAGAAATGGTTACAAAGTCTTTATTAGAAGGACCTATTTAAAATATGTTCTCTCAGTCTGCTGCCATCTACCCTGCAATCTTGCATCCTCATTTTTCTGTTTTTCACACCCAAGCTGTCCTACCAACAGGAAGCAGTGTTTATGCATGTCCATGGGAGGCCGGGCTCATAAACCGGCCCTTGTGTGAAAGCTGGGCATTTAAAACACATGGCATTTCTCTCCCGCTGTGACACTGATTAGAAGAGAGAAGGCAGATTAATCATGAGAATGCTGGCATTTCGCCAGGGACATCACTGCAATCGTGAAGGAAATGTGACGTCGGCTCCCATCAATCCGAAGGGGCTATAGAGCGGCGGGATGAAAGACAGAGTGATGAAAGGCTGAGCATAATCACTGTTATTTTATTCTTCAGCTCCTACAAAATTAATCGTATTATTCCCTGGTGCTAGTGATACCACCCTGTATGAAGAGGACTGTTTTAGACAGGACTTACAGAGAGCAGTTTAAGTGAAAACATCAGGATTTAAAGAGAGTCTCCCCATTTTTTTCATTACCCGCACCAAAACTGCATTTCCTCTGTATTTTCTGCTTGCGTAGTTGTTTCTTGTTTTCTTTTTACCTTCAATATTATCATTGTTTTCTTTTCTTCATCCCTGTTCCCTAAGGGGTTTGTGCAGTAATGGAATATGCAGTCTTTCTCTCACACACACACACACACTGTCAAGAAGACCACATATCCAGGTAGGGATTTTGATTAGTTAAAGAGGTGGAGATGGAAGACAGACAGATCCAGGACATATACATCAGTTAAGAGAGACTTCTGAAGGGCGAGATAGAGACCAGCCGGGGGATGAATTTGACATGGTGATCTTAAATATGATTGCATGTCATCCTGAATGTGTTAACCCTTTAATGCATGGGTGTTATAATGCAACCATTTCTACTGTAAATACCTCGGGTCTCCTCAATACATATATCTATCAAAAATGGATCTTCAAAATTCCCAGATGGTGTCAAATTTTCAACTCATTTTCAAGACAATTTAAAATTCTAGAACATATTCTGTTATATATTAATGTAATGTTTTATTTTTCAGATATCAAGGAAATAATGCAACAAATAATTAGATTAGATTAGATTCAACTTTACTGTCATTGTGCAGAGTACAAATACAAAGACAACGAAATGCAGTTTGTGTCCAACCAGAAGTGCAAATAAGATGAAAAGTGCAATGTGATAATCAAGTATAGACAGTATAGGCAGGACAAGAAATATATTGCAGCGTTATAAGAGTGAGATATAATGTGAGATTCATTACTTCCAGGCTTAAAATTTCATGAGACACAACATATTGAGCTACAGATATGAACACTTAAGAATATTTTAGCCTATTTTTAAGATGTATGCATGTCAGCAAAATTCCACCTAATTGAATTGTGTAATTTTTAACTTATTTTACCAAACAAATACTGAATACATTTAATTTTGTTAAAGATTACGCAATTCAATTTCATGGATTTGTTTTATGAAATTGAAATGCGTAAATCTTAAAAATCGGCTAAAATATTTTTTGGAGTGTATTTTCTCAGGCAGTTATTGAGTCTAAATAGACATGCAATTTACATAATTTCAGTAGTGCACCGAAATGGCAATATGTATATTATACTGTTCATGTGATGTACTTACTATAGTTTACTTTTACATCATCAAATAGTAATGTCAAAATCAAGTCAATCACTTAAACAACTACCATAGGTAACAAATAGCAGTATGACACGTCCACGCATATGGGATATTAATAATTCACCACCATTGCACTGAAAATCGTGATGAAATAGTAGTAATTTGTATGTGGGAGCTAAACTCTCAAAACACTGCTATGTTCTGAATCTAAAATGCTCTAACTTTAGGGATCTGTATACTCTTTATGAACTGACACACAGACGCTGCAGTGAGATATACTATTGTATATTGAGTATATTGATTGCCCAAATTCACAATTACCACCAAAATATGCTACAATAAATAAATACATACATACATACAAAAAATTGCCACATGAATTTATGTTCTTGATAGTATGGCAATTTTTTTTTTTTAATTACTTTTACCATTTATTTAATTTGATCTGTACTTTTCTGTTTGTATAGTTGTGTTTTTCTCTGCCCTCAATATTCATGCTTACATAAATATTCAGTAAGCTCACGTTTTGACATAATTAAACAGATATCTCAAGTTAATACCATATAACTTGGTATGGGTATTATAGTTACATTATTTGGCTCATCATGTTTCTATACAACTGGCTGTTTGTTGCCCATTTCAGTAAATGCTTCAAATATGACAAGGAAATTCAGAAATTCATGCTAAAAGATGAGTATCATTTATCAGCTCAGTTGTGGCACTGATATATAACACAGCGACAGAAGATATACTTTCCAGAGATATGCATTCAGCATTAGGAGTCTGCAAACCAGCAAAAGGTCTTGTCCAATGTAGACCTCTATTCTCTCATCTCTCTCTCTCTCTCTATAGAGATATGGATATATTTCTTCAGTTTAACAGCCCGCAAAAAGAGATTAATGAAGCGAATGTGAGGAATGAGCATAAGAAGTACAACCAGCAGAAGCTGCAGGCAGTAAAGAGAGACATCTTCTCCATGTAGACAGAGACTGTACAGACTCTAGCAGTGGTTTTGTATGTTGGTTTGAAACACCTCATTCAAAACCTTCTTAAATTAGAGTATTGTTTGTGAATTATATCTTTCAAACTAAACTCCTCTTCATATATTTGCTACAGCTGTTGGGGAAACAAACAAGAACAATAAAATCACTCTAGTATACATTCAGGCAAGGGGCCTTAACATTACATTAAATAACATTGAATAAATATATTTGTATTATTATTGCATCAAATATCCTATATCACCATAAAAAAACACTGCCTTTTGTATGTATGGGTAAATAGCACTCATAGCACCAGCCGCAGCCTTTTCTCTGTATGTTTTCTCTCCACAGAGTATTAGATTCAGCTGGGGCCATCTAATACTATTATGCGCATCGTTGAAGGTGTTGTTTTTCTTTGTTATTCTTTTAGGGGGAAAAGACTCTGCGGAGGCCATATCCTGCCCAAAGGGGAGGTAACATGTGGCAATACGACACATCACCAGCCGCACATGGAAGAGGCATGGTGGTTGGTCTTGCCTCGATGGGGAGGAGCTCTACAAACACAGCAACCAGGCAGCGACTGGGGGCAGAGAGAGCTCTGCCCAAAGGAGATGCGGGTCTGCCAAAAGTGAGACCATACCACGGAAAATACATCACAGGGGGTACCGGAGTAACCGGCACCTGTGGAGCACCTATCCCAGTACAGGGCATATTAGCAACAGTAGTGGGTCTGGCTGCGAATTCCTCCACCCAAGGAAGGACATCCAGGGTTCATGGGTTTGTGAACTCGCATGGGAGAAGTCTTCGCCTCACAGAGGGGAAAGGTGCTATACGCAAGTGATACACCCGGCCAGCTGTTCCGTATTACCAAACTTACCTGTTCGTACCTGACAAAACATGTGACGAAACCGGCTCAACCTGGATATTGTAAAATCTTACAAAGGTATAGTTGCTTTGCAGATGTCTGCTAGATGTGCCACTGGCCAGTGCCCACGTGGATTCCACACTCCTTGTAGTGTGTGCTCGTATTCCCAAAGAAGTGGGTACTGCCTGGGCCTGGTATGCCAAAATGATGGCATCCACGATCCAGTAGGCAAGCCTCTGTTTGGAGACAGTGTTCCATTTCCGCTGTCCGCCGAAGCAGACAAAGAGCTGCTCAGAGGTTCTGAAGCTCTGCATGTGATCCAAGTATATGTGAAAATCACACACCATACAAAGCAACAACAGAGCTGGGTCTGCCTCCTCCCAGAGCAGCAGTTGCAGGTTCACCTCCTGATCCCTGAAGGGGGTCATGGGAATCTTGGGCACATAGCCCGGTCAGAGTCGAAGAACGAAGGACCAGGAGGACCACAGAGAGATCCCATGAGGGGAATGGGTATGGCCTAGGTTGATCCAGCCTACGCTGAGCATCGCCTGCCACAGCAACGCGTCCGCTGTGGCATTGAGGCTGCCCAAGATGTGAGTGGCCTGCAACAACCTCAAGCGCTGCTGACTCCAGAGGAGTCGCGATTTGCGACAAGCGAGGAGAACGTATGCTGCCTTGGCTATTTATATACACTACTGTCTCTGTCTTGTTGGACCGGACCAACACATGCAGGGTGAGCAGTACAGCCAGCAACTCTAGGCAGTTGATATGCCAACACAGCCATGGTCCTGTCCAGAAGCCAGTGGCTGCGTGCACATTGCACACAACACCCCAGCCCGACTTGGAGGCGTCTGTGGTGACCACGACGCATCTAGACACCTGCTGTAGGGGGACTCCTGCCCTCAAAAACACGAGGTCTGTCCAAGAGATGAATAAGTGGAGGCAGATTGACATGATAGCAAATCGATGTGTGCCACGGTGCCATGTCCATCTCGGGACTCGAGTCTGAAGCCATTGCTGAATTGGTCTCATATGCATCAACATGAGCATACCAGGTCCCTGTGTACGCACAACAACTCTCGAGAGTGTGCTAGGATCAGCCAGTCATCGAGATAGTTGAGTATGCGGATGCCCACTTCCCTTAATGGTGCGAGAGCTGCCTCTGCGACCTTCGTGAAGAAGCGAGGGGACAGGGGCAGGCCGAAGGGGAGGACCTTGTACTGATATGCCCGGCTGACGAATTAAAGCCGTATGAATGGTCTGTGTCAAGGTTAAACCGAGATGTGAAAGTACACATGCTTCAGGTCTACCACCGCGAACCAATCTTGAGGAAGATGTACTTGCAGGAGGGCCATGGCATGTAGGGTGATGGCGGCCTTTCCAGCAGCACTGTAGGCTTTGGTCGCCAGAGACGACGTAGTCCTACAGGCCTTGGAGGGGAGTGCCGGACGATCCTGCCAGGTGGTGGCATTTTGTGGGCACAGGTGTAACACAACCACCTTTTCCACCACTGTTTAGTGCCGCCTCAACGTGGGTGGGATTACAGGGTGATCGTCATAGTTGCACTGCTCTACTGCTGTGACATCATCTTAAACACAACACAAAACAATAAACAATAACACGACTGCTAGCTGTTAGCTACTAGCTCATTGTGCTGCATAAAGCAGATGTTGCATGGTGATTTTACACAAATTGGCTTGGTTGTTTTAGAAGCAAGCTATCCAGTAGCTGGTCAACTAAACAAAGTGAAGCTTTCAAGCAGAGTATAGAGTTAACGTACCATCCTCCATCATGGACTGCAGCTATGGCTGAGTCCAGGGCACTCTCCCTCCCATTGCTCGCCAGTCTAGATAGCGTCAATTTGGTCGAACCAATTCCACTTTTCCTTGATGGTTCTGTAGTCACTTTTAAGTTTTTTTTTTTTTTACTTTTACCTACACTGTTGTAGGTCCAGTGGTAGACGTTTGCGGTTAACAGCTGACACCTCCTGATAGTCTTTTTCGTTTCACATCGTTTTGTTCGTCGATAACGAGAGGAACATCTGCAACTTGGTTATTGACCACGGCGTGGTTTTGCGCACAGCCATTTCTTTTTACAATTCGAAAGTCATGTGAACAAATGATACTGCTATTGCTGATGTCACGTGTCGCAAATCCAGTGACGCTGATAGTGACGATTCTCTCTGACCTATCAGTGATCTGTAGGGTGTTGACGTCATATTTAGTATCAGCTCGGCTCGCTTGGAACCTTGACCAATACTATAAAAGTACCAGGTACCAGGTACTATCCACAGTGGAAAATCCCCAAAAAGCATGCAGAGTCAAATCGAGTTGAGTTGTACCGTGCAGTGGAAAAGACCATTAGACTGAACTCTAGTGCTGAGTTTGAGGTTAACATTTGGCCGAATACAGAGCAGATGCGTTCACATGCGGTAGATGAGAGGGAAGTGACTGGGGTTGAATCAGGTAGGAAAATGGTGTTGGGTTTGAGTCCACCTTAGTCAAGTCAGATTCTTTAAACAATAACGTCCGAGTTGAATCCGAGTCCATAACAGGCCGATTCCAAGTCTGAATTAATCTGTTCATGAATCTTAATTAAAATTGTAACCATAAACTCAACGTCAATATTTTTAAAAAAAAGTTTGTCAATATAAGTGTAACAAAAACACCTCTGTTGCCTTTCATATATACATTTTATGATTAGAATCCGCTGAACAAACTTAAAAGTGGTTTCACAATGAAAGCATATGCTTTAGGAATATGAAAACAAAACTGTCCTTCAACACAATTCTTATTGCGTTCTGTTGACATTTAAATTATTTGTTGCTTTTCCCCTCCACTCATATTAGAAATAGACTAAAGAAAGTGAAAGCTGCATTAGTCATTACACTCTAGGTTATTATGTTTTGCATTTTAATTAAGTTTTTATTTCTACTTCATTTGCAATTTGTCAATTCAATTTAATTTTGTTTTATACCAACCAAAGGCAATTTCATTGAGCTCTTCTTTAATTGCAAAAACATGGAGAATAATAATTTTGAGTCATAAATTTAACAGTTTGTCCTTCAAATGCATCAGAAATGTAGGCTAAAAATGTGCATAAGTTACTCTGTGGTTTACTATAGAAATAAAATAAAAAATGTAAATAAAAACATCATAACCATCTAAATTAATCTCGTAATGAAGTTTAGCTTCAAACACAAGTTCTGTCATCAAATAATACATTTATTTTAGTCTATAATTAAATTATAAACAAACAATTTTGCTGCCCAAAATATCCTAATATTTTATTGTGAATGGTTGAATGTTGTGAATGTTGAACAAATGCTGTAAAAGAATGTATTTTAAGCAGCTTGTCAATGCTTTGATAATAGTCAATCAATAATAAATAGGTGCTGTTTATCTATTTAGAGTTGCTGTCTTCTTTAGCAATAATAATTTTTCCCCCTGACTATTTAAAAAGTTACACAGTTAATTCATCAAGCTATTATGGACCAGTTCAAGCTGATAACACTGCGTAGACCACAAGAGACTTCAAAAGCTAAAATGCTAAAAAGACTTTATTAATACTATTTTTATGTATTTTTATTTCAGTATGCTGTTTTTAGTAAACTGTGAGAGACATGATGTGGGTAGCTTGACTCAATGAATTTCTTGATTTAAATTTTAATCATGATGAAACCACAATGCGAGCACCGTCTTGGCTGCTCACACGCCACATGCAATTTTACCAGTTGTCAGGTCCCGTGTTGTGTTAAACTGCCTTTTTTAGTTTCTATTACACAGGATACATATCCATCTTTATGTTTTCGTCATACCAGCTGAATACCAGCCAATACTTTGAATGTTATACAGTAGTCTCTGTTGTAACATTCAATGTATTGGTTGACTGATGAGTGTGCCTGCGTATGTGTGTGTGTGTTTGCTTAAACAGAGTGAAAAATCTCTGGCTATGTCTACAAATTCAGGGGCTAATGCAACTGCCTGCAGACAGATATGTGTTCATTAATTTCTGTTTTATTATTTTTTTCTAAAAAAAAATTCTCATGGCATCACAAATCCAGAGTCCCAAAGGCTTGAGTCCGATTCAAGTCTGAGTAAAAATGCATCTGAGTCTGTGAAAAGTCCAATCCATTAAAATTGTGTGGCCAAAAGTGGCCATAGCTACAGACAGACAGTCTCTTTACATATCTCCCTCGCAAAGTATTTGACAGAGCACATCTATTACCTGTTTTTAGTCCTTAGTCAAAGCCTCCAACATCAACCATAGCACTGTCCATAAATAATAACTACCAATACAAGCTTTGTGATGTGACGCAATTGATGTGTGACACACTGTATGCATGTTTTCTTGTTTACAGAGAGGGTCTATATTTTATTGTCTGGATTATGAGAGGGAAGAGGGGACACACTTTGTGCAGCACAGACTAACCTTCTCGGTGTCACACTGACTAAATTGAGAGTTTGTATTGTCTTTTAAATGTCACAGACTTGGATTGGGCTTTATCGTCTTTTGAAAGTAATTGGATTTAAGCCACAGATATAAAATTGGCAATAAAATGAGACTGATGATCAAACACAGAAATCCAATGTCACAGACATGAATTAATAAACTGAGAACAAAAACATTCATCTCTTTCATTGTAACTATTTCATCTAATGGCAGTAGGATGTGTTCTGAATAATATTGTATGATGAAAATGAAAATGACGTGACTGTGATCTCTCAAATAGATGAGGTTTTTAAGGCCCTGTGGTGTTTTAAATCAACAAAAACTTTTCCCCTAATCCCCACCCAAAACATTAAACCTAACTGATAGTTTCATAAAAAGCAAATGTGAGATGAAAAACATAAGAGGATCTGATGGTTTATTCTCTATCAATTTTTAAATCAATCTTTGAATCGCTCTTGTAATAATCTATCAATTGAGCTACCGCAAATTTAATCACACTTCAAATGAGCTTGTAAATGTAATTGGTTATGTAATGCAAACATTCAAATGCACTATAATAAAGATGTTTTAGATGTCACAAGACACCATTGTGTGAGGAACAGTGTAAAAAGTGCTGGTGCATCCCAAACCGCACACTGCTGCACTATTCTATGCCATTTTGTAGTGTAAGTAGTGCGAGTAGTATGTTAACACTGAAAATGCAGCACAAAAATTATATTTTAATTACCCAGATAATGCACATTTTCAGCCGTCAAAACGGAATGTTGAATATTGGACACTTCATGCACTCAGCGCACGTGGCTTGCCGCGCATAGTGGAAGGGGCGGAGTTACCTGGCTCTACTGGTCTGACAAAACAGTTGTAAATAATGAATGATAAATGGCAAATGCTTCTGTGT
Source organism: Moxostoma hubbsi (assembly GCA_032164185.1). Lineage (NCBI taxonomy): Eukaryota > Metazoa > Chordata > Actinopteri > Cypriniformes > Catostomidae > Moxostoma > Moxostoma hubbsi. Next base: position 27,318,775 of record JAVLUX010000017.1, on the reverse strand, counting down.
AGTACAAAAATGCAAGTAAAACACACTTGAAAAATTCATACAATAAGTACAATAGTACATATTATATTTTGTAAGTACATAGTGTACAGTGTGTCGTTTGGGACACCGCTTTAGTGTTTATTAACTGGTAAGCTGCCGTTGTACTCGTGATTTGTGTGGAAGTAAATAAAAGTCATTGTTGTTGTAGACAGACTGATCTCACAGTGAAATCAGAAACAGTAAGTTGAATTTACTTTAGCTAAAATTGGTCTGTGCTTACCGAAAATTCGAAACACTGCCAACAATGGCCCAAGAGTGTTGTTGGGAGTACTTCTTCCAGTTTTAAATGCTGGATCCGAACTGAAATCATGCAATGTACTTCTGGTCATACCAAAGGGAAAGGGAAACACGCTGAAGTCAATACAAAAATGTCTGATAGGAGATGCCGATTTTCAGTGATTCCACATAATGTGTACTGGAACTCTAAAAGACAGCATTGTTGTTGTTGTAGTGCCTTTAGCACATTTCACCAGGACACTGCTGTGATATGTACAACAAGCCATGTAAAAATCATTTAGCGAAAATGAAGGTATAGTAACGTGATTTTATGAGACCAGAATGATTATATGTGACTCAGTTGTAATAACAAGGTCATTGCTGAGACAAAGGAAGAAATGATTTCATGATGGTTTAAAAAATCTGCTACCTTGAGCTGTGGGATTTCATTTTTCAAAGGGGTGTGGATTGACTAAGTTCTGAATTGTGAAATCTTTCACTCTTAGCATGAAGATTTTACATGTTTGTTGGGAAAAGCAGAGTTTGAGAAGGAATTCAAGAGGGTCAAGGTTTGTTTAGACCATAATTGCAGAAATGGAGTGCAGACATATTTGAGTGGATTTAGGAGGTCAACCACAGATCTCACAAGCTCTAGAGATGCTTAAAGTATGAACACACACATAAAAAACTATAAATTATTTATGTAGACCAGTGTAGTTTTTTCTTTTTTTTTAAAGTATTATTATTAATTTATTCCAGTTTACTCATATACTATTGAACACCATGTGCAGTATGATATGCATATCTATGTAACTACCTTGAGGCTCAGATGTCACCTGTAACATCACAGCATAGCTGAAGACAGCACTACAGTAGTATTGGCAAGGCACTGACAGAGAACAGCCTTGTACAAAACATAGCATGTCACTTCAAGTCCTGGCAATTAGAATACAAATGAGCCTGGGATGAGGCAGAGGGGGAATAGATCAGCACTAATAGCTGAAGGGAGAGATCGATGCCTGGTTCGCTTTCCTCTCGGTGGATGGAGAAAAAACTATTTTCTAATCAGAAAGGCTTACAAAGAACTAAACATCATTCGAATCAAGCCCAGACTCAACGACACTGGTGAGAAGATGCAAAGTGTGTGTGTGTGTGTGTGTGTGTGTGTGTGTATGTGTGTGTGTGTGTGTGTGTGTGTGTGTGATTCCCCCTTCCCTTGACTGGAGAGTGATTAGGAGAGACTGGTGCACAGATCATGAATGACCTTCAAAAATATAAGCTTCATCCCAAGAGCCCAAGAGACTAAGGTACAACATCATAGATGCAAAAAGCCAGTACATCAGGCAGCATGAGGAGGTGAGGCCAACATCTGTCACAAGATAAAGAGATAGAGAGAGAACAAGCATTTTAGTGTGCCAAGAAGGGATAGAATTACTTTACTGCAATGCTTTTGCTGTATGTGTATAAATATCACATGGCATTAGTGATAAGGTAGCAGAATTAGTGGACTGCACACTATCAAGAGTGTTTCTCATGCATTACTTTTGCATGAGAAACAAAAATACAAGTAAATGTGCACTTTACTGGCTATTTTGAGAACACTGTGCACTTCTCAAGAACACCAGTATTCATTAAATGCTGGGCTCTGTCTCAGAACTACAGGGAGAAAGACATTCCAAAACATTCAAATGAAAAATGCTGGAAAATACAGCTTCTTTTGTGGTTTGGGTACAAAGAAACTTCCATTTCCTTTGATGTACAATGACTGATGCTTGTGTATTCAGTAGGGCACCACTGGGTGTCACCATTTTCAGATAAGTGATTTTTAGTACTCCTCTCTGTGCCAATCTTAGATATACCTTAATGAAGTTTTATATCCAGATTTCTCAAAAGAAATTGGAACATTCTGTTTCAAAAAGACAGACTGACCTAAATAAATGCAAAATACAAAAAATAAAATAAAGCCTTACAAAATAAATTTCCAGTCCAAAGAAAAAATATTGTTTAGGACCACTCGGGTAATACAAGGTAAGCTAAACCAACAGCATCTGAGATGCTTTCAATGACCACAGAATACTATTTCCAAAAATCCTTTTTACAGTAAAGCTCTCACAATGGAAGTCTATAGGTCAAGGCATATCACTGCAATTATTGTTCAAATGCACACTGTTTCAAAAGAATAGCCAGTACTATAGCCACAGAACTTAGATGTGCTAACAACGTATTGCCATGACAGAATTGTGCCTCTTGTGTTAACTGTTTAATGGTTTTAAATATATTATTTAATATGACTGAATCAACCTACTGTAACTAGGTTACTTAGAAAAGTAATTGTATAGGTTATGCCAAGTAGAAATAGATTGGATAGATAGATTCCCTTAAGGTATTTGCAGGCTACAATTTTATTGAATCCAGAACATTCAGACACCTCCCATTAACCTCATATACCCCTCTTTTTATTTATTTTTATTTCAAAAGAAACAAAGTAGACTATATAATACAATGTAAAAAAAGTGTTCATATACAATTGTTACCTTAAAGGGATAGTTCACCCAAAATATTTAATTATCTCATTGTTTACTCACCCTCATGCCATCCCAGATATGTATGACTCTTTCTTCTGCGGAACCCAAACAAAGAATTTTAGAAGAATATCTCAGCTCTGTAAGTCCACACAATGCAAGTGAATGGTGACCAAAATTTTGAAGCTCCAAAAAGCACATAAAGTCATCATAAAAGTAATCCATATGACTCCAGTAGTTTAATCCATGTCTTCTGAAGAGATCCAATCAATTTTGAGTGACAACAGGCCAATATATAACTCCTTTTTCTTTTTTACTATAAATCTTGACATGATAAATGTTTCATTTTTTGGGTGAACTATTTCTTTAAGGAGCTATTTCTACTTGATGTAACTCGATTAGATTTGTTGGTGTAACCTAATGTAATCAGGTTGATTCAGTGATGTTAAATTATATATTGACTTGAATAAAGTTTATTTATATGTTACCAAACAAAAAATTATTTCAGTGTACATTAAAGGCCTACAGTATGTGAAAATGTTACTATTTTTTCCAAAAATATTTTGCTTTATCTTGTGAATGTTAACATCTCAGTAGACACATTTCTTGCTACACTGTAAAGAAAAGAAAAGTGAAAATGTGTGAGCAAAAAAAGCAGAGATGCCACACTCCCAGTTGAACAACATGGAGAGGAGCTCCGCGCTCATAGTAATGAGTAGAGACCACACCTCCGAACGGAGGGCAAAAGTCCGGACAGAACGAGCATTGCACCTGCAACGCCAGTCGGAATGACAGTGCCGATAAGAATTGCAACCTGATATGGTCGGAATTACTGCGCGAGACTTCGATTCAACTTGATGTCTCTTTTAGCTGACCGCGTTTCCCCTGTCAGTCGGACACGGATCAGAGTGGAAGCTTTGTGTTTGTTGCTGTGTGGCGGTTCGGGATGGTGTGTTGCCTGCCAGCACATCACAGGTAAGAACTGAAGCTCATAGCCGGATCTGAGTTCGAAGGACAGTTCAGAGTTTTTGCACCTAGAGAGGATCCAGGACAGGAAAACTTTGTCCTGGGTGAGTTTTAACGCTTCCTTTAATGAGGATCCTAAAATCTGCTAGTAGACTTTGCTCTTTCCAGTTGTAGGAAGTGGAAGAAAAAAAGAGATGATTTTGAGGAACAAACTTAAAAATAAAAGTTATCTATTCAAATCAGCATTTAGCTTATTTATAGACTTGTCTGGTAACAATTTACATTGCGGTTGGTAAACATCTGTGACTATGACATTAACATTTGAATACTATTAAAGAAGTCACTCAAAATGAAAATTCCCTCATCATTTACTCAGCCTCATGCCATCCAAGATTTTTATGACTTTCTTTCTTGTGCTGGACATAAATGAAGGTTTTTAGAAGAATATTTCAGCTCTGTTGGTCCTCACAATGCAAGTGAATTGGTCTAAAAAATTGGAAGCTCCAGAAACTCATAAAGGAAGCATAAAATTAGTCCATACGACTCTAGTGGTTAAATCAATATCTTCAAAAGCAATATGATAAGTGTGAGTGCGAAACACTTTTTTTTTTTAAATTATTTATCACTCTCCACTTTTGTTCAAATTCTTCTTCTTTTGTTTTTGTTGTTACTGTGATCTTCTTCTTTTGTTTCTGGCATATTTGCATTCTTCGTGGATATCACCATCTACTGGGCAGGGAGGAGAATTTACCTAAAAATAAAAACACTTAAATATTTAACTGTTTCTCACTCACACCTATCATATCGCTTCTGAATATATAGATTTAACCACTGGAGTCTTATGAATTACTTTCATGCTGCCTTAATCTGCTTTTTGGAGCTTCATAATTTTGGTACCCCTTCACTTGCATTGTATGGACCTACAGAGCTGAGATATTCTTCTAAAATCTTTGTTTGCTTTCTGCAGAAGAGAGAAAGTCCTACACATCTGGTATGGCATGACCATGAGTAAATGATGAGAAAATTTTATTTCTTGGGTGAACTATCCCTTTAACTAGCCTATGTGTAATTACATGGTTACTACATTATATTTACATATTATGTTACACATTTTTATTAGCAGGCTATCGCTACTTACGCAACTGCACTGTAACAGTATAATGTTTAGTGTGACCAATTAATTACAGCAAAAATGTGTTCTTAAGAATAAATGTACAATGTAAAATATTTTGTCAGGTAAGCTTAAAATGTGCTACATGTGTTAACATCTACATTAACCAGTTTTATTCAAGTTAAAGATATTATTTAATATGACCAAATCAAAAAAGTAATGTTTAGGGATCGGATTAGGTAGAAATAGCTCCTTAAGTAACAACCACATATTTTCACTTTTTACAGTCTAACTATTTATTATGAGCGAAATAAAAGCAAAATTACAAAAGGGAACTGCAGAATTATTGCACCCCAAAAACTGAATCCATTTTGCAACAGTCTATTCTGATAAAGGTAAAATCTGTATAATTAATCTTATTCCTTGTCATAAAATAAAAGGGAAGCAAATTGGTGCCGTTTTCATTACAAAGTGTGATCAGTGGTTTACAATGTAATAGTTTAGGGAGAAGATGACAGTGATTAGTCATGGCTAGCCATTGAACCATTGTTAATATGGTATATCAGCTACACGCTACACTGGGGGTGTTGATGAAGTCACATCATGGATAGGGAATATATATATATATATATATATATATATATATATTTGACAGTGAAAAAGACATGGACACAAACACTTACAATGACACATTATAAATGTTGCCTCCCAGTAGGGTGGAAAGGAAAAAGCAAATATCAGTAAGCAAACAGTAATAACAAAAAGTGCTATTTGCTCCATTAATTCTAAGTTTAAATAGCTCGAATGAAGGAGTACTAAAAGTACCTCTGATTTTTGGACATGTACCATGGTAGTATACCTTGGTATTTTTTAAGCATTTAGGAGTGCCACATTACAGTAATACTATGTTACATGAATATGATTATAATTCAGTACCATGGTATTACCTGATATCATCACTGTATAGTGACAGTACACTGAAAGAGATGTTAACCTAAAATGTGCTGGTTGTGGTAACAACTAAATTAATTGATTGGATTGAAGTCAAAATATTATTTAACATTTCAGAATCAACCTAAATACATTAGGATGCACCAACAAAATTATTTATAATTAACAAATTTATGTGGATTTCTGTCTCTAAAAGTTATGCTTCCAGATCCCGATCCCACCAAATTTCCCAGATAAGAACACTGATATTAAGGAAACAACAGGGTGACTGTACCCAGTAACATGACAATCCAGTGAGTGGACATTCCAGAATATTCCTTGACACAGAGACAGTGACACTGAAACTATGCCCTCAGAGTGAGGGAGCATGCCCTGGTGTCTAACCTGGCAGGTGTATATGTCACAGACGAAGTTGAACGCAGAAAGTTGAGCTCAAGCAGGATAGCTACCCTGCTTTTATTGCATTATGGGCAATGTCTACTTTTCTGTTGGCCTGGAGGAGACAACCGAACATTCTGTATTCTGTCACTGTTTTGAGAATGAAAGGGGAGGCTAACAGGGAGAGAGGAAAAGCTTAGAGGTGAACCTTTTTCTCATTGTCAGCAGCGAGGTGCTGGGCGGAAGGCCTATTTATTGGTGATTTAATTAGTGCTTTATATTGCAGCTGTGCCCAAATAGAGGGAAATCATGCCCTGGATAGCAGTGAAAACTGAATATTATAGACCTTGCAAATAATAACAAAAAACATTGCACCCTTACTGACATGCTGTAGAGAAATATGTCTCACATTATGTGCCCAATTGTTGTACACTGTTTGCACATCCATAAAAGCAGGATTGGGTCCATTGTTGTTGAGTTAATCATACATAGAGAACATGGAGACATTTTGTTTTGAGCAAGATTGAGCAATCCGTCTTTATGATTTTATTTTTTGTTCTGTTTCCTCCTAAAGGACAATAGAAGTAATGTGGCAGTAAGCTGCAGTTAGGAGTTGGAATGAAGTTAATTGTATTGAGGAAAATAGATGAGGTAATGACACCAAAGAGTCTTGAAGTAAAATAATGGAATAAGGTACATGGATTGACATATGTAAACTTTTATGATAGGGAGGGGGGGCTTTGATTTTTTAGGATAACCCTCACCTGACAACAAAACCGTTGTGCAATATAGAATGTAAAGAGAAATAAAGATAGGCAGAAAAAGGTTAGATACACTGTAGTCTGACTGAGAAAGACGATGAGCATAACGTGAGCATAAAGAGCAGAGAGATGCTTAAGGGGGAATTCAGAGGTGATGTATACAGTTCTGAAGGCAGGGCCCAGGCCAGCTGCTGTTTGCGGTTTGTTCCTGAGGTTATGCCTGACAGTAACCTGGGCCATGTGTGCAGGCTGATAAAATGTGGATTAAGGAGGAAGAAGAGAGTAGAGGTGGCAGTAAGTAGCATGAATGTAACAGCTCACTCTTGATCCTCAAAGAACCCAGATCTTGATTAGCCAAAACGTACATTTTTAGGTATACAGCACATTTTTCATATACATAGACACTCCTTTTTAGAAATTTAGATTTCAAGTCAGTTGTGTATTTATGATGCCATGGGCATTTTCCAAATAAATTATAAATGGTCTTAGTAAAACACTCATATTCATGAGGATCAGTGTTTGGGTAATCAATAAAGCAATGAGCTATGAGAGGCTGTGCATAACAGTGATTTTACCAAATGTAGGGGTGCCTTTAACCCACCTAACCATAGTAAAAACACAGTAGCATACAAAGTTGAGTGGCTTATCGCTTTTAGAAAAAGCTAACAATAGCACTATAATTAAAAATACACCAATGTTCAATAAACATGGTCTTATAGAATAACGCTACTTTATCTACATTTTCATAAAATGATTGTTATGTTGTTCGTTCATCATTTCATGGCAGTTTCCTGCTGAAATGTATGCTAGTTGCTACAAAAACAACGACAATGAGTAAATGGCAGATTATCAGTAAACACTAACTTTTCACCCTGTTTTTCATCTCGCATTTGTTTTGTTTTTATTAATTTATCGGTCTGGTTTAGGTTTAAGGTCTAGGGTTGGGTAGGAGGTTTCCCACTTAGTGGGAAATTTGTCTCCGAACTGCCGCAGTGCGCTCAAAGAACTACTTAATATAATTTAGCAAAAATGCTACCACATTCACGTAATTTTTATTAAATACTGTGAGTAAACAATCCTTCCTCTGTAATTCATAGAGCAATGCCATAGTGAGGATAATGAATACTTCAGTTTCCTAACTGTTGGCTGTTTATGGTTGCTAAGCAACATAGCATCTTGACAAATTAATATCATGGTTTGAAATTAACACTCGCCAACCCACCAAATGCGGGTAAAAATCGTCCGAGGCTGGTAAATCTGTCACTCTTATTAGCCACTTTTCAGGTATTTCCCTGCATTGAAAATTCGGTGAATGTCAGGCGACACGTAGCTGCTGCCGAAGGAAATTTTATGGTATTCATGCCTCTCATAACTTACACACACATCCATGGGGCCAATTAAGTGTGCTTTCACATGAACCACCAAAGCGCACACCAGCGCACTCCAGAGATAAGATTGCCAGAGCTCTGGAACTCTGATTCAGTCACGCTTCACTAATTACAAATGACACCATTAAGCAATGGTAAACTTTCATTGGTGAGTACAATTTGAAGGGGTTGAAACTTTATGAACTGTGGAAGAATTATTGACAAATGTTCCTCCTGTTCTATCCTACTCCTGATCTAACTGGCGTTTGCCTTTGGATAGTTTATAGGTTACTTAAACCATTAGGCCTGCTAAACTCATCTAATGTCCAAACAAATGCATGCAGTTACAGCCTTCGGGTACTTTTATCACTTTTTGCGAGAAGTGGTATTTTGGCCAGTGAAAACGTTAAGTGGCAAGTGACCTTGCAAAACTACTAGCCACAGTGGCCGGTGAGCCAAAAAGTTCATTTCAAACCCTGAGTAATATAGAATGTGCGGTCACAGGTGTGTGTTTAAAGTCATTTTTCAACAGCTTTGAATGCTGCTCATCCATTGAGAAATTACAGTCTGAATTAGCTTTTTGTATATCATCATAGAACATTTCTTAGTATATGATGAAGAAACAGACTTACAAAAGCTTACTTTTTAGGAATCACCCACACTATTTCTCAGATGTCTCTTCCAACAGCAGTGTTCTCCTGTACCAATCAAAAGCAATTAATTAAAGCCTTTTGATTCTTATTGATCTATCACATGCCCAGCCCACATATCTAACTGTCAGTCTTTGATTATATTGTCTCCAGACACATAGTGACCCGTCTCATCCTGGCTTAGAGAAGCACACAGAGACTTGCTCCATTGTCTCTGTCTAGGAACCAAGCTACTAAACAAGGCATCAGCTGTTGTATGGTGAACAGAGACAAGACAAGAGCCTGCTTTATAATGGTTCTTTTTCAGATACCTCAGAGACCTGCAGTCAGAGATACAACACTGTGCTTCTTGAATAGAGAATGAATTGTGTGCCTGGTCTGCAACAATGTGCAACATTCACATCTGTCGGGAAAGATAGTGTTTCCTTTAAATCTGCAAGAAAGGTGCCAAACATCAGTAGCCAATAGCAACATGAACCAAGAAGGAAGAGAGGGAACACTGTTGGGTTGCCTCTAACCCTGTACCACTGTTTAATTTGTGGATCACTCACTCTCTGACTGACATTTTTCCTATGAGAGACCTTGATGGAGAATTTACACTGATTGGAAATACAGTGGATTCCTATCAGTTGCAAGAAATCTGATAATTGTACTCTGGACTGCACCACAATGACATCACTAAAGTGAAGAGGAGAGATCCAGAAGAGCCATTACAAATCAAAACAGAAAGTCAAAATATTATTGTATTATTAAATGTAAGATGAAGGACTCATCATAAGCTCAAATCAAGTCCCAATTTTGAGGTGATATAGGATATATCCAACCTTGAGGTCTTCTATCTCTCTTCACTCTACTGGGAAAATGACTGAACGTGAATGCACCAGTGAATGATAAACTCTTCACCTGCCACATTGAGAAAGACTGTGTCTAATTTTGTAGGGTGAGTACTCTTCCACTGCAACTTTCTGGATAATATTTAGTTATAAGTGTAATAATTCAGAAGGTTGAGACCACTTGAAGAAATGTCAAACCAAGTTTCATTAGTGTTTTATTTTTTTTTCTTTAAGAAGAGCCACAGGTGCTAATTTTTAGGATGCACAGTGGGTCCTGTAATCTTTTACACACGTCAGGTGGGATGAGGCAGGGTGTACTACAACAGTATAGTCTGTATTCTCTATCTTTATAAAATAACTGGGAATAACTGTAAATTCTACAATAGTAGGTTGAATGTTCTACTGCTAAAATCTGTCCGAAACTGCATATCAAAACTCAAACCACTGCCCCCAGTGGCCAAAGCTGAAATGTTGTTGAACGGATGGTGACGTGTGAGCTCCAGTTTCCGGGTGAAAAGTGCAAAGAATGGCCCACAAAGCGTTTAGAGTTTAATTATTAGTTGTAAATTATGTAATAGTCCACAGGAATGCATATTTTATTAACTCTACTCCTAAATCCCAACTATTAAGGCTGATTTATACTACTTTTATGAATCTACAAATGAAAACAGGACAAAAGTACATGTTTTCACTCTGAAAGCTTTTTTCTCTGGGCTTTAACTCAATATTTATTTGGTATGTGAGTTTTAATATTGACACAATATTTGTTGTATTCTACTTGAGAACTTTCCGATCTAAACAATGTTTTGGTCATATTTTGACAGTATAGTGTACAGAAAATAATCATATTTCATAAGTTATGAAAAATGAACGGATCTCATTTCTCAGCAAATTAAAAAGCACCTCTTCAGAGTTCAAGCTTTTAAAGTTCAGCTTTTAAGCTTTAAAATAACACCCATTTTGTGTTGGTCAATCATTTAGTTATTTATTTAAAACATTTTCAGCATGGAGCTGATAATAATAATAATAAATGAAATAATTGTTATTTAAGCGACTCAAGAGCAAGCATGCACTATATGCCTGATTTATTTACCCTCTACATGGCAGACAGCATTTATATTAATTGTTATCTAATCTCAACATGTTTTTTGATGAACTTGTATTTTGTTGTTATAAAATGCTATAAAAACTATATAATAAATTCTTTGAATCCACAGTGTATATTTATATATTGTAATCTTAGTGGACTTTGGTGCTTCTGTTTTCATGTCCTGTCTTGTTTTTACTCTTTTCCTGTTCATGCTTCACCTCAGTCACAGGGATTTAATATGTCAGTGATATAAGACTCATGTCTTTAGGGACTTATTTCACATGTGTACACAACCCTTATGGCCGGGCATTTGCATGGCAACAGACTTTGAACAAACAGTGCAAAATAATGCACTAGTCCTGGATTAAAAATATAAAGAGCTGAAACAAGAGTACACTTTGGTCCATGATTGTAATGTATGCATTTAGTGTTGTTTAAGAGCAGATGCAATTGACAGGCGCAGCAGTGCCGACTGTGAAGGCAAAGCCACTTACGGGATTGTAAAGACAAGCTGTCAGTCCTGCAACCTTGAGGGTCGCACAGACCACAGGGACAGGCCATTTGTAAAGGAATTAATGCCAGAGCCCATAGCAAGAGGGAAATTGTCTTCTTAATCTACTGAAAATCTTAATTCTCTTTCTATACACATTTTCTCCCAACACAGATGTCCCCAGCCACATTAACAGGCTTTAGACTGCACAAGAAGTATTGAATTTAAGACAGATTGTTAAACACATCATGAATTGATTTTAAGCCTTCTAAAAATAATTGGGCATTTAATTTTTGTTTTTGCCATTCATCAGGCTGGCCCACAAATAGCATGGGATGGTAGTCAATAATAAACAAACAAAGCCCTTATTTTAAATTGCCACTAAATGCATTATACATCATAATAGATGCAACATCTATCATATCTATATATCTGTCTATCTATATAATCTGTATATTTGAAATGATATAATGTTGAGTACATGATGACAGGTTTTTCATTTTTGGGTGAACTAGCCCTTTAAAATGTGCTTGATTTTGGGAGTGTGAGAGTGATGTGCAGTTACACGATTGTAGTCTTCACTTTTTCCCATTTTTTTATCTTAATAATACAGTGAGGAAAATAAGTATTTGAACACCCTGCTATTTTGCAAGTTCTCCCACTTAGAAATCATGGAGGGGTCTGAAATTGTCATCGTAGGTGCATGTCCACTGTGAGAGACATAATCTAAAAAAAAAAATCCAGAAATCACAATGTATGATTTTTTTTAACTATTTATTTGTATGATACAGCTGCAAATAAGTATTTGAACACCTGAGAAAATCAATGTTAATATTCGGTACAGTAGCCTTTGTTTGCAATTACAGAGGTCAAACGTTTCCTGTAGTTTTTCACCAGGTTTGCACACACTGCAGGAGGGATTTTGGCCCACTCCTCCACACAGATCTTCTCTAGATCAGTCAGGTTTCTGGGCTGTCGCTGAGAAACACAGAGTTTGAGCTCCCTCCAAAGATTCTCTATTGGGTTTAGGTCTGGAGACTGGCTAGGCCACGCCAGAACCTTGATATGCTTCTTACAGAGCCACTCCTTGGTTATCCTGGCTGTGTGCTTCGGGTCATTGTCATGTTGGAAGACCCAGCCTCGACCCATCTTCAATGCTCTAACTGAGGGAAGGAGGTTGTTCCCCAAAATCTCGCAATACATGGCCCCGGTCAGCCTCTCCTTAATACAGTGCAGTCGCCCTGTCCCATGTGCAGAAAAACACCCCCAAAGCATGATGCTACCACCCCCATGCTTCACAGTAGGGATGGTGTTCTTGGGATGGTACTCATCATTCTTCTTCCTCCAAACACGGTTAGTGGAATTATGACCAAAAAGTTCTATTTTGGTCTCATCTGACCACATGACTTTCTCCCATGACTCCTCTGGATCATCCAAATGGTCATTGGCAAACTTAAGATGGGCCTTGACATGTGCTGGTTTAAGCAGGGGAACCTTCCGTGCCATGCATGATTTCAAACCATGACGTCTTGGTGTATTACCAACAGTAACCTTGGAAACGGTGGTCCCAGCTCTTTTCAGGTCATTGACCAGCTCCTCCCGTGTAGTTCTGGGTTGATTTCTCACCTTTATTAGGATCATTGAGACCCCACGAGGTGAAATCTTGCATGGAGCCCCAGTCCGAGGGAGATTGACAGTCATGTTTAGCTTCTTCCATTTTCTAATGATTGCTCCAACAGTGGACCTTTTTTCACCAAGCTGTTTGGCAATTTCCCCGTAGCCCTTTCCAGCCTTGTGGAGGTGTACAATTTTGTCTCTAGTGTCTTTGGACAGCTCTTTGGTCTTGGCCATGTTAGTAGTTGGATTCTTACTGATTGTATGGGGTGGACAGGTGTCTTTATGCAGCTAACGACCTCAAACAGGTGCATCTAATTTAGGATAATAAATGGAGTGGAGGTGGACATTTTAAAGGCAGACTAACAGGTCTTTGAGGGTCAGAATTCTAGCTGATAGACAGGTGTTCAAATACTTATTTGCAGCTGTATCATACAAATAAATAGTTAAAAAATCATACATTGTGATTTCTGGATTTTTTTTTTTAGATTATGTCTCTCACAGTGGACATGCACCTACGATGACAATTTCAGACCCCTCCATGATTTCTAAGTGGGAGAACTTGCAAAATAGCAGGGTGTTCAAATACTTATTTTCCTCACTGTATGTTTTAGCATGCCATTGCCTTTAACTTTCAATTCATTTTTATTTAACATTTTTCTCAATAGTATTAAGAAAAACCTACCTAACTTACCTAACTACTATATCAACTTTTCTCTCCAGGAGGTTTTTCCAGACATCTTCTCACAGCTGGGACCTGTCCTGAGCACCATTAGCAGCAAAAATCATGTCAGAATTAGAGGATTATTCATCTCCAAGGGACCACCCGCATCCTGACCCAGCTCGCATCCAGCAGAACCTCCTGGAGGAGCAAGTGGAGCTCTGGTGGTTCAGTGAGCCGCGCAAATCTTTATTATGCTACTGCGCCTCAGTAGGCCTAATCTTAGGCTGTGGACTGGGCGGCGTAGGCCTTCTTTCCACCACCACAAGTCTGTCCAGTGAGTGGAGATTAGGCGCCGGTACAGCTCTTTGTCTTCTTGCGCTGGCTGTCCTCCTTAAGCAGTTGTTGAGCTCTGCCGTCCAGGACATGAACTGTGTACGTAGCAGACGCCAGATCGACATGCTGAAGAGCGGAGGTTTATCTGACGTTCTGGTCATGTTGATCACGGGAATCTCCCTGCTTATATGTGGGGCTGTGCTCCTGGATGTTGCCCTGGCCTACCATATGCCTAAACCTGGCAAGGCACTGAATGACATGTTTATAACTGGGGTGGTACTGTTGGTGGTTGGCAGTTTTACAGTGTTAGCGGTCGGGGTTTACTTTGCAGTAGTTTTCCTCTTAGAGAGGACAGGGCCGGAACAGAGACGGTGGGAGAGGACTATGGGTTTTTTCACCATTTCAGGCCAAATGCAGGCAAGGAGAGAGACTGCTTCAAGCTTAGCTCGTCTAATATAGCCTAATAGAGTGCAATATTTCCCGCCCACTTTCTCAGCCTTCTTGGATCCAAAATGTTTTTTCTATTAACTCTTTTCATAGAGATTTCATAAAATTCTTCCTAAAAGTGTTCTAATCCATGAACCAAACCAATCAGCTCTGGGGTTAATCGCAACATTATAAATGTTTATTGGAAGGAAATATGTATTTGAAAATCAGATAAAAAGACAAAGGTACGAAACTGTGTACTTAGTCTTTAATGAGGAAATTAACTACAATCCCATGAAGCATTGTGAATTACGTAATTGGATTAAAGAAGTGGTGGAAAGTAACGAATTACAACTACTCTCGTTACAGTACTTGAGTAAATTCTTCAAATTTTTCTACTTTTTTAAGTATAAATAAATAATAGTACTTTTACTTGAGTTGATTAAAAAATAGTTTTCAACTTCGCTACAATTATAATTCAGCACAATTACAAAGTACAAAAAAATTGGGGGGGGAAGAGGAAATCTGCAAGTTTTAAGCACTAAATCTGTTTATAAACTAAAACGCGCTGGGCACAACATCATGAGCACAGCAGCTTGCATAAACTGCCCCTATGTCCTCTCTTCTCTTGCTTCTCCAAGACCTACTGCCCTGTCACTATACAAGAACTGTAATACTATGATTTTCTGCATATATCATTTTATTCTGGAAAGGAGCCTGAACACATTTAACCACTGATCAAACTTCACTTGTTTTTAAGGTAGGACATTTTTTTAACTGTAACAAACATTAACACAATGTAGTTTGACATATAAGTGGGGATATCTTGTTTATTTGCTAATATATGTCAAAAACAAACTTTTTAAATACCGTTGAAAGACATAGTGCCAATAGTGTCGGAAATTAACGGGGACTTGGGGCAAAAATGCCACACAAATGGACAAAAATATCCCTGAATTTCACAAAAATGGGGGCAAAAATGCCCTTGCAATGAGGTTCTGAGTTTTATTAATAATATTTTTTTCCCACTGTCCGGTTCCTCACACCATCGTGCACACAGAAGGGCTCTCCACTTCTATCAATCCGCATCAGTTTTTGTATTGAACTCCCGCATTAAATCCCATAACCGTTCGCCCCTCTTGTTAAAAATAAATGGTTCTAGCAGGTAACACTCTTGCACCAATACTGTATTGTATTGTACTTCCCTGCTCTGTGCTGCTGTTTATCTGTCTGAAAAGCCTCACCCGCTTGAGGCCAAAAGAGTGCAAATGATGGATGTTATATAAAGAAGGGATGTGAAATAACAAAACATAATTCAACCAAATGCTACAATTGAATTAATAATAATATCTCAATATGTTAAATAACCATAAGGGTTAATTAAGAATGTATTATTACAACTGTAGTGCAATAATACATATACAGAACAACCACTTTTAGTGTTTGAATCAATCATAGTTCTCACTAAACACTGTAAAATGTTTATTTTTGCCTTATTTTATTCAGCTGGCATGTAGGATTTGATAACAGTTTGCTTAATAATCTCATTCCATATCTGGATAATTGCTGCAATATCATAGAGGATAAAAGTCCTCCTCTGTGATATTGCATTATAGTAGTTTTGTACAGTATGTTAACTTGCCAAAATACTTGGACATACGTGAATGAGAATAAACTTGACATAGGAATGTGTTTCAGTCAATGCACATTATGTAGTTTAGAGACGATTTAGAGACATTTAGAATGTTACTAATGGCTATTTCTATTTTTTAAATTTTTTGTATTCTTACAATGTTCTTTTTGTCCAAGAATCATCTTGCAGCAGTGCAGGTCTTTGGCATCTAGTTTAGGACCTGTGAGGAGTCTCAAACTAGAGATAGTGATTTACTTGTCTTTTTGTTGTGCATCTGGGCCATCCACTTCCCTCTCTATCCTGGTTAGAGATTATTTTATCAATACAGAAATGCATGGAATAGCCTTCATCTCTCTAAAAAATAGACTTTATGAGAAAATAGAATTTCAGGAGAAATGTGTTTATTTTTGACTTTTTTAAAACCAAAATGTAAAATTTTGAATGCTTTTGTAAGGAATAGGTGACACAAGTATATGTTTTCCATCACAGGTAAAGGAAAAAAGTAAAACAATTATTTCAAACCATAATAATAATTTGCAATTAATGATTTTGGCAGTATTTTTTATCAATTTAATGCATCAAAAACAAAAATATTTTTGCGTTCTAAAAATGGAACCATATATACTATATATAATATAATATAATATAATTTTCATAAAGTAACTTGTAATGAAATTACTTGAGTAGGTTTTTGGGGCAAACTACTTATTTACTCTAACTTGAGTCATAATATTTCTCAGTACTTCTACTTGTACTCAAGTTAATTATTTATTATGTAGCAGTATTTTACTTAAGTAAAATAACAAAACAATAGGTAGGCCTACTCTTTCCACCACTGGATTAAAGACAATGGAAATATTTAAAACAACTGCTTTTATTTTGTTAATTATAAATATAGAAAGAATATATTTCAATTTGACTGCAAAATATTCAGATATACACAAATTTAAAAGTAGTTTGAAAGTGTAGGGAGACCAAATTCATTGCGTCATTCGCAGTGTGTCATGGAGGTGGGCAATTGCTACAAAGCTCATTTGCTGCGGCTTGTTTGCGCTGACTCTCTGATTGGTGGAACATTCTCTTCAGGATTCACGGGTAGTGTAGTTCGTCACCAGGAACTCCACTATTAAATTAAATAAATTTTTAAGAAATTATGTTGAAATAGCACAGGCTGATTCCTTCAACTTGAAGCATATACCATCAATTTACAACCTCGGAGCTCCCAGTAGGTTTGTCTTTGAAGGTTTATAAGTTATCTTTAAAAATCCTTTTGTCTATGTGGAAAATTTATGGGATTTTTACCTCCGAAATCAGACTTTTGCACTCTGTTGTGTGACTACAAATGTATATGTATGCCAGTCCTAGTGAAAAAGAACAAAGACACAAAACTGTGCTCTCTGCAGTCTTGGGACTTTAAAAAACAGCCCTCAATGAAAGTTTGCACCCATTACACAATGGCACAAATCACATGTGACATTTACTATTACACTCCACAAATAAACTGATTCACACTATAGCTCAAGGGTTTACGCATTAGACCTTTGAGGGTTTAGGCACAAACATTTAAGCTTTTACATTCTCCATTCCAACAAAGTGCTATGAAGGAAGAAAAGCAAAGAAAAGCACAAAAGCAATCTAAATGAACTGTTTGATCATGAATTAATGGATTTTAGATAAAACATGCTGCTTTTGTGTGTGTGTGTGTCTCTCTCTCTCTCTGTGTGTGTGTGTGCGTGTATGTGTCCTTCACAGCTTTTTTTTTTAATGTGAGCAACGGTGAGCATGCCAAGTGGGTGTCCATCTGGGGATGTCTTCAGCTTTTCAGGAACTCCAATGTGTGTCAGTGAATGGATTGGCCATGTCTGTTTTCATCACTGTGAATTTTCACTACAACTTGGTTCTGTGTGCAGGCGATGCTAAGAATCAAATAAAGGATCAGAATCTAAATTTGAAGGATATGGTTACCTATTGGTGTTATTTTTTATAATATTTCCAAGAAAAGAGAATTATATTTTATTTGTAGCAATACTCGGAACTGGATTTCAACTTTGATGCAAATAATTGGTATTTCATTTTGGAGGGCTTTAAAAAAACATTCAAAAACAGATGGAGATAAACAGATGGCAGGTTGTAGCAATTTAGATTTAATTTGTATGCATAATAAAAAAAAATGTTCAAGCTCTATGTGACAACGTTACGAAACGTTATGAAATGACTTCAGAAAAAGAAGCTGCAACATTATAAATCTGCTCTCAAAGCCTAAATGCTTCTACAGTACCCCTAAAAGTATTCAGAATGAATGAAAGTATTACACAAAGTGTAAAACAAAGTGGTGTTTATTTTAAAGACACTTTTCAAAGAAAACATTTCACAAAAAATGAGGTTTTAGGTTTTAAACTATAAAACAAAAAGACATAATGTCCAAAATGCGGACAAAAAAAGTATTTAGATACTATTAGGTTGTCAGATGTTAGTGGAAAATAATCCTAGTTAATGTGATGAACTACACTGGTGTTGTGGTTACTCTGTGAGGCCAACTTTGGGAACTTCAACTTAATAATGACATTGGAACCAGTTGGTTTAAGTCATTGAAAAAATGGAAAAAAAAAGAAAAGTGAAGTTACAGTTCTGAATTCTGAGAATTCTTTGGCACTTAGCTTGAAATGTTCCTATCTAATCCGATGAACTGTTTGGGCCACTATAAACTGGATTCAGTCACCAAGAGTACCTCTTCATCATGAGATTTGATTATTTGTGGGGGGTTTTTGCAAGAGAATAATTTCTCTTCCATATCACAAGACGGTATTATTTTAAAATATGCAAATAACAAAAAGTCACCTCCAACATCTAGCTGGTTCATTTTTAAATTTTTTTTTTTGGTCCTTCATGCATGTGTCCGAGTGTGTTTAAGACATAGCCCACTCAATCATCGTCTAATATAGCCTAATAGAGTCAAATATCCAAAGCTCATCCCGAAAAGACAGAAGTTGGTTCTGAAATGACCAGTAATGGGCAGAGGATGGCTGGGTTGTGTTGGGCAATGCCTGTTTTTATTCATAACAAGCTGGCTATTGTGCAACTGCTCAATCACCATGTAAACAATAGCTGACTCTGTGACCCATTGTCACCAATCTTTTGACCTGTCATGTGCTGAGACTGATAAGAACAATACTAAGCTTAGTTGAGCTAAACTAGCAACACATAGATTCTGCATCCATGTTTATGGATGATTAAAAAAAAAAGTTTACTAATACTACGATAATACAACAGATCCATTTCACATTTTGAGCTTAAGGTTGCAGCTGCATAAAATGGCAATTAATTTCAACAGCTATATATTGAAATATCAATATGCAAATAATGCTAAAGTGACCCTTTCCCATACAGCTCAGAAAATTATCAAAATACTTCACATGTTGAAAGTTAATTTTCTCACAATGACCTTATAGTAGTATTAAACAAAAAAGTTAGCAGTAATAAAGAAGATAAAAAATGCATGTTTCAGAATCAGCAACAGGGTGGAATAAATATCGAGATGTTACCACACCGGTGACCTTTGCTATATAAATGAGGAAGCAGTTTTGACATGACAACAGCAAATAACACATTCTGCTGCCTCTGCAAAGGTGGCAGACAGTATTCTACACACACACACACATACACACACACACACACACATCTGCCACACTGATAAAACAAGTGGTGCAATGCATGCTGAATGAAGGAAAAGATTTTCCCAATGTGAAAATTTGCAATGTCATGTATCGAGAAGAAAATGTAAATGTGAAAAATGTGGGCAAACACAAAAAGAACTAAAAAATGCAATGATAATTAATGCAGCTTCATTGGTGATGTCGATGTGAAGTTGGATTAGTTGCTGGTATGTTGTATGGCTATGTTATAGGCCAGTGATTCACAACCAGGTGTATGTGCACACTAGGGGGTTCTTGGAAAGATTTCAAAGATTTTCAAAGATTGTTGCTTTGTTAAACCAATAAAACAGAAACGACGACGTAAATACTAGGTCTGTCAAGGAAAAATATCATTATATGAAAAGACAACAAAATAATTTGTGTACGTTTTCTAAATTTGTGTGGATGACACTCATAGCACAATATACACTCACCGGCCACTTTATTAGGTACACCTGTACATCTTATTAATTTTCTAATCAGCCAATCGTGTGGCAGCAGTGCAGTGCATAAAATCATGCAGATATGGGTCAGGAGCTTCAGTTAATGTTCACATCAACCATCAGAATGGGTTAAATATTTGATGAGTTTTTGGACCGTGGCATGATTGTTGGTGCCGTAGGTTTGGTTTGACTGTTTCTGTAACTGCTAATCTCCTGGGATTTTCATGTGCAACAGTCTCTAGAGTGTATAGAATGGTGCGGAAAACCAAAAACAACCAGCGGTAGTTCTATGGATGAAAACGCCTTGTTGATGAGAGAGGTCAATGGAGAATGGCCAGACTTGTTCAAGCTAACAGAAAGGCTATGGTAACTCAGATAACACCTCTGTACAATTGTAGTGAGCAGAATAGCATCACAGAATGCACAACATGTAGGCGGATGTGCAACAACAGTAGAAGACCATGTTGGGTTCCATTTCTGTCAGTCAACAACAGAAAACTAAGGTTGCAGTTGGTCTACCATTTGTGCACCTCAGCAGAAATCCAGATTTGTCAGACCAATCAATGTTTTTCCAATCATCTTCTGGACCTGTTTTGGGGAGCCTGTGCCCACTGCAGCCTCAGTTTCCTGTTCTAAGCTGACAGTAATGGTCTTCTACTGCTGTAGCCCATCCGCCTCAATGTTCAACGTATTGTATGTTCAGACATGTTTTCTGTACAGAACTGTTTTAACGCATGTTTATTTGGGTTAGTGTCACCTTCCTGTCAGCTTGGACCAGTCTGGCCATTCTCCTCTGACCTCTGTAATTAGCAAGTCGTTTTCGCCCACAGAACTGCCGCTCACTGGTTGTTTTTTGTTTTTCGCACCTTTCTCTATACGCTCTAGAGACTGTTGTGTGTGAAAACACCAGGAGAACAGCAGTTACAGAAATACTCAAACCAACCCATCTGACACCTAAAATCATGCCACGGTCTAAATCAATAAGATCAAATTTATTACCTATGCTGATGGTTGATGTGAACATTAACTGAAGCTCCTGACACATATCTGCATGATTTTATACATTACACTGCTGCCACATGATTGGCTGATTGGTTAATTGCATGAATAAGTAGATGTACAGGTGTATCTAATAAAGTGGCCATTGAGTGTATGTGTTATTTGTGAGTCACTGATTGTTCTTTGTTCAAATGTGAGATTAATAATATTAATAATAATGCTAAATGATATCCAGTGTAATGTGAGTTAAAAGGAACACATTTCTGGTTTGGTGTTGATGAAGGGGTAATTGAGCCTTATTTATGGCACTGTGGGGGTCTAGGTGGGAAACTGTCATAAAGAAACATGAACAATTCCCCTCTTCAATCTACCTATGTCAGTTTGTTTGTGTATGCTCTGCTGGTATTTTGAATGAGCACATTCTGTAGAAACCAATCCAGAGACAAAGATACGGGGCCACTGTGGTAAAAATATAGTGTTACAGTGCTGTCCTAACAGTTTCTATGCCTTATTAATTATTGATTTTGAGCACTAGGTATTTATTTCACTGGGCCTGTGGTTATCTTTACAACACACATTAGATCATATCACACTGTGAGATATTCCATCCAACTCCAGCGGCAATAAAAATAAACAGCTGATTCAATAAAATGTAATGTAACTATGTGAACTTATTTCATTTGCTTGATTTAAAATGCCAAAGTTTAAATGGAACACATTTAAGACATGTAAATTAAGGGTTTCTAACTTAAAAGGTTTGTTGCAACTGGCAGCTGAACTATAATGGGAAATCAATTGTTTGGTAGGCTTTCAGTAATTTTGTGGTCGGACTTCATAGTTGGTTAATTTGTAAAAACATGATTTCATACAAAAGACCTACATATCCAGAAGTGCTAAATCTAGGAGCAAGAGGAGGATTTAGCCACCCGCCTGCTCTGTGAAGGGCAGTCGCGGTCTCATGATTGAAACTGGACAGACAGGAGATGAAAGACATGCAGCCATTTTCCGATATATGTTTTCCCTCGGTTGGTCCTCATCTGATAATCTGCCAAAATTGTTCAAGTCAGAAAACTGCAGCTTCTAAATCATGCATGTTTAAGGGAATAGTTCACCCAATGAAAATTCTTTCATTCATACTCAACCTCATCTCGCAAGTCTGCGCTGCTTTCTCTTTAACGTCCAATTACAATAAATGGGGCTTTATTAATCTTCAAAAAGGATGCAAATGCACCACAGAGTATCATAAAAGTAATCCATATGATATCTGAAGCCATATAAGAGCTTTATGAAAGGAACAGCCAAATTTAAGATTCACATTCTTTGTAATTGCATAGAAATAAGAGCATTTAGAACAGTTTGACGAGGAGGAGGATGGGCCGGGCTGAGGAGAGGGATAATTTGATGCTTCTGCCAGTTCCCGCATCCTCTTTGACCATTTAACTGTGTTAAAAACAGCCTTTAAGATGTTTCCATTTTGTGTTCTAGAGAAGAAGAATAAAGTCATACAGGTTTGGAATGATATGAGGCTGAGTAAATAATGACAGAATTTGCGGTTTTGGTGGAACTATTCCTGTAATCCATCTATAAAGGTGGATAAAACATTTTAAAAGGTGTAAAAAGGCATTTAAATTGGTTATTGACATTTGGAAATCGGAATTTCAGTGTGGTTTAAGGCTTGATGTCTGCTTTGCATTTCTTATAAATAAGTGAACAGAGCTGAGGGATTAGAGTGGCTCTCTCTCATCTGGTGTCACTGATGCAAATGGAAAACTGATAGTCTTCACTCTCTGTGTGTGTGTGTGTGTGTGTGTGTGAATGACAGCAGAGTGAGCAAGGCTCGTGTTCACTGAACTCTTCTGCAGAGTGAAGGTAAACTTTATATCTGAATGAAATTAAGAGTAACAGAGAGTTTGTGAGAGTGTGCAATTTTTTTTTGAACGTCTTACCTCCACTTTGAGTGATATAACGCACCCATGGTAATGCCTGGTAGCCGCTCTTTTCAATAATTTTCAAGTATCGTACCTGTGTTTGTTACCAAACATAAAAAATGATAATAATAATATTAATAATAATTCAACCATTTAATGCAGAACCAATATTTAAAAAGTTTTATTCCTGTTTTTTGACACAATGATAACTTAAGTTGCAATAATAACAAAAAGACAACAATAAAACGATAACCGATAAAGAAGAAAAGTGTAAATATCGGTAAAAACTATCGCTCTATTCCTAATTTCATGTCCATTCCTTAAGGAATTTTGGTTTAGACAATGTGTGTTATTAACAAACCTGAATGCCAGACACTGTGAAATATGGGATCTCAAACTTCACTGTGATTTGTCGCTTTTTCTTCGAGTTCATCACTTTCCACACTCGGAAGTCCAAAATGAGCTCTCATCATGTACTCCTTCCCTCCCTTCAACATAAATAAAGACACATCATTAGTTTTTGACACCTCTAACCATCTAATTACTACTGCAAAAATCATCACTTTAATAGAAAGCCCCAATTAACAGTCCAGTTCTAAATTAACCTTCATATTCTCCAGTAGCTGATACAAACTTGTCTTTCTTTCCTAGCTTCTGACAGCACAAAACTCCAAGACTAACTTACAGTCTTCAGCACTCAAATGCCCAGGACATCAAGCGTCCCACGTGTCCTACTTCTCTGAGAATAAGGGGTTTTATAATTATTATTTTTTTAAGGTATTTTGGCCTTCATTTAACACACGTTTGGTTGTTCAAACAAATGTAATGCCTGATTACTTGGCCACTGCAAAGCTGCAAATATTTTTGCAATTATGAGGATTCAGATTGCAACTTCGATATGCACAAGTGTATTGAATAATCCATTCTAAATTCTTAAATAAAAGGGGTCATGACATGAAAAATCTGATTTTCCTTAATCTTCTAACATGTAAGAGGTCATTGTACTACACAAACATACTGTACGTTTCAGAACTCAACTTTCTCCTCACTGCAAAAAGAGCATTTGTTGAAACCAAGCTGTCAAAACTACCCCACTGTGGTAGAGATTTGCATCTGACTGTCTCTACAGCAACACATGAACAACTATTTAACCTTGTTTTTTCTGTAGCCCCAACCAGTAGTGGTGAGCAGTGAGATGGCAATGGGAGAGCAGGTCAGTCAAGAGAAGAGAGCCAATCATAACAGTGGACTTTACTGTCAAGTCAGAGTGTTTCTGAGAGGGTCCGAATGAAAATGTTGTGTGTGTGTGTGCTAAAAACTTTAATATTATAAGTTAACCTCAAGGAACACACTGAAATAATAATAAAAAGGCATCTCATGACCCCTTTGAGGGGATTTTGGGTTGATGGGTTTGATGAGTGTGAAATGGCCTTCAGGCTTTTTCATTTCCTCTTAGAGTTACCTCTAAAACACTGCTCCCTCACTCACCAAATCGATCCTCTGGCTGTCAAACACAGATAGCCACTGGTTTCCTTTGGGATAATTACTGTACACAACAGTCACAGTGTGTTTGTGTGAGCATTTTACTGAATGCATCAGATTACTCATGCATATTTGACTATCTCTAAATGTGGTTTATGACAACACTGTATTTGTAGTGTAAGTATTAATGCATCCTGAACAACAGAAAAGGGCCACCAACTCACCTGTCAATCTTTCATCGCACTAAAACAAGAGTAAAATAACTATGAGCATTCCACTCAAAATGTAACATTTGCAGTGAGATTAAAATTAAAGTAATCAAGCAGTAACACACTGAAGATGTATGTGATCATCAAAATCAGAAACCCACCCCTTGAAATCTGATAATGAATGGCCACAGGAAACATTTTTGAATAGAGGTCAACCCAAAGTGCAGCATGAGACCAGGCTGTGCAATTTGCCGATACCAATAACAAAGGTGGTAGAGAAGGCCGATAATTGATTAATCGGCAAACAGTTTTTCAGATCGATTAATAGAATGTTACAAACATTTCTTAGTTTTTCCTTACAATGACAGGCAAAGACATAGAGGCTACAAGAGTACAAAATAAATAAAATCCAGTTAAAATCCAATAAACTCCTCCAGTGAGTGATTGATTTTATTTCACTTCTAGAGGCCACTGTTATACTGTACAATCCTCCAGTGTCGACCTCTGAGGAACAACTATCAATACCGATTCATCCATAAAACCAACATATCGGTCTACCTCTACTTTTGAGACTCATTTTACTACCATGTGTAAAGGCCATACAGAAAATGTGCATATTGTGCAAAGAACACAACCTAAAACTGCTGCTTTAGTTAAAGTAGTATGTACGTATGTATCTTAGAAGGTGTGTATCTTATTGGTACTTACAGAGAAGGACTTACTGTTCCACTCTACAGCATTCTTCTCAGGAACCCATTTAGCCTGGCCTGTGGTGGTCTTAAATTTGGGGGAGTCAGCATCACTGGGAACATCACAAGGATGGACACATTGTTGGCAGTGGAGCGGGTCTTGGCCTTTAGAACAGATGAAGGAACAGCACAACTTCGCAGCAGCAAAACCTTCGAGCTAAAGTTTCACTTTGGCAAGGGCAATGGGACAAAGCATGTTCACGTCAGTATCTGACAAGTCTTTGGACACAGCTCAGGTAAACTCTGAGCAATTCCCCAGGATAGAAGCTTGAAAGCTAATTACTGAAACCAGGGCGTGTACTAGAAGAGCGGAATCAGTGAAGTGTGTAGATTGTGTGTATGTGTGCAGCTCTACCTTAACCTTGATCTCTACTCGACTGTGAGAGAACTTCTCTATTACACTCTCAATCCATATTAGAGGCTTTACCTGTCAAAACAGAGCAGTGACAAGAAAAGAATGAAGCTGTGATGCTGCTGTCACTTATCAAGCCACTGAAATGCCTTTTTCAAAATGTGTCTACACATGTCAATTAAATGTATATTAAATGTAGTATTACTGGTTGATTTACAAAAAAAAAAAAAAAAAACACTTTTCATATCCAAAATCGAAAGAAAAAATAAGAAATTATATTTTGCATAAAGATAATAAAGCCTATTTTTAGGATCATTAAGCTGGGAGGCACCCTACTATTTTTTTTTAGATTGTTATTACTTTGTCTGTTACAAATTTTGCCTACACTTGACTTGATACATTCAATAATGAGATGTGTACATGCTGTGCTGACCGTAGTGTTGAGTCTGTAAGACATAAGCTCACTTTCTCCATCAGGTGGGATGAAAGAGATCGTACGGTCATTCTCAAAGCGAGAGAGATGTACACACTGATGAAACTTCACATCTTCCAGCTCCACAGACTTACTTTTCTCTCCTAAGAGAAACTAGAAACAGTGAGGTGAGTTCTAATACTGTATAAAACAAGTAGTCACTGAAAATAATGATGTGTGCAATGTTGATTAATCAACTGAAAAGCTGCACACAGTGGAAAGTTATTCGTTTTAAATTTAGGATTTATTTTTATTTTATTTTTAGTTCAGTTCAGTTTTCATTCTATGACTATTAGTTTTCGTTCAGTTTTAGTGTATTGGTGCTGTCCAAATGTACTTTAAGTTGCAATAAAGGAAGATTGTATACTGTGTATCAAAAGCTACAAGTCTGTTTGTTATAAATAAAATAAATGTTTATTGTTGTGGCAGGGTGGAGGGCGGGGCCTTAAAATATAATTATCATTAAAATATTATTCATATTGTCAAGCCGGTTCACGCTTCCTCCTTTCCGGATTTCGGCACCAGTGTAAAGCAGTTCATTGGAAAGGAGGAGGCAAGAACCGGCTTGACAATATAAATAATACTTTAATGCTAAACTTAAAGACAAAACACACACATGACGGACATGTCTGTAAACGAACTCTCTCTCCCGCACCACCCTCTGCAGTCAGCCTTTATCCCTCTCGGAGACTTGATTAGCCTGATATGGGACCGGGTGTGTAGGATCACGACCCGGCCCCTCCACAACTGTATTTATGAAAGTTTTCGATAGTTTAGTCATGAGTATTTCTAATTATGTACATTTTCATTTTTGTTTCAGTAAAAAAAAAAATTTAATTTTGTTAGTTGTCATCAAAGGAATATTCCAGGATTAATACACATTAAGCTAAATAAGCACACATTTCATTTAGACTTGTTCATTGTTTAAAAAAAAATAATAAAATAAAATCTGGGTTACAGTGAGACACTTACAATGCAAATTAATTGGGACAATCCTTAAATATCACTTACTAACCTTTTCTGTGTAAAGTTATATCCAAATTGACAACTTCGTTGCCATGGTGATGTAACAGAAACCATAAAACCTTAAAACGATGGTAAAAATGACAATTTAAGCAACTTTTCAGCTCAAATAATAACCCTGTATTAAGGCCTGTACATTCTGAAATGCGCTGTTTTTTTAAAATTAATTTTAAATTGAGATCACATTTTTTTTTCCAGTTATTTTTGTAAGTGTATAAAATATAAAACTATAAGCTTCACATTTCTGCCTTCAAACTCCAAAAATTGGTCCCATTCACTTCCATTCTAAATGTCTCACTATAACATACATTTTAGCTTTTTTTAAAGAAAAGGCAGGACAAATAGAAATATTTTTTATGGTAATAAGCATTATGCCACAAATGCAGTCAGTTGAGCTTGACTTGTATTAAACCCTGAATATTCCTTTAATGATAATAACACAGGCACTAAAACACTCACAAACACATAGCATACATAGACACATGCAACGCTTTATACTCTTCCCTGAAAACTGCAAACAATTGCACTTTTAGTACACCTCGGTGCATCAGTGCAGGTTTATTTACAGTTTATTTGCTTGACCTCAGCAAAATAGAATGGCAGTGACTACAGAAGAGCTTCTTAATGACTCAGGGCCACTGAGCCCCAAAACACACCAATACCGGAGAGCTGTGGGATTTCAACAGCACAGTCAAAGCAGGAGCCTGTAAAATGTCTGCGAATGTGTGCGGATGTTAGCCTCACTTTTATATTTATGAATGTATTCGGCTCTATCTAGGTAATCTAGGAGTGACATTTACAGTGGGACATGAAAGAGCTGTCAGAGATTTGAGCTGAAACACAGAGGTCACACAACAAGCTCTTGCTCTCAGTGTCCTCTGCCACAGACGAGGCCTGCTGGGAGCTGCCGCAGCACCTACTGATGACATCAACAGCAGGGACTAAAGGTTGCGGAGGGGTTAGAATGCTCTCTTATAGCTCTCTGATTGGCTCCCCTGGGTCCACAGGCAGAGGTTTCAGAGGAAGCGACTGACACTCAGAACTACAGGTACACATTGTCTTTGAAGTGAGGTACACTTCTTTGACTCAGCTGTCAATTGCTCTAAAGTGAGCATGCAGGGCTTCCCTAATATTTGTACATTAAAGGACTTGAGACTGACACTCAGAACTACAGGTACACATATATAATATGTGAATTTCTGAGATCTATAATATTTGAATTTTATAATATGTGAATTTCTGAGATCTATAATATTTGAGGTTCCACAGAATGTGCAGTATTCTTTTACAATGTGCATGCATGCATCATGAAAACTGTATATCTAGGTCTTGTAACTGGTCACCATTTCTTTTAAATTTCCATTATTATATTGCCTTTACTGGTTCATTTTAATGGTCCTGTGGTGACAAATTCATTTTTAAAAGTACAAAATATTCAATGAAGTCGGATGTCATAAAAGCTGTTGTGCATATATCATTATTTTTGCCTTCACGTTTACTGCAGTCCTTTTACATGATAACATGAACACAATTACATAGAAAGAAATGCTTTCACAGATTCTTGCCCATAATTAAAAGACATGCATTTGCAAGTTTGTGTCTAGAGAGGGCGGTATTTCACTAATATTCATTCTACAGCTGAGCTGTAACAAGGCTTTATATTAGGACATAAAGAACAACAGAAGAAGGATCAGAATGGTGCCTTCTACCTTCAATGGTGTTTACAAAAGCCAGGACCATGGTACAACTTTATAGTGGGAAGTGGCACAGGAAGTAAGCATATCAAGTTCAATTCCCTGAAAGTTTTTCTGATAGAACAGTTTACTGTTAAAGTAAAACCACAAGGTAGCTTTCATTGTTGCTTATGGTCAACTACTGTGCTACTGTTTGCTTAGCAAATACATGTAATTATTAGAATCACATTAATATCCACTTATTTGCACTGATGATCATCGCTCAATCAGATCATTTGATACCAATTCTCTTTGTTGTATAGTAACTCTTGACTGGTCCTGATCCTGAATGCATGGTTGCATTCAAACTGCACATGCAGAATGCATAATTGAGGTGTGGTCTACTGTGAGACACCTGCTGGGTTAGGCCTGGGGTGGGGATTAAAAAAAAGAGTCAGATGGAATTTAATCCATCTAGCAAGTGCAAATTAGAGAGCTGTTCACCAAAGAACAGGATGAAACAATGAACCGTTTACTCGACTTGATTAAGCAGCCCGCTGCACTTCTATAGAAGAGCTAAACCGTATAGGTTCATGGTCAGTGTACTGAAGGATGTGTACTCACTGCCGGTAATCTCGAAGAGAACTCTGTCATTGAGTCCCAGTTTGAGCTCAGGCATGACTGAGAGAACGACTTTGAGTTTGATGCAGCCCAAAATCTCACTTCGCAGACCACTACCTGTGGCACTGACCTAAAACGAACACAAAGAGCGAAGAGAAATGCAAATAAGAATCAAGAATGGCAAGTTGCGATCAACACCATTACTGCCATCTACGATTTATTACGCTCTTTCAGGTAAGGCAGTAACCGTGTGATTTGTGTTATAATGCTCTTTCAGAGGAATGATGTAGCAATAACGACAGAAATGAGAATGTACTGTATTATATTACAGCAAAATATTAAAGCCATACAAGCTGGACCTTTAGAGAGTAGATCTGATCCTAAAAAAACGGAGGGGTGTGTTTGTTTTGGCAGTTGATTTTGAACATCGAACAGTATTGAGTATTGAACAGTGTTTCTCCTGAATCACTGAGTGCAGCTTTAATAGGGTTCGCCACAAGTAGTAGCGGACAGCAGTGTAACCAGTATAGAAATGGCTGCTGTTTACAATTTTTCACTATTCAGGTTTGTAATCATGTACCTATTTATATATAATTGTCTTTAATTGATAGCCTTAGTTTCTAAGCAGTTACACCAAAATGTTCTTTGCATTCAGAATAGGTCCAGATAGATTTCAGCCTAATAGGGATATATCATTGAATGGCCAATTTTACATGTGTTTTGTGTAATTTCAAGATACAAAATACTGTATTTTATTTGTAAAAAAAAAAAAAATTCCACACAGTATTTGGTGTTTTATTTTGATACATTTAAACTGCGGTATTTTGTATTTTTATTTTAAATGTATTTCCATAAATGTTTGCCCATCACTGACTATAACAAATAATAATAACTGCATTTTGTTAAACTTTTCCCTCTGCACAGAGTATGTACAGTTACTTATGAATAATTCTGAGCTTGAATAGTGAATGGTGAACAAGCACAGTAATGCTGGTGAGTAATGAATAGTGTTCTGTGAGCAGTGCGGTTAAAATGGCCAGAACTCACTCCAGTAAGATCTTGCAGTCAGTCGTCTGAGGGAGTCCAAAGTCCATTACTTCATCCATTAGCTCATATACTGTAACAAAACTGTCTCGAATACTTTCTTCTTCCAGTGACTTGAAATATTCTGTGAACACCTGCACATGCAGTGTCAATACAAGACTATTACTGTAAATGCACATACATTCGACATTATAATATAGAGGATAAACGTTTAGGCGGTGATGGATTTAAGTGTGCTACTAGATTTATTTTGGATTTGGATATGGATTGCTGAAGCCTACAAGGTTTTTGCTGTGCAAAGGCTTGTGGTTTATGATAGAAAAAACACACTTACCTCCACAATTTTGTACAGGAATGAGTATACAAGTGCAGCATTGATATTCTTCTTAGTCGTTGCAACCACTAAGTAAAACCTGTTCAGGGGAAAGTGCGATGTATACTGCATTTGCAGAGCTATTATAACAGTGGCAAAACAGTTTGCTAAATTATATTCTCAAAGAAGATGTTGTAATGTTATATTTTAAAATGGAGCTGATGGAGTATACAGTACAGGTTGCTGTGCTTGATCCAGAGAAAGTGTGTGGAGCCATGTATAACCACAGGTGACAGATCTGTGTCTTCCTCTCTCTTCATCATTATGGGCATGAAGTTGTCAATCGCATTCATGTCTATGTTGCCCATGTAGTTCCAACATATGAGAACATAAGGGATGGAAACAAAGTTGAAAGCAATAAAACTTTTCCAAAAGTTGTAGCTACATGTACAAATGACCTTACTGGGTAATGATAATTTGGATCGCATTCTATAACAGTACACCATAAAGAGTAAAACTGGCATATTTATTTGCCAGCTGCACTGAAACAGGTTGACTGCTACCTGTATTGCTTCGAGACTCCTCTAATCTACCCATTTAAAACCTCAAATTTGGGTGATAATAAATGGTCTTTCAATTTAAATAAATTATAGGAGTAACAATGAAATTGTCCTTAGGGAGGATCCTAAGAGTAAAAATGTCATAAAACAGTGTTTCGAACACCGCATATTTTGGATGTTTCTATTATTGTTTGAGAAAACTGTCAAAACAGTGATAGAAATGGGGGCCTGGAAAGCTCAGCAAGTATAGACAATGACTACCACCCCTTGAGTCGTGAGTTCGAATTCAGGGTGTGCTGAGTGACTCCAGCCAGGTCTCCTAAGCAACTAAATTAGCCCGATTGCTAGGAGGGTAGAGTCACATGGGGTAACCTCCTCATGGTTGCAATTAGTGGTTCTTGCTCTCAATGGGGCATGTGGTAAGTTGTGCGTGGATCGCGGAGAGTAGCATGAGCCTCCACATGCTGTGAATCTCAGCTGTGTCATGCACAGTGAGCCACGTGATAAGATTTGCGGATTTACTAAGTAGTGGGAATTGGACATTCCAAATTGGGTTAAAGGGGGATAAAAAATAAATTAATAAATTAAAAACACTGATAGACAGACATGATTTTCCTGCTTGAAGTATTAAGTTTTGGCTGTGCTGAGCAGATGCAATATATTTAATGCATGAAGTCCAATCCAAATAAAGAAATGTTCTTTTTGGCTATACTAAGACAGTCAACAAAAAGTTTAGATAAAAACCTTGGAAAACCTTGAAGTTTGATGGTCTAGCTCAGGTGATTTGGCTACAGTCATCAGGCAAAATTGATTCCTTAAGAAAGATTTCTTTGCATTGACTCGAATCAGACTGAGTACACCTAAACAATTCAATCAATAAGGGCTATGAGCCTATATCCATAAATGTTTATTCACTATAAGGTAAAAAAAAAAAAAAAACTGCAATATCAAAAGTAGTGCAGTGTGCAGTAAGATTAAACAAAACAGATCAATGAAGTCTGTCTTTTAACAGGGATGATACTGAGGTAATCCTTCAGAAGGAGATATTGGATTACTCTGGGGCACAGACAAGAATGCTTTCATCAGCACTGTAAAGATCCAGGGGTATATTTGAGGGTAATCCAATCCACTGACTCTCTGTTTTCATGGAAAAACTCCTATCCTCCCAGCAAACCCCTGCTTTCAACATCTAACACCAAAGCAATGTGCTTCTGTGATTCTGTTTATGTTTATAATAGTTACTGTATGTATAAACCTTAGTTTACTTCCGAAGAGGTGAGGGTCAAGAAAACTGTGTCATTTAATGCAAAATGCTGTATTTACAGTGAACAGATTGGTGAGATGTTTTTATATACATACCTCTATGGGGCTGCAAGGGGGAGCTAGGAATTTTCTTCTTTTAAATGTAAAAATGCTACAAAAAAGTTTGACATCACCAAATTTGGCATACTGTTTCATTCTGTTTTCTAATCATGAGATTAATTATGATTATTTCATTCTATTGACAGCTATAGTTTTTAACTGTAAGAAATGAAAACACAAGCAATAGTTCTCGCGGAGGACTCGTGATAGCATTATGTCATTCATTCATTCAATTTCAACATCTCATCCAATCATGATCTAGCCTATGTCTTATAAGGCCTAACAGCTCTCTTCTTTTGCTGGTACAATGCTTTCCCCCACCTCCACCCCAGCACCACCAGTTAAGGTCCCATCCTGCTCCTCTCCCCTGCCGTCTTCGCCTTCCGGCAGGATCTGATGGTTTGTGCGATAATCCTGATGATGAACTGTAGGATGGGGCTTAAGCCAAAGAAAACTAATCTATCACTAACTCGTGCTATTCTAAACACTGTAAAAAATGTCCGTAATTTTAACAGTAAAAGAGAGTAAAAAAAACATACATTTGTTAATGAGATTTATTTATATATTGTGGAGATCTTGTCTTGGGTTCCAGAGAGACGCACGGGTGTACTTAAGGAGAGGAGACAGCGGTAGACGGGGAGAGAGATGCACAAAGGCAAATACGTGTGTGAGATACAGCAGGCTGAAAAGAAATGCTCTGTGTGTGTGTGTGTGTGTGTGTGTGTGTGTCTGTGTGTGTGTGTGTGTGTGTGTGTGTGTCATCAGCTGCAAAGCCAATCATGTTTGTACACTGAAAAGTGTGAATAAATGGCTTAATTTGGAGTATTCAACCGGTTCCCACTTCCCCCTTCTGTAGAAAGGCAGAGGTCAGCCACAGTGGTACAGAAACCCGGGACAGGTATGGAGTACAGATGGAACTCATTCTCCAATCATCTCCCCCGGGTTCACTCTGCCCAGCGTCGCTCAGCCCCGATTGCCACATATATTTAAAAAGGCAATACTGTAGTTTTACGGTAAAATGTTGTAGAAATTAAATTTTATAGATGTAAAAAGTATGATTTCCCCATATAATTAACAGTAAAAAATTATATTATGTTTAACAAGGGAGTACATGTACTTTTTACTGTAAATTGTTAAAATTACGATAAAAAAAATTATTGTGTGTTTCAAGAATTACCTGTCATAACATTTCATTATATTTTATGGGAATAGTTAAGTTTCTTCTTATTTTTAATATCAGTTAAGTACTTTGGTGTGTTATATTTTATGTAGTTCAGTTAATGTTTAATGTTTATTGTACATGTACATGTAACGTACATGTGTGTTTCCCTGATTGTGTTAATTGTTTGTGTAAAATAAATCTTTAGCTGTAATCTTTAGCTTGTTTACAGTGGTTTGTATGTCAGTGTTCTCAGTGGCTTTGGGAAGTTTTTATTGTCAAAGAGTTATACATTTTTAATTTGAAAATGATTTGTATACAAACATTAATAGTGAAAATAAGATGATAAGAAAAAAGATACACTGTAAACTTAATAAAAAATATTTTTGGAGATCATATTTTGCTGATAATATTTTAATCATTTATTTTGTTTTTAGTACAATAACAATGTAAAAGCCAATAATTTAGTTTCACTATCATGCTATCGTTTAAAATATCACACTTACTGTTTTTCTCACAAAATAAAACATATATGAAAATATAAAGCTGCCTTTATATTATAAGGGGGTTGGGGGGGGGGGGGGGGGGGGTCGTATCTGGGAGAAATTTAAATTATATTTGGGAATTTTTAAACCCCTGATCTATTGCTTTTTTATTATCGTGCAGTAACCCTAAAGATGCTTTTGGGAGGATCCTAAATGCAGTACAATGTACATAAAAAGCAACAATGAAACTTAAAAAATATAGGCTACAACTATAACATTCTTTATTCTTGGACACATTGTACATTACAGTGTTCATGCAATACAATGTGATTGCATGGGTAAGTAGTCTAGAAATAACATAAACTTGCACACAATGTCCTTAGAATCCTTCAAGGATATTTCATAAGTAACTAAGCCGTATCATAAGTAATATTAATGAACAACATGTTAATATCTCTTTTAAAATTAGCCTACCATGGTACAATGATGGTATCAGTGGTTACACCAGGGTACTTTGATATCTATCATAGTACTTAGGAGCAGCTAGTAAATACAGTTTGTTATTGTTATTCCTATAGCTTTTATTTGGATTAACATGGAATATGTATAAACGGTACACTGTAATGTATGGAAGCCCTGAACAGCAAGGTGGAAATGTTTTTTTTTTTTTTTTAAATAGTCAAAAAAAAAAAAAATTCTCTCTTCACAATTTTTTATTATCTCTTAAAAAAAATTATCTTAAAAAAAAATAAATAAATTAAAAAATTCTCTCCTCAAAATTTGTTGTTTCTCTCTTTAAAAAATTGTCTTCAAAACATTTTTTTTTTCTCTTTTCAAATTTGTTTTTCTCGCTTCAAAACACATAAATAATAAATGCATACATTGTTATTTACAATGTAGTGCCTTGAGAAAGGGACGATGGCTTTTATCTCAAGATAATAAATAAATAAATTGTGATCATGAAAAAACGGAACCCAGGGAGCGATTCATAACTGTCTAGCTCATGTTTAGACACACCAACAATATTTGGATATTTATTTGACATTCTTCATCTGGAACTTTTCACTTCTGTACCAGACAGTGTGTTTCAAAAGCATAGACAACTTGTTATATTAAAATATATTATTATAATTAAATTTCACCATGAAAGTCTGCACATGACACATAGCAACAGAGAAAGCATTAAAAGCATTAAAAGCATACGATTACATGTTTACTGATATTGGCACCTGAAGAGAAAAAAAAACAATTGAAGAGAGAGAAAAAACTAATTTTTAAAGAGAGAGAAAAAAAATTGAAGAGAGATAAATAAACAAAGATTTGTGAGGAACTGATTTTTGTAATTATTTTTTTTACGGTATTTTTTTACCGTACAGTTATAGTCTGTATCAAGTGCAATTTACTTTTGCAACTGCTCTTGATTACATGTGAAATGGCTTAATATAAAGACATAATGTCAACCCTGAGAAAAAAGAAATAGTAAGACCTTTATTCCTCCGCTGACAGGTGCACGCACTCTTCTTACCTTGCCTTTCAGGTCTAAGATGAAGATCGCGAACGCTGCCATCCTGATCAAAGCTGTAGTAGGCCTATGTAGAAGAGTGACTGACGGATGTCGAAGTTTTGTTATTTTTAATAAAGTTTAATCAAAGGAAATCAGGAACGACCTTCTCCATCCTTAAAACGCGTTTCTTCCGGGTTTGAGGCGTCAAACCGGTTTCGTTTGAGCTGTTGCTCACAATCACCCCGACTACACTGTTGCTTGCGACGCGTCAAATCGGGAACGCTGTCATCATAAACAAAACGCAGACTACATTTCAAGTTTCACGAGACTGAGAACGAGCTCACTAACTGTCCGCACACCGAGTTTAAGAACTCGCACATAGGCTTCCATGACAATCAGCGCTTCGCTGTCTATCAACACTGTCGTGGAGGCACGTGCACATCAAAGGGGGCTTTGATGAGAAAGTGCCTTTTGTTCTGGGGTGCTTCCTCTTTTTTTAATAAATAAATGAATGAATATATATATATATATATATATATATATATATATATATATATATATATATATATATATATATATATTCATTTGGATGACTTTTTTGATGCTTTTATGCTTTTTGGAGCATCAGAAAATGTATTAATTCAATTTACCTACAGAACAGATATGAACAGATATATTCTCCTAAAAATCTTTGTTTGTCTTCTGCAAAAGAAAGAAAGTCAAGCACATCTGGCATGAGATGAGTAAATGATGAGATAATTTTCATTTATGGGTGAACTATCATTTTAACATTAAAATGTCGATTATATTTTTTATCTTTATTACTTTAGACTGTCTGTAATAGATACTGAAGCAAAAAACAGAGACTGCAGAGTGTTGATTGTACATAAAAGTAGGCTACACAAAAGAGTATACAAATTAAAACATTAGCCTACAGGTTATTCTACATAAACAAGACGAAGAAGAATAAACATTAAGCTACACAAGATATTCTACGGGTTTAAAACGGACAATAGGTAACTTAAAACAATAGGTGTATAAATATAGCACTAAAATATAATCATAAAAGTCTCACTTATACATAACGGTATTCATATTCTGTAAAACTTTATTTCAGGAAGTTCAAGTTGATGCCTCCGAATGAAAATTATGGCAGAAATGTTCCTAGCATTGCTGCTTTTGGCTTGAGTAATGTCATTGCAATTACACGCCTGTGTCCAGCAGGTGTCCGCATTGTGCGACGTTTCGATCGCTTCGATGTTTATTCCTTCGATGTTTCCGAAATCTTAGTTTCTTCCATTACTGGTATTGAAGGGAATAGCGCCTTTTCAACATACCTCTTTCAAATAAATTACTACACAGCCTTCAATATTTCTCTAGACACGAGAAGTGTCGCCTACAAAGCGCCAGACAGTGACGTCATAAGGGCTGCGCCTCGCTTTTTCAAGGCTGAAGTACTACGGCTGGGGAAAGGTTTGTATTTTTGAGCGATCTATACGTTTGTGATGTGTAAATATAACGTTCAAGAGTGTCTTAACGCTTTTGCAACAACATGGCAATAGTACGTTAGTACTGTGAAACGACTGTATTGCTGTAATCCTCCATGTGACATGCTGATTGTCGATCTTTCGTAAATGGCGTTACATTTATGATTGTTGACAGAGTTAAGCGCATTCTAACATGAATAATAGAGTGATTTTGATATTTCTTTCCAATTGAAGCAATTTTAACGTGACGAAGGCACGTTTCCAAACAAGGAAGGGACAACTGAAATCTGTGTGCCATACGACTGTAAAGATGGAAAGTGAAGAATAAAAATACCGTGGAACAAAAAAGGTTGGTTTCCAATTTTTCATTTTATTTAAATGGTTGCAGAGAAACAGTCTGGCAGTTCATTACCGAAGCTGGTTGCAGTAACATTCAGCAAATCAAAGATCACTTGGAGAAAAAAAAAAATCATGCTTGAGCTCTATTTCTTTCTTGCATTAAATTTGGGCTCATTTATTTCTTTTTAGTCATTGCTTTACATAAAATTGAGTGTTGACACACACACACACACATATATATGTGTATATATACATACATATATATATATATATGCTCATTTTAGACCAGATGGAAGCAAAAGACGAAAGTCAAGAACTGACCAAAGCGGAGGGGGAAAGCCAAGAACGGAATGAAGTGGAGGAGGAAAAAGAAGAACTGAATGAATCGGAGGAGGAACATCAGGACCCACATAATGTGACAACTGGAGAAAAATCCTTCAGTTGCTCAGAGACTGAAAATAATTTCTCACAGAAAAGAGCAGAACCCAAAAATTTCCCCTGTCCTCAGTGTGAAAAGAGTTTTGCTCGTATAGGACACTTTATGACTCACATGAAAATTCACACAGGAGAGAGGCCTTACATATGCCCTCAATGTGGAAAGAGTTTCACATGTAAAGGAGGTCTTAAAGAACACTTTAGAATTCATACTGGTGAGAGGCCTTTTAATTGCTCTCAGTGTGATAAGAGTTTTACAAATTCAGGAGGCCTAAGGAGGCACGTTAGAACTCACACTGGTGAGAGGCCTTTCATCTGCCCTCAGTGTGGAAAGTGTTTTCCAAATTTAACAGAACTTAAGAGGCACATAAAAAGTCACTCCGTAGACAGACCTTTTTCATGCCCTCAGTGTGGAAAGTGTTTCAAACAAAAATGTGTTCTTAAGGAACATGCAAAAATTCACACTGGAGAGAGGCCTTTTGCATGCATGTTGTGTGGAAAGAGTTTCGCACATCACAGTACCTTAAAATGCCATATGAAAACTCATTCTGGAGAGAAATCTCATGAATGTCCTCAGTGTGGCAGGAGATTTGCAGAGGCAAACAATCTAAAAAATCATGTGCTCGCTCACTCTGGAGAAAGGCCGTTTCACTGTGATCAGTGTGGTAAAAATTTTCTTTTGGCAATACAACTAAGGACACACATGAGGATTCATACAAATGAGAAACCTTACTTGTGTTCTTTTTGTGGAAAGAGTTTTGTATGGTTGAATGGTTTAAAAGACCATCAGAAAACACATATTGATGAGAAAGACTATGAGTGTTCTGAGTGTGGGAAAGCCTTTAAGAGATCTGCTGAATTGAAAGTGCACGAAAGAATCCACACTGGAGAAAAACCCTACAAATGTTTATACTGCGAAAAGAGTTTTGCCCAATCATCAGGCCTTACAGTGCATGAAAGAGTTCATACTGGAGAGAAGCCGTATCGCTGCCCTTTATGTGGGAAGACTTTCAGTCGATGTGGTAGTCTTGGGAAGCATTTAAAAAAGGCTTGCCGAAAGTTGTCAAAGTGAGCAAAGCGTCCTTCAAATTCATCCGTTCTTGCAAAAGAGCAATTCTGTAATGTAGGGTAAGGAAATCTAAGGGAGGTTGAAGTATTAGTTCCACTGAAATGCCACAAA
Organism: Moxostoma hubbsi; assembly: GCA_032164185.1. Taxonomy (NCBI): domain Eukaryota; kingdom Metazoa; phylum Chordata; class Actinopteri; order Cypriniformes; family Catostomidae; genus Moxostoma; species Moxostoma hubbsi. The sequence goes on along the minus strand of JAVLUX010000017.1, from coordinate 27,279,220 downwards.
TGTTATCAGTTATGCAGCCCTGATGAAAATGTTTAAAGAAAATATGTAATTTCTTAAAAAAAAATAAAATAAAAATCAAGTTAGGATGTGTGCTAGTTTATGGTACATTTAAAGTCATTTACCTGTCCTATAAAGAAAGCAACTAATATGTAGTGTGTAGTGCTAATTGTACATTATAGTTACTAGAAATAAAAATGAGCAAAATCATGTGTTGTGTGACTTATTCAATGAACAATTTAATAAATGTGAAACCTTGTTTGTCAACGTTGTAGTAATATTTAACATTCTGCTCCAGGTAGAAGCATTCAAATGTGTCTGTGTAGCTTGAAAGGAAACATGTGCCCTGTTCTTGCAGAAATAGGTGGATTTAATTATTGACTATTTGACAGTCATCTGCCATGTATCACAAAAAAGCTGAACAAATTCTTGATTCCAGGATTGCTTTTAGTTTGATAAAACTCACAAAATCCAATCAGGCTTCAGTGGGGTTAAGTGGTATCAAGACGTTCGTTAAAAACTTTCTATCAATTCAGAGTTTGATCCTGAGGTTATGATTATTAGTTCACGTGTGCGTCCACATGAATGAAGCGAACAGCCAATCGCATGCGAGACAGCGCGAGTCACGTCTCGCGAGAGAGCCAGCGAGATTTACTTCCACTGAAGATGTTTATGAAAATCATGATAAATTAGAAGAATTTAAACAGTTATAAACCAGCACAAGAGGACGTTAAAAAAATCTGATAAATCAAATCACATTTACACAACACGATTAATCACTGTGAAATCATGAACAATTCGAATGCATTCACACATCACAGGATCACTATGATCTGAATGTAAATGTGATGAAAATATAAAAATAGATAATGTATCGATGTGAATGTAACTTTATACAGGTCCGCAACAAGCACATCCAGGCTTGTAATAATAAGAAGGGATTTGGGAGGCATTCAAATTTTCTGATATATCTACAGTATATTGTGGAGTCATTCGATCATTATTGATAATGTATTCATAACGTTCTTGAAGTTATAATTTTAGGTTTATTTATTCATACATATTTTATGGCAATTGTGGGGAAACGATTGGGGGGAAATTAAAGTGGCATTAAACAAATGCAAGACTGCCAAAAAAAAAATATTTCTTGCATTGAATAATTAGCCTAAATAGATTATTTTGTACATTTCTCAAATTGTCTCATTGAAGTGCACTTTAAATTGGAGTGAGAGATTCTGGGGGAAGTGACTGTCACTTTGCTCACAGCTGATTGGTCCAGTATCTGGACGATAACTCTTTTCGGGAGCATAACTTGCCCCGGAGCAGGTTAGCCGTTTAGCATGGGTTACTATGGCGAGGAATCCCGATGAAAGCCTATCCTTTACTGGTAAATTCAGAGTTCGCTTAAACTAAGTTTAAATTTATCTAGCTAGCTGCTTAATCCAGTTTTGTGACATAGGTCACTGGATTGTTCCTACTTCAAAGACCATTACAGAGTTGGACTCATGTGGCATTATGTGTAAAACTTTGAATAGATTTCATCCTAGAATTATTTGTACATATTTGCACACAAGTTTTCAGATTTATAAAACTATATGTAGGGCCTAAACCTGAACCTTTGCAGAGTTGGTCAATAAAAAGAATGTTGGTCAATAAAATACCATTTAATTTAGAAATGGAGGAAAACATACAAAATGCATCACGTATGTGGTTAAGGACACAAGTAAAAGTGTGCAACTAAGATATGTAAAATAGAAAATCAAGAAAGACGTATCTTTAAAATTAATGATTATTAAAATTTCATTTGGGAAAGAACAATAAACAGTAGCACTGTAAAATTAATTAACATCAATAAATACTTCACAGTTCCCACAGTCATGGAAATACCAGGGAATATTAGAATAGTGAAAAAGTGTTTAGAGTGAACATACTTTTTTCTAGTTTTTCTCAGCCCAAAAATATCTCATCTGCTAGCTGGAAAATTTTCTAGCCATAGTGATGTCTGATTTGTGAGCAAATTGTTCTTTTGAGTCAGTTCTTGTCAATGAATAGGTCAAAACAGTTCACAAATCAGTCAGAATGATTCATTAGCAAATCTGTATGAATCAAAATTATTTAAAAAAAATCCGGAACAAGTAAACACAAATGCCTGGAAAGGTAATTATAAGTCATGGAATTTCATTGGTCAAAAATGGTGGGAACCCTAATATTGTTTCATAAAAAACATTATTTTAAATGTTATATAATACAGATCATAGTTCATGTGCTGTAAAATGTCATTAAACGTTGATTCATAAATGTTTCATATGTACTGCCTATATTAAAGGGACAGTTCACCAAAAAATTATTCATTTGCTGTACTCACCTTCTTTTATCTGCTGAACTCGAACAAAGATTTGTCTAAGAATCTTTCAGCTCTGTTGGTCCATACCTTGCAAGTGAATGGATACCAAAATTTTGAAGCTCCAAAAGCATTTCAAGTATTCCATACGACTTTAGTGATTAAATGCATGTCTTCAGAAGTGATATGATAGGTGTGTGAGAGAAACAGATCAATATTTAAGTCCTTTTTTACTATCAATCTCAACTTTTGCTTTCACTTTCACATTCTTTTTTTTTTTTTGTTTTTACCAGTACACATTCTTCATGCATATAGCCAACTACTGGGCAGGGAGGAGAATTTATAGTAAAAAACAACTTACATTTTGATCTGTTTCTCATCCACACCTATCAAACTGCTTCTGACGATATGGATTTAACTACTGGGGTCTTAAAGATTACTTTTATGCTGCCTTTGTGTGCATTTTGGAGCTTCTACCCATTCACCTGAATGGACCTACAGAGATGAAATATTCTTCTAAAAATCTTAATTTGTGTTCAGCAGATGAAAGATAGTCATACACATCTGGGATGGCATGAGGGTGATTAAATGATGAGAGAATTTTTAATTTTTTGGGTGAACTATCCCTTTAATGTGCATGAGCTACTGATAGGTTTTTGCCATTGTTTGTGATGTAAAGTGTGTTTGGTAGTGTATCCTTAAGGACATTTTTTATAAAGTGTTACCAAATAAGATTTTACAACATTAGATTTAATAGTTAAAATAGATTTAGCCAGTAGTAAATTAAATCACCTCATCATCATCATCATCATCACCATCATTCAGTTCTGCTGCTCCTGCAGCTCTCTCACTCTCGATGTCATCAGTAGGTGCAGCTGTGTGGGTCCCTGACCCCTCATTTATAGCCCACTTCAAAGTTTGCAGGATCACACTGACTTGTGTCATCTACATCATTAAGCATTAAGAATTGAAAGTTAGATAGTTGACATCAAGACAGCCACAAGGGCCTTCCAGCTGTCTAAAGAGTTTTTTTGGATCATCGTCTGTCAGAGTGTCTAAAAACATTGTTATTAAATCTAGTTTAAGTATTAGCTATTCATAAATGTTTTGCTTTAGAATTGTAGTACGAATCACAGGTAATAATCTACTTTATATTAATGAAGAAAAGGTTTCAGATATATAAACAGTATGTAAATATAAAAACACTGATTATTGGTTGTATTTGCTGTGACAATAGAATGTGTAATGTGTGTTTCTGGGTCAGTAGCTGTCAGTGGTTTATGAAGGAAGGCTTCAGGATTGAAATTCCTAAAATATCCTGCTTCGGTCAGAAAAAAGGAAGAAAAAAGATATTTCTGTTACAGTGTACATCCAATTGTTTTTATCTCAAATTGAAATAAATGTCTTGTTTTAAAGAAATAGTCATAATTTACTCACCTTGATGTCGTTTCAAACCAGTATGACTTTCTTATGCTGAACACAAAAGATTGTTTGTTTGTTTGTTATTTTGAATTAAATGAATATCTCAATCCATCCATTCGGTAATGGCAGTTGATATTGACTCCCTTTAATGGTTTAAAAAAGGACCCAAAAGTATCATAAAAGTGATTGACTTCTCTCGTGTGTCATATTACAAGTCTTCAGATGGCATACGAATACGGTTTTGGTGAGAAATAAAACAAAATATTAATAATTTTCAAGTGATTTTTGCATGATGCATTTGTTCACAGTAGCTTGCGTGTTCATGAGAGAACGTGTGTTGTTTTAGGGCAAAACAAAGCAAGTTTTCATGTGAATAAACGTACCAGGAAATTCAATAAAATGTTGTTTTGCTTTTCACATAAGAAATAATGTCATACACATTTGGAACGACATGAGGGTGAGTAAATTATGATTTTTTTTTGGGATGAACGATTTCTTTAAGTTGCACTCAAGTATCTCATTACATTGCATATACTGTAAATAGATTTAACGAAAATAAAAGTTGATGGTGATCTTCAAAAGAAGTGACAAGTAAAATACAGTATAAGAAAGACAAGATTTAAGGTATTCATACTACCTTTGTGGTCATCCTGAACCATGCCCTCTGTTTTTCTGATCATCATTTATCCCTCTCCCACTGTCTGTCTGATATACATGTCATTCAATCTCAGGTCTCCATGTGCACTGGACAGGGAGCCTTGTAGATTTTTTTTCCCCCAAGAAGAGCATCTGTAAACTGGGAAGGCTAATCGGAGCGCTTCCCTCCACTGCTTCCAGCTTGCACCTACTAAGGTCTAGTATTTTGAGACAAGAGAGGCTGTAGAGATGGTCATTTAACAGTAGGGGGACGTAGTTGACTGATAGATTTAGTGTGATCAAGTGTTTGAAGATGTTCAGCTGCTTGAAGCTGTTAGTGTGGTTGAGATCGAGCAGATTGTCAGAAAGATCCAACTTTGTTTTTATTAATCCAGATATTTTGTGGTACTATTGACAGCTTTTTTCTTCTGCTGTCAATCATAGCCTGAACATATATTTGTATATGAATTAGGAAATTGAAAGAAGCACCAGTTGATAAAAGTAAACCATCTAATAATAAGCCCATAATGATTTAAGACCAAAGTAAAAATTTACAAAGTAAAATCTGCTGAACATTATATGAACCTACAAATGGAAGTACTTAAGAAAAGGACTTAAGTTACTTAAGAAGGTAGTTCTCAAACAAATTCATATTCTATGATTATTTACTCACCCTCATGTTGTTCCAAACCAGTATTTATTTATTCCATGGAACACAGAAAAAGAGGTTGTACTGGATCTCAATACAGTGAAAGTGAATAGAGACTGTGCATAACATATCTTTTGTGGTCCATGGATGAAGGAAAGTCATACAGGTTTGTAACAACATGAGGGTGAGTAAACAATAATAGAATTCAAATTTTTGTGTGAACTATCCCTTTACAATGATTGCATGCATTCACACTATATATATATATATATATATATATATATATATATATATATATATATATTATTACCATTCCATAATATCCATTAAAGGCAGTTATAAAGAGAGTAGTTGTGGTTTCAAATGAGAAACAAACTAAATAATAAACATGAAAAACATGAAACCTCTATCAGACTGGGTAAACCTCTTTCAGCAAAAACAGGAAACAAGTGCCTGCAAACAGGATACTCCTGATGTAGCCACACTTACTCTGGCTCAGGGAACAAAAGAGGCTAGAGTGTGCATTGTTTTTCCTCACCGTCTCTCTGTTGACTGTACATGGGCCCACAGTCTTGAGTGTATGGCATGATCCTGAGATCCAAAAACATAGCAGCACATATACTCCACATGAATCAGACCCATGCTTGCCCACTTCCTGCAGAAATCATATTGTTTTTAAAAAGCAACCATAATTAAATTTCAATTAAAGGAAAGATGATAGCAAACATAAAACAGTCCTTCAATAATGCAAAAGATAAATAAGGTATACTAACACTAAATAACTATTTTGCAAACTACATATAACTTTTCCTATATTATAGTAAGATACAGCCATGTTTTAATTGAAAAACAACCTCTGATCACATTTCCAAATTTTAGTTTACAAGAAGAATTTAATAATTTAAAAAAAAAAACTATTTTAATTTTAACATTAATTGTTTGTTTAAATGTATATTGTAATTTGTCATCTTAAAAATGTATTCCATTATAATTATTATAATAATTATTATTATTATTACTATAAGGTTCAGATAGCAACTATGTAAAGTTATCTGACTTTCTTATTATATTTTACTGTATTGATAGCCAAATATGTGAATGTTCTAGATTCAAGATTATACAGTATCACCAAAAATGATCTTGAAATAATTTTAGCAACATGCTGATACTCTCAATAAAAGGCTCAGCACACTCTACTCTAAACCACAACAGCATGTACAAGTCACATTGCAATGAAAACAGTGCCGTACCATAAGGGATGATGACCATTGACTGTACATTATCCTGCTTATAACACAGCTACTTTCCAAATAAATAAATTACGTAAAATATTGGTTAGATTATTTTGTTAGGTTTTAGATTATTTGTAAATGTGGCCCACCACAAAGTGCAGCTTTGACCTGCGTAAATGTCTTTTGGCACTGCTCCGTGCACTGGGGTCTGGAGCTCACTTTTTAGTGAGATCAGTCAGCTGGCTGGTGATGTCCGAATAGTTAGGCACAAATCTCCTATTATAACAAGCCCCAGACCAATTTGTTGCATTTTGACCTCTTGCTGAGGACAGGTTACATGTAAATTGCATGTGGTTCCAAGAATAGAGCATGCATTTTAAAAATGTTTAATTAAATTATTTAAAAACTCAAGTAATAAATGCCCTGAGTAAAAATGTTTACTTTAGATTTAACTTTTTCACTATATTTATTATTATGAATTTCTTGATTTTAATATAAAGAGGGCTTTTTTATGTAAGGTATGTTTTGTCCCTTCTCTCAAGAATCAGTGTGTTATTATAAAGCTTTATAATATACTGTACCATGTAAATATCATAGTATATGAATATGGTAATTATACCATTGGTACCACCACACTAAATTTTTCCAGACAAAAAATAATAATAAAAAAATACAGTATACAGACAATCAGTGCTGACCAGAAAGGTTAACAATATTTTTGCAGTGTTGCAAGATGAATGAGGCACAGACCCCCCAAAAGAGGGTGTTTTATTGTGATTGTGGCAATAGTGAGAGGTATAAGACTTAATAGTGTGAGGTGTCTTCTGTGCAGGGGTGGGGTGAGCGTGCCGCGATGTCTTTGTCCGTGAGTCTCGTGTGTAGTGAAGCTTTTCGCTTTTCCCAGAGTCCGCTCTGCGATCGCCGCTCACTCGTCGCTGGAGCCTGGAATTTAAAAGAGACAGAGAAGAGGATTAGGGACATTCTCTGGAGTCGTCGCGTACCATCTTCCTCTAACTTCGGCATTTAAATCCTCTCTAGCTGATTGATCGCAGGTGAAGCCGATCATCATCTGCATTCTAGGATTTATTGGATAATGGGCTCCAATTCCAAGGCGGCACTGAAGCGCACTGGATACTCTCACCACATCACCCCCCTCCCCCAAAGCTACATCCTGGACCTGGAAGCAGTAGAGAGGATGGGGGGAGAGAGTGAGCTTTTACACAGACCTGACCTGACCTGACCTGAACATCCTGGACAGGCCATCCGCGCTGCCATTGGCTCGATGTTGCACCTTGAACTGGAAATTCTGGAGCGTGAGGAACAAGTGGGTCATCCTGGTGTTAGATTCATTTGCTTGTGCCATCCATTACAAGGGAGCGTGGTTGGTTACTAGAGTGAAGCTCCGGCCCAGTAGGTAGTACCGTAGCTCCACAACGGCCCATTTCATGACCAAAACTTTCTTCTCCACTGCCGTGTACCAGGTTTTGGCTGGGGTCAGCTTCCGGCTGATGTACACTATGGGGTGTTCCTCCCCCTGTTGGACCTGGGATAAGTCGGCCCCTAAACACGTATCCGAAGCATCTGTTTGTAGGAGGAAGGAACAGCTGAAGTCTAGGGCATGTTGGACCAGAGCGAGGCTCAGTTCGGTCAACACCCTCCGCAGATGGTCTAAGTGGTCCTCCCACCACTCAGAGTGAATCACTACATCATCCAGGTAAGCCACTGTGTATGCCTGATGGGGTCTCAGGAGGATAGCACCTGGTACTGCCAGTGGATTCCAGTTCCTCCTTCTGATTAGCAGTGAGTTGTTTCCCCAGATCTACCACTGGGGCCTCTGGGCGAACCCTGCGACCTGTCTCTCGGGATCGGTCCAGCATTTGAGGAGGTCAATATGTTAGATCTACTCTGCTTGTTTTAGTCCTGGCTGCCAAATTCTATACATTACTGGCCCCGCCTGTTCCACCACGGTGTAGGGTCCCTGCCAGGTGGCCAGGAATTTGGACATGGCATAGGGGATCAGCACCAGGACCCGGTCACCTGGGTTAAATTCACTGCCTTTGGCCAGGCAGTCGTATATGAGCTGCTGGGCCCGTTAAACGGAGGTCCAAAGTGATGCCCTTGGTGCGGAGGCCAGATTTTGTTGATCCTTTCTCTCATCTCACGCACATGCTCAATCACTGTTCGATGTGGTGAGGGCTGCCACACCCAGGCCACCTGGGTGTGACGTCTGTAGGGTCTGGTTATAACGCTCCACTAATCCATCTGTCTGGGGGGTGATAAACCGAGGTGTGGAGTTGTTTCACTCACAACAGCTTGCATACGTCTGCCATGAGCCGAGATATAAACTGGGTGCCCTGGTCAGTGAGGATCACTTTCAGGATGCCGACTCGGCTGAACAGTAGGAATAGCTCTCGAACTATGTTCTTGGAGGTGGCTTTCCTCAGTGGCACTGCTTCTGGGTACCGAGTTGCATAATCCACTATGACTAGGATGTGCTGATGTCCCCTGGCAGACTTTGGCAGTGGTCCCACCAGGTTCATCCCGATGCACTCAAAGGGCACCTTGATGATGGGCAGGGGTATGAGGGGGCTGTGGGGAGGTCGTCGTGGGTTAGTTCTTTTACAGACCGGACAGCTCTGGCAGTAGCGTCTTACTTCCGAATCCAACACGGGCCAATGGAACCGGTCCCTAATTCGTAATTTGCTGTGTGGTCGGGGGGAAATATCTGGGGATGGGCCTGGCTCACTGTGCTCCCGCAATCAGGAGGGCTTTCACACAGCGGCACTCAACATTCACCTCTCTCTCAGGGGCTTTCCTCGGTGTACAAAGCAACCTGCCAGCCAGGCCTGGGCTGGGAGGTTTGGGACCATTGGTATGGGTTCATCCCAAACGAGCAGTGTCGCATGTCCACTTACTGGCCACTAGATGCCCTCCAGCGGTCGCCTTTCCTGGTGTGTCTTCTGGGAATAGGTGCCAGCTCTCTCTCCACCGCCACGGGCTTGCATCGCCTCTGCCAGTTCCACAGCCTCCACCAGGTTGGCGAGGGTCTCGGGGTTCCCGCATTCCCACAGTCTGCCATTGCATGCAGGGGAGGGCCCAGAGAAACTTGTCCACCACCACTCCTTCCGCTACCTGCACTGGTATCAGTTGCCCGGTTAACAGCCAGACGGGACAACTGCGAAGCCTGTATGCGGACGAGAACCTGAGCATCATACAACCATTCTTGGAAGCGCTGCTCCGCACATATCGGTGAATGCCCCACCCATGCCATGATCTCGTTTTTCAACACCCTATAATTGGTAAACGGAGGCTGAGCTGAGTGCGAAAAAGGCGTGCTGTGCTTCCCCCGTCAGGAAGGGCGCAAACTTTCCCACCCCTCCTTTCAGAAATCACCTCAAGCGTGTGCATATAGGCCTCCATGTCATCATGCTCGGTTAACTTGGTGATCAGCTGACTAGATCAGTCACGGGATTCGGAGATCAGTATGTGAGCAGCGGCTTCCAATCGCAGCTGTATGAGATTATCGTGCTGTTGGTTGTTCCTTGAAATGTTTCTGGCAGAGGGAGATGTTGCACCAGATCTTCCATTGTCTTCAGAGAGAGAGCTGGGCCTGTGGATAAACCAGATGGAGAATTGGGATGAGTTTCGTTTTCTGACCTCATACTCTTTGTTTTAGCCAGCATTCTCCACCACTGTGGCAGGATGGATGAGGCACAGACAGACAATTCTCAAGTGCACGGTCGCACAAGGGGGTGTTTTATTGTGATTGTGGCAGTAGTGAGAGGTTTAAGACTTAATAGTGTCTTTGGTGCAGGGCCGGGCTGAGCGTCCCACGAGCCTGGAATTTAAAAGAGACAGAGAAGAGGATTAGTGAGATTCTCTGGAGTCGTCACTCACCGTCTTCTGCTTCCTCCGGCATTTCAATTCTCTCCAGCTGATTGATTGCAGGTGAGGCCGATCAGCATCTGCGTTCCAGGATTTTTTGGATAATTAGCTTCAATTCCAGGGCGACGCAGAAACACAGGATACTCGCCACAGCAGTCTTCTGCCAGAGGGTGGAGGAGAGGCCGGGGGACCAAGCTACGGCGTATCGGATAACCGGCGAATAAATTATTAATTTTTTTCCTCTCTCTCGCTGCCGCTCCGCATTGTCCTTTCCCTCTCTTTTTAAATATTCTTGTATTTTTTTGGTATTATCATTGTTACAGTGTATATACCATGTTTTTTGTTGTTATTTTTTCCCTCCCTTGCCCCCTCCCCTAATTAGGCTGATTAAGCCCGAGAGGGATAAGGGCGACCGGAGACGGCAGTGCAACAGAGAGAGAGTTACAGATAGCTGTCCGATACCTGTGAGTGTTTGTCTTTTTGGTTATTAAAATATTATTTATATTGTAAAACCAGTTCTCGCCTCCTTTCCCTTTTACCCAGGTAACATACAAAGGTATGTTTGGGTTTTCATGTGTGTTTCAGGTTTTTTATATATTTGTGAGGACCAAATGTCCCCAAAGTTTTTAAATCCTGATAAACCTGAGATTCATAAAGGCACTGAAAAATGTTTTATTTCAAATGTAAAAATACCAAATATTTAAGATTAGGTTTGTCTGCAGCCATTATAAATAGCCTCATTTACAACATAAGAGCAATAGAAAAACAGTTGAATTAAACACCTTGATATTAAAATAAGTGTTCAGATGTACTGTATTAATTGTCCACACTAGCTGCTGATCACAGCCACAGTGTGGGTGCAAGGAAAAGAATCTAGGAAGGATAGAGAATCTATCCAGCACACTATGGGGACAGCTGTGGTGGCTTCACTCTCCTTAACAGGAAAAAACAACCAAAGGTTCACAACAATGGACAGTTTGTCTTAGAGGAGACACAAATGAACTTGTCAAGGCGTTCATGTTTGGCACTTATACTGCTGTTAATGCATTTGCATGAGTGCATCTGCCAGCATTCAACAGTTAACACCATACTTTCTCTCTTTTAGTATTGACCCTTCCCTAAGTATTTCCTTGCATTAGATTCACAATATCTTACCAAGTTGCATCTGAAAACAAATTTTGCTAGCTAGACATTTTCTCAGAGCTATTTTTTTCAGAGCCATTTTTGCAATGACTTCTAAAACCAGCTGCTGAAAAGTTGTTTTTTAATGGATATACAGTCAGTTCCCTGCCACAGGTGTAGTTCATCACATTACTGTAACTGTGGACATGTTCCACTAATGTTTGACAACCAGAAAGTGTCTAAATACATTTTAATATCTTTATTTGTAATGTTTTATGATCTGTTTTATGAAACCTAATAAACTTGCTTAAAAGTGTGATTGTGAACTTCACTTAAAAATGTCCTTTCAGGAAAAGTCACTTGGTTTAATATTTTGTTATCTAGTACCACATAGAGTTGCTATTTGCACTCATATGGTCTGGTGGAAACACTGAAATTATAGACAAACTGCATCCTTAAATGTTAGCTCAGTGGTGTGGTGTTTAAAGACGACCCTGGGTTCTATTCCCAATTTTGCCACACAGTTTTTCCCATCCTGTTTCCATTCTCCACTCTTACGAACTGCAATATTTCCTTTAATTCTACTTATAATAATAAATAAAACTTCATATGAAGGTTGATTTCATCAGTGATTTCTTCACTGATAAGGTCATGGAGTTTAGAGAAAATGTTTCAGCTGGGTCAAATGAACCATAGTTTTATTAAAGTAATATTAATGTAAACATGATTTTTGGATTTAGTGCTAAGAAGATACTTGTGGTTGCTTTTTGCACCTTGTTATTTGCACTTTTTATTTGCACTTTGTGCAAATAACCTCTGCTTTTTAAGTGTGAGTTATGTGTCCACATGCTTTTACGGGGTTACTGTATGCATATACATATATGCATATACAGTTTACATTATTTCTCAGATATGTTGCAATATTGAAATTCTTTACTGCATGTTGCATTTTTTCTTGGTTAACCTCTGTAATTGGGCCCAAGCTTGGCCCCATTTATTATGTGAACAAACACCCTTCAACTTAAAAATGGAGGCTGTGATCCAACTCAGTGGGGTGAATGTAATCCTAAGAAATGCACAGTTAACACCAGATTTTTAAATCAACTCAATAATAGTTTGTTGTAATTTGCTGTGGCTCTAAAACTATGAAAGCTTAAGTTACAGATAACCAGAAGATATTGGTTTGACAAATAAAGATGATATGACAGGAAACTCTTGGTCTTAGAAATATGTTTCAAAATCAAATTCAGTTGCAAATAATACTACAGAGTGGTGAAAGTTTCTCACAATTCTGGGAATGCAACTACATAGACCGCAGGGGACATTTGTCGGTATACTTGCAACTGCTGCAGTGTGAGTACTGTTTTATGCCATTTTGAATACCTGAGTAAGCTAACATTTCAACATCAATACAGTACTTTCATAAGAATTACTTTAGGGAGTCTCATGATTGATTCTGCAGTTTTATCAACCTTTGGGACATCATTAAGAACATGTCCAGAAGTGTTTTTTGTAGTCTGAATGCTCGCCACTCTACAGTAGGAAATCAAGAAGAAATGAGTCCTGGTCGGGACCCAGTGCAAGCTGGTTCGGAGGCAAGTCTCCATAGCTCCAGCTGTTTTCTAGCAGGCTTCATGGGAAGTGCACAGAGGGCTGAGCAAACACTCAGCAGACAAGAGACTGGTGGTTTTTCCTGTTTCTGCATGCTTACTGTTCGATTCCTACCAGTTTCCTGGTCACATATCAGCTCCCGCAGCTCTGCTTCCTGTCACAGAGTCTACACTGACTGTTGTCA